>OZ007600.1:107961724-109200224 GCA_963931845.1 Maratus michaelseni
AGATGGAATTACAATTGACCTTATCAAAGAAGCAGGAGAAGAATTTGCAAAAATGCTAGCCATACTGTTTTCCAAATGTCTCGAGAAATCAGATGTACCAGAAGATTGGAATAATGCTGTGATGGTGTTACTTTATAAGAAAGGAGAAAAGGAAAACATTAAAAACTACCGTCCAATCAGCTTACTGTCAGTGATTTATAAAATTTTCACCAAAGTTTTAACGACAAGACTTGAATCAGCTCTGGACTCAGCTCAACCTAGAGAACAAGCAGGATTTCGAAGTGGATTTAGCACAATGGATCATATTCAAACAGTAAGGGAAGTTATAGAAAAACATAAAGAATATAATTTACCTCTCTGCCTTGCCTTTATTGATTATGAAAAAGCATTTGATTCGGTCTATACATCTGCAGTAATTACTTCTCTGGAGGACATTGGTATAGACAAACCTTATATCAATATCATAAAGAAGATCTACAAGAAAGCAACAGCCACCATCCGTTTGGACAAAGGAAAAGCGAAGATCAAGCTTGGAAGAGGAGTAAGACAGGGAGACACCATTTCGCCTAAGCTTTTTACTGCTGTCTTAGAAAGTATTTTCAAGAAGCTGGATTGGGAAAACAAAGGGATTAGAATAAATGGGGAATATTTAAGCCATCTCCGGTTTGCTGATGACATTTTAATTTTCAGTAATAGCCCTGAAGAATTGCAAAATATGCTAAAAGATTTGGCAGAAGCTAGCATTAATGTGGGATTAAAAATAAATTTGGAAAAGACTAAGGTGATGTTCAATTCATTTGCATCAAAAAAGAAAATCGTCTACAACAACACTGAGATTAAAGATGTTGAAAGTTATGTGTACCTTGGACAAGAAATATCATCAGACAACAGTATCATGAATGAAATCAATAGAAGAATAAGAAATGGATGGAGTGCTTTTGGGAAGAACAATATTATTCTGAAGAGTAACATGCCTCTTTGTTTGAAAAGAAAGGTGTTTAACCAATGTGTTTTGCCTGCACTAACTTATGGAGCAGAAACTTGGACACTAACAAAACGGATGGTACAAAGATTACAAACAACACAGCGAAGTATGGAAAGATGTATGCTAGGCATAACCAGAAGAGACCGAAAGAGAATAACGTGGATAAGAAGTCAGACGAAAGTTTTTGACATCATCGAGAGAATTAAACGGCTAAAATGGAAATGGGCTGGGCACATTGCAAGAAGACAAGACAATAGATGGAGCACAAACACCCTACAGTGGTATCCCAGAGATGTAAAACGACCAAGAAGACGACCTCAAGCAAGATGGAGTGACGAAATCAGAAAAGTGGCCGGTGTTAATTGGATGACTAAAGCACTAGACAGGCAACAATGGAAAAATCTGGGGGAGACCTACATCCAGCAGTGGATTGAAAACGGTTGATGATGATGATGATGATGATATATATATCTGACCTATGTCATACGATAACGCTCGTATTTATAAATCAATTTTGATGAAACTAATTGTGTGTATTAAGCTCACCAATGTCTCGACCGAGTTCGTTGGCCAGCTTGGTCCGCCATTTTGTTTCAAGATGGCGGCCATTTAAAAATTTAAAACTAAAATAAATATACAAAAAAGTTAAAAATTCAAATTTATTTTTTAATTAAATGTTAGGCCTTGATACGAGGATTTCAGAGCATTTTTTGGTTTACCTCTATCTTAAAAAATGGCTGAGATAGAGCAGTTTGAAATTCTAGTGTGGCTGACATTTTGAAACAAGACAGCACATTACAAAAATTTTCATTGTTGTAATAATTTTCCCAATCATACGCATAAAACTATATATTCATATCCGTTAGCGCCAAATTCTCGCCAAACTTGGCGACATTTGGCGAAATATCGCCAAATTTGGCGACCATAATAAGTCTTCATAAATGAAGCCAATTTGGCTATTGCTCAATAATTTGGCGAATTTCTTATTCAGATTCAGTATTAACGAATCCTTTGTAAACGTTTTCTTTGCATTTTAACTTGCTGTGTTCGTGTAACATTAGCTAAAATTTTAAAACGAAGATATAGGAAAGCTACCTTTTCCTCCCGGTACAGGCCGGAAGGACTTTTTTTTATGTGTGTTGTTTAAAAGACACAATGACTACTCTATTGCTAAATAATAATCCTAATAATAATAATGAATAAATAAAGTAAATTCAGTGACACGGGTGAAAGTGAAAGTGAAGAAGATGTTAATGAAAGTGAAAGTACACGCAACGAACAACTTCGTATTTTTCTGATCAGGTAATTGTATGAAAATAAAAACTAGTCGGATGTGGTCAATCCCAAAACTTTCTTCTATATCTCATACAGGTTTCGCATGCACTAAAAAGAATCAGCACCAATTTATATCAAGGTCTAACTGAAACTCAAGTTTTATTAAATTCCGTGCGTTATTTCTTGAGATATATATGACTATCGCTAAAATCGTGTAAATCCTGCAAAATGCTGTATAGCAGCGCCACCTGCTGGGCGATTTTTACCAAAAACTAATCAGCACCAATTTATATCAGAGACTAACTGAATCTAAAGTTTTATTAAATTCCGAGCATTAGTTCTTGAGATGTTTGCGGAAATCGTATTGCGGAAATATTGTATTGCGGAAATCGTATTGCGGAAATCGTATTGCGGATGTATTGCGGAAATCGCGAAAAATGCGCCACCGGCTGGGCGATTTTTACCAAAAACTAATCAGCACCAATTTATATCAGGGACTAACTGAATATAAAGTTTTATTAAATTTCGAGCATTAGTTCTTGAGATAGAGCGCCCACAAAATGTTTGTCACATACATACAGACAGACAGACAGAGTCACAGACAGACATTTTCTAAAAACAGTCAAATCGTGTTCAGGACCTTCTAAAATGTATAAATCCGTGGAAATCCGGAAGTCGAAAATTTTCATGAATCCAATACTTTTTGTAAGGATAGAAGAAAGCAAAAAGTTTTTTGAAGTAGCTGATTATACTCTGATGACCTTACAATTGAATGGTAGGTTTTTGCTAATAAAATGAAAATCGCCCACGATAGCAACAGCTACACCTCTGGGAGTACATAAATTTCCAAAATAACTAAACGTTGAATGACGGTAAAGTATTGCTGCAAATTTCTTCATGCATATTGGTCTTAATTTTATATACCCGCAACTGACGTCGCATATGAGTCCACTGAAATATTTCGCTGCAATTGCACTAAGAGGAGTCAATAGGCCTTTATTTTACAATACTTATTGAAATTGAAACATGGAAGCATGTTTATTATATAACTGCTTTATGTAAGTTGCCAATGGCTCTTAGAGATCTCGGGAGTCGGGACAGATTTTTAGTCCAGTTTCGGACTCGGACTTAAAATAAAAATTGTATTAATTCACAAATTGTAAAAAAAAAAAAAAAAAAAAAATCAAGTTTTTTTAAGTGTTTTACGATTCTCAAAATCAGTTAGAAAGTGAACTGAATAGTTTTTGATGAGATATAAGGAGAAATATTCTATATCAGGCATGTCAAACAAGTGGCCCGCCGACAACTTATCTGTGGCCCGCGAAGGCTTTGAAATTTTACCTTATTTAATTTAGTAGTTAGAACACGCATGCTGAAAATACACTTTGCACGAACATACTTGCACCAGCCGCGGTCTTAGAGATGGCAAACATCAGAAAGGGTACTTTTCGGTTAGCCGGGCGCCAGTCATATATGTACACACATAAATATATATGTAACCGAAAAGTACCTCATAAAGATATCTATATCAGTATTATCAGTTGCGAACTTTTTTTTTTATTATTCGGAATGCTACCACTGTTTTTAAATACTAATATTTGTCTTATTTATTCTACCATTAAATAAGGGGAATATTTCTCTTTAAAATGTGGTACCATTATGAAATAAAAAATTCCTTCCGGCCTGTACCGGGAGGAAAAGGTAGCTTTCCTCTATCTTCGTTTTAAAATTTCAGCTAATGTTACACGAAAACAGCAGGTTAAAATGCAAAGAAACGTTTACAAAAGATTCGTTAATACTGAATTTGAATAAGAATTTCGCCAAATTATTGAGCAATAGCCAAATTGGCTTCATTTATAAAGACTTATTTTGGTCGCCAAATTTGGCGATATTTCGCCAAATGTCACAAAATGTTCCAATTTTGTCGCCAATTTTGTCGCCAATGTCGTCGCCAATGTCGCCAATTTTGGCGCTAACGGATATGAATATATAGTTTTATGCGTATGATTGGGAAAATTATTACAACAATGAAAGAAAATAATTTGCGAGTAATCACGTTAATGTGCTGTTTTGTTTCAAAATGTCAGCCACCCTAGAATTTCAAACTGCTCTATCTCAGCCATTTTTTAAGATAGAGGTAAACCGAAAGATGCTCTGGAATCCTTGTATCAAGGCCTAACACGTAATTAAAAAGTAAATTTGAATTTTTAACTTTTTTGTATATTTATTTTGGTTTTAAATTTTTAAATGGCCGCCATCTTGAAACAAAATGGCGGACCAAGCTGGCCAACGAACTCGGTCGAGACATTGGTGACCTTAATACACACAATTAGTTTCATCAAAATCGATTTATAAATACGAGCGTTATCGTATGACATAGGTCAGATATATATATATATATATATATATATATATATATATATATATATATATATATATATATGGATATATCTATATATATAAATCAACATTTGAACGGAGGGTGGTTTTGGGGTCTGGGGGTCATGATCGGTGAAAATATATCGAAATTTTCCGGAACTGCTTTCCTCCGAACGGCTGCAATAGGTAGCTTTATACTTTTTTGTATTGAAAGCTACCTAAAATTCCCGCTCATCTGGCTATAGTGATTTATATAGACAGAAATTACATAATTTTACACAATGGCACAAAAAAATTATGGATACAAAAATAAACAATCGGAAACGTACAAATCGCGGAAGCTTAAGTCTGAAAATTTAAAGATTAGTGAAATTTTTAAAGTAATTTTTATTTGTTTTATGTCGAAACTGATACTTTATTTTACTACTCTTTTCGATTTTACATTACTTTAATAAATAATATGCTATATTTATTAAATACTATGAAATGTATTGTAAAATTATTAAAATTAATTCGGCTAATTAAGAACAGTTAAAAAAAAAATCAAAATGTGAAGTTAAGTAGGTTTAAATGAGTCGCTTTGAAAGTGGCCCAAATTATTTTTTTGCTCGACACAAAATCCCCGAATATGCCATCCAGGTTCTTCACTTGGCCTTTAGTTGGATTTTGCATTTGAGCTATTTAATTAGTTTCATTAGTTAGGTTAGTAATTGTGTGTGATCTTTCCTTCATTTTTTATTGATATACACACATTTAATTGATATACTCTTTTACATTCCAGTATGTATAAAATATGTATATATTAAAGCTTTTTACTGCTATGAACAAATATGATAAACTCAAGATGAATACTGCAGATTTTTTTTAAAGGTGAATTAAAATACAATTATATTCAACGGAATACTGAAATTTTATGTTTGATATGCACACACTGTTGAAGTTTCGAAAGAATGTAACATTAAGAGATGCTACAACACAAAGTTAAAAAAAAAAAAAAAAAAAAAAATCAGGCTAAACATCGGAAAGATAATCTGTCATAATTAAAACTGATACTTCATAAAAGGGAATCAAAGTTTTTTCACCAAGACTATTGAAGAAAATACATTTTTTTAAACTAATAATTGTCTTTATTACATTAAATGTCCCTTGAGTAGAAAACATTCACTATGAAATTGAAGAAATTATGTCTTGAGCATGCTCAAGACATAATTTATTTAACTGCAGTTAAATAAATTTGAAAATACTATAAGCATAAGTATCATTTCTAGAAAGATTTACGTATAATTTATCGATTTATAAAAGACGGATATGTGCTATAAACTTATATTATACGAGTACGCATATGCTTAATCATTGTCAATCTAGAAAATATCGTGGAAATATGGGTAATGAAGATAAATAAACCAACCTTCTTATATATTAAAAATATATTAAAAAAAATATTTAAAAAAATATTTAAAAATATATTAAATGAATTCAAAAGAAGATATATGGATTTCGAGAAATATGAAAATCAGTTTACACTATTTACTTCAACTTTAATTATTTGTGTTGAAATTATTCTTCAGAATTTATTACTGCAATTAATGAAAATACAGTGCGATTCCATATTAGAGCGAAAATGTATGGATATGGGTTTCCAAATTTCTGTAATTATTCATCAACAGACTGATTTTTTAAAGTATAGTGTGCAATTAGGCATATTAGTAGCGCACTTTTATACGACATCTTTGCGTAGCTACCAACCTTTTGTTATTTTTCAAGTCAAATAAACACAATTTGAACCAGAAACTGTATAATAAAGGAAATTAAATAAGTAGCGCATATGTACAAAACACCATTTTATTAAATAACTGTTTTCTGTTTCAAAATAAGTTTATATTTATTTTTTACTGACGAAAACACGGAAGATTGACAGCTATGCCTTTGTAGATCAAGATTAATATACAGCGCGTACAATCAATTTTTAAAATAAATAAAATTTAAAAAATTCAAGTAAATGTTATAGATTTGGTTGATGAAAAGTAATTTTGAATATTTTTTTGAAAAATGAAATGAAATAAACTATCTATAATAATAAACTTGGAAATTTGCGTGAATACTTTGCGCTTTAACATGGCTGTACCCGCAAATTTTATCCTATGCAATGGTAATAATATTATCTCTTTTTTCTTATGTGGCCTGCGACTTTGTAAATAATGGTTAATTTTTACCGCGGTGGTAAACGAGTTTGACATGCCTGTTCTATATGATTCTGAAACCTTGGCACGATATGGTCAGGGTTGCTAACATAAGAAGCCACGCCGTGGGATATTCCTTGTCTATCCTCGCTTTGAAGTCCTTTTCAGAATTAAAGGAAAGCAGAATTTATGTCTTTCTGCCATAGCTGTACAATGATATTTTAAAAGAATAAAAATCCCGACTTTTTTTTATTTCTGCAAGTGGTTGGGTATAAATAACAAATTTTAAATTTTAAACAGATTTTCAGAGACACAAAAATCACAAAATGTTGTCATGAGGGCGTATTCAGTATTAATACTTATTTTTATGTAAAAACAAATCTTTAAATGAGAAAATTAAGCTTGAAATAATTTTAAAATGTTATTGACAATTTTCTACTGCGTATTTTCGGTATCGGACTCGGACTCTGATGACACAAACAGTTTTGGGCTCGGGCTCCAAAAACAGAGCCTGAAAGCATCTCTAATGCTCATATATTATCTCAGAAATGCTTTACATCGTTTTTAAATCACAAGATGTTATTTTAATCGGCGGCTTTAGTGTTATCGTTTCCGATAACATTTTTTTTTATTATTTGCTTGTTAAATCTTTGTTAATTAGAACGTGTTGAAAAATACACCGAGCTTATCTTTTGACACGATTTTCACAGCTATTATAGTAAATCAGATTACTTTTTTAGTTTACAATTTTGCGTAACTTTTCCATTGTTCTGGCAGAAGAAAAACTTTATAATTGACAATAAAAAAATGTTTTGTTAACGAGTTTTAATACCCTTGTTTATATGTTTATTCTGGAATGTTTATTTCTAGTAATTAACAGAATTAAATTAAAAAGAAATGTATAAGTTTTTCTCGATTTTTAACTGTACACTAACAGTGCTTTACCTAGCTCATAGGTGTTAAAAGCATTAGAAACATTTTGAATTTTGAAATGCATACATGTAATTTTTCATACAGGTAATTGCACTAAGATGAGTTAATATGCAGTATCTTTATATAACAACACTTATATAGAAATTGTAGCATTTTTTTTACTACTTTATTTAAGTTGGCCATGGTTCTTAGAGATGCGCGAAACGGGCTCGGGAGTAGGGATATATTTTTATTTCCGGCTTTCTTAAAGTGTTTTACAATCCTTTAAAAATCAGTTAGAAAGATAACCTAATTGTTTTTGATGCGATAAAAGGTGAAATATTCTATATGATTTTGAAACCTTGGCACGGTCAATGTTGCTAACATGAGAAGCCGTGGGATATCCCTTGTCTATCCTCTCTTTGAACTTCTTTTCAGAATTACTGGAAAGCAGAACTCATGTCTTTCTGCCATAGCTGTACTTGCGACTTTTCCAGATTCCTGCCAGTGGTTGGGTATAAATAACAGATCTGAAAATGTAAACAGATTTTCAGAGACACGAAAATCACGAAATGTTGTCATGAGGGAGTATTTAGGATTAATACTTATTTCTATGTAAGAACAAATCTTTATATATATATTATCTAAGAAATGCTTTACATCGTTTAAATCACAACAAAATGTTATTTTAATCGGCGGCATTAGTGTTATATCGTTTCCGATAACATTTTTTTTGTATTTGCTTGTTAAATCTTTGTTAATTAGAACGTATTGAAAAATACACCGAGCTTATCTTTTGACATGATTTTCATAGCTATTATAGTAAATCAGATTACTTTTTCGTTTTACAATTTTGTGTAACTTTTCCATTGTTCTGGCGAGAAGAAAAACTTTATAATTGGCAATAAAATAGTTTTTTGTTTGTGAGTTTTAGTACCCTATTTTATATGTTTATTTCTGGAAAGTAGTAATTAACAGCATTAAATTAAAAGCAATTTATAAGTTTTTCTGGATTTTAACTATACACTAAGAGTGCTTTATCTAGCTCATAGGTTGTAAAGAGTATTAGAAACATTTTGAATTTTGAAATACATACATGTAATTTTTACTTTCTTCTATCTATAATAGAAGAAAGTATTGTAATCGAAATTTTTTCCGACTTCCGGTTTTTGACGGATTTACATGTTTTAGGGGGCAGAAATTCCAAAAAACATGATTTTACAAAATGTCTGTCTGTCCGTCCGTCTGTCTTCATTGTATATCGTCGAAAAGTATATGAAGTTATATTTCAAATTGAACCAATTTTTTTTCTGTTTTTGGCTATTGCCAGCAGGTCCCACTTGAATTTGGAGATATTTCGACGAAAGGGGCGCTGTGATCGCGGTTTTTGTTTCATTTTCGCTATTGTATCATAGAAAAGTGTATAAAGTTATGAAGATAATTGAACCAAATTTTTTGTATGTTTTTGACTATAGCCTGCAGGTCCCAGTTGAATTTGGGGATATTGCGCCTGAAGGGAGCGCTGTGATAACCATTTAAATATTTCAATTTTGAAAAGATGTACAGAAAAATTAGATATCCTAAAGGTTTTCCGTTAAATGTTCGACCTTGATCCGAGGATTCCAGAGCATTTTTGTTTTGCCTCTATCTTAAAAACTGGCTGAGGTATAGCAGTTTGAAATTATAGGGTGGCTGACATTTTGGCACAATACAGCAGGATTCCTCTATAAACGGGTTTAATTTATGAGTTTTAGTGAACATGGTTTCGCCAAATTTTCTTTCATTGTTGTAATCATCGTTTCAAAACTTACATGCTTTACACTATATATTTATATTCACCAACGTCAAATTCTCGCCAAGCTTGGTGGCAATTGTTGAAATATTGCGAAATTTGGCGACAAAAATGCGTTGCCATATACGAAGCCAACTTGCCTATGTCTGTCTAATTTGGCGATATTCTCATTCAAATTCAATATTGAGGAGAACTGGAAATGACTCTTCTGTAATCGGTTTCCGCGATTTTAGCTTCGTGTATTTTCAGTAGAATTAGCTAAAATCTCAAAACCAAGTTATAAGGATTCTATCTTTTCCTGCCGGTACAGGCCACAAGGACTTTTCGTAGTTTAGTATAATACATCGGCTGTTCGCAGTTCGCATACAGGTAACCCGACGATTCGCAAGCATCTGACGCTCAACAGAATGACGAAAAATATTGATTTTTTTTTTGTCGGTATGATAGCATGTTTTTTGAAGCATTAACATGTATGAGATGGAAGACAGTTTTGGGATTGGCATATCCGACTAGTTTATAAACACTGTTAAAAATTTGCAGCAAACTGTCCAGTCATTTGACCGTTTTTGTAGAAAACGGTTACATAACTGTTATTCAACTATATTTTGACCGTTATTATTGCTCATTTTATGGTCAGAATATAGTTAAATTACGGTTATGTAACTGTTTTCTAGAAAAACGGTTAAATGACTGGACAGTTTGCTGCAAATTTTTAACAGTGCAGTTTACACTGAATTAGTTACATGCATTGATACATGAACAATTATTTTATGTATGTAAGACTACATTCCATTTACATAAGAATCAAACGTGAAAATCAATACACATTGCATAACATTTTATTTTTATTATTTTTAACCACTTTCCAACATTGTTGAAAAGTATTTATGAATTCGGTTTGTCTGTCCGCCTGTCTGCCTGTTTGTCCGCGCTCTAACTCGCGTAAATACAGTCGGGTTGCCATATAATTGATATATGTTATTGAGGTTGACCATAGTACGTTCGGTATTGAAAATGAAGATTACAAGGGCAATCAAACGTATTCCGACACATTACGGTCACACTAAGAAAAATGACACTTTCAAATCTGAGTAAATCGATGTTTTCATTTTGTTATGAAACTTTTTGTTTCAAATAGGACGAACCAATGCTTTCAATTCTGAAATACTCAGAATATTGAAACAGGGACATACTCAAAACTGAGCACATAGAGGTCAGTTCATACTCATTTTTGAAACATGGACCTACTCAAAAATGATTAAAATCAGTTCAAACTCATTTTTGAAACATGGACCTACTCATAAATGATTAGAATCAGTTCAAACTCATTTTTGAAACATGGCAATACTCAAAAATGAGCTCATAGAAGTCAGTTCATACTCATTTTTTGAAACATAGACATACTCAAATAGGAGCACATGATGTTTTATTCCTAATTGTGTGCATGTTTTTAGAAATGATTATATACATGTTTCAAACTTGAGTCATTTTGATTCGGAGCCATTTTGACTATGCGACATACTCAGATTTGAGATTTTTATGCTCAGTTTTGAAAATGTTGTTTTTGGAGTGGCAATAGGGGAAAATCGTTTTCAGTGCATTTTAATAATGTTGCATTATTTTAGTCATAACAACATTGATATGCGTTTCTGACGAGACGACAACATGTTTTCTATAGAATATAGAATAAGTAGCAATTATAATTTGTTTACAGGGACACTCAAAATAATTGCATTAATATCTATGGGGGGGGGGGATCGTTTACAATGTATTGTAATGAAATTGATAATATACATTACTGAGGTGCACTAGAACATGTTTTCTGCAGATTTATTGAGTACGTAGAATATTTTGTTTATTTACAGAGATTATTTACTTTCAAGTAAGCTAATGCAAATTTCAGAAAATAATATTAAAATTCGGAAAAGGCTAATTGTTTCATTTCTTGACGGGAACTTTTCTATGATAATCTACTCTGTTCGTGTTATTTTTAGCTTGAGAAACTACTGCTTTCATTTTATTCTCTGTCCTTTCTCTTTCAAGTAAGCTAATGCAAATTTCAGAAAATAATATTAAAATTCGGAAAAGGCTAATTGTTTCATTTCTTGACGGGAACTTTTCTATGATAATCTACTCTGTTCGTGTTATTTTTAGCTTGAGAAACTACTGCTTTCATTTTATTCTCTGTCCTTTCTCTTTCAAGTAAGCTAATGCAAATTTCAGAAAATAATATTAAAATTCGGAAAAGGCTAATTGTTTCATTTCTTGACGGGAACTTTTCTATGATAATCTACTCTGTTCGTGTTATTTTTAGCTTGAGAAACTACTGCTTTCATTTTATTCTCTGTCCTTTCTCTTTCAAGTAAGCTAATGCAAATTTCAGAAAATAATATTAAAATTCGGAAAAGGCTAATTGTTTCATTTCTTGACGGGAACTTTTCTATGATAATCTACTCTGTTCGTGTTATTTTTAGCTTGAGAAACTACTGCTTTCATTTTATTCTCTGTCCTTTCTCTTTCAAGTAAGCTAATGCAAATTTCAGAAAATAATATTAAAATTCGGAAAAGGCTAATTGTTTCATTTCTTGACGGGAACTTTTCTATGATATTCGACTCTGTTCGTGTTATTTTTAGCTTGAGAAACTACTGCTTTCATTTCATTCTCTGTCCTTTCTCTTTCAAGTGAGCTAATGCAAATTTCAACAAATAATATTGAAATACTAGAAAGACGAATTTTTAGGTGCGTCCGTAATTATATAAATACGTAGCACCCATAGTCGTCGTCTGGTCTGTCCGTCTGTCCGCATATAACAGCGCAAAAGCTATCCAACCAATTGGTTTGAAATTATATATATATAATCGTTGCAGAATATTGTCGAGTCATTTCAAATTTTATGAAAATCGAATCAAGAGTTAAAAATATATTAATAAATTTTTTCTCCATTCTATTAAATCTTATCATATAATAAATGTTTTCTTCATTCTATTAAATCCTACCATACGTAATTAATCAACGATATCCCATGATAGGTAATATATCTGGGTTGCCATGGTGATTATGTCCTATTTAAGATGGAGTCATATTATTTCTGTATTACTGAATTGAAAAACCGAATATGTATACTAAAATTGTTTAATTATAGGAATAATATAATCTACCGACAGTTTTTTGGATAGATGTTTTCGGAGAAATAGATATTAAATGGAAAAGCAGTCTAAATATGGATAACAAGTTCTGAAAATTTCAAAGCTAGGCTTAAGTTTCCTATTGGAATTTTCAGTAAATGTCAACAAAATATAAAATGTTGCCAATTTAAAACGCACTTATTTTATTACGGAAATTAATCATAAAATAATAACAGACGATATAATTCATTTATTCAGTGAACAGTCATTAGTTGAAAAGTGTTTATGATTTTGGTTTGTCTGTCCGTCTGCCGTCTGTCCGTGCTTTAACTCCCGTAAATATGCTCGGATTGCCTTGCAATTTTTATATGTTATTGTCGTTATCTATAGCACGTTCCCTATTTCAACTGAAGTGTGTGGCACTTATAGTTTTTTTACAGGGACACTCAAAAGAATTCCGTTATATTACGGTCTATGGGGAAAAATCATTTGCGGTTTATTTTAATGATGTTACACAATTGCAAAGACATTGTAATTGATATATATCACTAAGGTGCATTACAAGAAGCTTAATATGGAATAGGGTGTGCATAGCACTTATAGTTACTTTACAGGGACAGTCAAAAGAATTCCGTTACATTACGTCTATGGAAAAAATCGTTTGCGGTTTAATTAAATAATGTTTCACTATTTTAAACGCATTGAAATTTATATATATCGCTAAGGTGCATTACAAGAGGCTTACTACAGAATATTGTGTGTATAGTAGCCATCGTTCATTTACAGGGGCACACAAAAGAATTCTCTACTGTCTGTTAACAATAATTCCTGGAAGTGCACTTTAAGTTACTGAACGCGATTTTAAAATTAACTCACTTTTTGTTTATTACGTGGTGTGTATAAATTCTGTAGATCCTATACAAAGAAGCACAAAAGTTCGCGAACACATTCCGTTTATTGACAGAAACTCCAGAAGGAGAATTTTAAACTGTGCTACGCGTTTCTTAACTGAACTAAAATTTAGCATCCTATGTAGTATATATACAAATCTATAGATCCTATACAGGGCTGAATAAAAGTATTCGGATATTTTTCCGAATATTGTATACGTTGGAAATTTGCGTTTTCCAAATTGTTTACTTAGATGTTATCTTTCAGCTTATTAAACGGTATGATTTGTAAAATTATTTTGGAAGCGTTGGAAAGTGTTACATAATCTATGCTTGACGCATGATTTTTCGTTCTTATTTTTACATTGTCTTGTTTTATTTCTTGACAGAAACTTCTCTATGATATTCTATTCTATTCATGTTATTTTCAGCTTGAGAAACCATTACTTTCCCTTCCTTCTCTGTCATTTCTATTTCAAGTGAGCTGACGCGAATTTCAACACACTTGAACTGTTCTTTGAAACGGGGAAATCCCATTGACGTTACGAGTTCCGTTACGTTACGTTTTCTACGTTATCTGTCTTCCTTTCCAGATAGCGTGGTCGTTGTGAGTCAATCTGTGAATCAATAATCTCGAAACGAATTCACCCAGCTTTAGATGAATCCGACATTTATCTTAATAAACTGCTTTAACTGTAGCTTATCGCGCTATTCTAAATGGCGGAATGCAAACATCACACAAATATTTACAGTGAAGAACAAAACATTATCATGGTCATATATTTCGTCGTAGATAAAGTGAAATAGCCAAAAAGACTTACGAATATACTTTACTTTCGTAGAAATGTAAGCTTAGGGTTAGGTTTGTTTAAATCGAAACTATTTGTTTGACTTTTGACGGTTCGAAAATCTGAACCGGTTCTATATAATAATATCTGTCATGTGGACAAAATGCGATATTTAAAAAAAAATCAAATTCAAAATTAAACGTTGTATAGAGACCTTAAAAATGTTAAAATATGCCAATATTTTCATAATCGGGTTTTTAACATGATTCAATACGTTCCTCAAACTCATATGACGTTATATGGCTTTGGCTCAAATTCAGTCCCAGATATGAAAAGAACGTATCAAACAAGTGGGTAAATGTGATCGAAGATCGCACAAACGGTTTCGTTTAATATTCCTTTCTAAACACTTTATCCATTCTTTAATAAAGCCAAAATTTCATTTTACAAGAAAAAAAAAAAAAGTGTCATGTTTTTTATAAAGTAAAAATTTACCGGTCTATTTTTCTCGTTTTTTCGAAAATCTGAACCGGTTCTATATAATAATATCTGTCATGTGGACTAAATGCGATATTTAAAAAAAAATCAAATTCAAAATTAAACGTTGTATAGAGACCTTAAAAATGTTAAAATATGTCAATATTTTCATAATCGTGTTTTTAACATGATTCAATACGTTCCTCAAACTCATATGACGTTATAATCACTTATTGACGTCATATCTATTTGCTTTCTCTATTACTCATATTGGTACTCTCTTTGTATTATTCTCAATCATTTGAAAAAGCCCATTAAACTTCCAATATGACGTCAGATTAATTTTCTTTTTAATTCTCTAATGACATCATATTAACCTGCTTTCTGTACTTACACATATTCACACTCCTTGTATTATTGAGAAATGTTTTAAAATTTCCGTTTTATTACCAATAGGACGTCATATTAATCTTTTTTTCAATTGGTGAAACTTTTTATTTCATTTTCATTTTTCACGTAGAAATCTTTCAATAGAAAAGTAATTATTGTAGAAAGAATTTTACTGTGAATTTTACTACAACTTTGGCAACTGCTATAACGAAAAATGTTTAAATTTAATAGGAAAAGGCTGTTAGAGTTTTGGTTTTGTATCTCTCTATATTAAAATAATGCGATTTTTTCAAAATTTTATGATTTTCAGCTTCATAGTAGGCATTCAACTATAAGTACACAAAATTTCAAGTCTGTAAGTTATATAGTTTCTGAGAACCGGCTCTGTGACCGACAGACACAGTAGCGGGACGAATAGGGTTTCGTGCGATGAACGAAATCCTAAAAAAGAGAAAGAAAAACACGTGCTTTTTTTTACCGCCAAATTATTACGGAGAGAAGTAAAAAAGAATGATTAGGGATTGTCTTTTTAACATTTTCCAACTCTTTACGAATTCAATTTGTCTATCTGTCCGTGCTCTAACTCGCGTAAATATACTCGGATTGCTATGTAATTGATATATGTTATTCACGTTTACTATGGTATGTTCGGAATTGAAAATGACGTTCGTAGCATTTATAGTTCGTTTATAAGAACACTCAAAAGCATTTTGTTATAATACAGTCTATGGTATTTTTTTAAGTTACGCTATTTCAAACATACTGAAATTGATATATATCATTGAGGGTACCACAAGAAGCTTAATGTAAAATATGGTGTGCATAACATTCATCGTTCATTTACAGGGACACACAAAAGAATTCGGCTACAGTACTGTCTATTAGCAATAATTGCTGGAAGTGCGTTCTCAGTTGTGGTTTGCGTATTTAAATTTAACTAATTTTGTGCCTATGGTGTGTATAAATTCTATAGATCATATACAAGGCAGCACAAAAGTTCTCGAGTATATTTCCGTACATTGACGGAAATTGCTGTAGGGGAATTTTCAACTGTGCTATGCGTTTCCAAACTGAACTAAATTTTAGCATAATATGTAGTGTATATACAAATCTATAGATCATATGCAGGGCTGCACAAAAGAATCGAGATATTTTTCAGACTATTGATGGTAATACCTGAAATTGAGTTTTCACATATGTTATGCGTTTTCCAAATTGTTTACATAAACACCATCCTTCACCTTATTAAACGGTAAAGTTTTCTTATAACATTCGGGAAGTGTCGGAAAGTGTTTAATAATCTATGCTTGGCGCATGATTTTTCGTTCTTGTTTAAATCTATATTAAAAAAAATAAGTTTAGTGGTCTTCTCCATATAAAAATCTGAACAAATTTTAAAATCTTTAATAATAACACATAAAGGATCAGGGTCCATAAGCCGTGTTTTTGGCCCGTGAAATAAGACTAAAACTCGATTTTGTTATACTGACTTAATTATTTCAATTTTTAGGTGCGTTCGTAATTATATAAATACGTAGCACCTATTGTCGTCGTCTTGTCCGTCCGTCTGTCTGTCCATCCGTCCGCATATAACAACGCAAAAACTACCGAACCGAATGGTTTGAAATGTAAGCTATATTATCTTTGCAGAATTTTGTCGAGTAATTTCAAATTTTATTAAAATCGAATCAAAACTTTAGGAGATATTAATAAAAATATTAAGAAATTTGAATTTTTTAAGAAAATTGGTTCTCTTTTGTTATAGGAGCTTCCGAGGTTTAATGATCAAGCGACCGAGATACTTATTTTATTACAGAAATGAATCTGCAGACGATATAATTCATTTCACCAGAATTAAAAATCATCAAGATCTGAATATTTATATAATTAGCTATAGTACGAACGCACCTCATTTGTCACGTTTGACGTACAATTTCCAACTTGTTTATATTAGAAGATTTATCCTGTACGATGTCAACAATATTTTTTGCATTTTGTTCGGATTTATATAACTTACACAAGCTCAAAGTTCGTACTATTCGTAGTTTTTGATGAAAAATACGCAATTTCTCCTAATTTTACCTCAATTTTTAATATATTTTTTAATATTTTACTATGAGCGCAGCTTTGCAACACTTTTATTGTTACACATATTGTACATTTTGATGTATTTTATAATATATGTAAAGAAGAACGTGTTGCACGATTGCGCTCATATAAATAATTGAGGTAAAATTAGGAGAAATTACGTATTTTTCATCAAAAACCACGAATAATACGAACTTTGAGTTTGTGTAAGTTATATAAATCCGAACAAAATGCAAAAACTATCGTTGAAATCGTACAGGATAAACCTTCTAATATTAAAAAGTGAAATAATTAAGTCAGTATAACAAAATCGAGTTTTAATCTTATTTCATGGGCAAAAAACACGGCTTATGGACCCTGATCCTTTGACACCAGAAAACTAATCTAGATCTCCAAATTTGCTTAAATATAAAATTTCTTGAAGTTATTCAATATGAATTATTGGACTGATTTTGGAGACGTCTAGAAAGTTAAATAATTTACACCGAGGTTTATTTAGTACAAATTTAGGTTAATACTGTTCAGAAGGAAAAATCATCAATGTTCTAGATCAGTCATACCCAACCTGTGGCCCGGCGACCTTTTATGTGCGGCCCGAGACATAATTATTCATCCTTATTTATAAAACTAATTCAAATGTGCGTAAAAAGCATTTAAGACCTCCACTGTTGTTTTATATATTTTCATGGGAAGACACAATTTATCTTCGTATTTATAATTAATTAAGATTTATGTTAAAACATCTTATATGTCATTTTTTTAATCAAAAACTCTTCTTACATATACGTTTTATACAGCTAATACTGCTTTTTAGGGTTGAAAGGTTGTCGAGGTAAAATTAACATAAAATGTTTTTTTACATCACTATTTCCAAACAACAAACCTCGCGGCATATTTCTACAACATTTCCAATAGAAATCTACCACGAAAAACCTGTTTGAAAATAGTGGTGTTAAAAGTTTTTGGTAATATTTCTTCGCGACAAAAGTTCAACCTTACTCATAATATTAACTTTGTTATATTACTTCGTTATGTTATTTTACTATTTTAATTCCTCTTTTTAGGTGCGTTCGTAATTATATAAATACGTAGCACCTATTGTCGTCGTCTGGTCCGTCCATCTGTCTGTCCGGTCGTCTGGTCCGTCCGTCTGTCTGTCCGTCTGTCCGTCCGCATATAACAACGCAAAAACTACCCAACCGAATGGTTTGAAATTTAAGATATATTATCTTTGCAGAATTTTGTCGAGACATTTCAAATTTTATAAAAATCGAATCAAAACTTTAGAAAATATAAATAAAAACATTTATTAAGAAATGTGATTTTTTTTTAAATCGGTGCTTTTTTGTTATGGGAGCTTCCGAGGTTTAATCGTCAAGCGACCGAGATACTTATTTTATGACAGAAATTAATCTGCAGACGATATAATTCATTTCACAGAATTAAAAATCATCAAGATCTGAATATTTATATAACTATCCATAGTACGAACGCACCTCATTTGTCACGTTTGACGTACAATTTACAACTTGTTTAATAAGTGTGTTGCAGTCCGCCTAACGTCGCAAGCATATGTTTGCGACCCACAAGAAAAAAAAAGGTTAAGTATGGATGCCTAACTACACTGATGTCCAGAAATTAAGGGGCAGTGACCAATTTCACACGTTTCGTCGTATATCTACTGAAACTCGCGAGGAAATGCCCGAAATGCCCTTGAACTTTGAGGATGTAACGAAAATGTTTGACTTCATGTTTTTCAGTGAAGATTTTGTCGCGAGGATAATTAGAGGGGGCAATAATAATTTTAATAATAAAACAATATTTTAACCGTTAATATTAACCGTTCTATTCTTCGCATTAATGTCTACACGGTGTCTTTTCGTACTAAATCGATAATACTCTACAACTTTGTAAATCACTTTTTTCTCTATCTCTTTCCGTTTTCGAGATAGGAATGCTAACTCCACAGCATTCCACCAGGTGGCGCTGTAGGCGGTTTCATTGTGTAGCGCATGGCTACTTTACTATACCTAGACACCACTTTTATGAATATAGCAGCAGCCGTTCCGAAGTTAAGAGGGTGGCAAGGCACTTTAGTGGGCATACTGTATATTACTTCAATCCAATGCCCGATTAACCTCTGAATCTAGGGGAAGCATGGTATTATTTTGGGCCCCTCCCCCCTTTCCTATTGGCAAAAGTTTTCTTCATTCATGAGAACTCACCAATGATACTAAAATTATTCCCGGGAGTAGCTTAGCCGAGGTCACATATATTTCATTAAACTTTTTTTTTACGTCTTCTGTATATAAGAGGTATGATCCAAAAGTTCGGGGATAAGGTGTAAAAAACCTTATCCTTAATAGTTCACAGCGCCGAAGCACATCCACTTTCAAAGTAGTCAACTAGGGCGACGATACACTTCTGCCAGCGTTCGTATAGCTTCTGGAAGCACTGCTGGAAGCCATTTTCCGCAACCTCATGTAAGGCCTCCTGCGATGCTGCTTTTACCTCATCAGATGACACAAAACGGCATCCCTGTAAATGCTTTTTCATTGATGGGAACAGGTAAAAGTCACACGGAGCTAAGTCCGGTGAATAGGGGGATTATGGAAGCGCATTAATGCGAGTTTTGGTGAGGAACTGTTTCACCAATTGGGATCAATGTGTTGGTGCGTTGATATGCAGAAGGTACCAGTCGCCACTCTGCCAAAACTGAGGTCGTTTACGACAAATGGATTCCTTCAAACGACGTAAAATGCATAAATGATGCTTATTGTTAACTGTTCGGCCTTCGGGAATAAATTCTGAATGCACAATTCCTTGAGAATCAAAAAATACCTCCATCATTACTTTCCCTTTGCTTCGATCCTGCCGGAATTTTTTAGATCGCGGAGAGTCCAAATTCTCCCAAAGTCTCCATTGGTGTTTTACCTAAGCGTTGACAGAATTTAAGGTTGCAGCGCTGTTCAAGAAAAGCCATCTTTCTTACGTCGCGAAGCAAAGGGAACTAACTTCGGAAGATAACAGCTGCGCGTGTGGTTCGGTCACATGACATGGGCTAAACCAACCTGAGCAGGTAGGGGAGGGTTGGGAGAATCCATTTAAAGCGGTTTAACTTTAGGTACTTGCTTTTGTCGTCAGGAATGGCCGCAGTCCCCAAATTTTTTGATCGTACCTGGTATATATTTCAGATGTATTTAATACATATAGCTGTATGCTGAATTTACCGTGTTGTTTCTAACAGGCACATCAAGATGCTACGTGATTTATTGATGACATTCATATTTCCCTGTTAAATAAGTTCCGTGAAGTAGTGCGTGGATTTCCTCTTGGATTAAGCAAAGTTTCTTTTCCAAAAATATTTAAAATACAATATAAAGGAATGAAAATGGGAGTTAGAGGGCCTTTTTCGCAGTCATTTTTGGGGCCCCTTTAAAATTTTAAAGCGGAAGCATGTTTTTTTGATAATCAGGTCCTGCTTCAATCTTTTATACACTCTTTGACAGTAACCCTGCTCATCCGCTCAAACCAAAGAAGGTAGCCCCCTAGAAGAAGGTCTATATTCAGGAAGTTAGTTGCTAGTGGTTAATATCAACTATTAACTTTCTGCTACGCTGCGAGTTCACGCCGTGTAGCTTGCGAGAATTTACTTATTGAACCTTATTAGAGTAATCCTGAACTTGAATTTGTGACAGGTTCAATGGGCTTCCCATATGCGAAGCAATTGCACCCTGGATAACCCTGGCTTTGAGTACATGTATATCAAATGCGGAGAGAGCCACATGAAATGTCTAGCCGTATTCCAATTTGGACGACATAAAAATAGGATAGTGTTAAATATAACTATTAAAAAATTAATTTATAGTTAAAAATTAAGTACAATAGTAAAAATAGCTCATAGTTTAAAAAAAAAGTACTAACATAATGCCAGACGAGGTAAAGTAAAGATGTTAGGAGAAAGTTTAGGGGAAAAGTCCGATAAAAAATAAAAAAGAAAGAAAAAGTGCCATACAATTTTTTAGTGCCATACAATTTTTTTTTCTGTATAGCATTTATTTATAGCAATTAAACTTGCTAAATGTCTTTACCATAATAATATTTTTTATCTTTCCGTTTTCCTATTTTTTTCCATATACTAGGAAGAGAAAAATTGTGAGGTAAGAGTTATAGCTCGGGGGTCTATTCATCAAGAATAGTAGACTACCTTGGTTTTTTCAGGTTGGATGAATGCAAGCATCGTAGTCAGGTAGCTCATAGATGAGTTTATCTGGGATATGATTAGTGTCATTATAGAATTTTTTTTGCAAGGTGTTTAATGCGATGTTTGAGTTAAGTCGTTTTTAGATCCTTGAGGACTGTGGAGTTTTTGAGGTATCTAGACCCGTTCCTGATGTATCGGAGCTGTTTGTAATGGGTACTAGAGAGGTTGTTCATACCAGTTTTGCAAGTGAAGACCCAGATCGGGAAAGCGTAGCAAGCATTATAGATTAAGAATTTGTTGTGTATGAAGACTGAGTGGCTGCAAAGAAGGATGGGCGAGGGTTTTGGAAATCCTGGCAACTTTACCCCGGATAAGAATATGCTTTTTAAAGGTAAGGCGTTTGTCAATGGTAACCCCCAGGTACTTGGCATCGCCAGGCCAGGAAATGGTAGCATTATTAATGGTTAGTTTATTAGGGGCAGAGAAGGTTCTAGAGAAGTACACAGCATTAGTTTTAGATTCGTTTATTTTAATACGCCATTCCGTGAATATGTTGAGGTGGTGTTGGAGATTTTTGTGAAGATTGTGTGGGTGATGTGCAGTGCCATAGAGAGCAGTGTTGTCCGCGTAGATTGCGAGTGATGTGAAGACTGTGCATGGAACGTCATTGAAGTATCTAATGAATAAAATAGGGTCAATGACTGAACTCTGAATTATACTGCAGAATATGATATGTAATAGAGAAAGTGAGTTGTAGACGCGGACGTAAAAGTTACGATTGCCAAGGTAAGAGTTATTAAATGGATAAGTCCAGACTGGAACTTAAGCTGAATTAATTTGTAAATGAGGCCCGCGTGCCAGACTTTGTCGAAGGTCTTGGCGACGGCTAGAAATATGGAAGCAGTAGGCTTCTTCTCGTTGAAGTTTTCAGCTAAGAATTCCACATATCGAAGAAGTTAGTGTTGGGTGGAGTGCTTGGCTAAATGTTCAGGCATAGATGCTAAATGTTCAGGCATAGATGCAAAATGTTCAGGCTTGGCTAGCCGAATTGTTCAGGCATAAGAATGTTGTTGTTGTGAAGGATAGCATTGAGCTGTGATCTAATGACGCATTCGATGACTGAACTGGGAGGAGAGAAGACTGATGAGACGGAAATTAGTTGGGTCATTAAGATTGCAGGATGGCTTGCGAGGAAGGGATTCGGAGAGAATTGCTTTTCATATAAATTGGCGAGGCATTCTGCCTTGTCCTCGTAAGTTAACGCGGTTTGGTTATTGACAGTAACGGGAAGGATAGAGGTATAATTACTGTTGAGTTTCTTTTTGATTTGCCAAAGAGAATTATCCTCGCGAGTGAGACTTTCGAGAAATTTAGACCTATTTTTTTTGCTTATCTTTTTGTATGAAGGTTTTAATTTTATTGTTGAGCCCGTTGACGGCTTTAAGGGTGGTATCTCTGGTATTTTGGTAGAGTCGTCGGAGTGTGTTGCGTTGTCTACAAATATTGTGTATGTGAGTGGGTAAGATGTAAGAGCTATTATTTTTGAATTTGGTGTAAGTGGCGTGTTTTTGAGCATCGTAAATGAGTAGATGATGAAATCATCTACTCATCTACTCTGAGCTCAACTACTCTGAGCATCGTAAATGAGAAAATGTAGTTGAGTTTATTAACTGCGTTGTCATTGTCAGTAGTGTTGTTCATGGTGGGGTAGGTAAGGTCAATGTTGTTGAGGTAATTTTGGAATTTGTTCCAGTGAATTGCTACTGAGGGGGGGGGGGGAGGAAAGATAGGGTGAATAAGATCAGTTTTGAAGGAGACAGGAAGGTGGTCAGAGCTAAGGTCGTTAATAACAGATGTGGTGATAGGGAAAGTAAGGTTTTTGGTGATGGCAAAATCAGTAATGGAGGGGTGCTGGTTGCGTGCGAGCGACGGGAATGTGTGTGGGTGTAGTAGGTGCGTGGAGACTAAGATTAAAATGGCTAACCAAGTTGTGGAGAGATTACTTCTGGTAGTGGTGGAATGAGAGTTCCACTGCCTGCTATGGGCGTTGAAGTTACCAGCGATAAATGCGTGTTGGTGATGTGTAATGGTGTGTGTCAAGTCGTTTATAGGGTATTGTCTCCCGTGTCTTACGTAAAAAGATGTGAAGTTGATTTTGGGATGGGGCAAGTTGACGTAGTCAATGTTTGGGAGTGGAATATTTTGAATTGTGTGATGTGGGATGTAATTTTTGATGTAGATGGCTGTGCCGCCTCAATGAGAGATGGCACGTAGCGTGTGATAGAGTTAGCAACCTGGGATGGTGATACTGCAGGAAGTGTTAAGTATTTCTTGGATTAAGAGTATGTCGATTTGAGAATTAATGGAGATAAAGGAGCAGAGTTCGTTAATTCTAGGTTGCAATCTAATTATAATAAAACGCAGTGTAACGATTCCAGCGCGAACCCATCTATCTAACCAGTCGGCAATAAGATGGAGCCAATATTTAATTTGCATTTGAGATGTGGATGAGAAAACATAGCTGCCTAAATGTAAATATATTCTACTTCATATCCCCTCTGTTCAGCATATTTTTCTATAAAATATTCAAAAATAGCTAAATTTCAATGATTTGGACAATCTTCTCGACGCTAAAATATTTCATACGAGATCTGGAGGCACGGCAGTGCCTCCGCCTAGTTGAGAAAGCATAGCCGTAAGCATCCTTTTCTGGAAACAACTAAGGGCACTTTTGACCCCCCCCCCCCATATCCTTGCGCTGGAGTTTCCCAAAAATCTGAAACTTCGTTTATCTAGAGTATGTGGCACATTGGACCAAAATTTTAAATTTCACGTTTCTACGTTTTCTAGTTCAGACGATATATGAACTCAAATATTCGATTTTTTGTAGCTTACACACTCACTCACTCACCCGTCATCAAAAAGCTAGGGTACATTCCGTAGCCGTAGAAACTTGAAATTTAGAATATAGGTAGTGTTTAGGATACAAAGAAAGAAAAAAATTAAAAAATCCGGAAAATTTGAAAAATTCCTACAAAATTGAAAATTGAAAATAATTCGAGCTCGTAGGCTTAGAAACTTAAAATTTGGTGTGAAGGTAGTGTTTAGGATTCAGAAAAAGAAATCATTAAAAACACAATAAAAATAGAGAATGAAATAAAAAAATCGAAAATTTGAAAATAATTTGATTTTGTTGCGCTAGAAACTTGGAATTCGAAATAAAGGTAGTATTTAGGGTACAAAATAAAAAACAATTAAAAAATCCGGAAAATTCGAAAAAAAAAAAATAAAAAATCGAAATTTTCGAAAAAGATTGAAAAAATAAAAGTAATTTGATCGATTTAGAAAAAAATTTAGAAAATTAAAATTCGGCGTAAAGGTAGTATTTAGGATTTAGAATACGTCAAAATTAAAAACACAATAAAATTCGAAAATAAAATTTAAAAAATCGAAAAAATAGGGAAAATTTGATAATAATTCGATTTTGTAGCGCTATAAACTTTAAATTTGGAATAAAGGTAAATTTAGGATATAGGATAAAAAAAAATTGGATATTTTTAGAAAAAATTATTTATAAAAAATCTAGGATAAAAAATGAGGAAAAATTAAAAAATATATAGAAAAATTAAGAAATACAAAAAATTCGAAAAAAAAAAAAAAAAAAAAAAAAACTTCCGAAAAAATTGAGAAATTGAAAATAATTTGATATTTTAGTCTTCAAAACTTAAAATTTAGTGTAAAGGTAGTGTTTAGGATTAAGAAAAAGAAAAAAAGAAAAACGCAATAGAATTCGAAAATAAAGTTAAAAAATCGAAAAAATCCTAAATTTGAAAATAATTCGATTTCGTAGCGCTAGCAACTTGAAATTTGGAATAAAGATAGTATTTAGAATACAAATAAATAAATAGATAAATAAATAAATAAATAAATAATAAAAAAAAACTGGAAAATTCTAATTTTTTTTTGAAAATTCCAAATATTCGAAAAAAATTGAAAAAAAATTCGATCTTGTTGCTTTAGAATCTTAAAATCCGGCGTAAAGGTAGTGTTTAGGATTCATAAAAAGGAAAAATTAAAACACAATAAATTCGAAAATAAAATTTAAAAAATCGAAAAGATAAAAAATTTGAAATTAAATTGATTTTGTAGCTCAAAATTTGCAATAAAGGTAGTATGTAGGATACAAAATAAGAAAAATTAAAAAAATCTGTTAAAAAAAAAAAAAAAAAAAAAAAAAAAAAATTGAGCAAAATTGAAAAATTGAAAATATTTCGTTCTTTTCGTACTTTAAATTTGGTGTAAAGGTAGTATTTACGATTCAATTAAAGGAACAATTAAAAAATTCGTAAAATTCGAAGATAAAATCGAAAAAGCGAAACACCTGTAAAAAATCGAAAATTCGAAAAAATTCGATTTTGTAGTCCTAGAAACATGAGTTTTAAGATAATTGTCCTATTAGCTAGTACACCGCCCTAATTGTTTTGTGTTACTTTCCCCGGATTATGCTTTTCTTTTCTTTCGTTTACGAATTTTGTTATAGAAAAGTTCCGCTATAGACTTACGTTGTACGTTATGGGCGGTTTCTTTATAGACAGGCTCGTTTTCTTTCATAGGTTTTACTCTATTTAATTTGCATATGAAATATGGATTGCTAAATGATGTTAGCCCTACAACAATTTTCACAGCTCCCCCTCCCGGCTGGTTATGGCTTGATAGTCCTTTCTAAATAAAATCATGGTGACTCTAAGAATCTCTTGATTTATCTCTAAATTGAACCTAAATGATCCTAAGAAGACGGATCAAAAAGAATTACTATATTGGCATGACAAGCAGGAAATTTAGAAATAAAATCGAAAAATGAAAAAAATTATAAAAAATAAATCGAAAGTTTGAAAATAATTCGATTTTGCACTCCTAAAAGCTTCACTTTGGCAGAAAGGTAGGATCTAGGATTAGGATACAAAGCAAGGAAAAATTTAAAAATCTGAAAAAAAAAAAAAGAATTAAAAAACTAAAAAAAGCATCGAAAAAACGAATATAGTTTAATATTACTGAAATTTTAAGAAATTTAAATTTTTTCTTTTTTCTTTATCCAAAATAGTACTTTTATGCTAAATATAAAATATCTAGGGTTGCGAGTAACATCTCAGATGAATAACACCTTTTCTGGAGCAATTGAGAGTACTGTTGACTCCCCCCTCCATAACTTAGTGCTTGCCTAGGAACCTGAAACTTCTTTTTATCTACAGTACTTTGCAAACGAAACTAAAACTTCAAATTTTTCGTACCTGCAAATAATAGGGACAGAGTGTGGTCTTAGCAAAAACCAGTGGATGATTTCCAAAAAAGAGGCCCAAAGTCAAGAAAAGGAGGATTACTTACAAAAAGAAGTGAAATCCCACCAAAAACATCACCTGTGACCAGGTGATGTTTGGTAAATATTTGGAAATATTGAGCTGAAAAACAAAAATAAAGAAAAAGATTACGTTTCGTAAAATTTACCGTTAACCGTGAACTTAACGGTTCAGGTCAGTTTTCTTTATTGTCGATAAATAGTATATGAATATTTTTATAAATTATTTCAAATTTTAAGTGAAAACCTCGATTTCTACCCACCGTCCTATCAGAATTGCTGGGCAAGTTTTCTTCTTTTACTACATTTTTAAAATTATATTTTCTTTTGTGCTTATAAGTCTATTATTATATGTACACGAATCAGCATTAGTTAAGTTTTGGAATGCCAATTGTTAGGTAGACATGAGTGCATTTTAAAGCGATATTTTAAAAAGAATAGGTGTGAAGCCAATTTGACATGAACTTTGAAGCTCTTTTTATTTTAAAATACAAATTTTACTGAATATCAGCAGTATACGCCTAAACAAACTATAAAATTTGCACCAGTACAGAAAAATGCTAACGTAAAATTAAAATACAGCCTTTAAACGCAATATTTTTAGTTAAAAAAAAAATATATATATATATATAAATAGTGTAACAGAGGTTATATATAATAAATATTTTCAATAATTTTATTTAAATAAATAAATGTCTTGTTTATATATATATATACAGTAAAATCTCGTTACAACGAATTTGTAGGGACCACCGCTTAAGTTCGTTATTCTGAAATGTTCGTTAATGTGAAATTCCAATATGACGGATATAAAAAATTAAATTTGAATACATATTTAATACAATTATAATATTATTACTAAACTCATATTAAATTTCTAGATGCATGTCAATAAAGAATTAATATTCAGTATATTATTATGAACATTTTTATTATAAGATAAATATTAAACTCATTAAATTTGAAGATTTTAATCTTTACTATAAATAAATTATAAATTGCTTTACATACTTGAGAGCTGAATAATTCACCCTAATATATTCCATTAATGTAATTTTTTTTTTTTTTTTTTTTTTTTTTTTGTTTATAGAAAAGTCATAAATTTTCCTTTTTCTCATGTTGACGACAAGTTTTTTAAGTTTTTCCAAAACAAAATCTCATTTAACGTTGTATAAAATGTATCGCATTGCTTTGTGCTGGGATAAATACTTTTTAAAAATTCCAATGTTCGACAGAGCTTCTTTTGATCGTAGAACTCAATTTTCATTATTGGATAAAGAATTCTTCTCTTAATGTTTACTGTCGTTTGCTTTCTCTTTTTTTTTATTACAATTTCAACAATGTTATTTGTAGTTAAGTCATGTCATGTGGCGACTTTAACTGAAAATGTTAGTTAAAAACATTTTTTACCTGTGGTCCAGAGATCAGCAGGAAATTGGATGCAATAAGTACACTATCTTCAGTCTTGTGTGCTTCATTTGTCAAATGTATAAGACCAAAATTTCACCAACAATTTTTAATTGTGTTAGAAGATAAATTTTTCCAGGCAACCTATATCACGTCAGTTGCCTAACTCACATTCAACCGTTGCAGAAACTTAATTTTTTATGTCAGAAAAAGCCCTTCCTATTAGTCGGCGCCCGAAATTAACTTTGGAAATGTTGTTTTCATAATGTCTTGATGTTTGGGCTGCAAAATAGAAGTACAGTTAGAAGGTCAAAATTCTACTTTTATGATAGATAAATTTGCTGTAACCAAGTAACCAATTATTTTTCTTTTGATCTTGCTCATTTGTTCAGTCAAACTCCTAAGCCACATAAAAAATACTATCTTAGTCATAAAAGCGAGACACTCAAACCCCAAAACCACCCTCGTTACAACGAATTTGTAGCGCTCATCCAGTAGTTTTCCAGATCATCGGTTCGTAGGCAAATGGCATAAAAGGTCTTTTCTGTTTTTTACTGAAACGAATGAAGTGCGTAATATTCACCATAGTTTTCTTAAAAAAAAAAAAATCCCAATCAATTCAATTCTTTTTCTAATGGTTTGTTTACATTAAGAATGAAAGTTTGAATGCCAGTAACTCCAAATAGTTGAATGCCAATAACTTCAAATATTTGACTGCCAATAACTCCATATATTTGAATGCCAATTTACTTTAATAATGACATGGAAGTTTCATCACATTTTTAAATCAGCGTAGCTTGTAGATGTCCCAAAAGAGCTATAAATGGTTTTAAAGGACTTTAGCTTATTTGTGCCTGTGGCATTACAACTGTACAAAACCGAAATCTGCACTGTAGATTTTTTTCCCTTTAAATTTTTCAATTTCCATTGCTATCACTTGCGCTTATTAAAAGTTGGTACAAAAGCAATTTCATCGTCATTGAAAATATTCTCACGACATATGGGCACTTTTTTCTTCTCCAGAAATTTGTTTTTACGCTGTGCCATACCTATCATGAAAACGAAACAGCCAACCAGAACTCGCTTCAAATTTCACGATTTTCATGGCTATGAAACATATTATAGTTCCTGAAATGGGCAAATTTGTTGTCTTTAAACCAAGTGGATACATTTTCATAAATCGCTTGGTTGTCCCCAAGTCGCATTGATTTCCTGTTTGAGCATATTAGACCAGAAAAATCTTCAAGGTTTTGTCCTGTTCTTTTAAAATGGCAGCTAATGCAGAAGTATAGCCATATAAATTCTTTCTCGGCATCTACTTGCCAGTACTTATCCCAGTACTTACTGCTTGTATAATATTACTTTTTAATTTCAATGAAAATTGCTTTCTTTTTCTATTCTCCACAATTTAAAAAAAGAAACAAAATCCAAATGTGAATTGTTGAATTGTTGCAGATTAAAAATTCACTAATATGTACAGATATTTATCACCAAATTCGAATGTAAAGGACTACTTAAAAAATTAATTGTTTGGACTTCCTACATTTTTTTAACGAGTGTAAATACAAAGCGATGGAACTATGAAGAAAATTAATTGCATGTGAATGCAAAAAAAGAGTTTCTTAATTTTAGAGATGCACATACGACAACAAATTCTCTCCGTTTCTCGAAAAACAGCTGCGAGATACGCTGAAAATCCGAAGATAGTGGGGTATTCAAAATAAAAAAAAAAGTTTTCCTTCGGAAATCTAGTTTTTCGATAAAGATTCTTTTTCTTGTGAACTCGGCGTTCGTTAAACTGAAATGAGCATTCTTTTAAAGACTTCAATAAATTCGTTAATCTGAAATTTGTTAAAGTGAATATATTTATAATGATAAAGTATAGGGGATTTTTTTCCAATCTAAATAATATTCGTTAAACTGAAAAATTCGTTAAAGTGACATTCGTTGTAACGAGATTCTACTATATATATATATATATATATATATATATAATGCTCTTAAAAACTCCAACCAAGATTTTATCTTTAAAGTAATATATTTAAAACTAAAATACGAGAACAGAAGTTATAAAGAGAAAATACACTTACCTTAAAACCTGGAAATATTATTTTAGATTCTATTGCAATGAACTAAACCAAAAATATAATTCCAATCCTTTTATTTTTTTAGACGATTATTTTCTTATAGAAATATTAGCTTTATTTAATGAGATCAATTTTGCAATTCAAATTATACGAAGATTCGAAAAACTGGTCTCAAATAACGGGAGAAGTTGACAGGGATGCAAAATTTTTAATGAATGCACAATAAATATCTTTTTATATCAGTATAAATTTGTTACTAGTAACTTATTTATTCGACGATATTTCAAATGCGTTGATTTTCAAAGTGAAGCAAGTCCACTTTGAACAGAATTACTTTTTATGCTGCATCATACTAACAAGCATAATCAGAATTTAACAGTTATACTACTACAACTGTGGTGAATTGCCAACATTGGTAAAACGTTGTTTTACCATATTTTACAATTTTACGCGTATAACTTATTACTGAATATATTTTCTTATTCTTTCTTATTTTTAGCGTAATAACTATAGTTTAGCGTAGTTTCTTTCTTTCTTTTCTTTTCTTTTTTTTTTTTTTTTTAATATTATTTGTATTATTTGGAAAAAAAAAAAAAAAAAAATCTGAATGCGATTAATTTTTAGGTTTTTTTTCTTCAAAATTTAAGCATTTGTGAAAATAGAGCAATTAAAAAAGAAAAAAAAATCCCTTTGACTCTAAATTACTTCAAAAAAAAAAAAAAAAAAAAGAAATCTTACATTGAGCCATAAAGAACTCAAATCTGAGATTTTGTATTAAAATTTAAAGGAAATTCTCGAGCAATTCCAGCGGCCTGGTAAAAACGTCTTTTGGAGAAAAAAATGCTATAAAAGTTTAAAGTTTGGTTTAGAAGTAATTGGCTAACAGCGGCAGATTTTTCGCTGGTTTTAACAGCCTAGTACAACATTTGACAGCTAAAAAAAGTAAAAAGTTCGCTAAAAATGCACCCCCCCCCCCCCCGAAAAATTAATGGTTTTCTGCTGTCAAACTTCACTATTTTTCTGTAAAATCGGCTAATTTCTCTATAATGATACATTGTACTTCCGATTCTAAAAAGGTTGGAGTCAGGTTTTAGCTCCTCCCACTTAAGAATATGTAATATGCATTTATATGAGAATAAATAGCTATGTAATCAATACTAATTAATATGTCATTGATATAAATTATTATGAAAATAATAGAAAGTGTAATATAAGATAATAACAGGCGTGTACGTCTTAACTAATTATAATAAATATATAAATTTTAGAAACATTTTTTTATTTTTATTTTTCGGAATCTTTTTAGAATTTCATATGATGACTGATTAAATAGAAGTAAAACAAAAATAATAAAACAAGTATGACTTACATGATGTGAAATAAATGAACTAATCGAATCTTATGCTGTGTTCATTAATCCGTACGAAAAAATACGAACATATCGGAATGAAGCTCTATGTCTATTTGAATGATTTTCTGATCGAGTTCTTTAAGGGGATTGTTCCTCGTTTAGTGAAAATCTTTCTTTTTTTTCTGTATCCGAATGGTTTTATTGGATTCGACTATGATACGAATGAATTAATTATGAGTAAATAAATACGAATATATTTTCAACAGTTTACTGAGTAAATCTCAAATGCTTCGTTGTTGTTTTTGGTCATTATTTATGAAAAATATATTAGAAAAATTGGCACGATTCATGTAACGCAGAAAATTAATGTTTATATGTTTGGAAAAAAATGCATTCAACAATTTATTATCTTACTGCAATAACATCAGGGTTCGTACGCTTTTACCAGAATTTTTTATAGAATTTTTCAGTTTAATATTTAAGTAGCAGAAATTGTAGACACCTCATTTAATTGCAGGATTTGTAATACGTTTAAATAAGACAAAAATTCTATTAAAAATTGTGGTAAAAAAATACAAACCCTGAATATGTTTTTTTTTTTTTTTTTTTTTTTTTTTTGTTTAGTGTAATTTTAGCATTTTGACACTTTAAATAATTATTCACTTTTTAAAGATATCAATAAAAATTGCAGGAACTGCAAGCTTTTGCTCAGAATAATGTAAATATTTTAAACAATATACAAAAATGGAACTTTTTGTTCTTAAAGAACTGTGTATTAATTTGACAATCGCAAACATTTTGTAAATCTTTTTTGAGGTTTATTATTATTTTTTAAGCAACATAATAAATTTTATTTTCGGTTAAAAAAAAAAAAAAAAAAAAAAAAAAAAAAAAACCGCTGTTACTAAAAAATACAGGGCACTCTCATTTTGAAATTTTTCGCAATTAAAATTTTTGTTTTAGCCCTTTATCTTTTTTTTTTTATATATATGTACACAAAAAAGAAATATTGAATTCGGAAAATTTTTCGACTTCCGTTTTTAATCGATTTACACGCTTTGAAGATGTCCTGAACAGATAATAATTTTTTACTTTTATTACTCAACAGGGCTCCGTTTTCCTATGCATCTTACTATGAACATTATAGCCATATCTGAGTTTCTATTATGTAGAAATACATAAAATTTTATATTTGAAATTACAATTAAAACTTCAAACTATTATTATATACATGTAAAAAACAATGTATTATATTTACAATTTCATAATTTCGTAATATTTTAGAATGATGTTGATCAAAAGATTTGTTGAAATGAGTTTAATTACTGTCAATAAATTATAGCATGTCAAAAAAAAACTAATGTATTTTTATTCAACTCCCACCACTATTTTCTAAATATTAAAATTAACTATAAATTCAACTAAAGTTTACAACTAGTATTTTATCTTTTTCATCAGTAGTACTTTACTACAGTTATACCCCATCTTTATTTTATCTTTTTCATCAGTAGTACTTTACTACAGTTATACCTTTTATATTCTTATCTTTGACTCTCTCTTCTATTAACCACTTTTTTCTTTTAATTGCACTCTTGCAAGCTTATCCATTCCCAACGGCTCACATTTAAAAGACATGCTACTCTCCATCGACCGGGCGTAAAGTTGATGCAACTAGGAAGCCCCTGAACCGGTCCCAACTGTTCCGGACTGTTCCGGACGACAAGTATCGGAGTAATGAATATCCATAGTTCGAGTAGTCCTGAACCTGAATGCAGTGTTCGGGTAAACTGAAAATCTTAGGACAAGACATGAACTGCTCAACAACGAAAAACTTCCTAAACACAATTTCTGGCTCACTTTTAAACGCCAAAGCATAAAATTGCCAGGCGACTTTCAATCGAAATGAGTTTTAAATTTTTTGATAAATAAATTACTTATCCAGTTATAGGCGATTCGTGTCACGTGACGACGCGATTTTCTTCATCCTCACGTTGCCGAATTGGGAATTCGGTTCAAAACGCCCCCGACTTTGACAGTATTTTTTGAAAGATTTGCTTTTATCAAAAAATGGGAAACGTTTCTCGGTACAAAGTTTCTGAATAAGAACACCTGCCAATCTCCGGTGTTTCCGAACAAAAAGGAATTAAAAAATATATCAGAAAGTAGACAGTTTGGATTTGAGAATAACCTTAAGGATACGAATTTTATTTCTGATTTTTGTGAGCACGGCCAAACTCGATTCCCATTATAGAGCCCTCTTATAGGCCATGGTGTGATAAGCAAGACCATATTCTGAATGCGTGCAACACACGAAAATTTCCAATAGTACTTTAGAATAACAATTTTCGTCTTATTGCCCTGATGATATGCCACACAATATTTTGTATCTAATGATGTATTAGGAAAATTGGATCTAAAATGTGCGTTGTGGTCTGTGCTATTTTTTATAGTTTCCATTGATACTTTTCTGAGTTTCCTCGATTCGTTAAATTACGTTATTTATATTTTTTCAAATAAATTCACTATTAAAATAGAGTTTGCAGTTAAATTTTTTAATCGTATTTTTGTTATTGTGTTCAGGCAAATGTTTTGGACAAAAATATTTTAATAAATTTTACTTTAAATAATTATGAGAACTTTCGCAAAATATTAAAGAAGTTATAAATTCAGCTACGGGAATTCAACTTTGAAAATTCATATTATTTTCAACAAGATAATGATCCCAAACACACGGCGAAAATTACGAGTTTATGGTTGCTATAAAAATTGAAAGATCGATTGCAAACGCCACCACAATCACCAGACCTCAATCCTATTGGAAATTTGTGGCTCATTTTGGATATGTAAGTACAGAAAAAGAAAATATCTGACAAAGATGATCTTAACCACGCTCTTAAGGAAGAATGGCTAAAAATCAGCAGCGAAACGTGTCACAAATAAATCGAATCAATGCCCAGACGATTACACTCTGTAATTGAAGCAAAGAGCATTCTAAACTAAGCATTCTAAATACTAGTACTGTTTTTTACTTTTAAATATTTACTATATTTTTATTCTCACTGCTAGTGTGCAAATACTTTTTTGACATCACAAGTGTTACCTTTTTATATTTTCGCATTTTCTATATAAATATCAAGTCAAATATTAAATATGTTCATTTGTTTTGACAATATTTCTTATATTTTTCATTTGTTGATCATTTTGTGTTTATTTGTGTGTGATACAACAAATTCACCTGGTGTGCAAATACTTTTTTTGCTCACTGTATTTTGTCTGATTTTGAAGCACTTCTTTTCATTGTACAGTGCCACATTTACACCTATCGGCGATTTTTTGAACTAATTTTTCTTGGAATATTTTTCCCCGTGGCATCATTAGTTCCCTTATCAAGTTTACTGTTCAATCGGTTATTAGACGAGCTACAGATGGCTCTGTATTGCGTCAGTTTTTAAAAAAATATATTCTATACGAGTATACATTTTTGTTACATCTCTACTCTAACCCTAAATGTTTGTCATATCTAAACTTCCACCGATGTGATAGCCATTTGTAATTCTACACAGTTCTATACGAGTATACATTTTTGTTACATCTCTACTCTAACCTTTAATGTTTGTCATATCTAAACTTCCACCGGTGTGATAGCCATTTGTAATGTAAATATTTCCGCAAAAATTTCGCAATATAAAATGTGCGTACCGCTGTCACCAGTTCGTATTAAATATGGCTTCATTTACTGTTATTTTTTCAAAATACATAACTTAGGGATAGGAGAAATTTCTGTGGCTCACTATTCATTTCCTATCTATTATTTTCTTACCACACTTTGTCACCTATTACTTCTTGTTAGATTGGATATGGCTTAATTCCAAGGGCGGAGGTGGGGCAACGGCCATTCCACCTGTTATTTTTTAACACTTTCCAACATAGTTGAAAAGTGCTTATGAATTTGGTTTGTCTGGCCACCTGTCTATCCGAACTCTAACTTTCGTAAATATACTCGGATTGCCATGTAATTGATATATGTTACTGAGGTTTGCCATGACATGTTCGGTATTGAAAATGAAGTGTGTAGCTTTTATAGTTCACTTTCAGGGCACTCAAACATGTCAAAGTATTCCGTTATATTACGGTCTATGGCGAAAAATCTCTTGAAATATATTTTAATGGTGTTACTCTGCTGCAAACGTAATGAAATTGATATAAATTTTTGACGTGCATTAAAACATGTTTTCTGTAGTATATGGAGCGTGTTCCCGCTGCCTGCGGTACCGTATAGTAGGCGAATTGCGCACGCGTTGCAAAATCTTTTAGTTCCACCTTCCACGGCCAGGGAGCGCACTCTGTTCGAAACAAACCACTTTTCGAAGGAAACTCGGACACGTGTACCCGTTGCCTCCGGCACCATATAACAGGCGTGCTGCTCACGAACTGCAAAGTCCTTTAGTTCCACCTTCCACCGTTAGGATACGCTAATTTGTTCTATACGAACATTCGACACAAGTACCCATTGTATCAAGGCACTGGTTCAATTTCTTAAATGAAATTTGTTTTGTCTAAATCAGAGCAATACATTTTTTATTATTAAAAAGAGTTCTCAATTAATGAAAAAGTCGCTCGAAGAAGTACAATAAATGCGATACTAAATAAAAAGGCGTTAACCCCTCCCCATACCCGCAGGTAAAACGAATAACACAGGTCAACACAAATCTGGGGTTTGTAGAATAGCACTTTTTTCTTAGTAAATCAGTCACGCTGATCACAAATATGACATTAGTTTTTTGCTATCACCCATAGTTTTCTCACAAAACATAAAAGAAGAGGGTGCCTCTTAATAAAATTAATGTGTAATATTTATTAAATAAAATACATTCTTAATAAAAACAAAAATTAATTTCTTAGTAAAATGACATTAATAAATGTTAAATTACAATACTGCACTAAAGGATGTGAAATACAAATATAGATGGCGCCACTTTATGTGCTGATATTTGCCTGAGAAGGCGCAATTTTCTCCCGCGCAAAAGAAGTCCTCTTGTCTCCCCTGCACATTAAATTAGGTTTAATGAAGCAATTCGTAAAAGCCTTAGATAAAACAGGGGATAGTTTTCGATATTTATATGAAGTTTTTCTACATTTATCGGAAGGTAAAATCAAAGAAGATGTGTTCGTTGGCCCAGATATAAGACTGTTAATGAAGGACGAAAAAATTGAAGAAAAAATTAAATCAGTCGAGAAAGATGCATGGGTTAATTTCAAAGAATTTACTCAGAAATGTTTAGGAAATTACAAAGATCCTAACTACACAACGATCATTGAAAAAATGCTTCGAAACTTTCAAAAACTAGGTTGTAACATGAGTTTAAAAAAGCATTTTATGCACCCCCATCTTGAATATTTTCCTGAAAATCTTGGTGAAGTGAGTGACGAACAAGGTGAGAGATTTCACCAGGACATAAAATACATGGAAAAACGCTATCAAGGACACTGGAATGTAAATATGTTGGCAGATTACTGCTGGTGGCTAAAAAGACACTAAACCAGCTTCAAAATCTAAAGGACACAAGCGTTCTTTTGATGATAAAGAAAAGCAATTTTAATGTATATAATAAAATATAATTTCTTATAAAACGTGCACACGCACTTGTATATGTATATATGATTTTATTTATTTATCGGATTTTTTTGTACATTTTTTAATGAATGTTGTGTGAAATGTACATTCTCAAATTCCAAATTCTTAGTTTCTTAATTGTAAAAAAATCCTGACGTGATACATAAAAATGAATATTATTTTTGAAATAAGCATAGCATATTTCTTACAATTTTCATAAATTCATGAAAACCCCAGACAAAAAGTTAAATTTTGTAGGCCTGTGTAATTTGTTCAAGAAAATCTCGATGCAAACGTTTCTTTAATTATCACCCCCATTGTCAAATAAGTTTTATTTCTTTTTCGTGAAAATCAAAATTTTTATAAAATAAAACTTATTAGTGGATTATTTTGATTTTTTGAAAATTTTAGCCTGTTTTAAGATTGGATGCATAATTTTCCAATAAAAAAATCCAAGATTTTTAATAATTTTATACAGCCTCTAATAGCACCATTCCAAGTTTTTATTACTTGTTTTCTATCTTTCTTTATTCAAGAGATAACAGACATCTTTTCTGCTATGCTTGCTCGTAAAAAGAAAAAAAAAAAAAAAAAAAAAAAAAAAAAAAAAAAACGTTAATTTTTTTTTGCAATCAAATTAATGCGAAATAATAAATATTTTCGGTTATAAGAAACGGATAATCTTAATTTTTACAAATTTGAAATGTGGAAACAGAGAGGATTCGAACGGTGTTAATTTTAATATCGTATCTTAATAATTTGAGTCACCTAAAAAATCTCTTAGTACCTCTTTCTTTTTGGATTCATTATCCAGACACCTGTGGCGGCTCAAATTTTTATCAAAAACGTGTTGTTCATTGCAAGATTAAATTGCTAGAAAAATTAAACATTTCTAATTAATATTTCTGAAAGTTGTGGATGGAATTTTTTGAAATTTGATTTTTTGAATTTGCGATTTTTTGTTTATATAGATCTACAAATTTTCGTGTCGAAAGACCTAATAGTTTCTGTTATTTCAACATGTGGCGAAAAGGCGTAGTTAAAAGTCATTGTGGTAACCCAATCTTTTCCCAGTAAACCTAAAATCTTTCTTCCCTCTCCCAACTCACACCTCATTTTGCGGTTTCACATTTCTTTTGCACCATTTTCAGAAAAAGATGGCATTTTGGAAGCGATGGTTAATGAGAATCTAATTAATATCTTGGGTAATTATCAAAATATTAAAATTCTGAGACTCAGGTGCACATGGCCAGACCTTGGACTATCCACACCTAAATTTTTAGATTTCTAGGTGGGCTAGATTTTGCTAGCCATCGCAGACAAACAAACAAACAAACAGACAAACACACACACACATAGAGCGAAACTTTATTTTATTAGCGTAGATAGATGTAGAATATATACAAATCTATAGATATTATACAGGGCTGCTCAAAAGAATCGGAGAACATTTCCGGTTATAGATGGTAATTGCTGAAATCAGGTTTTAGGATGGGTCATGCATTTTCTAAAATGTCTACTTAGGTATCTTCTTTACCTTATTAAACGGCGAAGCTTTGTTAAAGTATTCTGGAAGTGTTGGAAAGTGTTTCATAATCTATGTTGGATACAAAATTTTTCTTTCTTGTGTGATATCTCCAACGGTTTAGAAGATATATGCACATTTACATTTTGACGATAATTTGTTACAATTTTTTGGCTACTGGCTGATTTTAAATGAGTACAGTGGGAGATCGGTTAACGAACACTTTCGCGAGAGAATTTTATGTAATAACGAACACATGTTCGGTTAACGAACAGCTAACAGAACAAAGCCAAGAAGACGCAATGCTGTGTTTCAGATTTTCAGAGCTTGTATTTAATTGCATCTACTATTCTCTACTTAGAGAACATTTTAACAGTTGTGTAATTATGGCCTAATTTATTCAAAGGTAACTGGGGGTTCAGGCCCTACATTTTAGGGCCATCAGATTAGAATGAAGAGTACAAAAACATTAATTTTTATAATTTGTGTCCCTTTTTAAAGAAATATTTTTAATTCGAAGTTAATTATTTTAACTGAAATTTAGTTCCTAATTTGTTAACAGGTTCTAGGCTCCACTGGAGCTTTGTCGGGCTCTGCAGTAAACACAAGCTTTTAGAGAACTAATGGAGTGTTTGGTACGTCAAAGTAATAAACTTATATGATTTAATGTAGTCAATGAATGTGATCCTAAAAGTTTTTACAAAGGGTATGTCATTTGTTTTTTTAAGTACGGCACGACACGGACAAAGCCATGCAACTGCGATCTGTCCATATTAAGTACGGACGTATAATAACCCTATTAAAATTGGAAGATTGAAAACACCACATAGAAAAAATAAGCTTTTGTCAAATATTTAATGCCCCACAAACTCAAAAAAGCATGATTGAAGGAAGGACAAGACTGTTTGTATGTAATGTATGTTTTATCATTGTTACATTTAAATAAATTTAGGGAGAATTTACATTAATTTTTATATATTATTTAGATTTTAAGAACGAATTAATTGAATTCCCATACAAATCTATACTAAATCTATGATCGGTTAACGAACAATTCGGTTAGCGAAAATTCACTGTAAAAAATTTGCAGCAGAGTAACCGGCCATTCGACCGTTTTTATAAAAAACGGTTACATAACCTTGATTTAACAGTATTCTGACCCTAATATGAGCAATATTATGGTCAAAATAGCGTTAAATTACGGTTATGTACGGTTAAGTACGGTCATTCGACCGTTTTTATAGAAAACGGTCGAATGACCGGTTACATTGCTGCTAAATTTTTTACAGTGTTGTTTTGGAACGGATTAAGTCCATTAACTGATCATCCACTGTATTGGTTACATACAGAGTGAAAATCTAGGTAGTTGCATTCTCTTGGCATTCTTATGTCATAAAACACAATTTTTCAGTTTTTTTTTATATCGCCTATTTCTAAATTCATTGCAAACGTATATAAATTTTGAGAAAATTTGCACTTACTGATGAGACAGGTTTTCAACGTTTTCAGTTGTAGAAACATTTCTTCCATATTTTGATAAATAATGTTTTACTAATAAAACCCAAACTAGTAACACTTAGCTGGTGAAAATCATCAATGTACCTCTTTATCTTTTGGTGTTTATATGTGTATACCAGTTAATGGCACCCAATATTGTAAAATTAAATTATATTTTAATTATTATAATATAAAAATAATACACACGTCCATTATGAACAATAAGTTATTATTTATTGGTAAATATATAGTGGCTAATAATAGTATATATCAGATTTTTTCCCTTTTTCCCAGATTTTTAACGATAAAAACTCTAGGATTTTTCACACGTCCCGGTAAAAAACGAACCCTGGTTTAGTATATGAAAATATTCACAGTATAGACAATAGTACAACAAATTCAATGCTAAAAAACATTTTTTCAAAATCCCAAATATGCCCCAAAAATCAAGTTGTGTCGGGAGCATACCCTCCGCTTAAGTACTTGTTTTAGTTTTGTTTTAAAAAGTATCATAACATAGGCTTAAGGAGCATGTAGTAGAATGTAGTAATTAAAAAAACTGAGGCAGATTTTATTTAATTGTAATTTAATACTAATTAATAGTTAACTAGTTATTTTACAAATAGAACTTAGAATTTTTTGTCTTGTAAAACATTCAGTAAGGGGGAAAATGTATTTAAAATGTAGGCAACTTTGACAAATAATTATAAAGAATAATATTGTGAACAATCAGTAAATAATTATATAGCACAGCAGTAAAATTTTTATAGACATTTTACGTGACTAAATAAAAATTTCTTGAATAAACAAATATTTAACTTCTTCGGGACCAGCGTTCTATACATACATTTTATTTGATTGGCACCAGATTTTTAAAACAATTACTTTTACTTATTCAATCACGAAATTGCTCATCTTTTATAAGACATATATTACTTTACTTTATTATTGGTACACAAAAAATTGCTGTACGCATATTTCGAAAATTTCGTGTAACCACTTCGCGACGAGCGTCCTTTACAGAATTTTTAATCTGTTACCACCGGTTTTTCAAAAGAGAAATTTTCACCTAATTGAATCGCAAAAATGCTATGATTAGATAAGGAAAATCTTACAATAAAAAATAACTGGTGGGAATAATCGAGGATTCTGAGCATCTTATGCGTCACGTATTCGTGTCGCTCGTCCCCAAGGGGTTAAAGCCAACCCAAAACACGAGTCGAACCGACCCGAAGTCGAAGTGGAAAAAGATTAATTCCTATTTTAATACAATTACGGAAAAGTACCTTTACAAATGTGTTTCTAATATCAATTTTATAATTTTTTGTATAAAATGTAACATATATACACGTATTAATATTAAAATATATAGTTTTTCCTATTGAAAAGTATTTAGGTTAACCCGAACCCAACCCTAAAAAATCAAAACTCAACCCGAACCCGAAACATTTTAAGTCAACTCGACCCGCAGTGATATAAACTAGCGTCACTCGATCCAACCGGATCAGCGGGTTCGGACAAAATCGGATTATCCGACCGAATGCATGACTCTAGCCTAGTCTCGAAAGGGATTTTAAAAGTAAATGAGTTGTTAATTGTAGTTTAGTTTTATATGTTAGCCTAAAAATGTAAGCATCTTACGTTTGGACATGTTTATATAACAATTTTTACTTTTTAAAAGAACGGAAATTTAAATAATAATGAACATCTTCTCTCAAGCTGCCGAGATCAAAATATATACTGTTTTCAGCAGGAAAAAATATGTTTAAGCTTGAGAAAGCTGAGATTTTTCAAGAACTGTGTAACTGGAGATCTCTAAACATACGTTAAAACCCTACAGTTGCATGAAATTTTTTTTTTAGAATTGTGTTTTTTTATACTTATATTATGAATTCGACACCAGAAATTTTAAGATAGATTTTTAACTTTGTTTAGTAGCATATTTATGTTATTTTACAGGACTAATATTTCTATATAAATATAGTGGTTGGAAAGAACTTGATTTATTTATTAAAAGTTAAATAGAAGGTCTTGCCAACTGGTTGCTACACTATGCACTGTAGAGTTAAATGTGGAAGAGATTATCAGGAAAGTTTTTCAAAGACAGATTACTCATTAGGTATATGGGCTTTTCATGAGTATGTTAATATTAACATCATTAATGAAGTTAAGTCAAAAGATTCATGTTATTTAAGGTTAAATTTAACCTTAATATTAAATTAAATAATTAAATTTTTATGTCCGCCTGTCCACTTATAACAGCGCAAAAACTACCCAACCGATTAGTTTGAAATTTAATATATATAATGGTTGTAGAATTTTGTCGAGTCATTTCAAATTTTACGAAAATTGAAACAAAACTTAAATAGATATTAATTAAAATATTTATTAAGTAATTTGATTTTTTTTAAAAATCGGTACTTCCTTGTTATAGTAGCTTCCGAGAATTAATCTACAAGCCACCGAGATGTATCGCCAAGTTATCTCACATGCTTGATGTTACAGTTATATATGACCAAGTTATAGACACATTCTTCATTCTAATAAAACCTATCATGCGTAATTAATTCGATGATATCCCATGATAGGTAATGATTCTAGGTTGCCATAGTGATAACGTCCTATTTAAGAGAGAGTCATGTTATTTCCGCATTACTGAATTTAAAAACCGAATTTGTATACTAAAATTGTTTAATTATAGCAATCATATAAGCTACCGACAGTTTTTTGGATAGATGTTTCTGAGTCTAAATATGAATTTCAGTTCTGAAATTTTCAAAGCTAGGCTTAAGTTTACCATTGGAATTTTCAGTAAATGTTAACAAATGATAAAATGTACTTATTTTATTACGAACTTAATACTATCATAATAACAGACGATATAATAAATTTCACTGAAATAATAACAGTACGAACGCACTTCATTTGTCACGTTTGACGAACAATTTTCAACTTGTTTTTTTTTTTTATGTTCCCTGTATATATATATATATATATATATATGAGTACATTTGTAGTATATATAATTTTGGGACTATGAATCTACGGCACGCGGCAGATTATTTTCAGCACAGCATAGATTCAGGTTCTAAATCAAAATATAGTGAAATTGCACAAAATGCATGAATCTAGACTAGTTGAATTTGTCGATTGATTCGATTTGTTGTCTTTGCCATACAGATTGAAGAAACGTGAATGTAACATAATGAATGCCAATATAGCTCAATAATGACTGAAAAAAGTTTCAGATTCATAGGGGATTAGAAGATTAACGAAAAAGAAGCATTATAAGGTATATTTATAAGCAAAAATGCCGATGGTGACAACTTTAACACTAAAAATACCGGAGATTTTACTCAAGTTTCTTAAAACTATTTCACACCAGAAATTTTATTTGAAACTACTTAACTTATTCATTTAACGTATTTCTGTGAGTTTCATATTTAATTTATTTTAAAAAGAAATTTCTGGTTCGAATCGGAATTTGGTCGAATCAGAATTGGTTCGAATCGGAATTTGGTAACCGTCAAAATGACGGCTCATGGTAGTTCTAGTGTTAAATTTAATTCGAGACACGAAGAACTGTTTACAGAAGCTGGCTATAGTAATTTTTAATTTTATTTTTCTGCGAGTTATTATTTTTGGAAACGAATACCGAGAAGGTATTTTTAGAGTAAGTACCGCTTTGAAACAAAAAAGTAACAAGTGTATAATTTTCTTACAAATTTTATTTTTATATGAAAGCTTTTATTTATTTTATATTTTATTTTTATATGAAAGCTTGTACCTTAACCTATTTTTCTACATAATTTCCGTCAATATTAAGGCAGTTATCGTATTGTTTACTAGTTTCTGAATCCCCTCTTCATAAATGTCTGCTACCGTTCCCTCACAATTTCATACAAAACACCGCGTGAAATCCGAGGAAATTCATCAGATAATGACCAAATCGTAAAACGTCTGTCCTGTTTCACTCGTTCATCAACTTTCTACACTAAATCTTCTGAAATGACTGAAGCTCGCCCACTTCGTTCCTCATCATGAACATTCGTGCGGCCATCTTTAAAAGCTCTAACCCATCTCCGTACTATTGCACCGGTCATAATGTGTTGTCCGTAAGCTTCACTAATCTTACGATGAATTTCAGCGGCTTTCGCGTCTTTAGCACAAAGAAAACGAATCCCCGACCCAGGGGTGCAAAAATCTAGGCGCCAATGGGCTGATTCCCACAACTAAATTCTATTAGTAAACTTCGTCAAATTTTATTAGTATACTTCGCTCAAATTTTTTCAGTATTCTTATTAGGCGAAGAATACTAAAAATTTAGTGGTGGGAATCGGCCCATTGGCACCTACATTTTCGCACCCCTGCCCCGACCGTATTTCACAAGCGGCGGGACATTTAAGTTGATTCTCAAATTCCCTGGTCAACAACGCGAATTTTTCTGACTCATTTTTAAACATAAAGCATAAAATTGGCAGGCCTGATTATTGAAGCGATTTTGGAATCAAATAACGTTTTCCATTTTTTGATGAGTAAGTTTCTTGTCGCGTTATAAGCTATTCTTGTCACGTGGTGACACGTTTTTCCTCTTTCTCGAGCTGCCAGTTTGGTAATTCAGTTCAAAACGCCGACTCTGACAGTATTTTCTGAAAAATCTTCTTCCCCCCCCCCCCCCCCAAAAAAAAAAAAAAAAAAAAAAAAAAAAAAAATAACGAAAACGCCATTCGATTACATAATTTCATAATAAGAACATCTGACAATATCATGCGTTTCCAATATAAATGAATTTCAAAATATGTCATAAAGTAGCTCCATTAGACTTGAGAACATCTTAAATTAAAGTTATGAATGCGCTGTTGTCGTTGCATACTGAACAAGTTGTCACAATACGTTTCCCAACTAGATTGATCAATGAAATCACTGTGATGTAACTGAATGCAATCATTTCATAACTGTTGAATTTTTTTTTTCCCGGTCATAACAGAGATTAGAGCCGAATAAAAAGATAATTCTGATAAACCATCATTTTCCTCTACGTTTATCTATTATATTTTAACAACGCACAATCTAGTTTTATCAGTTTATTATGTATAAGAAATTGTTCCGATAAGTTTAGAATTTCATGAGAGAATAATTTTTGTAGAAAATAACACACGTCATGAAACATTGTTGAGTAAAGACCATTATTTTCGAAAGCAACCTGATATACCCCGTTTCCGTATCATTATATTTAACAGGAAATTTAACCTAGGTTTTTTGCATTGTAATTAGATAAGTGTAAAGATAAGTACACGCAAAAAAATGCTGAAAAAATTATATAATTTTTTTTTACTATTATTTTTTGGTGCTAATTTATAAAATTAATAACAAAATGTTCCAATAACTTTTTTAGTTTACCGTTGGAAAAGCGGTGGGATATTTTTATTTCATTTAATTTTAATCAAGATTTGTACCAGAATTTACCAACCAAATTTTTCTACTATAACATTGGCTGAAAAAAGAAAAAAAAAATAATAATAAGCTTATTTTCAAAAAAAATTTTCGAATATTCTGGTGTGAATTCAACATTACAGAAAAACACAATTACTTACATCTGAAAGGATTAAGAAAATATTTTCAATTTAAATTGTAGTTATAAAAAATTTTAACAATAATCGGCTAATGTAAAAAAAAATAGTAATGTATCCAAATCTTTTTTGTGCAGCTGAGTAAAATAATTATGAATGTTACACATAATATCTTCAATAGCAAATATGGTGTGGTCCGTACCGTATTTTCAAGGTAGGGGTTATGCATACCAGTAATTCTGAACAGTATTTTTCGACATATTTAATCGCAAAATTCTGAGATCAAATAAGGCGAATATTTCGCTTTGAAAATAGTTGTATGCATAACTCTTTCTCCCGATATGGTACTAGCCTTAATATAAAGCTGTTCTTCAATGCCATTTATTAATATAAATTTCCTTAAAAGGTATTTCAAACAGTTTCCACTCATTGACAGTAACCAATCCGAATTATTTTAGACTGTAAACTTATTTTAGACTATTTTTATTCTGTAAAGAAAGAAAGAAAAAAAAAAACGGTTATACACACCATTTTTCATATGAAATATGTTGAAATTGGCCATAACAATATATTTAAATTTCGTTTCCTGTCTGCATACTAAAAAACCTGAATTAAAGAGTTATAAGATACGTTTCAAAAATTGTTACAACAATTAAAATCCATACACAGGAATATATCAGAGTTCTTTTGTGCAACTCTGTAAACAAGCCATAAGTGCTACACACACCATCTGCAACATTATAAATAGTTTACTTTAGCAATATATTTAAAAGCGCCTTTAGCAATATATTTAAAATTTCTTGCGTTTAGAAAACTTTGTTTAAAGTGCTGAAAAGAAATTTCAAAAATCGGTACATGTTTTAGCTTATAATTTTATATGTAAAATAGACATTTTTCATTATTTTCTATAAATTAAGCATTATATTAAAATATAATAAGTGCATTTTATAATTTATTTTGCATTAAATATTATATTTACTTGAAAATAATACATCATTAATGAGAAAGTTTCTTTCTTATTTTAAACACAATTCAGATGTAAAATGATTTTTATTTAAATATATTAAAATTACCTTAATTTTATGTAATTAATGTTAAATATATCTTAAAATTATGTAGGAAAGAAATGCATTCGAAGCACTTTTACTCTTATTAACCCTTTACGAACGAAGCCGCCATATTCACGACAGCCAATTTTTAGTCTCCAAATGTGTTATTTCCAATCGGACACTAGTATTTTTGCATGGAAAATGTCTCCTTAACTTAACACAAAATTTCATCACTAAAATAGTGTAAAAAAAGTTTGTCAGAAAAAGGTGGTGCCAAAACAATAATAATTGGAAACAACACATTTGGACAATAAAAATTGGTTGTCGCTAATATGGCGGCATTTTTTCGTTAAGGGTTAACACATTGGTGGTTGTTCTGGGTTTTAAAACAGTAGAAGCTCCTCCCTCTTCTGAAAATGTTCGTAAATAGGTTTCTCAAGATTATGTATCAGTAAATTTCTTTCAATGTAAAGTTTTAATATAAAATGTAATGTCTTACAATAAAAAAATATATATACAGGGTGTCCGAAAAGTTTGGAAACGGTCAAATAACTCGAGAAATATACATCAGATTCAAAAACGGCAAAATGCATGTTCAATATTTTTGAAAAATCTATTTAGGGATATGAAAGTTGCCCTCCCAACTTTGCCCCCACTGGGGGGGCAAAGGAGGGCATCTTTGAAATCTTAAATGATGACCTCCATTTTTTATTGCAGATTAGAATTCTACGGGAAAAAATACGTAACTTTTGTACTGAACATTTTCTTCGAAACATTGTAGATGACTCTGTAATCGAGTGCAATGCTGTGAGAATCGTTACCATTGCAATGTCTGGAAACGCTCGAATAACTCGAGAAATATACATCGTGTTGAAAAACGGAAAAATGCATGTTCAATAGTTTTGAAAAATCTATTTAGGGATAGCAAAGTTGCCATTTTTCTAAAATATTAAACACGTATTTTTCCGTTTTTCAATCTGATGTATATTTCTCGAGTTATTGGAGCGTTTCCCGACATTGCAATGGTAACGATTCTCACAGCATTGCACTCGATTACAGCGCCATCTACAATCTTTCGAAGAAAATGTTCAATACAAAAGTTACGTATTTTTTCCTGTAGAATCTGAATCTGCAATAAAAAATGGGGATCATCATTTAAGATTTCAAAGTTGCCCCCCTTTCCCCCGGGGGGAGCAAAGTTGGGGGGGGGGGCAACTTTCATATACCTAAATAGATTTTTCAAAAACATTGAATATGCAATTTGCCATTTTTCAATCCGATGTATATTTCTCGAGTTATTTGACCGTTTCCAGACTTTTCGGACACCCTGTATATAGACAACGTTATATTAATGCATTTTCTGTAAGGTAGAAGCCACGTCCTTAGTCAATGATGTTTTTTCCAATAAAAACCAGAATTCTTGTTCCCGGTCGCGAATATGTTAATTTAGTAAAGTTGTGACAAGCCAATGCCTTATTTTAAGTATTTTACATTTGTTTATAAATGTATTTTTTCATAAACAGAAAAGTTAAGTAAATTTAGGCAAAATTTCAAAATTTAGATGGAGGAAGACATGCCCCCTCCCTTGCACCGCTCCTTCCATGATTAAACCAATTTTATTTATTTGTTTTTTAAATCGTATCTTTATACATATTTCAGTTTCTGACCTTTAATTCAAATGTCAAAAAGCATCTTAATCGAAATTACTCCCAATGCAGTCATTTTTCTTAATTACGTGTGGATTTAAATGAAACACACAAGTATAGATACAATGTCATATTAGACATTAGAGACACACTATTAAACAACGGAAATGAACCTTTTTAGTATGTTAGATGAAAATGTACTTTCGCGACTATTAAAAAAAAATGAATTATTTTAAATTCTATTAATTCGTGTTTTATTTATACTTTAATAGTTCTCGAATATGTTAAATCTCTACTGAATAATTTTTTGTATTTTTATGAAAGAAAAAAGCTATTAAATACAACCTGAGTGTTTAAACAAACAATTTTTAACAAAAAATAAAACCGACTTTAAAGGATTATTTCTTATCTTTGTATTTTTTTGTGATCACCATGTATTGTTAGACACATTAGAGCCCTGCGCGGGTTGAGTTGTACTGACCCAAACCTGAAATTTCTATTAGACGAAACCCAACCCGAGTCCGAAAATGAAAATGAAAGAAAATAAATTCATATTTTAAAGGAATTATGAAAACATATTCTGTAATTATATTTCTAATATAACAAAGTATAACACTCTTTAATAATATACTCCTTTTAATTGCTAAAAGGCGTAAAATAAAAAAATTGTATACCGTAAAATAAGTTTTATTACACTGTTGACATGTTTCGGCTGCATCGTAACCATTATCAAAACAAATAAGAATATTCTACATTTGTATGGTCTATGAAATTATTATTTGAAACGCCATTATTAACCCCTTCAGGGGAAAAGTACTTTTGTAGCTAAAATATTGAAATGATTAATTGACACCAGGATTCACGAACGAATTTATTTTAAAAGAAGTAAAAGCTTATCCTCCTGTATCCTTTTAAATTCAAAATTTAATTATAAAATTCTGGTGTCATTGGGACATTTTGGGATTGTAATTAAGTGGTATATATAATATACCGGTACCCTTCAAGGGGTTAAATTTTTCACGTACTTTTTGGACTCTTGTGCAAATCCAACCGCCGAGAGTTAAAAACAACAACCTGATACGACCTGAAACCGAAACACTTACAGCCAATGCGACCACATAACAATCTTATCATAATATTCATAGAATTATTTTCATAAAATATTTAAAAAAATATTATTTCAAATTTCAGTTAAAATGTGAATTTTATTGTCCGTGACACAGATGACAAACAGGGACAGCTTACGTATTTGAAGCAGTATGACCAGTGCTTGACAAATGCGGTCACCAGGTCGCCATTGGTGACCAAGTTTTTTTTTAATCTGGCGACGCATTTTTATTTCGTTTAATTTTTATTTTTTTAATTACAAAAATTTACCCAAGGAGCACAAATGGCATTTTCTCTCTCTCCCACTCCTACTCATGCGTGGCAAGCAGTGTTCTCTCGTACTTTTAATGCAAGAACCAAGTTTAAAAGTTTTTTTCCATCTTATGCACATAAAACACTATTCTTTTTCGCTCTAGCCAGCTCGTGCTACGTGATTAGAATGTTTGGCGGAACAGTAAATAATAGTGTCAATCCAGCCAAACAATTTCTCAATCCAGCCAAACAATCAAGTCAAACAATTTCTATTAAGAGCAGCATCTGTAACTCATTTTAATAAATTAAATTCTCATAATACGTCTCATTATAGTTGTTTCAAGGTTACAAAATATTAACAAATAAACTTAGAAATTATATTCAAACAAAAAAATATTTTTAACTTCTATATTTCATTTGGCAAAAATAAGTTCTACAATTGCCAAGTTTAAGATAATAAAATCAGAATTATTTGACTGACAGGAAAATAGGCAAAAAACTGTTTTCAGCATCACTATTCCATCGATGACCCCCCCCTTCCCCCCTCCCCCCATCAGATATAGATTTTGTAGCATTCAAATATCCGAACATTTGATGCAATCAGCATTTCCCGAACGTACCAGTTAATTCAGCCATTACAGTATTTTTCTTTTCAAACATATATAATTTTGATAAATTTTATTAGTAAACTTCGTTTTTATTATTTTTGTAAATTATATACTATTCTAAACTATGCTTGTTAATATTTTTTCTCAACTAATTCATAAAAAACTTTTGTGCTTTTTAAACATCAATGACGAGGAAGGAGGGAGGGGGAACTATTTTACTTACCCATCACACGTAGTATAGGGTAAGTCTTGTAATCGTTTTGAAAATCGAAAATTTTTTTTTGACGGACACGTTTCAGACACTGGAGTTTCCGAAAAACATATTTTTAGAATTTTTTTTTTTTTTGCCGTCCGTCTGTGTGTCTGTAAACGCTCTCTCTCCCGAAAAAATTGAGATAGAGGCTTGAAATTCGGTATGTAATTAGTATGTAATAATGGGAAGAAGCTTATTGAATTTCAGTAACCTCGATTATCCGGAACTATTTTTTTCGGACTCTCGAAATATTCGTTCTGATAAAAGGTATATAAAAATTTTCGAAATTGTTTATTTTAAGGAGTGAATATAAAAGACAATTAAAAAAAAAAAAACAAATTTTGCATAAAGCATGAAGTCGATCGGATAATGAGTTGCCGAGATATTTGTAATCCTATTTTCCACACTCTTCGATTTTTCATGACCCTGTATTTCATTCAAATTTCAATTCAAAGATATATTTTAATTGGAAATTTGACGGTTAATCAGATTCAATAAACCGCTAGTTAATAGGATTATTATTTTTGGAGCTATAAGGAAAAACCTCTTTAAAGCAATTCAGTAATCGAGCCTTTAAGGTTTATGACGTCATCAAGCCACGATTTTATTCGAATTGCAATGCATTTTATATGTAGTTTACGCATTTTTATTTTCATATTTTACATTATGCATATCCATGATGGGTAAGTATTACGGTGGACCCCAATGACTATTTTTTACTGGCGACTAAAATTTGTAAAGCCTTTATGTATGACAGATATGACATAGAGCCTGAATATTATTAAATATAATTCATTTTATGATATTCAGGCCATCATGCGTCAGTTATACCGTAAAACATTTTACTTTATATATTTGAGTATTTAATAATAATAATAACAACAACAATAATAATAATAATAATAAAATTCATTATTACCGCCTTATTCTCATTTCTATGTTTTTATAAGACGAAAATGCAAAATTTTTCACATAGTTATGCATCTATTTTGTAGACTATATTGGGGTCATTTAAAACATCTGATTGCTCCATAGATGTAGAATAAGATTAACACTGTGCATAGATGCATGACACGTGATGAAATACACATAATTTATTTTCTTGTATCATATTTGATACAAAATGCAGTGAAGGGTAAATCGATTTTATAAATGTTTTCTAAATCAACTTTGTATACATGCGTTAGTTTTTTTAGTTTTCTGCTAATGTCGAAAAGTTTCTAAGTCGATACTTTTAATTCGTTTTTTTTTTTCTTAATTTTGTGTGTATTTAAATGATACACGCAATCATAGATATTTGTCGTAATAGAGGAAACTACCACGAAACAGCGGAAATGAGTTTTATAAATATGTTTGGCATGTTCGAAGAAAATGTATTTTCGTGACTATGAAATGACTAATGCTACATTGTTTCAAAATCTGTTAATTTACTTGTATTTATATTTTAATATATCTTCACTATGTTACTAGTTCTAGTTATATGTTAAAATAAGACAGAATAGGTTAGTAGAGACAGAGATGTCACGTGAATATAAAATAAAAACATGTTATTATAATGTTTAAAATAAACAGCAAGTTAAATTTTATTACTGAAATTCTTACAGAGTATTTTTTTAAAATAAATTACAATATAATACAATTAATTTACAATAATTTACAATTAATTTACAATAATTTACAATTAATTTGCAATTAATGTGCAATATATTACAATTAATTACAATATAAATTACAATATAATTACAATTAATATACAAAATGATTTCAGCAATTCTTCTCGATTCTCCATTTTACCAAGTTGTTGGCTTCTTGTTTTACTTGAAGTGTGGATATTTGGATGCAAATATGGTGCAAGTCTGGGAATGTAAAACCAAGGCGATATTAAACTGTCGGTATATATAGGTTGTCTATTCTTAAGGTGGTTTCCAAATTTCCTGTTCAACAACGCGAAATTTTCTGACACATTATCTGAGTCAGTTTTAAACTCAAAGGCATACACTTGGCATAAGATTGGCACGGAGAAAAACTGTTTGCTGCGTATTTTAATTACATTACACTATGTCAAATATGATGAAATTGATATAAAGTTTACTACAAGATACACTTTTGTATAATATGTGAAATAGCAGCATAGCATTTATCGTTCATTTACAGCAGGCATGTCAAACACGTGGCCCGCAGACAACTTCTCGGTGGCCCGCGAAGCATTTATCATTTTACTTGTGTTTAATTAAGTTACTAGAGTTGTTTCAGTTGTTAGTTAATTCAGAATGCTACCACTATTTTTGAATAGTAATGTTGTCTTATTTATTCTGTCATTAAATAAGGGAAAAAATTCTCTTCTGACTAAAAAAAAAAAAAAAAAAAAAAAAAAAAAAAATCCCGCCCATCTGGAAACACTGATGCATATAGACAGATATAACACAATTTTACATATTAGCACAAACAAATTGTGGATTAAAATATAACCAATCGGAACGTACCGCAGCGCGGAATCTCGAGTCTGAAAATTTAATGAATTGTAAAATTTTTACATCATTTTACGTATAAATTTTATTTGCTTTATGTCGAAACTAATGTTTTATTTTACCACTCTCTTCTATTTTACATCATTTAAAAAATAATATTAAATACTAAGAAATTATTAAAATTAATAAAATTCGGCGCTAATTAAGAACAGTTAAAAAAAAATCAAAATATAAAATTAAACAGCGTTAACGAGTCGCTTTGAAAGTGACACAATTATCACTTTTGTGCTTGACATAAAACATCGAATATACCATACAGGTTCTTCACTTGGTCTTTAGTATAACATGGATTTTGAATATAATCTCTTTAATTGCTACCATTACTTAGGTTAATAAGGTACTACTTAGGTTGTGTGATCTTTAATGAATCCTGTATGATCTTTCTTTCCTTTCTTTCATTTGTTATTGATATACACATGTTTTATTGACATACTCTCATACATCCCAGGATGTATAAGAAAAAATATATGTTAAAGCTCTTTACCACTATGAATAAATATAATTAACTGATGATGAACATCGCATATTTTTTAAAATATGATTTACAATGCAATTATATTCAAAGGAAAACTGGAATTTTATGTTTGTTATGTAGACACTGTTAGAGTTTGTAAAGAATGTAACATTAATAGGTGCTACAGCACAAAGTATAAAGAAAACTCACAAAATTCTGGCTAAACATCGGAAAGATAAACTGTCAGAATTTAAACTGATAGTTCTTAAAATAAAGTCAGAGTGCTTTCACCAAGCCTATTGAAGAAATTACATTTGCTTTAACAAACTAATTATTGTAATTTTTATATTACATATCCCGCGAGTGGAAATCACTCACTACAAAATTGAAGAAATGATGTCTAGAGTATCAGTTAAATTTTTTTGAAAATACTATAAGCATAAGTGCCATTGCTAGAAAGATTTATATACAGTCAGATAAATAGATCTAAAAGCCGGAATGTAGCTTAAAAACTTATAGTGCTTATAAACACATATTCATACGCACGTACGTAATCATCGTAAATCTAAAAAATATCGTGGAAATATGTTTAATGAAGATAATCAGATCTACTTGCTTATACAGATATTTGACGACTTTCCATCATAAAGTTTTAACTGCGTGTTTCGAACGGTTAAAGAAGGTTACAATTATCATTTTAAATAGACAAAGTTTGAATGAGGATTATTAAAAGACCACCAATAGACAAAGTACTTGGAGTTTTCATTTGAAATTACAAAGCACCTGAGTAAAATCACTTTGATAAAACAATTTTCAAAAAGAAAATGTATTTCATTTTAAATAATATTGTCAGGCATTATTGCAAAAACCATCGGAGTGGAAATTTTTATAATATACTAAAAACATACTTAAAAATGAAATCAAAAGAAAATTTTTGAATTTCAAGAAATTTGAAAATCAATTTAATTTATTTACTTCACCTTTAATGATTGATGTTGAAATTGTTCTTCAGAATTGATTACTGTGGTTATTCAAATTTCAGTACGATTCCATATTAGAGTTAAAATGTACGGATATGACGTTTTCACATTTCTGCAACTATTCATCAATCGACCATAGAATTAATTGCATAGTGTTGCAATTAGGTATATTTTAGCTATGTTCGGTAGCGCACTTTTATACGACATCTTTGCGTAGCTGCCAGCTTTTTGTCATTTTTCAAATCAAATAAACATCATTTGAACCATAAAATGTATTTAATAAATGAAATCAAATAAGTAGCGCATAGACACAAGACACATTTTATTAAATAAATTTTCTGTTCAAAACATGTTTATTTTATTTATTTATTTATTTATTTATTTATTTTACTTGAAGAAAACACAGAAGATTGACAGTTAAAGATATGCTTTGCCAGATCAAGATTAACGGACAACCGTGTACAATTAATTTTTTAAAGAAATAAAATGTAGAAAATTCAATTAAATTGTATAGATTTGGTTGATAAAAAGTAATTTTGAGTATTTTTTCGAAAAATAAAATAAAATATATATAATAATAACTTTGAAACTTTGTGTGAATATTTCTTTAACATGGCTGTGTTCTGTACGTGCAAATTTTATTCTGTGCAACGGTAATAATCTTATCTATTTTTTCATGTGGCCCGCGGATTTATATATAATGCTTAATTTGGCCCGCGGCGGTAAATGAGTTTGACATGCCTGATTTACAGGGACACACAAAAGTACTGTTTCCGAAGTATTCTCTAAAACCGATAATTGCTGACTGTGCGCTTTCAGTTAAGTATGCGTTTAACTAAATAATTGCATACTGTGTGGTATGTATAAATGCTAAAGATCATATACAGGGCTACACAAAAGAATTCGTAATCATTACTGTGTATGAAAGTGAATTTCTTAAAGGGTTTTTTTAATTGAATTATGCATTTTCAAACTGAACTATATTTAGTATACTAAGAGATTTTTGTAGAATATAAATGAAACAGGGCCACACAAAGAACTGAATATATGGACGCTCATGTATGATAATTTCTGGAAGCGTGATTTCAGCAGTTTACAGCGTATTTTTGCCAGAATTAAACTTTAGGTAATATATGGCGTGTATAAAAATCTTTAGGTAATTATACAGGGCTGTACAAAATAATTCAAATATGTTTCGGTATATTAATAGAAACTGCCGAAGATGAATCTTGAACTGTGTTACGTGTTTTTATACTAAACTAAATTGTAGCACACTATATAGAGTATATAAAAAATCTATATATAGAGGACTGCACAAAAGAATTGGAGTACTTTTCTGGCTATGGTCTGTAACGGCTGAAATCTGGTTCCCCGCCAGAAACCATTTTTATATGAAATCATTTATCATTCAAATAAAATTTTGAAATTTGTGAAATCAATTTTTTTTTTTCTAAATTGAAAACTCTAATAGATTTTTTGCTTTTAATATACTTTTTTGATTGCCGACTAACAACGCCAAAAGCCATTTTTATATGTAAAACATTCATCATTCAAATAAAGTTTTAGACTTGTAAAATATATTTTTTTCTTTTTTTAATTGAAAACTCTAAATGATTTTTTTGCTTTTATTGGGTTGTTCGGAAAGTTCTTTCAGTTTGGAAAAGTTGGTTCGTACCGGAAAATTCTATCATTTAATTATTAGAGATTAATTCTGATAGTCAGAATTTTCCGGTACGAATTGGTTTTCCCAAACGGAAGGAACTTTCTGATCAACCCAATATATACCTTTTTAAATATCCGACTAACAACACAAACAATCATTTTTATATGAAAAATATTCATCATTTAAATAAAGTTTTATCATTTGATTATGGTTTCATTTATTTTGAAATCTATTAAAAATGGTACTTAAGTATTAGCCGCATGGTAGAAGTTAATAGATGAAGAAATCACCAAATATTTTGGAACTAACTAGAGACCTTTTGATTCTGATTATTTCAGTGTTTAAGCGAGTAGTTCGAATACACATTTGTCGAAATTGTGTTTTATTTTATTTTATTTTATTTTATTTTATTTTATTTTATTTTATTTTATTTATTTAATTTATTAATAAAGTTTTATTTTTCGTTATAGGATATTAGCCGAAAACGAACGCTGTGATATATATATTGTTTTAAGTTCAAACGGGTTAATCTTCTGTAATCGAACCGCACGAGAAAGAGATAGATTTTTAAAAAAAATCATGCTTGAAAATTAATTTTAAAACCCTAAAAAATCAGTAAATTGAGATACAGTTGTTAAACAAATTACAATTAGAAGAACATTTGTTTCCCTATTCGATAGGGCACTGAAAAAAAATGTTGATTTTACAGTATAATACTGGCAGCTGGAATGCCAGTAATATACCTTTTTTTTTTTTTTTTTTTCAGTGTGTAAATATTAACATTATGCGATGTTATAAAATTAATAAATTTGAACAAAATAATAATAATAATAATAATAACGAAGTTTATTGGTCAGGTCATTGCCACTGTGAATGTGACGTCAACGTTACTCACGGACATACAAGCATTCATTTTGCTTTATAATCCTCTTTAATAAAAAGCTATGCGTTGCTGACGACTGGAATTTTCGCTAATCGTTGCCACAGATTAAACCCGATAAATGAAACATTTGACGTTGCTGAAAAAATTAATAGCTGGAAAAGTATTTGTCAGAAAATTGTTAGACAATATGCGTTCGAAAGGTAAAAAATTATATATATTTCTTGATATAAATTTCAAATCGAATTATTATGTTTTTTTTTTTTTTTTTTTTTTTTTTTTTTAAATATTGAATTTAAAAAAATTACTAAATTTCTCAACGGAGTACCATAGCGAAATCTTCATGCGAAAAAAGATAATGATAATAGCCGTGTGTCTTGACGTATACTGGCTATAGCACGAGTCACAAATTATAGTAGCCTTTCTATTCTGTTAAAATATAAAAGTGAATTATGATGCCACGAGTGCATGATTTTTATTTAATTTTAATATAATCATCTTAGAAACAAGGTTTTTGAAATTTTTTTCGAATGGGACTAATAAATTGGCCAATACTGTATATTATTTTGAGTTTAAAAGAGGAAAGGTGCGGGAGCGCTTTATATTATTTAGGTTCCCGCAGGAACTTTCGGTCAGAATTCAAAGTTGAATCTATCAAAACGCCAGAAATTAAATCGACATTAAATCGGCAATAACTATAACGACTGTCCTTCAGTTCGTTTGGATAGATTTTCATTTAAAAATATAAAATCATTCAACATTGATTTTAGGTATTTTAAAGGTTATTATAACGTCCCCGGGCAACGCCGGGATGTCAACTAGTATAGAATAAATTTAGTCCATTTTAGGTTGATCTGTATATAAATATTTACAAATGTATAATTAAAAAACGCGATTATTTAGAAAACGTATTGTTTTAATTTACACCATATTGTATGTTTTATAAGACGGATAATTTTTTTTAAAATCCAAACAAATGGAATTATGTGTATGTCGGCAATCCGTAAAATAATAGTATATTTATATATAAAAAATTAATGTATGTTATATAATCATAAATAGGAGCTTGAGCAATAGCTATAATTTTAGGATATCAGGAAGCGAGTGAAATATCAATTACAAAATCCATTCTTACATACATGAACGAAGTTAAGTTAAAAAAGTTGTAAATTATACGTTAAACGTGACAAATGAGGTGCGTTCGTACTATAACTAGTTTTAGAATGTAAAAAAAAAAAAAAAAAAAAAAAAAAAAAAAAAAAAATCATTGTTATTATTTCAGTGAAAATAATTATATCGTCTGTCATGAGCGAAATAAGCATGCATTTTTTTCTTATTACGTATGCTACTTTTATACAGATGCGAAATTTTTTGAAAACCAGACAGCTCTGCAAAATTCACCATGTCGATCTTGCTTTGCGAATGATTACCTCCATGGTTTAGTATTTCTATGATTCACGATGAAGGAATCTCTTGTGTTTATTTGCATTAATAGATTGAGATATTCGACTGTCAAACTAATTTCCGCTGAAGTTATCTCAAAATCTATACTTTTTCAGTGTAACTCATTTCTCAGACAAACAATTTTTTTGAACGATCTTTCTAAAAATGTAATTTTCATGCAATTTTATTCGAAAAAATAGTTTTGAATAAATATGGCCGCTTGGCATATGAAAAAAGAAGTGGTTAGCCCGTATTTGTTTACCTCAGACTTGTGCTTTTATTATAGAGATTGCTCATGATAGGATTAAATAGAATAAAGAAAACTTTTATTAATATATTTTAAAGTTTTGATTCGATTTTCATAAAATTTGAAATGACTCGGCAAAATTCTGCAACGATTATATATATTAAATTTCAAACCATTCGGTTGGGTAGTTTTTTGCGCTGTTATATGCGAACAGACGGACGAACCAGACGACGACTATGGGTGCTAAATATTTATATAATTACGAACGCACCTAATAAAAGAGTGTAAAAAGGTTAATTTTCCCTATGTAAGACAACTTATGGTCCACACTGTAAATATAAGTTAATATTATATTAAGAACTATAATATAATATTAAAGTTTTTAATAACCAAAAATATTTTCTTTGAAAAAAAAAAAAAGTGGTTTGATGTTTGCAGGTATTAAAACTATGATAGAAAATATACTTCTACTCAAATAAAATAACATAAATATTTTTTGTTATTATTTCGAAAATTATTATTCTAATGTACTGGTGGAGTCTTGCTTATCACACAAATCAGAAATTCTATACGAAAAAAAAAAGGCCCCACCAGTGGCTGAGAGAGGTTCTGCTCTCAAAGCTGATAGACGGAAGGTGCTGGGTTCAAACCCTTGTCGCGTCCGTCGACCTAACCGTACGGAGTTTTCTTCGAACCTTGCCCTAAATACGGGTGAGGATCCCTTAGAAAGACCCTCACGGAGGGCACTCCCCCCTAGGGCCTATATCTCTCGTGTAGATAATCGGTCGTCATAAATCAACCAACCAACCAGCCGAAAAAAAATTATTTACGAAAGCAAATCGACCTAATTTCTTGTCGTCCCTATACGCAGGGAATGAAACAGGCAATTTTCCTTCAGTAGTTTTACAATTGACCCGAATGCTCTAACGCACTCAGGATTACGTGACCAAAAGATTAAAAAATGCCATCCACAGTAAAAAAAAATTTAGTTGAATTTATAAATAACTTTTATGCTTAGAAAATAGTGGTGTGAAATTAATAAAAACAACATTTGCTTCCATTTTTATATCATATACTACTATATCATTTGTGTTGTCAACATCCCCTTTTTCTATGCATTTACAAAATGCACAGCAATGAATGATGTATTATTTGAAAAATTTTTGAACAGGCTTCTGACATAGTACACTCACATTTTATTAAAACATGTTTTTTGATTAAAAATATCAGTTAATTAAAAATGAGATCGGCATTGTTTTCATAAATGAAATGAAAGTTTTTTTCTCAAATCAATGTTGCCACAAAATAAATTAGCGCATTACATCGTGCTAAACAATGATTAAAACAATATCAATAAATAATACACAAAATATATAATGGGACGCCTCCGCACAGGTTTTTTTTATATTTTTGATTAAAAGCAAAATTGAAATTCACATGTTTAAAAAAAATACCTCATCGATCGATCGAAGTAGCAATATTTTACATGTAGCCTAAAATGCATGCTTTTTTATATTAAATTAAATTGTATTTTATATATATTCAATTTGTTTTTCTTTGTCCCGTATTTTTCCCGAAGTGTATGACTTCATCCTCTAATGTAGTTAAAATACGATTGTTATTTTTTTTTCTCGCGCGTACGTTTTGCTATCTTTGAACAGTTTTATTGTAACCTTGATGGAATAAATGAGATTGTGGTTTGACTAATGTTGTTCAAGATATTTTTTTAGAAATTTAAACCTGCATCTAAAAAACATTAGATGCTGTAAAAAAAAAAAAAAAAAAAAGTACAGTGCGAAATCCTTGCACAGGTCCAGTTTTATAATATTAAAGTTTTTAATTGCCAAAAATATTGCCTATGGAAAAAAAATGGTCTGATGTCGGAAGGTATTAAAAGTGAAAATATACTTGAATTCAAATTAAATAATAACATAATTTTTCTTTGTTATAATTCCGAAATTTATTGTCCTAAAACACTGATGCAAGTTTAAATACGTTCAGAATATGGTCCTGCTTATTACACAAATCAGAAATTATACGCCTTAAAGTTAAACGAAAGTAAATCAACCCAATTTTATGCCGTCACTTAACGCAGGGAACTCCCGAAAAAGATTGATTTCTTTTTCTTTAATTTATCCAATTGATCCGAACGCTCTAACGCATTCAGGATTACGTGAAATACCAATCGATATAAAACCATCAGCACAAAGTTTAGTTGAATTTATATATAACTTTAATACTTAGAAAATAGTGGTGTGAGTTTAATAAAAATACGTCTGTTTCTATTTCCGTATCTTATCTCATTTGTGTTGTTAACATACCTTTTTCTAATAACTAAATGCCTATCGTATTCGTCTCAAAAATGGAAGTCAGCATGTCCCAGATAGTAGCGCCACTAAGTTCTACAATCTGGTGCATGTATTATCAGTTGCTACCAGTAATTTTAATTTAATCCACTATTTTGGTATTTTGCATTAACCTTTTTAAAACCTACTCATAGTTTTTGATCTATTAATTAAATTTTGTAGTGTTAATAAATATTTTTGCTCCATAAACATCGTTTGTGTTATTTTTTATGGAAATCTATTTATAAATAAAGGTCAGCGTTATTAATTATAAAGTATAATTAATTAAAAAAGAACTTTTATATTTAAAACAAACATTTTAAGTTAACAATATCAGTTACTACGGCATTTTAAATTGTTATTTATAAAAGAAAAAAATAATAAATACATTTGTGAAATTCTAGATATTAATTACAAAGTTTATTTTTTAAGCTATATTTTTTAACTTTCCATATAAATATTCTCAATACAGCCTTTGTTTATGTTATTTACCGATCACTACTGCCGTAATACATACGTTAATGTATTACAGAGGTAGCGTACTGAAATGTATTGAAACATCATGTCAGTTGTCGCCGATAGATGGCACTGTACACTGGGAGAAAATTGACTTCCAATTTCTGTATTGGGAAAACGTGAATACGATCTGCATTTAGTATTAAGGAGGTAGTGTTTCTATGCATTTACACAATGTACAACAATGAATGAGGTATCGTTCAAAAGATTTTTGAATCGGCTTCTGAAGTAGCACACTCACATTTCGTTACAAGAAGTTTTTTGATTAAAAATTACAGATAATTAAAGAATAAATCAGCATTGTTTTCACAAGTGAAATGAAAGATTTTTCTCAAATCATTGTTGCCAGAAAAGTAAAAAACCGTATTATATCATGCTGAACAGTGATTGTAAAAAAATAAGCAGTACAAAAATCATAAAATGTGACATCTCTGCACGAGTTTATTTTATATTCATCATTAAAAAGCAAAATTGAAATTGCGATGTTTAGGAGAAAAAAGTACCATCTATCGATCGAAGCAGTGGCACGTGTAGCAAAGAAGATATTCTTTGTTATATTATATTAAGTTGTATTTTATATGTATTCAATTTATTTTTCTTTCTCTCGTAAGTGAAATGAAATATTTTTCTCAAATCAATGTTGCCAGAAAAATAAAACACCGCATTATATCATGCTCAAAAATGATTATACAAAAAATAAACATTACAAAAAAAGGTTAAGTTTGACATCTCCGTACGGGTTTATTTTATATTCATCGTTAAAAAGCAAAATTGAAATTGCGATGTTTAGTAGAAAAAGGTACCATCTATCGATGGAAGCAGTGGCACGTGTTGCTCAGTAGATATGCTTTGTTATATTACATTAAATTGTATTTTATATGTATTCAATTTATTTTTCTTTGTCCCGGAAGTGAAATGAAATATTTTTCTCACATCAATGTTGCCAAAAAAATAGAACATCGCATTATATCATGCTAAACAATGATTAAAACAATAATAATAAATAGTACAAAAAAGATATAATGGGACGCTTCCGCACAGGTTTTTTTTATATTTTTGATTAAAAGCAAAATTGAAATTCACATGTTTAAGAAAAATACCTCATCGATCGATCGAAGTAGCAATATTTTACATGTAGCCTAACATGCATGCTTTTTTATATTAAATTAAATTGTATTATATATATATTTAATTTGTTTTTCTTTGTCCCGTATTTTTCCCGAAGTGTATGACTTCATACTCTAATGCAGTTAAAATACGATTGTTAATTTTTTTTTCTCGCGCGTACGTTTTACTATCTTTGAGCAGTTTTATTGTAACCTTCATGGAATAAATGAGATTGTGGCTTGACTAATGTTGTTTAAGATATTTTTTTTAGAAATTTAAACCTGCATCTAAAAAACATTAGATGCTGTAAAAAAAAAAAAAAAAAAAAAGTACAGTGCGAAATCCTAGCACAGGTCCAGTTTTATAATATTAAAGTTTTTAATTGCCAAAAATATTGTCTATGGAAAAAAAAATGGTGTCTGATGTCGGAAGGTAATAAAAGTGAAAATATACTTCAATTCAAATTAAATAATAACATAATTTTTTTTTGTTATAATTCCGAAATTTATTGTTCTAAAACACTGATGCAAGTTGATATACGTTCAGAATATGGTCCTGGTTATTACACAAATCAGAAATTATATCCCTTAAAGTTAAACGAAAGTAAATCAACCTAATTTTATGCCGCACTTAACCGCAGGGAACCCCTGGGAGGGATTCATTTCTTTAATGTTTCCATTTGATCCGAACGCTTTAACGCATTCAGGATTACGTGAATTACCAATCCAGTAATAACATATCCATTACAAAGTTCAGTTGAATTTATATCTAACTTTAATACTTAGAAAATAGTGGTGTGAGTTTAATAAAAATACGTCTGTTTCTATTTCCGTATCTTATGTCATTTGTATAGTTAACATCCCTTCTTCTAATAACTAAATGCCTATCGTATTTGTCTCAAAAATGGAAGTCAGCATGTTCCAGATGGTAGCGCCACCTAAGTGCTACAATCTGGTGCATGTATTATCAGTTGCTACCAGTAATTTTAATTTAATCCACTATTTTGGTATTTTGCATTAATCTTTTTAAAACCTACTCATAGTTTTTGATCTATTAATTAAATTTTGTAGTGTTAAATAATATTTTTGCTCTATAAACATTGTTTGTGTTATTTTTTATGGAAATCTATTTATAAATAAAGTTCAGCGTTATTAATTATAAAGTATAATTAATTAAAAAAAGAACTTTTATATTTAAAACAAATATTTTAAATTAACAATATCAGTTACTACGGCATTTTAAATTGTTATTTATAAAAGAAAAAATAATAAATACATTTGTGAAATTCTAGAAATTAATTACAAAGTTTATTTTTTAAGCTACATTTTTTAACTTTCCACATAAATATTCTCAATACAGCCTTTGTTTACGTTATTTACTGATCATTTTTTCCGTAATACATACGTTAATGTATTACAGAGGTAGCGTACTGAAATGTATTGAAAGATCATGTCAGTTGTTGCCGATAGATGGCACTGTACACTGGGAGAAAATTGACTTCCAATTTCTGTATGGGGAAAACGTGAATACGATCTGCATTTAGTATTAAGGAGGTAGTATTTCTATGCATTTACACAATGTACAACAATGAATGAGGTACAACAATGTACAACAATGAATGTTCAAAAGATTTTTGAATCGGCTTCTGAAGTAGCACACTCACATTTCGTTAAAAGAAGTTTTTTGATTAAAAATTACAGATAATTAAAGAATAAATCAGCATTGTTTTCACAAGTGAAATGAAAGATTTTTCTCAAATCATTGTTGCCAGAAAAGTAAAAAACCGCATTATATCGTGCTGAACAGTGATTGTAAAAAAATAAGCAGTACAAAAATGATAAAATGTGACATCTGTGCACGGGTTTATTTTATATTCATCATTAAAAAGCAAAATTGAAATTGCGATGTTTAGTAGAAAGAAGTACCATCTATCGATCGAAGCAGTGGCACGTGTAGCAAAGAAGATATTCTTTGTTATATTATATTAATATGTATTTTATATGTATTCAATTTATTTTTCTTTGTCCCGTAAGTGAAATGAAATATTTTTCTCAAATAAATGTTGCCAAAAAAATAAAACACCGCATTATATCATGCTCAAAAATGATTATACAAAAAATAAACATTACAAAAAAAGGTAAAGTTTGACATCTCCGTACGGGTTTATTTTATATTCATCGTTAAAAAGCAAAATTGAAATTGCGATGTTTAGTAGAAAAAGGTACCATCTATCGATGGAAGCAGTGGCACATGTTGCTCAGTAGATATGCTTTATTATATTACATTAAATTGTTTTTTATATGTATTCAATTTATTTTTCTTTGTCCCAGAAGTGAAATGAAATATTTTTCTCACATAAATGTTGCCAAAATAATAAAACATAGCATTATATCATGCTAAACAATGATTAAAACAATAATAATAAATAGTACAAAAAAGATATAATGGAACGCCTCCGCACAGGTTTTTTTTTATATTTTTGATTAAAAGCAAAATTGAAATTCACATGTTTAAGAAAAATACGTCATCGATCGATCGAAGTAGCAATATTTTACATGTAGCCTAAAATGCATGCTTTTTTATATTAAATTAAATTGTATTTTATATATATTCAGTTTATTTTTCTTTGTCCCGTATTTTTCCCGAAGCGTATGACGTCATCCTCTAATGCAGTTAAAATACGATTGCTATTTTTTTTCTCGTGCGTACGTTTTGCTATATTCAATCAGTTTTTATTGTAACCTTGATGGAATAAATGAAATGATATTGTGGCTTTACTAATGTTGTTTAAGATAATATTTTTAGGAGTTTAAACCTGCATCTAAAAAATATTAGATGCTGTTAAAAAAAAAAAAAAAAGAGTACAGTGCGAAATCCTCGCACAGGTCCAGTTTTATAATATTAAAGTTTTTAATTGCAAAAATATTTTCTATAAAAAAAATGGTCTGATATCGGAAGGTATTAAAAGTATAATAGAAATATACTTTAATTTAAATTAAATAACAACATAAATATGTTTTGTTATAACTTCGAACTTTATTATTCTAAAATACTGGTGCAAGTTTGTATACGTTCAGAATATGGTCCTGCTTATTACACAAATTAGAAATTATATCCCTTAAACGAAAGTAAATCAACCTAATTTTATGCCGTCACCTAAACGCAGGGAAATCCTGAAAAAGATTCATTTCTTTAAGCTTTCTTATTCACCGAATGCTCTAACACAGCGCTTCCCAACCTTTTTTCTTTCACGTACCCCTTTCTTAGGCTTTCCATTTCTGCGTACCCCCATTTCTCATAAACAACCCCCCCCCCCAACACCACTCAACTATATTACGCAGACATGCTTTTTTTCCTTTAGTAATCTTCTTATTACAACCAAATAACAAATCGACACAAATTACATTGACATACCTAACCTTTTATTTTTTAACTTGCACTTTAAAATTAATATTGCTTTTTATAATATTAGCTAAACATTAAAAAAAATAATATAGCATTAAAAGATATTTTAACTATCTTAAGGTGATTTATGTTAAGAGTTTAGAGCAATTTTGCATCATTATATACAAATAATCAAAATGACTGTTCATACTTGCAATGGGATCCTTGAGCTTGTTTCATAGAACTGAGTTTCTTAAAATCGGGTTCAAACGAAGACAGAATTTCAAGAGAATCTCAAGTTAGGAGCAACGTCAAGCTTATTGAGATACTTGTTTTTAATATACGCATAAGACGAAAATGCTCTTTCGACAACCTCGGTATTTGTGAAAGGCAACAAGTGTTTTATAGCCTTATCACTGAGTTCTTGCTATTCTTCTTTTACTGCTTGATATCTAAAAAACAATAATATTTCTTTGGTTGAACTCAGATTATAAAGAAGAATCAGTCGAAAGTTCGATCAATTTTTCTTTTTCAGAAACTGATTTTTCATGCTTGTTGAAAGAACAAATCTTTAAATGGGTTTGCAATCCAGTTATTTTCACAACTCTGCCTCGGTAAATATTGTCTGAACGACGTTTTAAGTCCTGTTAAGAGAGCCAATATATTAGATTTCACTTCTTCTGATAACAAATTTTAAAGTGTTTAAAAAACTACTGGCTGTTGTTTTCTCATGCATGATTCCCAAAAATTTAATTTTTTAATCATAGATTCGATCTTGTTTAGATACCTTAAAAAATATTATGTAACTGTTCTGTAATCCTAAATTAAGTTTATTTATTTTTGAAAAAATGTCAGATAAGTATGCAAGCATTCGAATCCATTCTTTTTCATGAAATTTAGAGATTAGCTCAAATGAATTATCTTAAAAAAACTAACTTCATGCCTCAATTCAAATAATTTTTCAAGTACTTTTTCAAAAACTTTTCCACGTGAAAGCCACCTCATCTCCACAATGTAGCAAATCAAAACAATGTAACAATCAAAACAATGTAGTATGTAGACTACCCATCTTTTCACACAAAAATTTGAATAGTCTGGAGTTTGTTGAATTGACCTTAATAAAATTAACAACTTTGACAGTTTGGTGGAGTACTTAATTCAATGAGTCTGACAGGGGTTTGGTCGCTAGACTGTGACTGGGTATACAGCAACGGTTCCAAAGTACATGAGGTGCAATTTCTTTGATTAGACCGCTTAAACCTATATAACACCCAGACATAGATTTCCCACCATCTGTGCGAAAACCGCAGAGCAATTGACGCAATCAAAATCTTTTTCACAGAAATAACTGTGAATGGCATTAAATTTATCTTTTCCTGTTCATCTTTCTATACCAGGATAACAGAGTATCAAATTTTCTTTAAGTACATTATCATTCAAATATCTTGGTATAACAAGCAAAATTCACAGATTGAAGATATCCGTACTGTCATCCACCTGAATTGAAAAATAGGGACTCAATATCGGCAAACATGTCACTAATTCTTCGAGCAACTGTATTGTTTGAGAAAGGAATATTTAAAAAAAAATTTCACATGTTCTGCACCAAACATACATTCGACAGCATTTTTGATACAAGAATATATCAAATTTTCAGCGATTGTATGATGTTTACCGCTTTTAGCAATATGATAGCATATTCTGTATTCTCATTGTCTTTGTTTGTAGAAAACATGTAAGATGCTATATTAGGGCCGCTTGATAGTCGTTGAAAGAAGCTGACATCCTTTTGTTTATAAATTGGATGTTTTGTCTCTAAATGGTTCATGAATAAAGAGGGTTTCTTGCTACCACTGGATAATATCTCTCCTCAAACAACGCGTAGTGGTTTTGGAAAATCTTTCTCTCCCGTGAATGAAAATCGATATTTCAAGTACTCATTATTACATTTTTTTTTCTTTAATGGGGCACTGATACTTTCAGTTTTATTTAAAATATTAGGTTTTTTCACTTACCAGAACAAGCCTATTAACAGCTGCACTCAGGTTGTCTTGCACTCCTAAATAATCAGATTCTTTCAAAGTATTTGCAGTTTTGGACTCATCAGGTTGAATTTCAATCGCAGTTGCAGTTCTTTTAAGAGTTCCATAATTCAACAAATTATCCATTTTAAACACAAAACAAAATAACTCATATAATAAAACCCTTCAAATTAAATCCTCATTAAAATGAGGGAATCTTTTTTATTAAAATACATTAGTGATATAACTTCGCTTATTCGAAAACGAAAATAATGGCCGGGTTTTCAACACATTTTAACAAAAGACATCAGAGCTCTGACGTAATTTAGGCGTCCTGCAATTATAATTAAAAACGGAAGAACAAAAAAAAAAAGGTGAGACAATAACATTCTATAATTATTAATTGAAGTTTTCGGGAAGATGGGGGAAAATATGTAAGTATTCATGCAATATGCTTAACAGTGGGCGGAGCTAGTTACAGCATTATAAATGATAAATGAATTGTTAGGTTTAAAGGGCTCTTTCTGTCTTTTTGAATGTAACATATTGGATTTACACATGAGACTAACTTTGTAATCCAAAACTATCAATTTTCTTTATGTGTTTTCAGTTAAAACATTTTTGTAATTTCCGCCATTACCGATATTATTTTCACGTACCTCAGGTTGGGAACCGCTGCTCTAACACATTCAGGATTACGTGAACTTTCAAAAATTTTGAGATCGAGGCAACAATGTTTAGTTTAATTTATAAAAAACTTTAATACTTAGAAAATAGTCGTGTGCGTTTAATAAAAATACGTCTGCTTCTATTTCCGTATCTTACATCCATGAACATAGATCTAAAGAAGGACTTCTAACGAAGCAGGGTTTCCAAGAAGAAAATCATTCCTGGGAAAATGTCTCAAATAGGTGGCGAATGTGTAGGACAGCTTTTCCATACGTCACCAGTTCGCCTGCTTCTTCAAACCGTCTGTAGTCTGGTGGGTCCATTGACTCAGTGGGTGGGTCTCTGATATACAGTTTCGGTTTGATGTTGTAGCCTTAGCAGGGATTCTCGCCGGCTGCGCGTAGCTGTGCAGCTGCCATTTCGTTCCAAAGTCGTGACACGATAATAACACTATTTCGTTGGAAGTCCTTTAGTTCTATTTTCATGCTTACATCATTTGTGTTGTCAACATCCCTTTTTCTAATAACTAAATGCCTATCTTATTCGTCTCAAAAATGGAAGTCAGCATGTTCCAGATAGTAGCGCCACCTAAGTGCTACCATCTGGGACATGTATTATAAGTTGCTACCAGTAATTATAATTTAATCCACTATTTTGGTATTTTGCATTAATGTTTTTAAAACTTACTCATAGTTTTTGATCTATTAATTAAATTTTATAGTGTTAATAAATATTTTTGCTCCATAAACATTGTTTGTGTTATTTTTTATGGAAATCTATTTATAAATAAAGGTCAGTGTTATTAATTATATATTATAATTAATTAAAAAAAGAACTTTTATATTAAAAACAAATATTTTAAATTAAAAATATGAGTTACTACGACAATTTAAATTGTTATTTATAAAAGAAAAGGTAATAAATACATTTGTGAAATTCTAGAAATTAATTACATTTATTTTTTAAGCTATATTTTTTAACTTTCCATATAAATATTCTCAATACAGCCTTTGTTTACGTTATTTACTGATCACTTTTTCCGTAATATATACGTTAATGTATTACAGAGGTAGCGTACTGAAATGTATTGAAGGATCATGTCAGTTGTCGCCGATAGATGGCCCTGTACACTGGGAGAAAATTGACTTCCAATTTCTGTATGGAGAATACGATCGGCATTTAGTATTTAGGAGGTAGTGGAGGTAGTGTTTCTATGCATTTATTCACTGCACAACAATGAATGAGGTATCGTTCAAAAGATTTTTGAATCGGCTTCTGACGTAGCACACTCACATTTCGTTAAAAGAAGTTTTTTGATTAAAAATTACAGATAATTAAAGAATAAATCAGCATTGTTTTCACAAGTGAAACGAAAGATTTTTCTCAAATCATTGTTGCCAGAAAAGTAAAAAACCGTATTATATCATGCTGAACAGTGATTGTAAAAAAAATAAGCAGTACAAAAATGATAAACTGTGACATCTGCGCACGGGTTTATTTTATATTCATCATTAAAAAGCAAAATTGAAATCGCGATGTTTAGGAGAAAAAAGTACCATTTATCGATCGAAGCAGTTGCACGTGTAGCAAAGAAGATATTCTTTGTTATATTATATTAATATGTATTTTATATGTATTCAATTTATTTTTCTTTGTCCAGTAAGTGAAATGAAATATTTTTCTCAAATCAATGTTGCCAGAAAAATAAAACACCGCATTATATCATGCTAAACAATGATTAAAACAATAAAAAAATAATAATAATAATAAATAATAAATAGTACAAAAAAGATATAATGGGACGCCTCCGCACAGGTTCTTTTTATATTTTTGATTAAAAGCAAAATTGAAATTCACATGTTTAAGAAAAATACGTCATCGATCGATCGAAGTAGCAATATTTTACATGTAGCCTAAAATGCATGCTTTTTTATATTAAATTAAATTGTATTTTATATATATTCAATTTATTTTTCTTTGTCCCGTATTTTTTCCGAAGCGTATGACGTCATCCTCTAATGCAGTTAAAATACGATTGTTTTTTTATTTTCTCGTGCGTACGTTTTGCTATATTCAATCAGTTTTTATTGTAACCTTGATGGAATAACTGAGATGATATTGTGTCTTGACTAATGTTGTTTAAGATAATTTTTTTAGAAGTATAAACCTGCATCTAAAAAATATTAAGATGCAGTAAAAAAAAAAAAAAAAAGAATACAGTGCGAAATTCTAGCACCGGTCCAGTTTTATAATATTAAAGTTTTTAATTGCCAAAAGTATATTCTATGAAAGAAAAAAATGGTCTGATGTCGGAAGTTATTAAAAGTATGATAGGAAATATACTTCAATTCAAATTAAATAATAACATAATTTTTTATTGTTATAATTTCGAAATTTATTGTTCTAAAATACTGATGCAAGTTTATATACGTTCAGAATATGGTCCTGCTCATTACACAAATCAGAAATTATATCCCTTAAAAGAAAGTAAATCAACCTAACTTTATGGCATCACTTAAACGCAGCGTACTCCTGAAAAAGATTCATCTCTGTAAGTTCTCTAACTGATCCGAACGCTGTAACGCATTCAGGACTACGTGAAATACCAATAGTATACAAAACACTATTACAAAGTTTCGTTGAATTTATAAATTGCTTTAATACTTAGAAAATAGTGGTGTCAGTTTAATAAAAATACGTCTGTTTCTATTTCCGTATCTTACATCATTTGTGTTGTTAACATCCCTTTTTCTAATAACTAAATACCTATCGTATTCGTCTAAAAATGGAAGTCAGCATGTCCCAGATAGTAGCGCCACCTAAGTGCTACCATCTGGGGCATGTATTATCAGTTGCTACCAGTAATTTTAATTTAATCCACTATTTTGGTATTTTGCATTAATCTTTTTAAAACTTACTCATAGTTTTTGATCTATTAATTAATTTTTATAGTGTTGATAAATATTTTTGCTCCATGAACACAGTTTGTGTTATTTTTTTATGGAAATCTATTTACAAATAAAGGTCAGCGTTATTAATTATAAAGTATAATTAATTAAAAAAAGAACTTTTATATTTAAAACAAACATTTTAAATTAACAATATCAGTTACTACGGCATTTTAAATTGTTATTTATAAAAGAAAAAAATAATAAATACATTTGAGAAATTCTAGATATTAATTACAAAGTTTATTTTTTATGCTATATTTTTTAACTTTCCATATAAATATTCTCAATACAGCCTTTGTTTACGTTATTTACCGATCACTACTGCCGTAATACATACGTTAATGTATTACAGAGGTAGCTAACAAGTACCTTCCTTATATTATTTTTAACGATAAAACAGGTAATACTATTGAAAATTATCTCACCATTTACGCCACTAAATCAAAAGACAATTTCTAAAAGGACAATCTAATCAAAATAAGTAAACAAACAATAAATAAATAATAAAATACCTCAAATGAGTGTTATTCTTACAAAAACAACATTCGAGACTCGTTGAAAACAAACAGATGATTGATTTGTTGATTAGAGGCTGTTTCACATTAACTGATAAAAAAAAATCTGAATCTTTTTTTCCTTTAAAAAATGACAAATTAAATATATAAATAACAATTAAATTGTATATATATAATTATAAAATATTTCAATATTTTAATCAAGGAATCTAAATATTTTTCGACTTAATGAAGATTTTGAAATAAGAAATTCTTTATTATAACAAAAAAGAAAAATATACAAACAATAATTTAATTTAATAAATATATATTACACTAGCGGCCCGTCCCGGCTTTGCACGGGTAGACAATGTAATTTTTTTTAGTACATTTGTTTTCCTGAATTTCGCTCTCCTACCAAAAACTGTTCCTGAGATATGGCGAAATAACCTAAAACTTTCGAACCCCCCTTTAACCATCTTCAGGGGGGGGGAGGGGGTTCTAAATTCACTGAAATAATTGTTTAATCATTTGTTTAGTAGATTTGTTTTAATTAATTTCGCCCTCCTACATAAAAGCTGAGATATGGCGAAGTGACCTAAAAAATTCGACCCCCCCATTTAACCACCTTCTGGGGGGAATTTTCAAAATTTCTGAGATACATGTTTTATTCATTTTTTAGTAGATTTGTTTTCCTGATTTTCGCGCTCCTACATAAAACTGCTGCTGAGATATGGTGAAGTGACCTAAAACTTTCGACTACCCCCTTTAATCACCTTCAGGGGGGAATTTCTAAAATCGCTGAAATGCGTGTTTAATCATTTTTTTAGTAGATTTGTTTTCCTGATTTTCGCGCTCCTACCTATAACTGCTGCTGAGATATGGCGAAATGACCTAAAACATTGACCCCCCCCTTTAACCCCCTTCTGCGGGGAATTTCTAAAATAGCTGAAAAAGGTGTTTAATCATTTTTTAGTAGATTTGTTTTCTGGAATTTCAAGCTCTTACCTATAACTGCTGCTGAGATATGGCGAAATGACCTAAAACATTCGACCACCCCCATTTACTCCCTTCTGGGGGGAATTTCTGAAATCGCTGAAATAAGTGTTTAATCATTTTTAGTAGCTTTGTTTTCCTGATTTTCGCTCTCCTACTTATAACTGCTGCTGAGATATGGCGAGATGACTTAAAACATTCAACCACCCCCTTTAACCCCCTTCTGGGGGGAATTTCTAAAATCGCTGAAATAGGTGTTTAATCATTTTTATAGTAGATTTGTTTTTTGGAATTGCAAGCTCCTACCTATAACTGCTGCTGAGATATGGCAAAATGACCTGAAACATTCGAACCCCCCCTTTAACCCCCTTCTGGGGGAATTTTTTAAAATCGCTGAAACAGGTGTTTAATCATTTTTTAGTAGATTTGTTTTCTGGAATTTCAAGCTCCTACCTATAACTGCTGCTGAGATATGGCAAAATGACATAAAACATTCGACCACCCCCATTTACCCCCTTCTGGGGGGAATTTCTCAAATCGCTGAAATAAGTGTTTAATCATATTTTAGTAGCTTTGTTTTCGTGATTTTCGCGCTCCTACCTATAACTGCTGCTGAGATATGGCGAAATGACTTAAAACATTCGACCACCCCCCTTTAACCCCCTTCTGGGGGGGAATTTCTGAAATCGCTGAAATAAATATTTAATCATTTTTAGTAGCTTTGTTTTCCTGATTTTCGCTCTCCTACTTATAACTGCTGCTGAGATATGGCGAAATGACATAAAACATTCGACCACCCCCCTTTAACCCCCTTCTGGAGGGAAATTTTTTAAATCGCTGAAACAGGTGTTTAATCATTTTTTTAGTAGATTTGTTTTCTGGAATTTCAAGCTCCTACCTATAACTGCTGCTGAGATATGGCAAAATGACCTAAAACTTTCGTTCTCCCCTTTAACCCCCTTCTGGGGGAATTTTTTTAAATCGCTGAAACAGGTGTTTAATCATTTTTTTTAGTAGATTTGTTTTCTGGAATTTCAAGCTCCTAACTAGAACTTCTGGTGAGATATGACAAAATGACCTAAAACATTCGAACCCCCCCTTTAAACCCTTCTGGGGGGAATTTCTGAAATCGCTGAAATAAGTATTTAATCATTTTTAGTAGTTTTGTTTTCCTGATTTTCGCTCTCCTACTTATAACTGCTGCTGAGATATGGCGAAATGACTTAAAACATTCGACCCCCCCTTTAACCCCCTTCTGGGGGGAATTTCTGAAATCGCTGAAACAGGTGTTTAATCATTTTTTTAGTAGATTTGTTTTCTGGACTTTCAAGCTCCTACCTATAACTGCTGCTGAGATATGGCAAAATGACCTAAAACATTCGAACCCCCCTTTAACCCCCTTCTGGGGGGAATTTCTAAAATCGCTGAAACAGGTGTTTAATAATTATTTTAGTAGATTTGTTTTCTGGAATTTCAAGCTCCTACCTATAACTGCTGCTGAGATATGGCAAAATGACCTAAAACATTCAAACCCCCCCCTTTAACCCCCTTCTGGGGGGAATTTCTAAAATCGCTGAAACAGGTGTTTAATCATTTTTTTTAGTAGATTTGTTTTCTGGAATTTCAAGTTCCTACCTATAACTGCTGCTGAGATATGGCAAAATGACCTAAAACATTCGAACCCCCCTTTAACCCCCTTCGGGGGGGGGGTATTTTCAAAAATCCCTTCTTATTGCTTGCCTAGGCCATAACAGCAATCTACAGTCCAAATTGCGTGACCCTAACTTTAGTAGTTTCGGCTCGGCGTTGATGAGTCACCCAGTCAGTCAGTCAGTCACCGTTTCCTCTTTATATAATAGCTAGCGGCCCGTCCCGGCTTTGCACGGGTAGGCAATGTAATTTGTTTAGTACATTTGTTTTCCTGAATTTCGTGCTCCTACCAAAAACTGTTGCTGAGATATGGCGAAAGGACCTAAAACTTTCGAACAACCCCTTTAACCACCTTCAGGGGGAGGGGGGTTTCTAAATTCACTGAAATACGTGTTTAATCATTTGTTTAGTAGATTTGTTTTAATTAATTTCGCCCTCCTACATAAAAGCTGAGAAATGGCGAAGTGACCTAAAAATTTCGACCCCCCCATTTAACCACCTTCTGGGGGGAATTTCCAAAATTGCTGAAATACACGTTTTATTCATTTTTTAGTAGATTTGTTTCCTGATTTTCGCGCTCCTACCTATAACTGCTGTTGTGGATATGGCGAAATGACCTAAAATATTTGACCACCACCGTTTAACTCCCTCCGGGACGGAAATTTCTAAAATCGCTGAAATACATGTTTAATCATGTTTTTAGTAGGTTTGTTTTCCTGATTTTAGTGCTCCTACCTATAACTGCTGCTGAGATATGGCGAAATGACCTAAAACATTCGACACCCCCCCCTTTAACCCCTTCGGGGGGAGGAGAATTTCTAAAATCGCTGAAACAGGTGTTTAATCATTTTTTTAGTAGATTTGTTTTCTGGAATTTCTGGCTCCTACATATAACTGCTGCTGAGATATGGCAAAATGACCTAAAATACATTCGAACCTCCCCTTTAACCCCTTTCGGGGGGAGGGGAATTTCTAAAATCGCTGAAACAGGTGTTTAATCATTTTTTAGTAGATTTGTTTTCTGGAATTTCAAGCTCCTACCTATAACTGCTGCTGAGATATGGCGAAATGACCTAAAACATTCGACCACCCCATTTAACCCCCTTCTTTGGGGAATTTCTGAAATCTCTGAAATAAGTGTTTAATCATATTAGTAGCTTTGTTTTCCTGATTTTCGCGCTCCTACTTATAACTGCTGCTGAGATATGGCGAAATGATTTAAAACATTCGACCACCCCCCTTTAACCCCCTTCTGGGGGTAATTTCTAAAATCGCTGAAAGAGGTGTTTAATCATTTTTTTAGTAGATTTGTTTTCTGGAATTTCAATATTCTACCTATAACTGCTGCTGAGATATGGCAAAATGACTTAAAACATTCGAACCCCCCCCCCCCTTTAACCCCTTCTGGGGGGAATTTCTAAAATTGCTGAAACAGGTGTTTAATCATTTTTTTAGTAGATTTGTTTTCTGGAATTTCAAGCTCCTACCTATAACTGCTGCTGAGATATGGCAAAATGAGCTAAAACATTCGAACCCCCCCTTTAACCCCTTTCTGGGGAAGGGGGAATTTCTAAAATCGCTAAAATAGGTGTTAAATCATTATTTTTAGTAGATTTGTTTTCCTGATTTTCGCGCTCCTACCTATAACTGCTGCTTAGATATGGGGAAATTTCCTAAAACATTCGACCACCTCCCTTTAACCCCCTTCTGGGGGAGGGGGATTTCTAAAATCGCCAAAATAGGCGTTTGATCATTTTTTTTTAGTAGATTTGTTTTCTGGAATTTCAAGCTCCTACCTATAACTGCTGCTGAGATATGGCAAAATGACTTAAAACATTCGAACACCCCCTTTAAACCCATTCTGGGGGGAATTTCTAAAATCGCTGAAACAGGTGTTTAATCATTTTTTTAGTAGATTTGTTTTCTGGAATTTCAAGCTCCTACATATAACTGCTGCTGAGATATGGCAAAAAGACCTAAAACATTCGAACCCCCTTTAACACCCTTCTGGGGGGAATATCTAAAATCGCTGAAACAGGTGTTTAATCATTTTTTAGTAGATTTGTTTTCTGGAATTTCAAGCTCCTACCTATAACTGCTGCTGAGATATGGCGAAATGACCTAAAACATTCGACCACCCCATTTAACCCCCTTCTTTGGGGAATTTCTGAAATCTCTGAAATAAGTGTTTAATCATATTAGTAGCTTTGTTTTCCTGATTTTCGCGCTCCTGCTTATAACTGCTGCTGAGATATGGCGAAATGATTTAAAACATTCGACCACCCCCCTTTAACCCCCTTCTGGGGGTAATTTCTAAAATCGCTGAAAGAGGTGTTTAATCATTTTTTTAGTAGATTTGTTTTCTGGAATTTCAATATTCTACCTATAACTGCTGCTGAGATATGGCAAAATGACTTAAAACATTCGAACCCCCCCCCCTTTAACCCCTTCTGGGGGGAATTTCTAAAATTGCTGAAACAGGTGTTTAATCATTTTTTTAGTAGATTTGTTTTCTGGAATTTCAAGCTCCTACCTATAACTGCTGCTGAGATATGGCAAAATGAGCTAAAACATTCGAACCCCCCCCCCTTTAACCTCTTTCTGTGGGAGGGGGGAATTTCTAAAATCGCTGAAACAGGTGTTTAATCATTTTTTAGTAGCTTTGTTTTCCTGATTTTCGCGCTCCTACCTATAACTGCTGCTGAGATATGGCGAAATGACCTAAAACATTCGAACCCCCCTTTAACCCCCTTCGAGTGGGAATTTTCAAAAATCCCTTCTTATTGCTTGCCTAGGCCATAACAGCAATCTACAGTCCAAATTGCGTGACCCTGACTTTAGTAGTTTCGGCTGGGCGTTGATGAGTCACCCAGTCAGTCAGTCAGTCAGTCACCGTTTCCTCTTTATATAATAGTATAGATATTAAAAATTGCATTAAAAACTGTTTTCGTATTAAAAAAAAAAAAGAATCTAAATAGTTTTTCAGCGATATGGATATGCTTTAACGTTTAACTGTAACCGTAATAGTCAAGAGCTTCCTTATTGCGCAGTAATAAAAAGCAGTGAAAAGGCTGAAGATCTGTAATGTTAGTCTACCAGAAAAAGCATAAGAAAATAGTCCGATTTTTAAACTGGATTATATAAAAAACAAGAGTTTTCCTACGTTAGCTCAAAATCTTTTTCGCTTCATCTAAAACCGATTAATATAATATATTAATTTTAAAAAAATCGTTCGATCCATTTTCGAGATAACAAGTATGTGCCCATTACAACCATTACATCTTCCATTTTCGCTTAAAAATTGGTTTCCAGATCTCAAAATCTACTGCATGTAGAAATCTATAAATTTCAGGATAGAGTTAGGCCATAGATATAAGACTAATGTGAAAAAATCGAAACGGTATGCCTCATATTTACTGAGATATTAAATGTCGGCGTTTCGATTTTCCTTTGATGTCTTGCTAGCTGTATATATGAGAGTGACGGAATCTTCGGTTTTGGGCTTACGGTTTTCGGTTTCTCGCTGCGTCACTCAAGAAACTACCGTCTCTTACGATACGATCTGCATTTAGTATTAACCCTTTTTATCCTGACGTTACTTATAAGTACCACTTTAACCCCTTCGCGACGAGCGTCTTTTACAGAATTTTTGATCTGTTACCACCAGTTTTTCAAATGAGAATTTTCACCTAATTGAATCGCAAAAATGCTATGATTAGATAAGGAATACTTTACAAAAAAAAATTACTGGTGGGAATAATTGAGGATTCTGAGCATCTGAAAAGTAGCTGGAAAATTAATTCAGGATATAAAGGGTTAAGGAGGCAGTGTTTCTATGTATTTACACAATGCACAACAATGAATGAGGTATCGTTCATAAGATTTTTGAATCGGCTTCTGATGTAGCACACTCACATTTCGTTAAAAGAAGTTTTTTTGATTAAAATTACAGATAATTAAAGAATAAACCAGCATTGTTTTCACAAGTGAAATGAAAGATTTTTCTCAAATCATTGTTGCCAGAAAAGTAAAAAACCGTATTATATCATGCTGAACAGTGATTGTAAAAAAATAAGCAGTACAAAAATGATAAAGTGTGACATCTCCGCACGGGTTTATTTTATATTCATCATTAAAAAGCAAAATTGAAATTGCGATGTTTAGTAGAAAAAGGTACCATCTATCGATGGAAGCAGTGGCACGTGCTGCTCAGTAGATATGCTTTGTTATATTACATTAAATTGTATTTTATATGTATTCAATTTATTTTTCTTTGTCCCAGGAAGTGAAATGAAATATTTTTCTCAAATCAATGTTGCCAGAAAAATAAAACACCGCATTATATCATGCTAAACAATGATTAAAACAATAATAATAAATAGTACAAAAAAGATATATTGGGACGCCTCCGCTCAGGTTCTTTTTATATTTTTGATTAAAAGCAAAACTGAAATTCACATGTTTAAGAAAAATACGTCATCGATCGATCGAAGTAGCAATATTTTACATGTAGCCTAAAATGCCTGTTTTTTATATTAAATTAAATTGTATTTTATATATATTCAATTTATTTTTCTTTGTCCCGTATTTTTCCCGAAGCGTATGACGTCATCCTCTAATGCAGTTAAAATACGATTGTTTTTTTTTCTCTCGTGCGTACGTTTTACTATATTCAATCAGTTTTTATTGTAACCTTGATGGAATAACTGAGATGATATTGTGGCTTGACTAATGTTGTTTAAGATAATTTTTTTAGAAGTTTAAACCTGCATCTAAAAAATATTAAGATGCAGTAAAAAAAAAGAATACAGTGCGAAATTCTAGTACCGGTCCAGCTTTATAATATTAAAGTTTTTAATTGCCAAAAATATTTTCTATGAAAAAAAATGGTCTGATGTCGGAAGTTATTAAAAGTATGATAGGAAATATACTTCAATTCAAATAAAATAATAACATAATTTTTTATTGTTATAATTTCGAAATGTATTGTTCTAAAATACTGATGCAAGTTTATATATGTTCAGAATATGGTCCTGCTTATTACATAAATCAGAAATTATATCCCTTAAACGAAAATAAATCAACCTAACTTTATGGCATCACTTAAACGCAGGGAACTCCTGAAAAGGATTAATCTCTGTAAGTTCTCCAATTGATCGGAACGCTGTAACGCATTCAAGATTACGTGAAATACCAATAGCATACATAACACCATTACGAAGTTTTGTTGAATTTAAAAATAGCTTTAATACTTAGAAAATAGTGGTGTGAGTTTAATAAAAATACGTCTGTTTCTATTTCCGTATCTTACATCATTTGTGTTGTTAACATCCCTTTTTCTAATAACTAAATGCCTATCGTATTCGTCTAAAAATGGAAGTCAGCATATCCCAGATAGTAGCGCCACGTAAGTGCTACTATCTGGGGCATGTATTATCAGTTGCTACCAGTAATTTTAATTTAATCCACTATTTTGGTATTTTGCATTAATCTTTTTAAAACTTACTTATAGTTTTTGATCTATTAATTAAATTTTATAGTGTTGATAAATATTTTTGGTCCATAAACGCAGTTTGTGTTATTTTTTATGGAAATCTATTTATAAATAAATGTCAGTGCTATTAATTATAAAGTATAATTAATTAAAAAAATAACTTTTATATTAAAAACAAATATTTTAAATTAAAAACATCAGTTACTACGGCAATTTAAATTGTTATTTATAAAAGAAAAGATAATAAATACATTTGTGAAATTCTAGAAATTAATTACAAAGTTTATTTTTTAAGCTATATTTTTAAACTTTCCATATAAATATTCTCAATGCAGCCTTTGTTTACGTTATTTACCGATCATTACTGCCGTAATATATACGTTAATGTATTACAGAGGTAGCGTACTGAAATGTATTGAAAGATCATGTCAGTTTTCGCCGATAGATGGCACTGTACACTGGGAAAAAATTGACTTCCAATTGCTGCATGGGGAATCAGGGGCGGATCCAGAGTGTCCTTTTGGGAGGGGGAGGGGATACATTATTACATATAATGGGTATAGTATAGTATAGTAAAACCTTTGAAAATGGAACCTGTCTGTAACGGAAAAATTCCATGGTTCCGAAGGAAGAAACACCATACAAATATGCCAGTAAAACAAAAAACTGTCTAAAACGGAATTATAGTCGGATCCCTAGCGATTCCGTTTTTACAGGATTTGCTGTATGTAAAAGAATATAGTGATTTATTGTTTTCAAGTATTTATTAGTCATAATTCCTGTTGGGTAATTCATACAGTAAAACCTCTAAGAATGGATAGATGGCACTATACACTGGGACAGAATTGACTTCCAATTTCTGTATGGGGAATGCGATCGGCATTTAGTATTAAGCAGGTAGTGTTTCTGTGCATTTACACAATGCACAACAATGAATGAGGTATCGTTCATAAGATTTTTGAATCGGCTTCTGACGTAGCGCACTCACATTTCGTTAAAAGAAGTTTTTTGATTAAAAATTACAGATAGTCAAAGAATAAACCAGCATTGTTTTCACACGTGAAATGAAAGATTTTTCTCAAATCATTCTTGCCAGAAAAGTAAAATACCGCAATATATCATGCTGAACAGTGATTGTAAAAAAATAAGCAGTATAAAAAAGATAAAGTGTGACATCTCCGCACTGGTTTATTTTATATTCATCATTAAAAAGCAAAATTGAAATTGCGATGTTTAGGAGAAAAAAGTACCATTTATCGATCGAAGCAGTTGCACGTGTAGCAAAGAAGATATTCTTTGTTATATTATATTAATATGTATTTTATATGTATTCAATTTATTTTTCTTTGTCCAGTAAGTGAAAAGAAATATTTTTCTCAAATCAATGTTGCCAGAAAAATAAAACACCGCATTATATCTCTCATGCTCAAAAATGATTATACAAAAAATAAACATTACATAAAAGGTAAAGTTAAACATCTCCGTACGGGTTTATTTTATATTCATCATTAAAAAGCAAAATTGAAATTGCGATGTTTAGTAGAAAAAGGCACCATCTATCCATGGAAACAGTGGCACGTGTTGCTCAGTAGATATGCTTTGTTATATTACATTAAATTGTATTTTATATGTATTCAATTTATTTTTTTTTTGTCCCATGAAGTGAAATGAAATATTTTTCTCAAAAAGAATACAGTGCGAAATTCTAGCACCGGTCCAGTTTTATAATATTAAAGTTTTTAATTGCCAAAAATATATTCTATGAAAGAAAAAAATGGTCTGATGTCGGAAGTTATTAAAAGTATGATAGGAAATATACTTTAATTCAAATTAAATAATAAGATAATTTTTCATTGTTATAATTTCGAAATTTATTGTTCTAAAATACTGATGCAAGTTTATATACGTTCAGAATATGGTTTTGCTTATTACACAAATCAGAAATTATATCCCTTAAAAGAAAGTAAATCAACCTAACTTTATGGCATCACTTAAACGCAGCGTACTCCTGAAAAAGATTCATCTCTGTAAGTTCTCTAACTGATCCGAACGCTGTAACGCATTCAGGACTACGTGAAATACCATTAGTATACAAAACACTATTACAAAGTTTCGTTGAATTTATAAATTGCTTTAATACTTAGAAAATAGTGGTGTGAGTTTAATAAAAATACGTCTGTTTCTATTTCCGTATCTTACATCATTTGTGTTGTTAACATCCCTTTTTCTAATAACTAAATGCCTATCGTATTCGTCTAAAAATGGAAGTCAGCATGTCCCAGATAGTAGCGCCACCTAATTGCTACCATCTGGGGCATGTATTATCAGTTGCTACCAGTAATTTTAATTTAATCCACTATTTTGGTATTTTGCATTAATCTTTTTAAAACTTACTCATAGTTTTTGATCTATTAATTAATTTTTATAGTGTTGATAAATATTTTTGCTCCATGAACGCAGTTTGTGTTATTTTTTATGGAAATCTATTTATTAATAAAGGTCAGTGTTATTAATTATAAAGTATAATTAATTAAAAAAAGAACTTTTATATTTAAAACAAATATTTTAAATTAACAATATCAGTTACTACAGCATTTTAAATTGTTATTTATAAAAGAAAAGATAATAAATACATTTGTGAAATTCTAGAAATTAATTACAAAGTTTATTTTTTAAGCTATATTTTTTAACTTTCCATATAAATATTCTCAATACAGCCTTTGTTTACGTTATTTACTGATCACTACTTCTGTAATGTATACGTTAATGTATGACAGAGGTAGCGTACCGATATGCATTGAAAGTTCATGTCAGTTGTCGCCGATAGATGGCACTGTACACTGGGAAAGAATTGACTTCCAATTTCTGTATGGGGAATACGATCGGCATTTAGTATTAAGGAGGTAGTGTTTCTATGCATTTACACAATGCACAACAATGAATGAAGTATTGTTCAAAAGATTTTTGAATCGGCTTCTGACGTAGCACAATCACATTTCGTTAAAAGAAGTTTTTTGATTAAAAATTACAGATAATTAAAGAATAAATCAGCATTGTTTTCACAAGTGAAATGAAAGATTTTTCTCAAATCATTGTTGCCAGAAAAATAAAACACCGCATTATATCATGCTCAAAAATGATTATACAAAAAATAAACATTACAAAAAAAAAGGTAAAGTTTGATATCTCCGTACGGGTTTATTTTATATTCATCGTTAAAAAGCAAAATTGAAATTGCGATGTTTAGTAGAAAAAGGTACCATCTATCGATAGAAGCAGTGGCACGTGTTGCTCAGTAGATATGCTTTGTTATATTACATTAAATTGTATTTTATATGTATTCAATTTATTTTTCTTTGTCCCAGAAGTGAAATGAAATATTTTTCTCACATAAATGTTGCCAAAAAAATAAAACATAGCATTATATCATGCTAAACAATGATTAAAACAATAATAATAAATAGTACAAAAAAGATATAATGGAACGCCTCCGCACAGGTTTTTTTTTATATTTTTGATTAAAAGCAAAATTGAAATTCACATGTTTAAGAAAAATACGTCATCGATCGATTGAAGTAGCAATATTTTACATGTAGCCTAAAATGCCTGTTTTTTATATTAAATTAAATTGTATTTTATATATATTCAATTTATTTTTCTTTGTCCCGTATTTTTCCCGAAGCGTATGACGTCATTCTCTAATGGAGTTAAAATACGATTGCTATTTTTTTTTCTCGTGCGTACGTTTTGCTATATTCAATCAGTTTTTATTGTAACCTTGATGGAATAAATGAAATGATATTGTGGCTTTACTAATGTTGTTTAAGATAATATTTTTAGGAGTTTAAACCTGCATCTAAAAAATATTAGATGCTGTTAAAAAAAAAAAAAAAAGAGTACAGTGCGAAATCCTCGCACAGGTCCAGTTTTATAATATTAAAGTTTTTAATTGCAAAAATATTTTCTATAAAAAAAATGGTCTGATATCGGAAGGTATTAAAAGTATGATAGAAATATACTTCAATTTAAATTAAACAATAACAGAAAATTTTTTGTTATAATTTCGAAATTTATTATTCGAAAATACTGGTGCAAGTTTATATACGTTCAGAATATGGCCCTGCTTATTACACAAATCATAAATTATATCCCTTAAACGAAAGTAAATCAACCTAATTTTTTGCCGTCGCCTAAACGCAGGGAACTCCTGAAAAAGATCAATGTTTTCAATTCTTTCAATTGATCCGAACGCTCTAACGTATTCAGAATTTCATGAACGACAAACTTTACGGCTATCACCATTACAAAGTTTAGCTGAATTTATAAATAACTTTAATATTTAGAAAATAGTGGTGTAGGTTAATAAAATACTTCTGTTTCTATATCTGTATCTTACATCATTTGTGTTGTCAACATTCCTTTTTCGTATAACTAAATGCCTATCGTATTCGTCTCAAAAATCGAAGTCAGCGTGTCCCAAATAGTAGCCCTACCTAAGTACTACAATCTGGGGCATGTATTATCAGTTGCGACCAGTAATTTTAATTTAATCCACTATTTTGGTATTTTGCATTAGTCTTTTTAAAACCTACTCATAGTTTTTGATCTATTAATTAAATTTTGTAGTGTTAATAAATATTTTTACTCCATAAACATTGTTTGTGTTATTTTTTATGGAAATCTATTTATAAATAAAGGTCAGTGTTATTAATTATAAAGTATAATTAATTAAAAAAAAGAAATTTATATTTAAAACAAATATTTTAAATTAAAAATATCAGTTACTACGGCAATTTAAATTGTTATTTATAAAAGAAAAGATAATAAATACATTTGTGAAATGCTAGAAATTAATCACAAAGTTTATTTTTTTAAGTTATATTTTTTAACTTTCCATATAAATATTCTCAATAGAGCCTTTGTTTACGTTATTTATCGATCACTACTGCCGTAATACATACGTTAATGTATTACAGATGTAGCGTACTGAAATGTATTGAAAGTTCATGTCAGTTGTCGCCGATAGATGGCACTGTACACTGGGAGAAAATTGACTTCCAATTTCTGTATGGGGAATACTATCTGCATTTAGTATTAAGGAGGTAGAGTTTCTATGCATTTACACAATGCACAACAATGAATGAGGTATCGTTCAAAAGATTTTTGAATCGGCTTCTGATGTAGACGGACGAGCACTCACATTTCGTTAAAAGAAGTTTTTTGATTAAAAATTACAGATAATTAAAGGATAAATCAGCATTGTTTTCACAAGTGAAATGAAAGATTTTTCTCAAATCATTGTTGCCAGAAAAGTAAAAAACCGTATTACATCATGCTCAACAGTGATTGTAAAAAAATAATCAGTACAAAAATGATAACTTGTGACATCTCCGTACACGGGTTTATTTTATATTCATCATTAAAAAACAAAATTGAAATTGCGATGTTTAGGAGAAAAAGGTACCATCTATTGATCGAAGCAGTGGCGCGTGTAGCAAAGAGGATATTCTTTGTTATATTATATTAATATGTATTTTATATGTATTCAATTTATTTTTCTTTGTCCTGTAAGTGAAATGAAATATATTTCTCAAATCAATGATGCCAGAAAAATAAAGCACCGCATTATATCATGCTCAAAAATGATTATACAAAAAATAAACATTACAAAAAAGGTAAAGTTTACATCTTCGTACGGATTTATTTTATACTCATCATTAAAAAGCAAAATTGAAATTGCGATCTTTAGTAGAAAAAGGTACCATCTATCGATGGAAGCAGTGGCACGTGTTGCTCAGTAGATATGCTTTGTTATATTACATTAAATTGTATTTTATATGTATTCAATTTATTTTTCTTTGTCCCGGAAGTGGAATGAAATATTTTTCTCAAATCAATGCTGCCAGAAAAATAAAACACCGCATTATATCATGATAAACAATGATTAAAACTATAATAATAAATAGTACAAAAAATATATAATGGGACGCCTCCGCACAGGTTTTTTTTTTTTATATTTTTGATTAAAAGCAAAATTGAAATTCACATGTTTAAGAAAAATACGTCATCGATCGTTCGAAGTAGCAATATTTTACATGTAGCCTAAAATGCATGTTTTTTTTTATATTAAACTAAATTGTATTTTATATATATTCAATTTATTTTTCTTTGTCCCGTATTTTTCCCGAAGCGTATGACGTCATCCTCTAATGCTGTTAAAATACGATTGCTATTTTTTTTTCTCATGCATACGTTTTGCTATATTAAATCAGTTTTTATTATAACGTTGATGGAATAAATGAAATGATATTGTGGCTTTACTAATGTTGTTTAAGATAAATTTTTTTAGAAGTTTAAACCTGCATCTAAAAAATATTATATGCTGTTAAAAAAAAAAAAAGAGTACAGTGCGAAGTTCTCGCTCTGGCCCAGTTTTATAATATTAAAGTTTAATTGCAAAAATATTATTAAAAAAAAAATGGTCTGATGTCGGAAGGTATTAAAAGTATGATAGAAATATACTTCAATTCAAATTAAATAGTAACATAAATATGTTTTGTTATAATTTCGAAATTTATTATTCTAAAATATTAGTGCAAGTTTACATACGTTCAGAATATGGTCCTGCTTATTACACAAATGAGAAATTATATCCCTTAAACCAGCGGTTCCCAACCTGGGGTACGCGTACCCCTGAGGGTACGCGTACTCCTGAGGGTACGTGGCGGGCCTCCTGGGGGTACGTGAAAATAATATCGATAAAGGCGGAAATCCCAAAAATGGTTTAACTGAAAACACATAAAGAAAGTTGATAGTTTGGGATTACAAAGTTAGTCTTTATAATCCACTGATTATTCTATGTCTTTAGCTTCGCCCACTGTAAATAATATTGCATGAGTACTTACATATTTTCCCAATCTTTGCGAAAACTACCCTTGATCATTATACAATGTTCTTTTACCACGCCTTATTTTTATTCCCGTTTTTAATAATAATTACAAAACGCCTATATTACGCCAGAGCTTCTGGTTTTAATGTTTTATTTTAAAAAGAATATATGTGTTGAAAAGAAGGCCCTTATTTTCGTTTTCGAATAGGTGGAGTTGTATCTTTAACGTATACTAATAGGAAAGCTTCTTTCCTTTTAACCCTTTCCGGCACAGACAAAGTCTGTTCGTAAAATGAGAAATTGCTGACTGACACCGGAATTTACAAACGACTTTTTTTGGAAAATATGAACTCCTTATTTTTAGCTTTCATTATAGAAACAAAATTTTATTAAAATATTCTTGGTGCCGGATGCAAGTTTGGAATTAAAATTAGGTGTGACCGGAGTGAGATCACTGTGCCGGAAAAGGTTAATGAATTTTAATTTGAAGTGTTTATTTATTATTCGAATGATTTGGTTTCATATTTTAAAAGGGATAACTGGTTAAAATCTAGAAGTCTTAAGATCACTGCAACTGTGATTGAAATTCAACCTGATGATTCGGAAACTACGAGTTCTTCGAAACAATCTGATTATTTTGAAATACAAGAGAACCTCAGTGCAGCTGTTAATAGGCATGTTCTCATAACTGATAAATACTGAATATTAATACTTTATAATTCATACTGAAACATCAGTGCTCCCTCAATGAATAAAAAATATAATAATTAATAATTCTTAAAACATGGATTTTGCATTCACGGGAGATGAAAATGTTAATAATATATGGGGGGGGGGGGATTATGAGAAATGGGGGTACGCAGAAATGAAAAGCCTAAGCAAGGGGTACGTGAAAGAAAAAAGGTTGGGAAGCGCTGCGTTAAACGAAAGTAAATCAACCTAATTATTTGCCGTCACCTAAACGCAGGGAACTCCTGAGAGAGATTCATTTCTTTAATTTTTTCAATTGACCCGAACGCTCACACGCTATTCAGGATTTCGTGAGCGATAAAATATAAAATATTATTGTCACCTTAAGAAAGTTTAGCTGAATTTATAAACAACTTTAATACTTAGAAAATAGTGGTGTAAGTTTAATACAAATTCTGCTGTTTCTATTTCCGTATCTTACATCAATTGTGTTGTAAACATCCCTTTTTCTAATAACTAAATGAATATCTTATTCGTCTCAAAAATGGAAGTCAGCATGTCCCAGATAGTAGCGCCACCTAAGTGCTACCATCTGGGGCATGTATTATCAGTTGCTACCAGTAATTTTAACTTAATCCACCATTTTGGTATTTTGCATTAATCTTTTTAAATCTTACTCATAGTTTTTGATCTATTAATTAAATTTTATAATGTTAATAAACATTTTTGCTGCATAAACATTGTTTGTGTTATTTTTTATGGGAATCTATTTATAAATAAAGGTCAGTGTTATTAATTATACATTATAATTAATTAAAAAAAGAACTTTTATATTAAAAACAAATATTTTAAATTAAAAATATCAGTTACTACGACAATTTAAATTGTTATTTATAAAAGAAAAGATAATAAATACATTTGTGAAATGCTAGAAATTAATAACAAAGTTTATTTTTTTAAGCTATATTTTTTAACTTTCCATATAAATATTCTCAATACAGCCCCTGTTTACGTTATTTACGGATCACTACTGCCGTAATACATACAGTGGCGTAGCCAGGGTGGGGGTCCAGATGCTCTTCATACCACTAATTTTGTAAAGTTTTCTTTGCCATATGTAATAAGAGAACTTTCTGTGATATTGAAGGCGAAGAAAACTTTACAATTTTACTGGTATCCAGAGCGTTTGGACCCCCTCCCTGGCTACGCCACTGAATACATACGTTAATGTATTACAGAGGTAGCGTACTGAAATGTATTGTAAGATCATATCAGTTGTCGCCGATAGATGGCACTGTACACTGGGAGAAAATTGACTTACAATTTCTGTATGGGGAATACGATCTGCATTTAGTATTAAGGAGGTAGTGTTTCTATGCATTTACACAATGCACAACAATGAATGAGGTATTGTTCAAAAGATTTTTGAATCGGCTTCTGACGTAGCACACTCACATTTCGTTATGAGAAGTTTTTTGATTAAAAATTACAGATAATTAAAGAATAAATCAGCATTGTTTTCACAAGTGAAATGAAAGATTTTTCTCAAATCATTCTTGCCAGAAAAGTAAAATACCGCAATATATCATGCTGAACAGTGATTGTAAAAAAATAAGCAGTATAAAAAAGATAAAGTGTGACATCTCCGCACTGGTTTATTTTATATTCATTATTAAAAAGCAAAATTGAAATTGCGATGTTTAGGAGAAAAAAGTACCATCTATTAATCCAAGCAGTGGCACGTGTAGCAAAGAAGATATTCTTTGATATATTAATGTATTTTATATGTATTCAATTTATTTTTCTTTGTCCAGTAAGTGAAATGAAATATTTTTCTCAAATCAATGTTGCCAGAAAAATAAAACACCGCATTATATCATGCTCAAAAATGATTATACAAAAAATAAACATTACAAAAAAGGTAAAGTTTGACATCTCCGTACGGGTTTATTTTATATTCATCACTAAAAAACAAAATTGAAATTGCGATGTTTAGTAGAAAAAGGTACCATCTATTGATCGAGGCAGTGCCACGTGTTGCTCAGAAGATATGCTTTGTTATATTACATTAAAATGTATTTTATATGTATTCAATTTATTTTTCTTTGTCCCGGAAGTGAAATGAAATATTTTTCTCAAATCAATGTTGCCAGAAAAATAAAACACCGCATCATATCATGCTCAACAATGATTATATATATATATATATATATAATAAACAGTACAAAAAAGGTAAAGTTTGACATCTCCGTACGGGTTTATTTTATATTCATCATTAATCCTTTCCAGCACAGTGGTCCCACCCCGGGTACACCTAATTTTAATTCCAAACGTGCATACGGCACCAAGAACATTTTAATAAAATTTTCTTTCTATAATGAAAGCTTAAAATAAGGATTTCGTATTTTCTAAAAAAGTCGTTTGTAAATTTCGGTGTCAATCAGCAATTTCTGATTTTATGAACAGACTTTGTCTGTGCCGGGAAGGGTTAAAAAGCAAAATTGAAATTGCGATATTTAGGAGAAAAAGGTACCATCTATCGATCGAAGCAATGGCACGTATTGCTCAGAAGATATTATTTGATATATTACATTAAATTGTATTTTATATGTATTTAATTTATTTTTGTTTGTTCCGGAAGTGAAATGAAATATTTTTCTCAAATCAATGTTGCCAGAAAAATAAAACACCGCATTATATCATGCTCAGCAATGATTATAAAAAAAATAAACAGTACGAAAAAGGTAAAGTTCGACATCTCCGCACGGGTTGTTTATTTTATATTCTTCATTAAAAAGCAAAATTGAAATTGCGATGTTTAGCAGAAAAAAGTACCATCATCAATCGAAGCAGTGGCACTTGTTGACTAGAAGATATGCTTTATTATATTATGTTAAATTGTATTTTAAATGTATTCAATTTATTTTTATTTGTACCGTAAGTGAAACGAAATACTTTTCTCAAATTAATGTTGGCAGAAAAATAAAATACAGTATTATATTATGCTTAACAATGATTATATATAAAAAAAAAAAAATAAACAGTACAAAAAAGGTAAAGCGTGACATCTCCGTACGGGTTTATTTTATATTCATCAGTAAAAAGCAAAATTGAAATTGCGATGTTTAGGAGAAAAAGGTACCATCTATCGATCGAAGCAGTGGCACGTATTGCTCAGAAGATGTGATTTATTATATTATGTTAAATTGTATTTTAAAAGTATTCAATTTATTTTTCTTTGTCCCGGAAGTGGAATGAAATATTTTTCTCAAATCAATGTTGCCAGAAAAACAAAATACAGCATTATATCATGCTTAACAATGGTTATATATATAAAAAAATAAACAGTACAAAAAAGGTAAAGCGTGACATCTCCGTACGGGTTTATTTTATATTCATCATTAAAAAGCAAAATTGAAATTGCGATGTTTAGGAGAAAAAGGTACCATCTATCGATCGAAGCAGTGGCACGTGTAGCAAAGAGGGTATTCTTTGTTATATTATATTAATATGTATTTTATATGTATTCAATTTATTTTTCTTTGTCCTGTAAGTGAAATGAAATATTTTTCTCAAATCAATATTGCCAGAAAAATAAAACACCGCATTATATCATGCTCAAAAATGATTATACAAAAAATAAACATTACAAAAAAGATAAAGTGTATTCAATATGTTATGTATTCAATTAATTTTTCTTTGGGCCGTGTTTTTTCCGAAGCGAATGACGTTAAAATACGGTTGTTAGTTTTTTTCTTCTTGCGTTTGCCTTTTGCTATCTTCTATCAGTTTTACTGTAACTAATGAGATGATATTCTGGCACAACTAATGTTATTTGAAGATATCTTTATTCTTAATTTTTCTTTAGAAGTTTAAATCTGTATCTGAAAATTATTAGATTGCAGTGAAAAATCCTGGCATAGGTCCACTGCTATAGCAAATATATCTCAAATAAAATGAAAAAAGATAAATATTTATGTTGTCATTTTCATTTTACATATAATCGGAGAAATAAAACAAAATGCAATTTTTCTGTAGCCTCCTAGAGAGAAATCACAGATAAAAATCTTTATTTTTGTTTATATCTCTAAATAGGGCAGGAGATAAATTTCTATTTTTAAACCTAAGCAACACATTTTACAGCATTCCAAGTATGGAAAATCTTTTATAGCTAAATATAACAGAAGCTACTTTGAATATTTTTCTCAAAAATTTGTTTTAAAATTCCTCTTGAAATTCTGAACTAAAAATCATAGTAGTAAATATGCTACCACTTATTATCATAAAACTATTGAAAAAAATATATATATTTACTTTCTTTAGTTTAAACACACACACACAAAATAAATAAATAAATAAATAATAATTTTTTTTCACTTCCCGGCATATTTCACTAGGTAGTGCAAAACATGGAAAGTATATTTTAGCTACAAGTATTAGAGAAATCTGTATTTACAGGGTGGTTATAAAATAAGTATCCCTATTTGGAGCTGTCTGTAGCTTGAAGGAATAACCCGAATGAAAGCAAAATCGGTTCACATACTATTCGAGAAGGGGAAGAATGAAACAATATAAAATATATTTACAATAATCGGCAATGGATGGTGCTCCGGGTATTGTCGGTGCAAACGCTGTTATAATCATTAGTAAAATCAAAACGCGGTCATTTCTGCTATTAATTTTGTACGACATGGCTCTCAGTTTACCAGATCGCGCTTTAATTTTAAAACTATTCTACGTTAACAGCTCAAACAGTGCAGCTTCTTTACGTGAATTTAGGCGTGTGAAAGGAATGAGAAAAGAAAAAGGTCCTTTGACACCGTGTGCAGTGAGAAGAATTGTAAAAAAAATCGAGTAGACTGGATCGTTTACTGTAAAATGTGGAAGAGACAGGAAACCAGTACCTCTCCGCACGCAAGAAGAAATTGCCACTGCGATTGTGGAGTCATCAGAGACTCTGGAAGCCGGTCCTAGTGCACGTGGAGTTGCCCGAAATTTGGATATTCCATATGCTACTGTTCGAAAAGTCCTAAGAAAGGCAATCCAATTTTATCCGTATAAAATTAGTTGTCATCAACAATTGTTACCAGGTGATGCACAGCAGAGACTGGATTTTGCTTTAACGTTTTTAGCACAAATGGAGGTGGATGATGCCTTCCCATGGAAGATTTTATGGTGAGATGAAGCCCATTTTCATATGAATGGGACAGTCAATACGCAGAAGTGCAGAATATGGGCTTTGGAGCCACGAAATGTTATTCACGAAATACCCCTCCACTCTCCAAAAATCACTGTGTGGTGTGGCTTTACTGCAAGTTTCATTCTTGGTCCTTATTTTTTTTGAGGAGTTACGGCCAACAGGCCCTGTAACGTGTTCGGTTACTGCACAAAGATACCTGCGCATGTTACAAACTTTCGTAGTTCTTCAACTGCAGCAAAGACAGTGCCTGTCTGAAACAATTTTTATGCAAGATGGAGCCCCGCCCCATATTGGCCGAGCAGTACAACAGTTCTTACGACAACATTTCACAGATGATAGAGTAATAAGCCAGTATTTTCGTATGACGTGGTCTTCTCGATCCCCTGATCTGACGCCATGTGATTCTTAGCTTTGAGGGTACTTAAAATCAGTTGTGTACCGTAGAGGTGTCGCAAACCTCAATGACTTAACAGATCGCATATCACAACATGTGCGAAACATCACTCCTGATGCGTTACATTCCACAGTTGAGCACTTCGTCCACCGCCTGGATTGTGTCTTGCAGCACAATGGTCATGTGGAACCTAAACTTGATTGGCACCGCCATGCGAAATTTTAACACCATTCACTGTGATATTTTCCAATAAATTAGGTATGCCATCCGGTTTTGTGCCTTAATTCTTTGTTTTTGTATTGCACATTACATTTCACACACTAAAGCGCCATCTGTCGGCGATTATTGCAATTATTTTTTTATTGTTCCATTCTTCTTCCCCTTTCTCAAATAGCATGTGTACAAATTTTGGTTTCATTCGGGTTATTCCTTCAAGCTACAGACAGCTCCAAATAGGGATACTTATTTTATTACCACCCGGTATTTTTCATTTAAAACGTTGAAATAAATGTTAAGGTGGTTTTCAGGGGAAAAAAAAATCCCCCTTAACAATGCGAAAATTTCTGACATATTCACAAGCGCATTTTTACGCATAAAATTATGTAATGTGCAGGGATGACTATAAAACGGATTTGGAAACGAACAGCGGTTTCATTTTTCTATAAATGTAATTTATAGAATAACATCGTTAGATATAATAGATTGTTACTTCATGGCAAACTTTTATGTGTTGTTAAATTCCAAAAATTGTCTTAAAAAGCCAACTTTTGTATCATTTTCTGAAAAAAAAAAGTTTGCTTTTTTTTGGAAAATGATATTCGATTTATAAATTCTGAATAAGAACACATGCAGATAAAATTTGGGAATAAAAAGGGCTACGTGAATGTGTTAGGAAGTTAGACTATTTGCATTTCTATGAAATTGAAACCATTGTAGCAAATTTGGTAAGATAAACAAAAATACCTAAAATTAAAGTATTATTTTTTTAGTTTTAAATAAAATAAATAATAAAAAAAATGTGTTTGAAAAACTGCTTTATTGATATATTTTATTTATACGCCAGCATTAACACATATGCTTTTGAAATTTTATTTTAAAAGATATAATTTGATACTTGGTGCGTCGATCAAATCTGTAGATTAGGTAGGTTTTTAATGTTTTCAGTTGATGATAACATCGTACTTTTTATTTTTGTGTCTGATTTTCATAATCACGGTGACTCTCCCCTTTTCCATTCCGTGGAGTGGTGTGCAAAATATTCATTTTTTCCTATGTATGCAAACATATGTCTACTCTGTAAATAGAACTTAATATTACATTAAGAAAACAAAGTAATATTAAAGTTTATTATTACACAAATTAATTTCTATGGAAAAAAAAGGTCTGATGTCGGAAGACATTAAAACTATGTTGCAAATATATTACAATTGAAATAAAATAACATAAATATTTTTTTTGTCATTTTCATTTCACATTTTATAAGAGAAATGAAGCAAAATGCAATTTTTCTCTTTACCATTTTTGAAAGAGATCAGAAAAAAAAGGTTTTATTTCTTTTTATAGCTCTAAATAGGCCAGGAGATAAATTTCTATTTTTAAACCAACTACACATTTTACAACGTTCCAAATATAGAAAGTGTGTTTTAGCTATATAAAAGAGAGGTTACTTTAATTTTTTTCCTCAAAGAATTTTGAAATATTACTTTTGAAATTCTGAACTGAAAACCATAACAGTAAATATGCTAACACTTATTAACATAAAACTATCATAAAAAGTAAAATATTTTTACTTCCTTTAGTTTTAAAAATCAACAAAAATAAAACAAATAATTGAATAATTTTTCTCCTTTGCAGTAAATTTTTTTTTGTCTCTTTTTTTTTAAACGCTTTATTCATTTTTGAAATATTTCAACAGTGCAATTCAGTAAACTTCTCTGCATATTTTACTAGTTAGTACCAAACATAGGTATATTTTAGCTACAAGTATAAAGAAATCTGTATATATATGTTTGTTTTAAAATGTTGAAATGTTAAGGGGGTTTTCAGGGGGGGGGGGGGGATCTGCTTAACAATGCGAAATTTTCTGACATATTCAATAGTGAATTTTTATGTATAAAGTTATGTAATGTGCAGAGATGGCTATTCAATAGATTTGGAATCGAATAGCGTTTTACATTTTTATATAACTGTATTACATCGTGAGTTATAATAGATTGTTACTTCATGACGAACTTTTCCTGGTTGTCGGATTCCCAAAATTAGTTTAAAAAGGCAACTTTCGTACAATTTTCTGGAGAAAAAAAATTGCTATTATCGAAAAATGATATTCGATTTATCAATTTCTCAATAAGAAGACATGCAGATAAAATTTCAGAATAAAAAAGGCTACGTGAATGTGTTAAAAAATAGGTATTTAGATTTTTCTTAAATTAAAACTGTGGTAGAAAATTTGCTGAAATAGACAAAAATAGATAAAATTAAATTGTAATTATTTTCTTCTATCTTTACTAGAAAACAGTATTGGATTCGTAAAAATTTTCGACTTCCTGTTTTTGATGGGTTTAAACCTTTTAGAAGGTCTTGAACGCGATTTGGCTGTTTTAGAAACGGTCCCGTCGGGGTGTGTTTGTATGTGACACAAATTTTGTGGGCGCTCTATCTCAAGAACTAATGTTCGGAATTTAATAAAACTTTAGAATCTATTAGATCATGACATAAATAGACCCTGATTACGTTTTGGGGTAAATAGCCCAACAGTAGGAACTGGTATGCTAATTTTTTTTTATGATTTTCACGGTAGCTATACATCATGAACTAATGCACATAATTTCACTAAACTTCATATTCTGTTAGACTATGACATAAATAGACGCTGATTACGTTTTGGTGTAAATACCCCAACAAATGCGCAGCTATGCTACTTTTTCGTGATTTTAGAGACAGTCATATCTCAAGAACTAATGCACGGAATTAAAGTGAAACTTTAGATTTTGTTAAACCTTGATATAAATTGGTGCTGATTCGTTTTTGGTGTATGTGAAATCTGTATGAGATAGGAGAACATTTTGGGACTGGTGCTTCCGACTAGTTTATTTAGTTTAAAAAAAAAAAATTGTGAAAAAAAGAAATTATTGAAAGATTTTATTTACAAGCTTGCGGAGGTGAGATTGACATATATGCCTTTTAATTTTTGTTTTGTAAAACATAGTTGGATACTGGTTCATCAATAAAATTTGCAGATGAGGTAGATTTTCAATGTTTTGAATTGGCAATAACATGATTCGTACTTTTTTTGTCTCATTTTCGTAATCATGGTGACTGATCCCTTTTCCATAATCAGAGTTATTTTCCGTCCCACGGAATGGCATGCAAAATGCACTTTAAATAAAATGTATCATCATGATGTAATCACAAGAAAAACGTGCATTTGATATGAAAGCTCGGATTTTATTCAAATTTTTAATTCATTACTCCTAGATTAGTTAGTATTTAAAAAATACATACACATAAAAAAAATTTTGATTTTACAGTATAATACTGGCATTCCAGCTGCTAGTATTATACTGTAGCGCGGTAGTGTATTACTGCTTATTATAATTATATTATGTTAGCATATATTATATTAGGCTTAATGAAAAACATATGCTGTTTTGAATGAACATATGCTTAATGAAAAACATATACTGTTCCGCATACTTTCATGTAAAATATCTATATCAACATTTCCGTAATCAATTTTTTCTGTAAACACTTTTTTTCAGCAATAGCGGTGGCAGCTTTTGTAGGGTGGCTTTGCAGTGATCGATCCAGTGTTAAATTACGCTTCTTCTTTTCAAAATATTTTTGCGCCATCTACCGGCAGCATCTACCAAAGGAACTTTCTTTTGCAAAAAATTATTAAAATAACAATAAAGTTGTATAAAAAAAATATAATATATTATATAAAATGTATATGAGCATATTTTTGAAATAAGAAAAATTCAGGACAAATTAATTTATTTCAAGATCAACTTTTAAAAGCTTCAGCTTAATGTTATTTTTTTCTTAATGTTATTTTTTTTCTTAATGTTATTTCTTTCTTAATGTTATTTCTTTTCTTAGTTATATCAATTTTTAAGATCATATCTTATCTCTACCTAAATTTTAAAATTTTTTCCATCGTAAATAAAATGATTTCTCTTATGAAACGTAATTAAAATATAAAGAATGAATATTACCGAGTAATTTTCATTCAATTTTGCTTATAATAAAAAAAATGAACTATGTGGTGAGTCAAGCTCTTTCGAATCTCATTGATAACACTTTTTATACAAAAACTTTCGCACATGGATTATTTTTTAATATTTAATTTGAATGTTTTGTCCTATCGTTTAACTATACTCGTTGTCTTATCGTTTTTGTCGTTTGGGGAGAATTTCACAAATTTAATATTGAGTCAAAAAAATCCTCATCATTTGTATTTGTAGAAATCATTTATCATTTTTAAAATGTACTTTTCTACAATACATACCTTTCAATAATAAAATCTTCATGCTGTTTGTTTGTATGAAGTCTTATGAAAATGCAGCGCAGATCAACTATCTGTCGTTTTTGAGGGGGGTTATATAACTAGTAATAAAATAATTCGTAATCTATATAATAAAAGCGCAAGCCATGTGACTGAGGAAAACAAATACGGGCAAACCACTATGTACTATGTCAGAGGCCGGTTCAAAAACCTTTCAAATCATACCTCATTCATTATTGTGCGTTTTGTAAATGTTTAGAAAAAGGGGTGTTGACAACACAAATGATATCTATGATATGGAAACAGAAGCAAATGTGTTTTTAATAAACTTACACCACTATTTTCTAAGAATTAAACTTATATAAAATTTCAATTAAAGTTATTTTACTGTAGTGGTGGTAATTTATTATTGTTTGTTCTCGTAATCCTGATTGTGTTAGAGCGTTCGGGTCAATTGTAAAACTGATGGAAATTAATCATTTTCAGGTCTTCCCTGCGCTTAGGTAACGACAAGAAATTAGGTCTATTTTCTCTCATATATATATATATATATTTTCGGATACAATTTCTGATTTGTGTGACATTTATGCTATTCTATTTGGATTGAAATATATTTTCTATCATAGTTTTAATACCTTCAGACATCAAACCACTTTTTTTCATAGAAAATAGTTTTGATTATTAAAAACGGTACTTCTCTATTATCCCGTCAACCAATTTTCATAACAAAAAACTATCGCCAAACTGTAAGATTAAATGCCAAAAATGCAATCCCATTTACTTGATGTCAGAAGCATTATACGTGTCATCAAGTGGTTTTTAATTAGACATTTGCCTGTATTTTTTATTATGTTTTACTGATTTATTAGTTATTTCATTAATTAAAATAACAATTGTGTCCTTAAATTCTTTTATTTTATTTATTTATTTATTTTGATATTCCAATGGCAACGTTCTCCCGTTTATTTGGCGTTGCAGTTTGGCGATAGCTTTTTGTTATGAAAATTGGTCGACGGGATAATAGAGAAGTACCTTAAAAACTTTAATATTATACATTAATATTGTTCTTAATATAATATTACTTCTATTTACAGTGTTTACCATACGTTTTCATACATAGGAAAAATGAACATTGTTACACTCTTTTATTAGGTGCGTTCGTAATTATATATATAAATAAGTAGCACCTGTAGTCGTCGTCTGGTCCGTCCGCATATAACAAGCGCAAAAACTACCCAACCGAATGGTTTGAAATTTAAGATATATAATCGTTGCGGAATTTTGTCGAATCTTTTCAAATTTTATGAAAATCGAATCAAAACTTAAAAAGATATTATTACAAGTTTTCTTTATTCTCTTTATTCTATCATTCGTAATCTATATAATAAAAGCACAAGTCATGTGGCTGAGGAAAACAAATACGGGCTAACCTCTTCTTTTTTATATGCCAGGTGGCCATTTTTATTCAAATAATTTTTTCGAATAAAAATGCATAAAAATTACATTTTAAGAAAGATTATTCCAAAAAAAAAAAAAATTGTTTGTTTGAGAAATGAGTTACATTCAAATATGTATAGATTCTTCAGTTGAAATTAAATTTAAAGGGTATCTCAATTCATTAAAGAAAACAAATACGGGGTAACCACATCTTTTTTCATCATTCCAAGCAGCCATTTTTATTGAAAATTATTTTTTCGAATAAAATTACATAAAAGTTACATTTTTAGAAAGATCGTTCTAAAAAATTATTTGTTTGAGAGAGATGAGTTACATTAAAAAATGTATAGATTTTGAGATAACTTCAGTGGAAATTACGTTAACAGCCGAATATCTCAATCCATTAGAGTAAATAAACACAGCAGATTCTATCATTATGAGCATAAAAATATTAAACCATGGAGGTAAACATTCGCAAAGCAAGATCTCCGTGGTGAATTTTGCAGAGCTGTCTGGTGTAGAAAAAAAAAATCGCATTTGTAATCGTGGCATATGCAATAAGAAAATAAAGGCATGCTCATTTCGCCCATAGCAGACGATATAATTCATTTCACTGAAATAATAAGGATGATTTTTTTACAATGTGAAACTAGTTATAGTACGAACGCACCTCATTTGTCACGTTTAACGTGTTATTTCCAACTTGTTCTTTTTAGGTGAGTTCGTAATCCTTATATATTATTTCTCCTGTCAACATCCCTTTTCTCAGAAAAAAAGAAACGCAGAACGACGAATGAGATAGCATATGAAATGATTTTGTACAGGCTTCTGACATAGCACACTTAACATTCCGTTAAAACATGTTTTTGATTAAAATTTGCTAAAAATCAAAAATTAAATCGGCATTGCTTTCATAAAAGAAATGAAAAGTTACCCTCAAATTATTGTTGCCAATAAAATAAAATACCACATTATATAGGATGCTCAGCAATTATTATAAAAAACACCGCACGGGTTTATTTTATATTTATGATTAAAAAGCGAAATTGAAATGTTTAGATTTTATTTCTATGTCCCATGTTTTTCCCGAAGCGGATGACGTCATCCTCTAACGCAGTCAAAATACGATTGTTAATTTTTTTTCTCGCGCGTGCTTTTTGCAATCTTGGATCAGTTTTTACTCTAACTTTGATGGAATAAATTAGATGATATTCCGGCTTGACTAAAAACTAAATGTTGTTTGCAGATATTTTTATACTTACTTTTCTTTAGAAGTTTAAACCTGCATCTAATAAATATTACATATTGATAAAAAATGATACTTCTCTATTTTCCCGTCAACTACTTTTCATAACAAAAAACTATCGCCAAATAAACGGGAGAACGTTGCCATTGGAATATCAAAATAAATAAATAAATAAAATAAAAGAATTTAAGGACACAATTGTTATTTTAATTAATAAAATAACTAATAAACCAGTAAAACATAATGAAAAATACATGCAAGTGTCGAATTAAAAACCACTTGATAACGCAACTAACACGTATAATGCTTCTGACATCAAGTAAATGGGACTGCATTTTTGACGTTTAATCTTATAGTTTGGCGGTAGTTTTTTGGGTACTTCTCTATTATCCCGTCGACCACTTTTCATAACAAAAAACTATCGCCAAACTGTAACACCAATAAACGGGAGAATGTTGCCATTGGAATATCAAAATAAATAAATAAATAAAATATAATAATTTAAGGACACAATTGTTATTTTAATTAATGAAATAACTGATAAATCAGTAAAACATGATGAAAAATACACGCAAATGTCGAATTAAAAACCATTTGATGACATAACAAACACGTATAATGCTTCTGACATCAAGTAAATGGGACTGCATTTTTGGCATTTAATCTTACAGTTTGGTGAGAGTTTTTTTGTTATGAAAAGTGGTCGACGGGATAATAGAGAACTACCTAAAAAATATTAGATTTCAGTGCGAAATCTTCGCACGGGCCCTCTGGTTATATAAATATAGTCGTCGTCTGGTCCGTCCCCTGTCCGCATATAACAGAGTAAAAACTTACCCAACCGAATGGTTTGAAATTTAATATATATATAATCGTTGCACAATTTTGTCGAGTCATTTCAAATTTTATGAAAATCGAATCAAAACTTAAAAAGATATTAATAAAACATTTCATATAACGTTTCATGTTTTGTGGAAATAAAACTAAACGCACAAAGATATTAATAAAAGTTTTCTTCATTCTATTAAATCCTATCATACGTAATTAATTCAATGATATCCCATGATAGGTAATGATTCTAGGTTTCCATGGTGATTACATCACATTTAAGATGGATTCATATCATTTCCGTATTACTGAATTTAAAAACCGAATTTGTATACTAAACTAGTTTAATTATAGCAATCGTATAATCTACCGACAGTTTTTTGGATAGATGTTTGTGGAGAAAGGAATATTAAATGCAAAAAGAGTCTAAATATGAATTTCAAGTTCTGAAATTATGTTGCCAACTTAAAATGTACTTATTTTATTACGAAAATTAATCATATCGTAATAACAGACGATATAATTCATTTCACTGAAATAATAACGATGATTTTTTTACATTGTCTTGTATTGGATATTTGCGCACAGTATAATTTAAATGTAACAGAATTGTAATTAATTGTTTGTAAAAGTGTATTGAAACTTAATTTCATAAAATAAAATTAAAATCTATAATATGAAAATCTGTGCACATAAAATAAATTATGTATTGATGCATTTTTGCATAAGCGTGCAACAGCTATTGCACCAAGATCTGAATATTTAGAAAACTAGTTAGAGTACGAACAAACCTCATTTGTCACGCTTGACGTACAATTTCCAACTTGTTTATTTTATTTTATTTATTTATTTATTTATTATTATTTTTTTACAGTGTGTTTAAAATTTTACTAAAAGTGACACTTAACTCTCTCAGGAAAACTTAGTACCATTTAATTTTTAAATAATAAAATCATTATCACTATTTAAATAATAATAATAAAAAAAAATACGTATTAAAAAGTAAAGTTTCCTATCGTAACGATGAATTAGAATTGTAATATTTTAGCTTTAACATATGATCAGAGCCTGATTCATGTCATCTGGGACCCAAGACCCAGCAACTTTTTCAGACCTCCTCAAATTAAAATAGTACCTAGAAATTTTTTCGAGGATTATTATTAGATATGATACAGTGACCAAGTTAAGCAAAATCTTTTTGTTTTGTTTTTGAGAAAATAATTGCAAAAAACTTCATTTTTAAGAAACTTTTTCTAAATTATTTTATTTATTTTGGGGACCCAATCAGCAGGGACCCAAGGCCACGGCCTATTGGACCTGTGCGTTAATCAGATTCTGCATATGATAGATTATCCCCTAATACCTTCATAAAAATAAAACAATTTTTGAGAAAAAATGTGACGTAACCACCTTACACTCGTGTACTCAGTATTTATAATGTTTGGTAAGAATTCGTTTTCAACAAGCGAAAATAATTGATATTTTGTCGGATAAAAAAGTCGGGTGTTTTTGTCGTGTTTGGATTGATTTTCTTATGTTATCTAAACATAGTTAAACTATATCTTCTATAGTTAATTTTTAATTCATTTCTAGCAGTGAATTACGCCTGTAATCATTGAATAATAACCAGTGAATTTTTATCCTGCTTTTTCTAAGCGTAACACTTTTTCACTCTGTCGGTTTACGCTTAGAAAAAACAGGATAAAAATTCATTGTTATTATATCTTCTATGTTTGAAAAGTTGCTCAAAAATATGGGCAGTCACGTTTCAAGTAAATATTTCATTCCTGAATAATATTTTTGAAAGGTATAAAACAGATTTTAACCCTTATTCATAGCTGCAGTATTTATCCGAAGAAAATGTGTTTATTTTTCTTTTGTTTTAATTTAAACTAAATAAAACAAGTTGGAAACTGTACGTCAAACGTGACAAATGAGGTGCGTTTGTACTATAACCAGTTTTATAAATATTCAGATCTTGGTGTAATAGCTTATGCACTCTTATGCAAAAATGCATGAATACAAAATTTATTTTATGCGCAGATTTTCATATTATAGATATTAATTTTATTTTATGAAATTAAGTTTCAATACACCTTTACAAACAATTAATTACAATTCTGTTATTACATTAAAATTATACTATGCGCAAATATCCAATACTAGACAATGTAAAAAAAAATCATTGTTATTGTTTCTCTGAAAAAATGAATTATATCGTCTGTTATTACGATATGATTAATTTCTGTAATAAAATAAGTACATTTTAAGGTGGCAACATTTTATCTTTTGTTGACATTGACTGAAAATTCCAATGGGAAACTTAAGCCTAGCTTTAAAAATTTCAGAACTTGAAATCCATATTTAGACTATTTTTCCATTTAATAAATATTATTTTGATTCAGAATAACAATTTTTATATGCGTTCGTAATTATATGAACACGTAGCACCTATAGTCGTCTGTCCGCATATAACAGCGCAAAAACTACCCAACCAAATGGTTTGAAATTTATTATATACACTGGCCACCAAAAGTTAAGGTACAACATGTTTTTCGAAGCTCACCAGACAAAAAATGGCAGTCAGATTAAACTTCATATTTTACATGAATGAAAATAATAAACTTTAAAAAAACTTACGTAAAAATTACAGCTACCACTTTTATTTTATAGAAAAGAATAGGCATTTGTGAATGAGAGAAAAATATGCAATTACGAAGCTTTCGTATTTTTGCGTGTAAGTTTTGTTGTATTCGAACTATTGTTGTCAGTTTTGTTCACAACAGCCAGTAGAGTCTAGAAATGTCTAGAAGAAGTCGTTTGCCCGATTCATTAAGGTGGCGGGCGGTAGGATGGATGGAAATGGGGTTGTCACAGGCCGATACTGCTAGACGGCTCAATGTGTCTCGCAGTGTAGTCCAACGACTCTGGGATCAGTATGAATCCGAAGATTCTGTGTCCAGAAGACATGTTCCAGGCCTCCCACGTGTTACAACACCTGCAGAAGACCGGTTTCTAACTCTTTCGGCCCGAAGGAGAAGACGCACTACTGTGCCGCAACTCATTGCAGACCACTTTGCAGCATCAGGGAGAAGAATCTCCGCTACTACGGTGCGAAGACGTCTTCACAATGCAGTTCTCTATTCAAGGCGACCAGTTGTGTGTCCCCCTCAACAGACGACGGAGAAGGGCCCGCTTATGTTGGGCAACAGAACATGTTTCCTAGATCAGAGAACAGTGGGCTTCTGTACTCTTCACAGACGATTCCAGATTCACACTGGAGAACAATTCAAGACGTCTTCGATCTGGAGAGAACAATGCACTCGATACCATCAATCGAACACTGTCGAAACACACAGGTACAGAAACAATGGAATCATGGTTTGGGCAGGGATCTCCCTCGGAGACCACACTGACCTGCATGTGTTCCATGGAGGAACTGTGACTGGTGCGAGATATCAGGATGAGATCCTTGATTCATATGTGCGCCCATATGCCGGTGCTATTAGCAATGGTTTCATTCTAATGGATGATAATGCGAGACCACACCGAGCTGTGGTTGTTGAAGATTATTTTGAGGATCACGGTTTGGAGAGAATGGAATGGCCTGCTCACTCTCCAGACTTGAATCCGATAGAACATCTTTGGGACTATCTTCGAAGACAGGTTGCGGCTTTAAGTCCTCCTCCAAGGTCATTAAATGAGCTGGAACAAGGCTCACTCCAAGTCTAGTCAGCGTTACCTATTTCGGTGTCCGACAATTTAATTGAGAGCATGGAAAGTCGATGCCGCCAATGCATTCAAGTCCGGGGTGGACATATTCCGTATTAGCACCAGTTTTTTTAATGTTTCTGTCATATTTTACTGCATAATACTGCGATGTACTGATTTCTCCAAGAATGGAATTTTTCCCCTTGAGTGCTTTTTTGTTGTAATTTCATTTATACGTTTAACTTAAGTAAATTTCTATGTCGCATTTACTAAATAACAGTTTAGAGCACATTTCCTCCAAATTTGTTGTTTCTATATTCATTCATTTGCAAATTAGATGCAAAAAACCGGTTGTACCTTAACTTTTGGAGGCCAGTGTATAATCGTTGAAGAATTTTGTCGAGTCATTTCTAATTTTAAGAAAATCGAATCAAAACTTAACAAACATAAATAAAAATATTTATTAAGTAATTTGAATTGTTTTAAAAATCGGTACTTCCTTGTTATAGCAGCTTCCGAGGACTAATCATCAAGCTACGGACATTTATCGCCGAGTTATCTGATATGCATGACGTATATGATATTTTATAACCTCCATGACCAAGTTATAGTCACATTCTTCATTCTATTAAATCCTATCATACGTAATTAATTCTATGATATCCCATGATAGGTAATGATTCTAGGTTGCCATAGTGATTACGTTCTATTTAAGATGGAGTCCTATTATTTCCGTATTACTGAATTTAAAAACCGAATTTGTATACTAAAATTGTTTAATTATAGCCACCGTATATTCTACCGACAGTTTTTTGGATAGATTTTTCGGAGAAATAGATCTTAAATGGGAAAAGGGTCCAAATATGGATTTCAAGTTCTGAAATTTTCAAAGCTAGGCTTAAGTTTGCAATGGAATTTTCAGTAAATGTCAACAAAAGATAAAATGTTGCCAACTTAAAATGTACTTATTTTATGACGGAAATTAATCGTATCATAATAACAGACGATATAATTCATTTCACTGAAACTAGTTATAGTACGAACGCACCCCATTTGTCACATTTCACGTACAATTTCCGACTTTTTATTTATATCAAAATAATACAAATAAATCCCAACCCTCTGAGCGTCTGAGAGCTTTCCTGCATGTTCACAAAAATATTTGTAAAACTTAAAATATTTTAAATTTTCTTTCCCTGTTTGTTTCTAAAATACACTTCATATCTCTTTATTTTATATATATATCTTAAAATACAATTTTGTTAATAAATATTTTTGTCTAGAGCCGATTTAAGTTGTTTTTGGGAAACGGGTTGGGTTGATTATTGACGGCCAATTATCTACACTAGGGATATAGGCCCGGGGGGAGTGCCCTTCGTGGGGGTCTTTCTAAGGGAACCTAATCCGTATTTACGCATGGATAAATCCACGGCTCGAAGAAAACCACGAAAACTCCGAACGATTAGGCTGACGGGCGCGATTGGGATCGAACCCAGCACCTCCCGGCTACCAGCTTCGAGAGCACAACCTCTCAGCCACTGGTAGGGCTTTTGGGAAACGGAAGACATTTCTTAGAATGGACCTATTAGATAATTATAAGACTTTTATTCCAATTACGATTCTCTATGACAAAGAAAATCTCTTTCATTAGTATATCTTTCCGTTCTAATACCTACTAGCATAATCCACTGAACATCACAAAACGGATATATTTTAAGTATATGTGATTTACGGTTATTTATAAAGGCTTTTAAAATATTTTCGCAAAAAGTTGAAAGGCTGAATTAAATCCATTGTACCAAATATACTACACTTTAAAGTTTGATTAAGTTAAAAAAAAAAAAAAAAAAGAAAGAAAAAAAAATCACCTTTCCCCGAGTTAATTTAGGTACAGTGTGTGTAAATTGAATTTTGTTTTTATAAAACCCAACATTCTTTTTCTAGTATATTTTATTTGTACCATATGTTTATAATATATTTCTCACTGTTTCAGATTGAAAAGAATTTAGATTATGAAGGTTAGTTGAAAAAAAAAAAAGGTTAGAAATTGTACGTCAAACGTGACAAATGAGGTGCGTTCGCATTGTTATTATTTCAGTGAAATGAGTTATACGTCTGTTATTATGATGTGATTATGTTTCCGTAATAAATTAAGTACATTTTAATTTGGCAACATTTTATCTTTTGTTGACATTTACTGAAAATTCCAATGGAAAACCTAAGCCTAGCTTTCAAAATTTCAGAACTTGAAATCCATATTTAGACATTTTTTCCATTTAATATCTATTTCTCCGGAAACATCTATCCAAAAAACTGTCGGTAGATTACATGATTGCTATAATTAAACCATTTTAGTATACAAATTCGGTTTTTAGATTCAGTAATACGGAAATAATATGACGCCATCTTATATAAGACGTAATCATAATGGCAATCTAGAATCATTACCCATCATGGGATACCATTGAATTAATTACGTATGATAGGATTTAATAGAATGAAGAAAACTTTTATTAATAGCTTTTTAAGTTCTGATTCGATTCGCGTCGGCTCACTTGAAATAGAAATGACAGAGGGGGAAGTGCAAGTAATGGTTTCTCAAGCTGAAAATAACATGAACAGAATAGAATATCATAGAGAAGTTTCTGTCAAGAAGTAAAACAAGACAATGTAAAAAAAAGCAACGTTATTAGTTCACTGAAAAAATGAATTATACCGTCTGTTATTATGATATGATTAATTTCCGTAATAAAATAAGTGCGTTTTAAGTTGGCAACATTTTACCTTTTGTTTGACATTTACTGAAAATTCCAATGGGTAACTTAAGTCTAGCTTTGAAAATTTCAGAATTTGAAATCCATATTTAGACATTTTTTCCATTTAATATCTATTTCTCCGGAAATATCTATCCAAAAAACTGTCGGTAGATTATAAGATTGCTGTAATTAAAACAATTTTAGTATACAAACTCGTTTTTTCAATTCAGTAATATGGAAATAATAGGACTCCATCTTAAATAGGCCGTAATTACCATGGCAACCTAGAATCATTACCTATCATGGGATATCATTGAATTGATTACGTATGATAGGGTTTAACAGAATGAAGAAAACTTTTATCTATACTAATATTATAAAGGAGTAATTCTTGTTTGTTTGTTTGTAGGGGGTAATCTCTGGAACTAAAGAACCGATTTCAAAAGTGATGGTGGCAAATTGATGGTGACAACCCCTGCTCCAACATAGGCTATATTTTATGTCGGTGCCACTAACCCCAGGAGGTGCAGGAGCAAAAAAACGTTCTAAAATTGCGATTTTTCAGTTATCACACTGGCTATCAAGCCCTGAGAGCTTGGCAGCCGGTTCTGTATGTATGTATGTACGTACGTAACGCGATAACTCTTCATAGAAATATCCGTTTTCCTTCAAATTTTGTTTATAGGTTCACTGTGTTAAGGCGCTTCCCTGATTAGTTTTCGGGATTGATTGGTTAAGTATAAAAGGGGGGGGGAACAAGGGGCTAATTCCCCCCCCCTTAATTTATATAAATGGGTTTTTCATGCAGAATTATTCCGTTTTCCTTCAAATTTTGTTTATAGGTTCACTGAGTTAAGGCGCTTCCCTGATTAGTTTTCCGGATTGATTGGTCAAGTATAAAGGGGGGGAACAAGGGTCTAATTCCCCCCCCCCCCCTTAATTTATAGAAATGGGTTTTTCATGCAGAATTATTCCGTTTCCCTTCAAATTTTGTTTATAGGTTCACTGAGTTAAGGCGCTTCCCTGATTAGTTTACGGGTTTGATTAGTTAAGTATAAAGGGGGGGATCGGGGGGGGGGTGATCCCCCCCTTAATTTATATAAATGGGTTTTTCATGTAGAATTATTCCGTTTTCCTTCAAATTTTGTTTATAGGTTTATTGGGTTAAGACGCTTCCCTGATTACTTTTCGGGATTGATTGGTTAAGTATAAAGGGGGGGGGACAAGGGGCTAATTCCCCCCCCTTAATTTATATAAATGGGTTTTTCATGCAGAATTATTCCGTTTTCCTTCAAATTTTGTTTATAGGTTCACTGTGTTAAGGCGCTTCCCTGATTAGTTTTCGGGATTGATTAGTTAATAAAAGGGGGGGGGATCGGGGGGCTAATTCCCCCTCTTAATTTATATAAATGGGTTTTTCATGCAGAATTATTCCGTTTTCCTTCAAATTTTGTTTATAGGTTCATTGGGTTAAGACGCTTCCCTGATTACTTTTCGGGATTGATTGGTTAAGTATAAAGGGGGGAACGGGGGGCTAATCCCCCCCTTAATTTATATAAATGGGTTTTTCATGCAGAATTATTCCGTTTTCCGTCAAATTTTGTTTATAGGTTCACTGTGTTAAGGCGCTTGCATGATAATTTTCGGGATTGATTGGCTGAGTATAAAGGGGGGAACGAGGGGGGGGGGCTAATCTCCCCTTAATTTATATTAATGGGTTTTTCATGCAGAATTATTCCGTTTTCTTTCAAATTTTGTTTATAGGATCACTGTGTTAAGGCGCTTCCCTGATTAGTTTTCGGGATTGATTGGTTAAGTATAAAGGGGGGGGAACGGGGGGATAATCCCCCTTATTTTATATAAATGGGTTTTTCATGCAGAATTATTCTATTTGCTTCAAAATTTGTTTATAGGTTCATTGGGTTAAGACGCTTCCCTGATTAGTTTTCGGGATTGATTGATTAAGTATAAAGGGGGGGGAACGGGGGCTAATCCCCCCCTTAATTTATATAAATGGGTTTTTCATGCAGAATTATTCCGTTTTCCTTCAAATTTTGTTTATAGGTTCACTGTGTTAAGGCGCTTCCCTCATTAGTTTTCGGGATTGACTAGTTAATATAAAGGGGGGGGGGATCGGGGGGCTAATTCCCCCCCCCTTAATTTATATAAATGGGTTTTTCATGCAGAATTATTCCGTTTTCCTTCAAATTTTGTTTATAGGTTCACTGTGTTAAGGCGCTTGCATGATAATTTTCGGGATTGATTGGCTGAGTATAAAGGGGGGAACGAGGGGGGGCGGCTAATCCCCCCCTTAATTTATATTAATGGGTTTTTCATGCAGAATTATTCCGTTTTCCTTCAAATTTTGTTTATAGGTTCATTGGGTTAAGACGCTTCCCTGATTACTTTTCGGGATTGATTGGTTAAGTATAAAGGGAGGGGGGAACGGGGAGATAATCCCCCCTTAATTTATATAAATGGGTTTTTCATGCAAAATTATTCTATTTGCTTCAAAATTTGTTTATAGGTTCATTGGGTTAAGACGCTTCCCTCATTAGTTTTCGGGATTGATTGATTAAGTATATAGGGGGGGAACGGGGGCTAATACCCCCCTTAATTTATATAAATGGGTTTTTCATGCAGAATTATTCCGTTTTCCTTCAAATTTTGTTTATAGGTTCATTGGGTTAAGACGCTTCCCTGATTACTTTTCGGGATTGATTGGTTAAGTATAAAGGGGGGAACGGGGGGCTAATGCCCCCCCCCTTAATTTATATAAATGGGTTTTCCATGCAGAATTATTCCGTTTTCCTTCAAATTTTGTTTATAGGTTCATTGGGTTAAGACGCTTCCCTGATTACTTTTCGGGATTGATTGGTTAAGTATAAAGGGGGGGAACAAGGGGCTAATTCCCCCTCCCTTAATTTATATAAATGGGTTTTTCATGCAGAATTATTCCGTTTTTCTTCAAATTTTGTTTATAGGTTCACTGTGTTAAGGCGCTTCCCTGATTAGTTTTCGGGATTGATTATTTAATATAAAGGGGGGGATCGGGGGGCTAATTCCCCCCCCCCCCCCTTAATTTATATAAATGGGTTTTTCATGCAGAATTATTCTGTTTTCCTTCAAATTTTGTTTATAGGTTCATTGGGTTAAGACGCTTCCCTGATTACTTTTCGGGATTGATTGGTTAAGTATAAAGGGGGGAACGGGGGGCTAATCCCCCCCCCTTAATTTATATAAATGGGTTTTTCATGCAGAATTATTCCGTTTTCCTTCAAATTTTGTTTATAGGTTCACTGTGTTAAGGCGCTAGCATGATAATTTTCGGGATTGATTGGCTGAGTATAAAGGGGGGAACGAGGGGGGGTGCTAATCCCCCCCCTTAATTTATATTAATGGGTTTTTCATGCAGAATTATTCCGTTTTCCTTCAAATTTTGTTTATAGGTTCACTGAGTTAAGGCGCTTCCCTGATTAGTGTTCGGGATTGATTAGTTAAGTATAAAGGGGGGATCGGGGGCTAATCCCCCCCCTTAATTTATATAAATGGGTTTTTCATGCAGAATTATTCCGTTTTCCTTCAAATTTTGTTTATAGGTTCACTGTGTTAAGGCGCTTCCCTGATTAGTTTTCGGGATTGATTGGTTAAGTATAAAGGGGGGGGGACCGGGGTGATAATGCCCCCTTAATTTATATAAATGGGTTTTTCATGCAGAATTATTCTATTTGCTTCAAAATTTGTTTATAGGTTCATTGGGTTAAGACGCTTCCCTGATTAGTTTTCGGGATTGATTGGCTAATTATAAAGGTGGGAACGGGGGGCTAATCCCCCCCTTAATTTATATTAATGGGTTTTTCATGCAGAATTATTCCGTTTTCCTTCAAATTTTGTTTATAGGTTCACTGAGTTAAGGCGCTTCCCTGATTAGTTTTCGGGATTGATTAGTTAAGTATAAAGGGGGGAACGGGGGGCTAATCCCCCCCCCCTTAATTTATATAAATGGGTTTTTCATGCAGAATTATTCCGTTTTCCTTCAAATTTTGTTTATAGGTTCACTGAGTTAAGGCGCTTCCCTGATTAGTTTTCGGGATTGATTAGATAAGTATAAAGGGGGGAACGGGGGGCTAATCCCCCCCCCTTAATTTATATAAATGGGTTTTTCATGCAGAATTATTCCGTTTTCCTTCAAATTTTGTTTATAGGTTCACTGTGTTAAGGCGCTAGCATGATAATTTTCGGGATTGATTGGCTGAGTATAAAGGGGGGAACGAGGGGGGGGGTGCTAATCCCCCCCCTTAATTTATATTAATGGGTTTTTCATGCAGAATTATTCCGTTTTCCTTCAAATTTTGTTTATAGGTTCACTGAGTTAAGGCGCTTCCCTGATTAGTGTTCGGGATTGATTAGTTAAGTATAAAGGGGGGATCGGGGGCTAATCCCCCCCCTTAATTTATATAAATGTGTTTTTCATGCAGAATTATTCCGTTTTCCTTCAAATTTTGTTTATAGGTTCACTGTGTTAAGGCGCTTCCCTGATTAGTTTTCGGGATTGATTGGTTAAGTATAAAGGGGGGGGGACCGGGGTGATAATGCCCCCTTAATTTATATAAATGGGTTTTTCATGCAGAATTATTCTATTTGCTTCAAAATTTGTTTATAGGTTCATTGGGTTAAGACGCTTCCCTGATTAGTTTTCGGGATTGATTGGCTAATTATAAAGGTGGGAACGGGGGGCTAATCCCCCCCTTAATTTATATTAATGGGTTTTTCATGCAGAATTATTCCGTTTTCCTTCAAATTTTGTTTATAGGTTCATTGGGTTAAGACGCTTCCCTGATTACTTTTCGGGATTGATTGGTTAAGTATAAAGGGGGGGGGGAACGGTGAGTTAATCCCCCCTTAATTTATATAAATGGGTTTTTCATGCAGAATTATTCTATTTGCTTCAAAATTTGTTTATAGGTTCATTGGGTTAAGATGCTTCCTTCATTAGTTTTCGGGATTGATTGATTAAGTATAAAGGGGGGGAACGGGGGCTAATACCCCCCTTAATTTATATAAATGGGTTTTTCATGCAGAATTATTCCGTTTTCCTTCAAATTTTGTTTATAGGTTCATTGGGTTAAGACGCTTCCCTGATTACTTTTCGGGATTGATTGGTTAAGTATAAAGGGGGGAACGGGGGGCTAATCCCCCCCCTTAATTTATATAAATGGGTTTTCCATGCAGAATTATTCCGTTTTCCTTCAAATTTTGTTTATAGGTTCATTGGGTTAAGACGCTTCCCTGATTACTTTTCGGGATTGATTGGTTAAGTATAAAGGGGGGGAACAAGGGGCTAATTCCCCCTCCCTTAATTTATATAAATGGGTTTTTCATGCAGAATTATTCCGTTTTCCTTCAAATTTTGTTTATAGGTTCACTGTGTTAAGGCGCTTCCCTGATTAGTTTTCGGGATTGATTATTTAATATAAAGGGGGGGATCTGGGGGCTAATTCCCCCCCCCTTAATTTATATAAATGGGTTTTTCATGCAGAATTATTCCGTTTTCCTTCAAATTTTGTTTATAGGTTCATTGGGTTAAGACGCTTCCCGGATTACTTTTCGGGATTGATTGGTTAAGTATAAAGGGGGGAACGGGGGGCTAATCCCCCCCTTAATTTATATAAATGGGTTTTTCATGCAGAATTATTCCGTTTTCCTTCAAATTTTGTTTATAGGTTCACTGTGTTAAGGCGCTTGCATGATAATTTTCGGGATTGATTGGCTGAGTATAAATGGGGTAACGAGGGGGGGCTAATCCCCCCCTTAATTTATATTAATGGGTTTTTCATGCAGAATTATTCCGTTTTCCTTCAAATTTTGTTTATAGGTTCACTGAGTTAAGGCGCTTCCCTGATTAGTTTTCGGGATTGATTAGTTAAGTATAAAGGGGGGATCGGGGGCTAATTCCCCCCCCCCCCTTAATTTATATAAATGGGTTTTTCATGCAGAATTATTCCATTTTCCTTCAAATTTTGTTTATAGGTTCACTGTGTTAAGGCGATTCCCTGATTAGTTTTCGGGATTGATTGGTTAAGTATAAAGGGGGGGGGGACGGGGGGATAATCCCCCCTTAATTTATATAAATGGGTTTTTCATGCAGAATTATTCTATTTGCTTCAAAATTTGTTTATAGGTTCATTGGGTTAAGACGCTTCCCTGATTACTTTTCGGGATTGATTGGTTAAGTATAAAGGGGGGAATTCTAATTCCCCCTTATCTATACTAATATATAAAGTAGTAAAGATTGTTTGTTTGTTTGTTTGTTTGTTTGTAGAGGGTAATCTCTGGAACCACTGAAGCGATTTTAAAAGTGATGGTGGCAAATTAATGGTGACAATCCGTGCTCCAACATATTTTATGTCGGTGCCACCACCCCCAGGGGGGTGCAGGAGCGAAAAACGTTCTAAAATTTCGATTTTTTGTATACTGAAGGAGATAGAAGCATCAAATTTGGTATGGTAGTTACTTATAACATGTAAATGCTCTCTAAGAACAAATTATAAAAACATTCGAAATTTAAAAGGGTGAGATGAGGAAGAAGCGTTCTAAAAACATTTTAAATTACAATTTCTATGGAATCTCTGAAACTACAGAACCGATTTCAAAAGTGATGGTGGCAAATGGATGGTGACAGTCCCTGCTCCAACATATGCTAAATTTTATGTCAGTGCTACTACCCGCAGAGGGTGCAGGAGCGAAAAACGTTCCAAAATTATGATATTTTCAATACTGAAGGAGTTAAGAACTTGACATTTTGTATGGTCGTTACTTACAAGATTTAAATGCTCTATAAGAACAAAGTCTAAAAAAATTCGAAATTTAAAAGGCTGAAATAAGCAAAAAATTTTCTAAAAACATTCTAAATTACAATTTCTATGGAATCTCTGGAACTACTAAAGCGATTTCAAAAGTGATGGTGGCAAATGGATGGTGACAATCCCTGCTCCAAGATAGGCTATATTTTATGTCGGTGCCACTACCCCGAGGGGGGTGCAGAAGCGAAAAACGTTCTAAAATTGCGATTTTTGCGATGCTGAAGGAGCTAGAAACTTGAAGTTCGGCATGATTGTTATTTATAAGATCTAAATGCGCTCTAAGAACAAATTCTAAAGAAAAATGATCTAATGATTCTTCGATTTTTCAACTATTGAATTTCTAAAATTACCAAATTTCACCATAGAGTACCATAGCGAAACCTTCACGCGTAAAAAGATAATGATAAGGGCGACGTGTCCTGACGTGTATATTGGCTATAGCATGAGTCACAAATTATAGTATCCTTATTATTCTGTTAAAATATAAAAGTGAATTATGAAATGTCAATATTTTGTTTGATTAAAGGTTCGTTAAGTGAAATTGACCAGCGTAGCGGGCGTAGCTTGCTAGTTAATTATAATTTTATGATAGCATTCAATTTTCATAAAATTTGAAATGACTCTAAAAAATTCTGCAAGTATTATATATATTAAATTTCAAACCATTCGGTCGGGTTATATGCGGACAGATGGACAGACGGACGGACTAGACGACGACTATAGGTGCTACGTATTTATATAATTACGAACACACCTAATAACTTTCACATCGTTTCACTGGAGAACACATAGCTCAGATAAAACCAAAAGAAAGAATGAAAAAAATATCTGTCACTTGTAGTACTCGTAAGATCTTAAAGTTATGAAACTGTGAATTTTCTACCTAAATTTTCTCGACAAGGGATATAAATAAAAATGAGTTTCTTTTATCCAATTTGTTCTATTTATTCTCAAATGATGCAAACAAAAGAAAACAAAAATAAATATTAAATATATTACTAGAGAATGCATATAGATTAATAATATATTTTTTAGACATTTCTAAATTAAAAGAAAAAAAACCCTAATAAATAAACGAATAAAAGTTTTGTATAAATATTTTTTATTTATACTAAAATAATATGATGAAGTGCACAAATAAATAAATATTTAATTTAAATATAAATAAATAAATAAATATATAATCTAAAAAAAGTAAATGATATATCTCTTGGTAATTTCTAAGTTCTAGTTAAATAAGAAATAATAGAAAACACACAAACAAATAAATTAAACCTTTTTGTTTCATTCTCATTTTTTAAACTAAAATTATATAAACAAAGCATCCGGATAAACAAACAAATTAAAAAACCAAATATATAAATAGAAAATGTTAATAGAAATATGCCTTCCTCTTTGATAGTTTAAAGAAGGACATTAAATAATTATAAGAATTTTATTTCTCTTTTCAATACTTCATTAGTACACAAAGAGGCTTTTTATTTTTAAACTTACGACTATGTTTCGTAAGTGACATAATATGTATATCATATATTCTAATACGAGCAAATCTTGTGTGTGGTTATTCATATATTCTAATACGAGCAAATCTTGTGTGTGGTTATATATATATATATATATATATATATATATATATATGCAAATTTTATCTTAAAAACGGCTCTAATGATTTTGACGAAATTTTGTATGCTACCGTTTTGGGGCACCAGAAAACCATTGGGCTAGGTCACGTGTTCGAGAAAATTCGATTAGTGGGTCATTTTGGGTCACCAAAGGTCAGGGTCAAGCTAATTGTATCTAAAAAACGGTTCAAACGATTTTGACTAACTTTTGTATCTTACCATTGTCGGGCACGAGAAGACTATAGGGCTGGGTCACATGTTCGAGAAGTTTCGATTAGTGGGTCATTTTTGGGTCAACCCGGGTCAAGTTAATTTTACCTAAAAAACGGCTCTAACGATTTTGATTTAATTTTGTGTCCTACGAGTTTCGGGCAAGACAAAATCATTGGGATAGGTCACATGTCCCAGAAAATTCGATTAGTGGGTTCTTTTTGGGTCACTGCGGGTCAAGCTAATTTTATCTAAAAAACGGCTCAAACTATTTACACTAAATTTTGCATCCTATGGTTTTCGGGCACGGGAAGACTGTTGGGCTAGGTCACGTGTTCGAGAAAATTTGATTAGTGGGTCAGTTTGGTCATGGATCATTATTGGTCAAGCTATTTTATCTTAAAATCGGCTCAGACTAATTACACTAAATTTTGCATCCTATGGTTTTCGGGCACGAGAAAACTGTTGTGATAAGTCACATGTTCGAGAAAATTCAATTAGTGGGTCATTTTGGTCATGGGTCATTATGGGTTAAGCTATTTTATCTTAAAAACGGCTCAGACTATTTAGACTAGACTAAATTTTACCTCCTATGTTTTTTGAGCAAGAGAAGACTGTTGGGCTAGGTCTTATTTTCGAGAAAATTCAATTAGTGGGTCAGTTTGGTCATTGGTCATTATGGGTCAAGCTATTTTATCTTAAAAACGGCTTTGACTATTTAGATTAAATTTTGCCTCGTATGGTTTTTGGGCAGGAGAAGACTGTTGGGCTAGGTCACATGTTTGAGAAAATTTGATTAGTGGGTCATTTTGGTCATGCGTCAGGATATTTGAACTCAAAGCTAATTTTGACCGAGCATAGCTCGGTCTTCCCTGCTCGTATACATATTAACTGTATGTAAGCTATCTATCAGCTGTAAATAAAAACTTTTAAAAATATATTTCTCATAAAACATTGTATTGCTGACTTAAAATTGCAGTCCCATATACTCTAAAGTTAAAAATAAATCAATTAAAATTGGAAAAAATATAAATGAATAAACGTTTTATTTCATTTTTTAAAATCATTTACACAAAAATGTTATGGATAAATAAATAATGTATGACTATGTAAAAAAAATGAATGTTTTTCTTGAGCATTTCTGAATTAAAATTAAATTAAAAATGAAAAATAAATAAATAAATATAAATTAATGAATTAATAAGTAACAGTTTTTATTGTTCCCATATTTTTGTTTTATATGGAAATAATGTAAATAAGACACATAATTAAAGAAATAAATAAGCAATAAATAAAAATAGAAAATCTAGATAAAAAGGGATTTTTTTTTATTGAGCATTTCTAAATTAATAATGTTATATTAATTAATAATTATTAATGTCTAAATAAAAAAATGTAAACAAAATAAATAAATAAATAAAAGTACTTATTATATCAAAAATTTTTATATACTCAAATAATATGCATAAAATAGACAAATATATGAATACCATTTAAATAAATATAAATAAGTACATGAATAAATAGAAAATGTGAATAAAAAATGTTTTTTCCTTGAATATTTTTAAAATAAAAATAAAATTTTAACTGAGAACAAAATAAATAAATAAATAAATAAAAGTTTTTAATTTATTCACATTTTTTATTCATACTAAAACTTTATAAATAAAGCTATTATAAATAAAGGTATTTATAACAAAAGGATATAATAATAATAATAATAAATACTTATATAAATAAATAAATATATAGAAATAATGGAAAATGTGAATAAATAGAAAATGTGAATAAATAAATGCTTTTCCTTGAATATTTTAAAAATAAAAATTAAATTTTAACTGAAAACAAAATAAATAAATAAAACTTTTTAATTTATCCACATTTTTTATTCATACTAAAACTATATAAATAAAGCTATAAATAGAAATTGGAAATAAATAAATAAATGATTTTTCTTTTTGGGCATTTCTTAGAATAGATATTAGATGTAGTTTAAAATGCATTTACTTCTCTTTTCAATTCTACATTAGTGCACGAAACAGCTTTCTATTTTTATACCTTGCATTACCTTGCACTAAATAGCACTCCAAACCTGTTCTTCTCTATTAATTTACTAAGCTTTTCTAAATTAAAGCTAAATTAAAAATGAAACCAAAATAAATAAATAAATAAAAGTCTTTATTCTATTCACCTATTTTAAATACTAAAATGATATGTATAAAGCGCATAAAATAGAAAAATAAATGAAAAACATTTAAATAAAAATGTAAATAAATAAATGATGTTCCGATCGGGTATATAAAAATAAAACTTACAATGAAAATGCAAGGAATGAAAGTAAAGAATGAAAATAACACAAATATATATTTTTTACAAAATGATATAAAAAATCACATAAATTAATAAAAAAAATATAGAAATAAGCTCATGAATAAATATAGAAATAAGCACATGAGTAAATAAATGTTTTTTCCTTGAATATTGTTTAAATAAAAATTAAATTTTAACTGAAAACAGAATAAATAAATAAATAAATAAAATTAATTTATCCTCATTTTTTATTCATGCTAAAACTACATATATAAAGCTATAAATAAGAATAGGAAATAAATAAATGATTTTTCTTTTTGGACATTTCTTAGAATGGATATTAGATGTAGTTTTAAATGCATTTATTTCTCTTTTCAATTCTACATTAGTGGACGAAAGAGCTGTCTATTTTTATACCTTGCATTATCTTGCATTAAATAGCACTCCAAACCTGTTATCCTCTATTAATTTACTGAGCTTTTCTAAATTAAAGCTAAATTAAAAACGAAACCAAAATAAATAAATAAATAAAAGTCTTTATTCTATTCACCTATTTTAAATACTAAAATGATATGTATAAAGCGCATAAAATAGACAAATAAATAAAAAACATTTAAATAAAAATGTAAATAAATAAATGATGTTCCGATCGGGTATATAAAAATAAAACTTACAATGAAAATGCAAGGAATGAAAGTAAAGAAAGAAAAGAACACAAATTTATATTTATTACAAAATGATATAAAAAAGCACATAAATTAAAAAATATATACATAGAAATAAGCTTATGAATAAATATAGAAATAAGCACATGAATAAATAGAAAATGTGAATAAATAAATGTTTTTCCCTTGAATATTGTTTAAGTAAAAATTAAATTTTAACTGAAAACAGAATAAATAAATAAATAAATAAATAAAATTAATTTATCCACATTTTTTATTCATGCTAAAACTACATATATAAAGCTGTAAATAAGAATAGGAATTAAATAAATGATTCTTATTTTTGGACAATTCTTAGAATGGATATTAGATGTAGTTTTAAATGCATTTATTTCTCTTTTCAATTCTACATTAGTGGACAAAAGAACTTTCTATTTTTATACCTTGCATTATCTTGCATTAAATAGCACTCCAAACCACTCCATAGCACTCCAAAACTGCTCTATTAATTTACTGAGCTTTTCTAAATTAAAGATAAATTAAAAATGAAACAAAAATAAATAAATAAATAAAAGTCTTTATTCTATTCACCTATTTTAAATACTAAAATGATATGTATAAAGCGCATGAAATAGACAAATAAATGAAAAACATTTAAATAAAAATGTAAATAAATAAATGATGTTCCGATCGGGTATATAAAAATAAAACTTACGATGAAAATGCAAGGAATGAAAGTAAAGAAAGAAAAGAACACAAATTTATATTTATTACAAAATGATATAAAAAAGCACATAAATTAATAAAAAAAATATAGAAATAAGCTCATGAATAAATATAGAAATAAGCACATGAATAAATAGAAAATGTGAATAAATAAATGTTTTTTCCTTGAATGCTGTTTAAATAAAAATTAAATTTTAACTGAAAACAGAATAAATAAATAAATAAATAAAATTAACTTATCCACATTTTTTATTCATGCTAAAACTACATATATAAAGCTATAAATAAGAATAGGAAATAAATAAATGATTTTTCTTTTTGGACATTTCTTAGAATGGATATTAGATGTAGTTTTAAATGCATTTATTTCTCTTTTCAATTCTACATTAGTGGACGAAAGAGCTGTCTATTTTTATACCTTGCATTATCTTGCATTAAATAGCACTCCAAACCTGTTATCCTCTATTAATTTACTGAGCTTTTCTAAATTAAAGCTAAATTAAAAACGAAACCAAAATAAATAAATAAATAAAAGTCTTTATTCTATTCACCTATTTTAAATACTAAAATGATATGTATAAAGCGCATAAAATAGACAAATAAATAAAAAACATTTAAATAAAAATGTAAATAAATAAATGATGTTCCGATCGGGTATATAAAAATAAAACTTACAATGAAAATGCAAGGAATGAAAGTAAAGAAAGAAAAGAACACAAATTTATATTTATTACAAAATGATATAAAAAAGCACATAAATTAAAAAATATATACATAGAAATAAGCTTATGAATAAATATAGAAATAAGCACATGAATAAATAGAAAATGTGAATAAATAAATGTTTTTCCCTTGAATATTGTTTAAGTAAAAATTAAATTTTAACTGAAAACAGAATAAATAAATAAATAAATAAATAAAATTAATTTATCCACATTTTTTATTCATGCTAAAACTACATATATAAAGCTGTAAATAAGAATAGGAATTAAATAAATGATTCTTATTTTTGGACAATTCTTAGAATGGATATTAGATGTAGTTTTAAATGCATTTATTTCTCTTTTCAATTCTACATTAGTGGACAAAAGAGCTTTCTATTTTTATACCTTGCATTATCTTGCATTAAATAGCACTCCAAACCACTCCATAGCACTCCAAAACTGCTCTATTAATTTACTGAGCTTTTCTAAATTAAAGATAAATTAAAAATGAAACAAAAATAAATAAATAAATAAAAGTCTTTATTCTATTCACCTATTTTAAATACTAAAATGATATGTATAAAGCGCATGAAATAGACAAATAAATGAAAAACATTTAAATAAAAATGTAAATAAATAAATGATGTTCCGATCGGGTATATAAAAATAAAACTTACGATGAAAATGCAAGGAATGAAAGTAAAGAAAGAAAAGAACACAAATTTATATTTATTACAAAATGATATAAAAAAGCACATAAATTAATAAAAAAAATATAGAAATAAGCTCATGAATAAATATAGAAATAAGCACATGAATAAATAGAAAATGTGAATAAATAAATGTTTTTTCCTTGAATGCTGTTTAAATAAAAATTAAATTTTAACTGAAAACAGAATAAATAAATAAATAAATAAAATTAACTTATCCACATTTTTTATTCATGCTAAAACTACATATATAAAGCTATAAATAAGAATAGGAAATAAATAAATGATTTTTCTTTTTGGACATTTCTTAGAATGGATATTAGATGTAGTTTTAAATGCATTTATTTCTCTTTTCAATTCTACATTAGTGGACGAAAGAGCTGTCTATTTTTATACCTTGCATTATCTTGCATTAAATAGCACTCCAAACCTGTTATCCTCTATTAATTTACTGAGCTTTTCTAAATTAAAGCTAAATTAAAAACGAAACCAAAATAAATAAATAAATAAAAGTCTTTATTCTATTCACCTATTTTAAATACTAAAATGATATGTATAAAGCGCATAAAATAGACAAATAAATAAAAAACATTTAAATAAAAATGTAAATAAATAAATGATGTTCCGATCGGGTATATAAAAATAAAACTTACAATGAAAATGCAAGGAATGAAAGTAAAGAAAGAAAAGAACACAAATTTATATTTATTACAAAATGATATAAAAAAGCACATAAATTAAAAAATATATACATAGAAATAAGCTTATGAATAAATATAGAAATAAGCACATGAATAAATAGAAAATGTGAATAAATAAATGTTTTTCCCTTGAATATTGTTTAAGTAAAAATTAAATTTTAACTGAAAACAGAATAAATAAATAAATAAATAAATAAAATTAATTTATCCACATTTTTTATTCATGCTAAAACTACATATATAAAGCTGTAAATAAGAATAGGAATTAAATAAATGATTCTTATTTTTGGACAATTCTTAGAATGGATATTAGATGTAGTTTTAAATGCATTTATTTCTCTTTTCAATTCTACATTAGTGGACAAAAGAGCTTTCTATTTTTATACCTTGCATTATCTTGCATTAAATAGCACTCCAAACCACTCCATAGCACTCCAAAACTGCTCTATTAATTTACTGAGCTTTTCTAAATTAAAGATAAATTAAAAATGAAACAAAAATAAATAAATAAATAAAAGTCTTTATTCTATTCACCTATTTTAAATACTAAAATGATATGTATAAAGCGCATGAAATAGACAAATAAATGAAAAACATTTAAATAAAAATGTAAATAAATAAATGATGTTCCGATCGGGTATATAAAAATAAAACTTACGATGAAAATGCAAGGAATGAAAGTAAAGAAAGAAAAGAACACAAATTTATATTTATTACAAAATGATATAAAAAAGCACATAAATTAATAAAAAAAATATAGAAATAAGCTCATGAATAAATATAGAAATAAGCACATGAATAAATAGAAAATGTGAATAAATAAATGTTTTTTCCTTGAATGCTGTTTAAATAAAAATTAAATTTTAACTGAAAACAGAATAAATAAATAAATAAATAAAATTAACTTATCCACATTTTTTATTCATGCTAAAACTACATATATAAAGCTATAAATAAGAATAGGAAATAAATAAATGATTTTTCTTTTTGGACATTTCTTAGAATGGATATTAGATGTAGTTTTAAATGCATTTATTTCTCTTTTCAATTCTACATTAGTGGACGAAAGGGCTTTCTATTTTTATACCTTGCATTGTCTTGCATTAAATAGCACTCCAAACCTGTTCTTCTCTATTAATTTACTGAGCTTTTCTAAATTAAAGCTAAATTAAAAATGAAACCAAAATAAATAAATAAATAAAAGTCTTTATTCTATTCACCTATTTTAAATACTAAATGATATGTATAAAGCGCATAAAATAGACAAATAAGTGAAAAACATTTAAATAAAAATGTAAATAAATAAATGATGTTCCGATTGTGTATTTAAAAATAAAACTTACAATGAAAATGAAAGGAATGAAAGTAAAGAAATAAAAGTTTTTATTTAATCCACAAATTTGTATTTATAACAAAATGATATCAAAAAAGCACATAGATTAATAAAAAAATATAGAAATATAGAAATAAGTACCTGAATAAATAGAAAATGTGAATAAAAAAATGTTGTTTCCTTGAATATTTTTTAAATAAAAATTAAATTTTAACTGAAAACAAAATAAATGAATAAATAAAAAATTTTAATTTATCCTCATTTTTTATTCATACTAAAACTTTATAAATAAAGCTATAAATAGGAATTGGAAATTAAAAAAAATGATTTTTTTTAGGGGGGTGGGGGGCATTTCTTAGAATGGATATTAGATGTGGTGTTAAATGCATTTATCTCTCTTTTCAATTCTACAGTAGTGCACGAAAAAGCTTTTAATTTTTATACTTTGCTTTATCTTGCACTAAATAGCACTCCAAACTTCAAACATGTTCTTCTCTATTAATTTACTGAGCTTTTCTATTTTAAAACAAAATTAAAAATGAAACCAAAATAAATAAATAAATAAAAGTCTGTATTCTATTCACATTTTTTTAAATACTAAAATGATATGTATAAAGCGCATAAAATAGACAAATAAATGAAAAACATTTAAATAAAAATGTAAATAAATAAATGATGTTCCGATCGGGTATTTAAAAATAAAACTTTCAATGAAAATGAAAGGAATGTACCATAATGCCCGGCGTATAATCCGCGGATCAAACAATTATGTTTAAACCCAGAAAATTTATTTAATGATTAAAGTTAAATATTTACAGTGATCTAGTAAGTTGTATTTAATAAAATAACATTTCTGGGTCGAAACATGATTGTTTGATCCGCAGTTTATACGCCGAAAATTACGCTAAGTAAAGAAACAAGTTTTTATTTAATTCACAAATTTATATTTATACCAAAATGATATAATAATAATAATAAAACACATAGATAAATAAATAAATAAATAAATAAAAGTTTTTAATTTATCCACATTTTTTATTCATACTAAAACTATATAAATAAAGCTATAAATAAAAATTAGAAATAAATAAATGATTTTTCTCTTTGAGCATTTTTTAGAATGGATATTAGATAGTTTTAAATGCATTTACTTCTCTTTTCAATTCTACATCAGTGCACGAAAGAGCTTTCTATTTTTATACCTTCCATTATCTTCCACTAAATAGCACTCCAAACCTGTTCTTCTCAATAACACTTTATCAATAAACATTCAGTACCACGTGAACGACAAACATGCGTCTTAGCGTCTTACACTTATGGCAATCATGCGTGTTTCATTCATAAAAATATTCTATTATCATTCTAAACCTGCTTTAGAAATGATATTGCCCAATTTATCTTTTTTTTTTTCTTCTTTTCTAACATCTGAAGAAACCACGGTGGGGGATATATAAAAGCGTTTCTAAATTGTTTTTATGGTAAGTATAACACAGGTTTCTGAAAGGACCCGAGATATGTTTTGAAAAGTTTCGTCATTTATTTTGATGGAAGTGTGTTACGGGGAAAACCAATTTAATGGAATACGACTTTTATCTATTTTATTGAAGTTTTCTTTTAAGAGCGCGCGTAAAGAATAAGATAACTGCTGGTGGTATTCCAAGATGTATTTTCTGAATGCTCAGTGGTGGATTATTATTATTATTATTATTATTATTATTATTATTATTATTATTATTATTACTATTATTATTGTTATTCAACACTATATCTGAATGGCTAAAATGTTCAGGTTAAAACATCAACCACGACAACAGAAAACTAGAATGCAGTATTTTGACATTAAAAAAAGGTAGGGTGGTGGAAGAAAGGAAAATCAATATAATAAAGCAAAAACATGTCCATGAGTAACGCTGTCGTTATATTGATGGTGGCAATACCTGATTTTAAACTTCTACCCCGACCAATACAAAGTTCATTCAAAAGCAATTTGTTTAAAAACTATATCTCAATTTACTGTTTTTTTTGTTTTCTTTTACAATTTTTACATTTTTTTTTCAAACATGATTAAAAATTCTATCTGTATGCTATGCAGCCCGATTATGAAAGATCAACCTGCTTGCATCTAAGCAATATAAATCAGCTTTTATTTCCGGCTAATATTCCATAACAAAATAAAAGAAATCACCAATAAATAAATAAAATAATATAAATAAAACACAACTTTAACAGACTTGCAACAGAACTAGACACTTAAACCGCTGAAATGATTTTGATTCTAAAAGGCTGCTGCAAGTAGTGAAATCTTTAATAATTTCTCCGTCTAACTCCTGGCATGCAGCTCATACGAAAATATCGCTTTTAACAAATTTAAAACTTTTTTTAAATACATAATTGATATTTTCCTTTAAAAAATGTTTTTGATGTTTTTATTCTGCAATTAAAAAAAATGTTATATGAACAAATTTTACTACAGTTAAAATACGGTTTTTACATATATTCTATAACCATGGAGTGATAGTACAGCGCTAGTACTTTGGACTTTGGATCCATAGTACACGAAATGCAGAAATTATGACACGCTCTTCACTATTATATATATATAAGTAATAAATTATCCAACTGTTGCATAAGAAAAAAAAGTTATCTATGCATGAGTTTATGTAGCCTGAATGTTACGATCAACAGACTCAGCAGAATAATCAATTAGGATAAATGAGACGTAGTTAGAATAATATAAATCTCCCATTTGAGTGTATGAACCACTAAAATTCCCATATGGCGAATACCAGACCTCAAAATGTCAGACAGAAGAAATGCCTTTTGAAATACCTGTGTGAAAACAGTATAAACACAGTTACAACTAGTCGGATGTGTCAATCCCAAATCTTTCTTCTATCTCACACAGGTTTCGCATATACTAAAAAAGAATCAGCACCAATTTATATCAAGGTCTAACTGAAACTCAAGTTTTATTAAATTCCGTGCGTTATTTCTTGAGATATGACACTATCGCTAAAATCGTGTAAATCCTGCAAAATGCTGCATAGCAGCGCCACCTGCTGGGCGATTTTTACCAAAAACTAATCAGCCCCAATTTATATCCGGGACTAACTGAATATAAAGTTTTATTAAATTCCGAACATTAGTTCTTGAGATAGAGCTATTGCGGAAATCGCGAAAAAGGCTGCATAGCAGCGCCACCTGCTGAGCGATTTTTACCAAAAACTAATCAGCACCAATTTATATCAGGGAATAACTGAATATAAAGTTTTATTAAATTCCGAGCATTAGTTCTTGAGATAGAGCGCCCACAAAATTTTTGTCAGATACAGACAGACAGACAGTCACAGACAGAGTCACAGACAAAGTCACAGACAGAGTCACAGACAGACATTTTCTAAAAATAGTCAAATCGTGTTCAGACGTATAAATCGGTCGAAAATCGGAAATCGAAAATTTTCATGAATCCAATACTTTCTTCTTGTAAAGATAGAAGAAAGTAAAAATATAATTTCGTTCATAGTTATATTATATTATCGTAAATTAAGAAACTTTTTTTTTTTTTTAACTGTGTGCACCGATGTTATAAAGACACTTTATATATCTTTTATTGCAAGTGTAACATGAATATCTACACTCATTCATAAAACATTACGTTCCATTATTATCCTAAACCTGTTTTTGAAACGATATTGCACAATTTATCTTTCTTTCTTTCATAATATTTATCTGAAAATGCTACAGCGTTTGCGGGGGTGTATAAAAGCGAACCTAAATTCTTTTTATTGAAAGTATAACAAGTTTCTGAAGGATGTAAGATGCGTTACAGAATTTTCATTCAATTTCATAATTTATTTTTAAGGAAATGCGGTTGGGGGGGGGGGCACTTTAATGGAAAATAACTTTTATCTAATTATAATTTATTGAAGTTTTTCTTTAACAACACACTTAGAAGAAAATAACTATTGGCGATATTACAATATATGTTTTATGAACATCTAATTAAGAATGATTATCAATATTAGAATTATTATTAATTGCTTTTATTCAATGGATAAAATATTTAAGTTACAAAAATAAAAATGCAATATTTTGATATTAAAATGAAGGAAAATATATGTTATGCACAGGTTATGACACATTCTCCGATATTATGCATACATAAGTTTTAAGTTATCTCACTGCTTGATGACAAGAAAAGTTTGTATGTTAATTAATCTATATTTGATTATATGTATGTATGGATGTTTTCTCCTACAGTTCCATTGGATTAATAGATTTGAACAAATGTATTGTCATTTGAATAATATGCAAGAACCCAAAAAGTTTATTATTTTTTTAATATATCCGTCTAACTTCGCAAATATTTCACCGATTTCCATGAAATTTTAACAACATGTCAGTAAAAGCATCTAAAACAAGATGTAAATTACAGATTTGAAAAATAAAAATTGAAACCAAAACAATCTTCAGCAGTAAGAATCAGAAGTGCAACCAGAAGAGTTTATCATTTTTTAGCATATCATGTATTTTTCTGTACTAACTTTACTCATTTGAACTGAAATAGCTTTCTTTGTGTGTAATAATATTAATTTCCGTTTATTTTAGATGGGAAAGGGAAAAGAGGTTAGCATCGAAGTTCAAAAGCTTATTATTGAGGCTAAGAAAGCCTGTAAATGCTGCTGAATTTCGCCTGACTACCAAACATGATATCGGCTATTTAAAAACGATACCAAGGTCAGTAATGTTATTCGTAAGACTCCTCGGTCGGAAAGACCTCGAAAGGGGACGACAAAGCGATCATTAGAGCAGCCAAAGAAAATCCGAGATTGACAACGGTAGATATTCACAAAGATATGGTCGCTTATAGAGGTTTAAATGTTTGTGCAGAGACGATAAGGCATCTCTTACTTAAGAATGGACTATTTGGACGCCGTCCAAGCAAGAAACCTTTAGTTAGTGTGAAGAACAGGAAGAATCGAATGGCATTTGCCAAGGAGCATCTATCATTAACTAAAGGAGACTGGCAAAGAGTGCTTTAAAGTGACGGATCAAAATTTTGCTTGCTTGGAAGTGATGGTGTAAAGTATATCAGAAGTCCAATCCACACAAGTAACCTTCCAAGATACCAAATCCCTACTGTTAAACATGACGGTTGCAATGTCATGGTATGAGGTTGTTTTGTACTGTCTGGAGTTGGACCACATCATGGTATTCATGGCAATATGGATGCCTCTGTATACAAAAATATAATGGAAAATGTTATGCTGCCGTTCGCTCGTAAAAAAAAAAGCCCAAGAAATGGATTTACCAGCAGGACAACGACCCTAAGCATACTTCGAAAATCGTCAAGAAGTTCTACAAGTAAAAAAAAATAAACGAATGGCGCGGCCAAGCCAGTAATCTGACTTAAACTCAATCAAGCATTTATGGGACAAATCCAAAGAGCTACTCAGGACATTAAAGTAAAAAATGCTGACGAAAACTTCAACGTTTTGAGCCAAGCGTGGGTTAAAATTCCTCAATCGAAAATCGACAAGATTCGAGTGAGTCAATGCCTCGAAGATACGTTGTCTTGGCTATCCAACCAAATACTGACTGCTATTTGTTAAACTTGTTGTTTATTTGGCATTGCCATTTATTTTGAGTGATTTTAAGGAAAAAACATAAACTTTCTTGGTCGCATTTCTGATTCTTACTGATGAAAATTCTTTTGGTTTCAATTTTTTTTCAAATATTGATTTGCATCATTGTTTTAGGTATTTTTAGTGACATTTCGTTAAAATTTCATGGAATTCGGTAAAATATTTGCGAAGATATTTGCAAAGTTACAGCGATATATTAAAAAAATCGTAAACTTTTTTGGGCTACTTCAAATCTCCCAAGTATTATCGAGTGCACGATTCAATAAATTTCTATATGGCGGACACCAGGCATCAAAATATCGCATGAATTAATCTTCTTTTTAATACTTTTCAATATAGTTGAAAGTGTTACGAATTCAATTTGTCTGTCCGTGTGTGTGTCTGTGGTCTAACTGACGTAAATATACCCGGATGCAAATTCACAATCACTCAACGTCCTACGAATTTGATGACGCCAACCTCTGTAGCCAAAAGCTTTGGAGAGAAAATGACCTGTAGCACGCATTCACGTGTCTTACACGGATTTTGCAAACGGCTGAAACTACTTCGACATTTAGACCGCGTATTTCTTGTTTATATAAGAAGTATTTCTGACTAATTATAATACATATGTACGCATATATATTGTGAACATGTGCATTATTTAATGTTTTAGATCCGTTTTATAACTTTGCCTTTCTTAAAATGATCACCATAAATAAATGAAAGTTTATTATAATTACCTTAATTACTTGTTGAGGAAATGCTAAGATAAGTTGCTGTTGATTGATAATAATGTAAATGTCACATGACAGTAATGGACCCCTCCCGCTCAAAGTTGTTGCTTTATAAAAGAATATCCAATAAACATTTATCTTTTATTATTATTTTTTTCAGAACTCTTCCTTGCATGTTTTATAATGTGGTATCGCAAACGACGGTGATTCGATAAATAAAAATTTACCTGATCTTATATTACCGCCATTCAGAACACGTGAAAATAATATATTTCAATAAGATAAGTGAAAATCATATAAACTCAACAACCCTTTATTCATTTTGCTTTTGTGCCATTAAAAAAACCATTCGACAAACCTCAAAGTCACAGCCGTTCAAAATACATTTCCGTGAGATGGAGAAAATTCATATATCCTTTCATTTAATCATTGTATGGTGCTGTCCTCTCTTATTACATTAGACAAGCAGATAATAAACCAATTCGCGACTCAAACACAGGGCTAGAGAACAAGAGAACTCTCTAGCCCTTACTCAAGCAGAAAATATTGCTTCACAGTTTCACTGTCTTTCAGTGAAATTTTTACTGAACAAGCTACGAGATGGTTTTACTTAATTCATTTATATCTTCTTTGTTTTCTTACAAAAATTACATGTTTTCTTTTCTTTTCTTTTTTTTTTCTTTTTTTTTTTTTTTTTTTTTGTAATAAAAAAGGGATTTTTTATACCAATGGCCATTTACAAAATTTCATTTATTTTTAAGATTTTAGGACTAGTATCTATTACTGGAATGCTCAATTAGGTTTTTCTGTAATCTACTGACAAATTTATTAATATATATATATATACTTCATTAGGATGAATTTGAAAAGTAAAAACCTAACGATGCTAATTATTTTATTATTGATTTGATATTATTGCAGTAATGTACTATTCATTTAGAATGTTTCTCATTCTATCAATGCTTAACAAACTGTATAATATATATATTTAATTTGAAAGTGAAAAAGCGTTTAACTAAATATAATAAATAAGTATTCGTGTTTATTCGAGATTAAATAAAGTAGTATAAAAGGTAAAAAATGCAAATAACATCATATATTATAAAATGTATTTTTACTTCTTTCTAAGCTTATTTTATAAAAACAACTATTGTTTATTTAATAAAACTGTTTACAAAACATGAAATGATTCATTTTCATGAGTTTGGTAGCTTACTGAATATTTGTAATATCTTTAAAAAATGAAAGCTTTCATTTATTTTTTAAAGCATTTTAATGCTAACGATAAAACTCGCGGTAAAAAAGTAGGAGGAATGTTGTAAGGATGTGCAATTGTAGTAAAACATCCATCTATTAAATGGTACCTGTACGATTTTGAGCATGTGTGTAAAAGCATGCGTAATATTTTAAGCCAGTTAAATTGTCAAGGCTGTACTTATACTCAAACTCTTATTAAATATGCTCATATAAAATAAAGGAAATATGTATTAAAGCAACAGTTTCATCATATGAGAATGTACAAAAATATTCTGAAAAGCAAGATTTTTAAATAGGGAGGGATGATTTTTATTTTCACTAAATTTTATATTTTTGCAAACATTTTAAAAACCTTGAAATTACAAATAATGGATGTCACTTATTCTACACATATACATCAGGCTAATTGTGTACAAAATTTCATGCAAAAGGCACTACAAATACGGAAAAAACTATTTGTCAGGAAAATTTCCTAGTTTGCCGGCGAAATGCCCAACCACGCATGCGCGAAGTTCATTTTCTCGCCAAAGTGCTTGGCTACAGAGGTTGGCGTCAAGTGCGTAGGACGTTGAGTGATTGTGAATTTGCTACCCGGATTGCCATGCAATTGATATATGTTATTGCGGTTTACCATGATTTGTTTGGAATTAACAATGTTTGTAGCATTTATAGTTCGTTTACAGGAGAACTCAGAAGAATTCCGTTACATTAGGGTCTATGGGGAAAAATCATTTGCAGTGTATTTTAATGATGTCACACTAGTTCAAACAAATCTAAATTGATATACATTACTGCTACGCACTAAAAAATTCTTAATATCGAATATGCCTTGCATAGCATCGTTTTAGTTTTATTACAGTATTCTCAATGTGTTGGAAAGTATTTCATAATCTACACTTGACGCATGATTTTTCTTTCTTGTTCCTTAATAAAAAAGGTACTAGTATCTAATAGTATATAATATAGATGAAAATAAAAGTAAAACAGAAATTTAATGAACTGGCATTATAAAACGTAGTAATTTTTAATATGTGTAACATGGGTAACTGTAATCTATACTAATATTATAAAGGAGTAAAGATTGTTTTTTTGTTTTTTTGTTTGTTTGTTTGTAGGGGGTAATCTCTGGAACTACCGAACCGATTTCAAAAGTGATGGTGGCAAATTGTTGGTGACAAACCCCTGCTCCAACATAGGCTATATTTTATGTCGGTGCCACTACCCCAGGGGGGTGCAGGAGCGAAAAACGTTCTAAAATTGCGATCTTTTCTATACTGAAGCAGCCAGAAATTTGAAATTTGGCTTTGTAGTTACTTATAAGATGTAAATGCTCTCAAAGAACAAAATAAAAAAAAATTCGAAATTTAATAGGGTGAAATGAGCGAAAAGCGTTCTAAAAACATTCTAAATTACAATTTCTATGGAATCTCTAGAACTACCGAACCGATTTGAAATTTGGCGTTGTAGTTACTTATAAGATGTAAATGCTCTCTAAGAACAAAAAAAAAAAAAAATCGAAATTTAAAAGTGTGAAATGAGCGAAAAGCGTTCTAAAAACATTCTAAATTACAATTTCTATGGAATCTCTAGAACTACCGTACCGATTTCAAAAGTGATGGTGGCAAATTGATGGTGACAACCCCTGCTTCAACATAGGCTATATATTATGTCGGTGTCACTAACCCCAGGGAGGTGCAGGAGTGAAAAACGTTCTAAAATTGTGATTTTTTCTATACTGAAGGAGCTAGAAATATGAAATTTGGCATTGTAGTTACTTATAAGATGCAAATGCTCTCTAAAAACAAAATAAAAAAAATTCGAAATTTAAAAGGGTGAAATGAGCGAAAAGCGTTCTAAAAACATTCTAAATTACAATTTCTATGGAATCTCTAGAACTACCGAACCGATTTCAAAAGTGATGGAGACAAATTGATGGTGACAACCCCTGCTCCAACATAGGATATATTTTTTGTGGGTGCCACTATCCCCAGGAGGGTGCGGGAGCGAAAAACGTTCTAAAATTGCGATTTTGTTTATACTGAATGAGCTAGAAATTTGAAATTTGGCATTGTAGTTACTTATAAGATGTAAATGCTCTCTAAAAACAAAATTATAAAAAAAATTCGAAATTTAAAGGGTGAAATGAGTGAAAAGCGTTCTAAAATCATTCTAAATTACAATTTCTATGGACAATCTAGAACTACTGAACCGATTTCAAAAGTGATGGTGGCAAATTGATGGTGACAACCCCTGCTTCAACATAGACTATATTTTATGTCGGTGTCACTAACCCCAGGTGGGGGGGGGGGGTGCAGGAGCGAAAAACGTTCTAAAATTGCGATTTTTTTTATACTGAAGGAGCTAGAAATATGATATTTGGCATTGTAGTTACTTATAAGATGTAAATGCTCTCTAAAAACAAAATTAAAAAAAATTCGAAATTTAAAAGGGTGAAATGAGCGAAAAGCGTTCTAAAAACATGCTAAATTACAATTTCTATGGAATCTCTAGAACTACCGAACCGATTTCAAAAGTGATGGTGGCAAATTGGTGGTGACAATCCCTGCTCCAACAGCCTCTTTAATAAAAAACTATGCGTTGCTGACGACTGGGTTTTTCGCTAATTGTTGCCACAGATTAATCTCGGAAAATGAAACATTTGAAGTTACTGAAAAAAATAGTAGCTCGAAAAGTATTTGTCAGAAAATTGTTAGGCAAACACCGTTTGAAAGGTAAAAAATTGTATTTTTCTTGATATAAATTTCAAATCTAATGATTATGTCATTTTTCAAATATTGAATTTGAAAAATAAGAAATTTGCAATGGAGTACCATAGCAAAACCTTCATGCGTAAAAATATAATGATAAGGGCGACGTGTCCTGGCGTGTATATTGTCTATAGCACGAGTCACAAATTATAGTAGCCTTATTATTCTGTTAAAATATAAAAGTGAATTATGAAATGTCAATATTTTGTTGGATTAAAAGTTCGTTATAAGAAATTGACCAGCGTAGCGGGCGTAGCTTGCTAGTCATTCATAAAACATACATTCTAAAATAATTTTCTATATACGATATTGCACAATGTATCTTTCTTTCATTCATAATAACTGCAAATGCTACGATGCTTGTAGGGATTGAATAAAAGCGATCCTAAATAAAGTTGAACATTGGTTTCTGAAAGAATATATCTGAGATGGTTGAAAAGTTTCACCATTTATTTTAGCAGAAGTGCTTTTTGGGGAAAACCACTTTAATGGATTTTGACTTCTATCTACTTTAGTAAAGTTTTCTTTTAATAGCACTCTTGAAGAAGATGATAACTACCAGTAATATTGCAAGATATGTTTTCTGAATCCCCATTTCAGAATTATTATTTTTTTTCTTTAATGGTTAAAATATAAATAAAGAAGTGGGTAAGTGTGATCGAAGATCGCACAAAGGATTTCGTTACACATTCCTTTCAAAACACTTTATCCTTTTTTTAATAAATCCAAGAAAATTACATTTTCCAAAAGAAAGAAAAAAGTCATGTTTTTTATAAAGTAAAAATTTACCGGTCTATTTTTCTTGTTTTTTCTAAAATTTGAACCGGCCGGATAGCGGGCGAAACCCGCTATTATACTCTGTCATAATAATATCTGTCATGTGGACTAAATGCGATATTAAAAAAATCAATTTCGAAATTAACCCCTTAAACATCCTATTCAATTTAGTGATAGTATGCTGAATACCAATTATGTTAAATTTCGTCGAAAATACAAAAAAAAAAAAAAAAAAATACAAAATACAAAATTTATAACGGAAATTCTAAAAGAATAATGCTAATTTATGCAATAACGGAAAGACTGTCATTATATAAAATACAAATTACTACTATAACTTTGTGGTATGAATTCTAAATTTTGCATTTAAAAAAAAGTCAAACTGGCAACCTGGACGTACGCACTTCGTCCTGGTATTACAGATGGAGATGTTCATGACGTACGCAGGTACATCGTGGTGCGTAAGGGGTTAAACATGTTGTATAGAGAACTTCAAAATGTTAAAATATGCCAATATTCCCATAATCGGGTTTTTATCATGATTCAATACGTTTCTCAAACTCATATGACGTTATAATCACTTGCTGACGCCATATCTACTTGCTTTCTCTATTACTCATATTGATACTCTCTTTGTATTATTCTCAAACATTTGAAAAAGTCTGTTAAACTTCCATTATGACGTCAGATTAATTTTCTTTTAAATTCTCTAATGACATCATATTAACCTGCTTTCTGTAACACATACTCATACTCTTTGTATTATTGAGAAATGTTTGAAAATTTCCGTTTTATTACCAATATGACATCCTATTAATCTTTTTTCAAATGGTGAAACTTTTTATTCCATTTTCATTTTTCACGTGGAAATCTTTCAATAGAAAATTAATTATTGTAGAAAGAATTTTATTGTGGATTTTTAATTGTTGGCAACTACTATAACGAAAAATGTTACAATTTAATAGGAAAAGGCTGTTAGATTTTTGGTTTTTTATCTTTCTATATTAAAATAATGCGATTTTTTTTTTATTTTATGATTTTCAGCTTCATAGTAGGTACTCAGCTATAAGTACAGAAAATTTTATGCCAGTAATTTATATAGTTTCTGGGAACCGACTCTGTGACGGACAGAAACGTAGCGGGACGAATACGGTTTCATGAGATGAACGAAACCCTAAAAAAGACAAGAATGCTGTAATTTTGTATGAGAAACAGGAAAAAAAAAAGAACAAGAAATTATACGTTATGTACAAAGTATAGCACGCTCTCCACTATTATGTGTACGTAAGTTTTAACTTATCCAACTGCTGCATGACAAGAAATGTTATATGTTTATTTTTTATTTGACTCAACTTGGTTTTTTGTATGTAAAGATGTAATTCTGTAATCCATTTTTCTATCATTTTCTGATAATTTACTATAAATATTATACACACAAGTGTGTTTCCGATGACAATATACAACATTTTAATATCTTTGTAATTTGATTATGAATTAATACTTTAATTTTAAGGTATTTTTTTCCGTTAGCCCACCACAGGTGATAAATCGCCAAATATCCTTTAGGATTACAATTCCATACGAGTTACAACATCAATGGATTATTTCATTATGCTTCAAACCACGCTCGACAAAATAGGCCAACTGACTGTGAAACAGAAACAACGAAATATTTTAAACATTAAATGTAGAAAATATAAATGAAAAATAAAGCGTGTAATATGTATTTAAAAAATACGCTTTAATCAATTAATAGTTTCATATTAATTAAATTACGATTATATGTTGAGAAATAAATTTAGAAATCCTATAAAGTTAATTTAAATAATGATTTTTTTGCTTTCCGGTTACTCCATCTTAAAAATGAAACAGAGCAAAAATTATATATAATTTTAATAAATTCAATAGCTCGCGTTGTCTACCATGAGTAAAAAAAAAAAGCAGTGAATTCTCCATAATCGTGTTCGGTGCCCACTCCTAATTAACATTTTGTAACAAAATTTTTTTGAAAAAATCATGAATTGCAGTCATCATTAGGCGTGATTTTCAAGATAAACATTAAATGCTTATGAGAAAGAGTGTTTTCTTTTTCTTTTTTTTCTTAAATATTTTTTCTTTTATACTTATTAATTTACATATGATTGTATGTATGTCTGATTGCTATGGCGTACAGACTCTGTAGATTATTCGATTTGCACAAATGAAATATCGTTGAATTATGAAAATATCCGAAGTTGTATAGAGTGTAGGAGTTACTGAAATTTCCATATAGCGTACACCAGACGTCGGAATCTCAGACTGGAGAGACATCATTTTTCTGAAAGAAAAAATATACCAAACAGGATTTAAAAAATATAATATATATATACATATATAGGAGGAAGTAAAATTTGAAAGAAATAAAATACATTGTCATTATAAAGAGATTCTAAGTGTTTTTTTTTCTAGTAAGTGTAAAATGGCTATCTCTATCCATTCTTAAAACATATATTCCATTACAACCCACACTTTCATATATCGTAAATTATTCTACATAGTGGCACCTTATTCTAGGCTATACTTGTATCCCCATTGTTTAATGTACAGTTCATCACTTTTCTACACATACTCATTTCTATTTTATTAAAATTGATATTTATTTAATATTAGTTAATCATATACATCATTATTTTAGATATTTTTTTAATAATGTAAATTACATACCTTCCTTAATTAATTTTAGTTTTTTTTTTATCCTTATTATTTTTCTTTAATTTTCAAATAAATTTATTGCTATCTCGATTTTTAGTAATGTATGTAGTTGGTCATCTAATTCTAGATGGCATCACTTGCTATTTTATACTTTTTCTGTTTTTCTTTCTTTCTCTCTCTCTCTCTCTCTTAGGGCATTTTTCTTAGCTATTTCATGGTACATGGCTCCGCAAGTTTATATCCAGCTGCAACATTGTCGTTTTTTTCCTGGAGAAATAATGCTTCAATAATATATATATATATATATTGTTGTATTATACATATATATATTTGCGATTTTTATTAATATTTTATTAATTTCCTTGGTTATCTTATTAAATTCCAATCATTTTGAGTTTTTCGATATATTATAAGGAGTTTAATATTGTCAGTTTTAAGCCTTATGCCGACAATATTCGATGAAACAACATATCTTTACTGTGAAATGTACTGATGAAGTTCCTCTGAAAACTCCATAACACATTCATAGTTTTTTATTTTTGTATTTTCAATCTCCCTTGTTTGTTCCAGTCTTGATTTTTAAATTTTCTTTTAAAGATAAAATCTGTTGAGGAATTCAACCGCGCATGCGCGGCATAGTGTACTACTGCTTATTTTACTGTTTATTACTGTTAATTTTACGGTATAATACTGGCAGCTGGGATGCTAGTATTATACTGTAAAATCAATTTTTTTTTCGCAGTGTAGAGATGTTGAAAAGAGAATTGGTGAAGACAGTAAAGCAATTGCAATGTTGAATTCTGTTCTGTGGAATAGTAATATTCTCCCTAAAACTAAACGATTAATGTATAGTGCAATCGTGCAAAGCATTTTACTGTATGGTGCGAAGACATGGAACATAAATTTCTCCCTGAAAATGAAACTCCTCTCTACCGAAATGGACTTCTGGGAAAGAGCAGCAAGAACCAGAGCCTGACTAATGCAGGGGCATGCGGGGCGCCCCACCCCCATGGGAGTAATAAGGATTTTCGTTAAGAGATTGTCAAATGACTAAATGGTTAAAATTTGCCAAACGTGACCAAAAACACTTTCAAAGATTTGGGAAGAGAATGTGGCCCTCCTCTCCCCCTCTTTGCTTCTCGTACCCCATGCTCCCTTAAGTACGAGCTACATCATCATGAAACTAATGATTAAAATTTTATTATAACAACTTAGTAGTCCATTATTTTCAAGATAAAATCATTATCGACGTTTTCCTATTAACTAGGCAAGGCAAGACCATTTATGATGACCAATTGCGGGCATTTTTCTTTTAGATATCTTATGACATACGCAGATAAGCAAAGGGGATGTTTTCAAAGAAATATACCCGTCAACCAATCCATCATTTTTTGTACTAGTTTCCTACAAGCATTTTTCTTAAAGTTGTGACTATCTTTCTTGTGACACTCTGTATACGAATGTGAATGATGCCTGGTACAAAATTTATGTATATATACAATATGTATGAAGTTTAGTACTAATCACTTAAGCATAATTCACGACCAATTTCTAAGGACAGACAGAAGGCCCCCTCACCAGAATGATGCTTGCCCCGGGGCCCTGGAAAGTCTAAGTCTGGTCCTGGCAAGAACATCACGGCTGGCAAAAGTTAAAAATTCAAGAATACGTGAAATCATGCAAGTCAAACAGGATGTTGTAAATGCAATCGAACATAATAAGCTTAGATGGCATGGACATGTTCGGAGAATGAAAGAAGAGCGCCTTCTAAAATTCATCTTACCAAAAAACCACGCCATAGTGTAATAATGAAAAAAATCAAAGTAAGCAGCAATCGAAAGAGCATAGTGAAATGTGTTTTTTAACACATAAATCATTCGCCCTTGTCTCCTGGGTATCTAGATATAACGTTTTAACCTTTGGTAATTTATTTGTTTAATTTAGGGAGAAAAGGCGTGGTTCTGATTCAGAAATTTTAATAATCAGATTAATCCTTTTAGTGCGGGAGTCGACTAATGTCGACATCTAGGAGTTGGGTGCTGTAGACTACATTAAGCGTCGACAAAAGTCGCCTAGGCGTTCACGGCGCTCACTGTAGTGCGTTATGGGCTTAGCAGTGATGACGTATTGCGCCTGCGTAGTGCAGTTATATGGCTATAACCAAAACCAGTAGCGTGCTCTTCGTATAATCATAAGATAGGATTTTTAGTTTTGTATTGGGTCGTTCGGAAAAACGTGTCCCTTTGGGAAAATCAGTTCGTACCGGAAAATTCTGCCCGATAATCAGATAAATAATGTCGCTTTTTTGTTCAAAATTTTCCGCACAGGGCATTAACCCCCCCCCGCCCCCCCCAAAAAAATCCGCACTGAAAGGGTTAATATAAAATACTAAACATATTTAGATATAAGTAATATAAAAATGAAAAACGCCCTAAAAAAAAAACCGGTATTGACAAATATGGTACTGAACCAAAAAATGATTGAAGCATAGAAAATAGTGGCACCAAGAACATTTCATGAGCTTAATTCTAGTGCAATGATTACAATGGTGCACCTCCTGCAAAAAACAAAATTGCAAGGGCGTTTCAAATGGAAGTGGCCCAGTTTGTATTAACCCGGACTTGTATCAAGCATACCGAATCCTGTAATACCCTGTATTAATCCTGTATTGAGGAGCACTAAACTGGAAATGGACAAGTGACTGGAATTGGAAAATGCTGTTAAGTTGAAAACATATAATGACTCCTCCTTCCATCTTATTAAATCAATAAATTAGCATATTTTAAGACTTTATATCTCGATAACGGGGAGACGAGGGCAAATGATTTATGCGACAAAAAATGCGTTTTACTATGTTCTTTCGATTGCTGTTTATTTAGATTTTTTTCATTATTACATTAACGGCGTGGGGTTTCCTGGTTAGAAAGGAGCCCGAAAGGGAGACAAAGGAGGGGCAGACCAAGCATGACTTGGAAAAATTCTATTCAAGAGTCATTGAAGTTATATAAGTTAAGTGAGGTTATAACCCTGGACAAAGAGAAATGGAAAAGAACTCTCGAAAATACTTTTCTGGGTCGAGGAAACTCAATGTTTAGTAGAAATTCCTAAGGACGAGATGATTTATTTTTCCTTTTATTTTTACATATGTGATTCCATTACATAAATAAATAAATAAATAAATATACATATATTAGATGTAAAGAAAATTAGGCAGAAAGAAAATGTAGAATTCAATTACTGAGTGATTCCAAGTATTTTTTACCGAAAGTATATCATAGATTTCTCATGGGATGTAAGATGCGTTTGAAATGCTTCGTTCAGTTTCAACATTTATTTTTATGGAAGTGCGTTACGGGAAAACCACTTTAATGGAATATGGCTTTTATGTATTTTATTGGATTTTTCTTTTAAAAGCACACTTGAAGAAGACGATAAGCAATAGTGATCTTGCAAGATGTGTTTTCTGAATTCCCAGTTTAGAATGATTCTTTTTCGAATGGTTAAAATATTAAAGCCAAAGCGATTTTTTTTTCAAATAATTTTTTGTTTTGAAAAAAGTGTTTAAACAGAAAAGAGAGAGTTAATATAATAATATTAGACAGTTTCAATAGATGTACTTTTCTGTTTCATTGTTTTATTTTTAATTCAAGGTTTTACTTTATACAATAAATACATTATATAATATTTATTTTTGGATGAAACCTACAACGTTTGAATTTCAAACTTCTATTTTAACGCTTGATATTCTTTGGACTCACATTATAAGATAACATATGAAATTATATATACAAAATTTAAAAAAATCATAAGTTACAAATGCATTACAAAGAGACTTTCCAACATTATAAGAACATTCTTATAACATCTTCATTTTTTCGGTTAGATGAAAGGAGTTTGTAAATAAGCATGCAGATGCCAGATGACAAAATATGGTTTAACTGGTGAATCGATATTATAATGCAAAAACATGTCCGTGAATATTGTTGACGTCATTTTGACGTATGGCAACACTTGACCAATTAATTTCACTTTTTACTGCAGATTTTTTTTAATATTGCACAATTTTTTTTGCATTGCACAATTTGAATTTTTGCACAGTCGAATAGGAATAGATAACAAAAAATGTTCTAACAATATAATAAATTATAACACCTTGTAATAGTATATTACTTTTAAATGCTAAAGGTGTAAAATTAACAACTATAATATAAATTAAAATAACTTTTATTAGTTGTTTTACATGTTTCGATTCTTTCCGAGTCATTTGCAAAAACAAGAAGAAACCATCCAAATAAATTTCAATGAAAGTAAAATAATATTTCCTTCCAGTTTATACTATCCATCCATCATAAGAGAAACCATAGAGATACTCACGCGCAAAAATACAATATGTAACGATGCGGCATCTTTTAATTTACGGAAACTGTGGCTAGAATTACTCCATGGTCAAAGATATGAAAATAAACAATCAAGTAAAAAATAATAGATAACGTGCGTAATTTTAAAAAAAGTACATGAAAATAATAACCTCAAAGCCCGTGCAGCTTTAGAATATTCTCATTTTATTTTTGAAAATGACTCGGAAAGAGTCGAAACATGTAAAACAACTAATAAAAGTTATTTTAATTTATATTATAGTTGTTAATTATACACCTTTAGCATTTAAAAGTAATAAAAAATGTTCTGTGAAACACAATATGACTGAAAACTATATTTCAGTTTACTGATTTTTATGGTTTTTAAAATAATTTCAATGCATGTTTTTTTAATGTATGTTTTTTACATGCAGTCCGATTTCGAAATATTAATACGTTTGTACCTAAACCAGTATAAATAGTCCCGCATTTGTTTCAAGCTAGTATTCCTTAACAAAATTGGATTTGTATCGATAAATAAATAAAAGACTAAATTAAATAAATAAAACACAAATTTAACAGACATGTTTTCGAATTACGTGCTTTATTTGCTGAAATTAACAGAATCGAAAAGGCTGCTGTAAGTAGCAACATTTTTGGTGATTTCTTCGACTATTAACTCCTGGCATGTGGATAATACGAAACTATCGTTTTTAATAAATTTTAAAACTTTATTTTAATACATTATTGATATTTTATACATAAAAATACCTTTTGGTGTTGTTTGCGGGCAGTATAAAAAAATATACAGGGTGTTCCGTTAAAGGGGTCCAATATTAATAGGGGTAATAGAGGAGATCACATGGAGCATAAATCAGTATATAAAGCCTGGTCGGATCTCAATAGTTTTCAAGTTACAGCAAATAGAATGAAAATTCGGAAAATTGTAAAAGAACCCTCATTGCTAAACTATCGATAATGCTACATAAAAACGAAGCAAATATTTAGAAAGAGCAGAAAAAAACCTACAAAATGACATCAATTGTATTAAAATAGCAATATTTATTGACGAGTTACAAGCCCTGAAACAGTGAAAAAAGTACGAAATCCAAATTTTCATTCAGTTCTGTAAAGATGGGCCAAAGGCGGGTTTTATCACCGTCGATATGATATGTGTGCCAAAGCTGACAAGTTAAAGGATTTATATCTGCACACCTGTTATAAAAAGAATTTTTATTGCAATTAAAAATAAGTAGTTATTTTATAAAACCGAAATTAATTCTAATGCTATGGCATAGCATATAGAAAAAGTTGCTTTTTAAAATATTTTTCTAATTCATTTAATGAACGAATCAATAAACATTCGAGCAATGATAATTCGGATTTGAATATTGAAGCGCGAAGGGGGGGGGGGGGTGTTTTGGAAAAATAAACCAGTAAAAAATTATGATCTAAAACGCGCAAAACTATAAAATAAATAATTTTTAATATATTTCTATTATTAATATTAATAAATAATAGTATATAGTATGCTCTGAAAACCATATTGTTTAATAATACCATTTACCAAATAACAATATATACCTGTTGGAAGAGAAAAAATCGAACCAGAGAGTGATTTTCTAAAACATCAGGTATCATCGCGTGTTCTACTATCTCACAATAAAATATTTCGTCTAGATGATCTCAATGTATAGCAGAGATGCAATGCCCTGCGCCGACATGCAGTCCCACATTGAAATTGCAATTCTGCCGCTGCGTTTAATATTATTTGTATACCGTGGCTGAAACCTAAATCCCAATCGACGGTACACTCGAAACGAAGAACAGGAGACTGACTAAAGGCAGCTTTCGTCTTTAAAAATGAGCTCCATTCATTTATGCCTCAGTTAATATATGTTTGGGCGTGAAGGCGTTGAAGTCGGTGGTTTTCAGTTAATACTGGTTTTTTTAGCCGCCATCCGAATTCGAAAACTTGCTTCTTTGAGCGTGTTGTGAATGGTACGAGATGATACATAATAAAAAGAAAGTATGTCGTATATATATATATATATATATTCTATCGTCTCTTAGTTATATATGCTCACTTGTAGTTGCAAATCATCTTTAATTTGATTAGAAGACATATAGGGCTACTGTATAGCCATTGAAACAACTTCTCGAGCTTGGCTGTCTGATAAGATCCTTGGCCAACCACTACTACAAAGACGGTTTATCAAATTTGTATTGCTAAGCATAAAAAAAAATTACCAGTAATGTAAATTAAATTTAAATTTAAATAAATTGAATGTAAATGTAATATTTTTTCGCAATAAACTACCAATATAAAGTTTACCTGTTAATCCATGTTGAAACAGTTTGAAGAGACACTTGAAAATGCCTAGCTATATAACGAAAACTTCTTCCAGCTTTCCACATGCCAATCATTTGGCCTTTCGTTGATTCAGTTAATTGTGGGGCCATTTTGTTTCAGCAAATACTCTACGCATATGCATTTATAAGAAACTTCACTTCAAACATATATACTGCAGAAAAAACAATATAGCTTTATTAGACTGGAAAAGAAGCTATAAATCCATCTAAAGGTAACAAAAATGACTAAGTTTTTCCTAAGGTAGAACTGATCATATTTTTCAAAAATGAGCTTTATTAATTTAAAAATAAAAGTGAAACTATTTTCCATAAATGACGTAAACATACATTTCATGCAAATACGTTTTACGTAATTTTAATGAAATTTTTTAAAGCAGACATTGAAAAAGTAATATATATATATATACAGGGTGTTCCGTTAAAGGGGTCCAATATTAATAGGGGTAATAGAGGAGATCACAAGGAGCATAAATCAGTATATAAAGCCTGGTCGGATCTCAATAGTTTTCAAGTTCCAGCAAATAGAATGAAAATTCTGAAAATTGTAAAAGAACCCTCATTGCTAAACTATCGATAATGCTACATAAAAACGAAGCACATATTTAGAAAGAGCAGAAAAAAACCTACAAAATGACATCAATTGTATTAAAATAGCAATATTTATTGACGAGTTACAAGCCCTGAAACAGTGAAAAAAGTACGAAATCCAATATACATCAAAATAGTTAATCGTTAATTCCAAAAAGACAACTCTAGCTACAACAAGGAAAATGTAGTAAAATTTGGTCCATTCCGAAAACTTTCGAAAAAGCTTACAATGAACCATATCGGTTTAATTGTGTGAGAGAAATTAATCAGTTTCTTAGTTACAACTCCGCTTTCTTTGACACTAGCAAAGGTTAAACTCCGCCCATCACGATTGGAAACACCGCCTTTTTAATTACTCTCAACTATACATTTTCGATCATGCTTCTTCTGGGATGCAACATTTTTAATTATTCAAGAGTTGAACGAACCAAAATAACTTTACAATAATAGTCTACATTTTAAAGTGGTCTTTTATTGATATAAAGCTTAAGTTAAATTCCTTAAAATTAAACTGGTGGTGAAAATTCGGAAATAATTAAAAATATTGCGATTTGTAACTATGCAAGAAGTTTCAGTACATGTTTTACATGGACAATTATTGTATGTATATGTGCATCATAATTTATGATAGGAAATAATAATAACAAATAGCATAATAATTTTATTAATTATAAATTTAAAAAAGACACTAAATTTTAAATTAATTCATACAAACTTTGTAATTTACAATTTGAGTACACCACAGTCTGTGACTTACAAAATACTGTGCCAAAAAGTGTTGAAAATAAAAGAAAAATGACAAATAAAGAATTACATTCCACGTACTTTATGACATATGTGAAGCATAGTCTTCTGGCCTGCGCTGCACAGTTCAATGTCGGAAGGCAGACGAACGGACATTATTATAATAGGTGTTCGAAGTTGCGCCCATTAACAGAATCGCACAGCCGACAGCGACGTCGTAAAGATTGGCGAACACGCCGAAAAACTCCGACGGAGTTGGGAATGTCTCCTGCAGCGACAACGATTCGCGCTAGTAAATCCTCCGGTGTATCCACAGGCGTTTCATACACCAGCGATTTAAGGTGTCCCCAAACAGAAAAGTCTAACGGATTGAGGTCTGGAGAGCATGCAGGCCAAGCAACAGGTCCACTGCGTCCAATCCATTTCCCAGGATATGTTGAATTGAGGTGATTGCGAACACCTATGAAAAAATGTGCCGGTGCGCCATCGTGCATAAACCACATATTGTGGCGCAATGTTGCTGGCACATTTTGCAGTAACTGCGGTAAGATATCCCGTAGGAAAACCAAGTACGTACTGCCATTGAGTACATCTGGGAGTAAATATGGTCCTATGAGATAATCGCCGAGGACACCTGCCCATATGTTCACACTGAACTTTTGTTGTGCGTTCGACGGGAAAACAGTGTGCGGATTTGTATATGACCATGTGTGCATATTGTGCGTGTTTACCACGCCCTCTCTCGTAAATGTTGCTTCATCAGTAAATAAAATATTTTCCAGAAATTGTGGATTATTTTCTGTTACATTAAGCAACCAGCGTACGAATTCTGTCCGCTGAGCACAATCTGTTACTGATAACAGTTGTACCCGCTGCACATGAAAGGGGTGCATGTTTTCTGCACGCAGAACACGCCACACACTTTGGTGAGAAACACCGACTTCAGACGCAGCAGCTCGTGTACTCGTGGAGGGGTTATCTTTAAAAATATTCAGTACATCTTCTTCCATTGCAGGTGTTCGTACATGTCGAGGTTTCCCTGCATCAATGCTTGCTGTATTAAACGATCCAGTCTCCCGTAATCGTCTATCGATTTTTATGAAGAGTTTCGAACTTGGGCAACGTCTCCTTGGAAATTGCTCACGGTACATGCGCTGTGCTAGACATGCATTTCCATGAGCTTGCCCGTACATCAGATGCATGTCCGCATATTCTTCGTTAGAGTATTCCGGCATAATTATTATACATCAACTTACTACAATCCCACTTACAACAGCCTCCCTTTAACATAACGCCCACTGATGACTGCTGTTTTATTACACTTTTCTTCCTATACACATAGAAAATTTGCATAAAAAGTACTTCTTCTTCATCATCCTGAAAGTTCATGGAGGAAACGCAGCAGTCACGGAGTTTGCTTTAAGACAAGGCGAGAGCTGCACAATATGTCATTCACTTGACCAGACTGAATAATGAAAGGGTATTGATAGAGGTTGATCAGAAATGTATAATTGAAAGATATTAAAACGGGGTGTTTACAATCGTCATGGGTGGAGTTTCGCTCTTTCCGAGCGTGCAACAGTACAGAGTTGTAACTAGGGAACTGCTTGATTTCTCCCACACAATTAAACTGATATGGTTTATTGTCAGCTTCTTCGAAAGCTTTCGGAATGGACCAAATTTTATAACATTTTCCTTGATGTAGGTAGAGTTGCATTTTTGGAATTAACGATTAACTATTTTGCTAAATATTTGATTTTGTATTTTTTCACTGTTTCAGAGCTTGTAACTCGCCATTAATTCTCAATATTCTAAAACAACTTATGCCATTTCGTAGGATTTTTTCTGCTCTTTCTAAATATGTGCTTCGTTTTTATGTAGCATTATCGATAGTTTAGCAATGAGGGTTTTTTTACAAATTTCCGATTTTTCATTCTATTTGCTGTAACTTGAAAATTATTGAGATCCGGCCAGGCATTATATACTGATTTATGCTCCGTGTGATCTCCTCTATTACCCCTATTAATATTGGACCCCTTTAACGGAACACCCTGTATAATTGATGTAAAAAAATATATACAGGGTGTAACTGAAATGCTTCAACAAACTTTGAGGGATGATAGTACTCATGAAGACGAACAAAAAATGCAATGGAACATGGGGTCGCAAATGACGTTTAACCCCTTCAGGGGCAGTGGTATGTTTATGAAAGCGCTTAATTTTAATTCCAAAACGCCATAATGGCACCAGAATTTTGCTAAAATCTTTTCCATTTAATATGTAAGTGAAATATAGCCTTTTTCTTATTTACAAACAAATTTTTTTTATAAATTCCGGTGCCAGTCATTTATTTCAACATTTTAGTACTAAAAGTAGTTTGCCCCTAAAAGGCTTAAAGGATACAAATAGTGAAAATGCGTCTGAAAATGGACTGGCACCGGAATTTACAAAAAAAATTGTTTGTAAATAAGAAAAAGGCTATATTTCACATAAATATTAAATGGAAAAGATTTTAGAAAAATTCTGGTGCCATTGTGGCGTTTTGGAATTAAAATTAAGTGGTTTTTTAGACATACCACTGTCCCTGAAAGGGTTAAATGTCATTTGCGACCCCGTGTTCTATTGCATTTTTTGTTCATCTTCATGAGTACTATCATCCCTCAAAGTTTGTTAAAGCATTTCAGTTACACCCTGTATATATATATATTAGAGTTTTCAGTTAATAAAATGGTTTTCATTTATGTTCAACAACCCAGGAAGTCTGGGTTGGCTTCCCTAGTTATTTTATAATTCCGACATACTGATTTTAATTCGTATATATATAAAAAAAATTGCACGAATACAGTGGGAAACAATTAGAAGAATATAAAGAACCACAAAGATGCAAAGACCAATCTCCAAACCTACAAGTAATCAGTTTAACCCTTTCCGGCACAGACAAATTCTGTTCATAAAATACGAAATTCTGATTTATTCTGATCATTTCAATTCTGACTGACACCAGAATTTACAAACGACTTTTTTAGAAAATAATAACTCCTTATTTTAAGTTTTCATTGTAGAAGCAAAATTTTATTAAAATATTCTTGGTGCCGTATGCAAGCTAGGAATTAAAATTAGGTGTACCCGGAAAGGATTAACTACTACTCTAATTCTAAGAAGAATGAAGAATTTCACAGTATTATCTAATATCACTAATATTGTGTCTGTTGAACAATCCTGTTTTGTGGGAAATTTCACAGTAGTATCTAATATTGCAGGCAATAGATGGCCATTTCACCAATATTCTGTACATTGAACAATTCTGCTTTAGGAAAAAGTTCCCGACGTTATCATAGTTAATCTGGAATATTCTTGATATTTGAGCTCCGGCAGGTTATAGAGGCTTGTTTTCTTGAATTTTCCAAATAAGTAACTGACATCAATTTTTTTTTTTATCAGAATCATTTAGTTGAAAGGTTCGATTTCTATAACGGCAAAGTATATTGTAATACATGTTCTTCAATTATCGTAAAATAACTTTACATTGAGCGTGTTGTCATCGTTGATATTGCGTAACAATAATCAAACTTCGTTCAGTGTAAAATGGGACAATATTATTAAAAAAAAAAAAGAACAAGCAATAATTATCCAGGAAGTTAATGCATTAGAACTGTATAAAAAATACAGATAGTATACTCACTCCATAATATATTAAAATTTAGTTCAGATAGTAAACGCATAACATCTTTTAACCTGTTTAAAGGGCGTTGGGATATTATATATATCCCACTTAATTTTATTCCCCAACTGACACAATAGCAGCAGAATTTTGGAATAAAATTTTGCTTTCATAATATACGTGAAAGTTAGGCCTACGAGTGTTACATGGGACTAACACCCTTCGTCTACCAGCTTTGAGATCAGAACCTGATAGTCGCTGGTGGGGCATCAGCCCCCTTCAGGGATGTATATCAATTTCAATATGTTTTAAATAGTGTAACATCATTAAAATACATTGCAAATTATTTTCTTCCATAGAACATAATGTAACGGACTTCTTTTGAGCGTTCCTGTAAAGGAACTATATATGCACACTCAATTCAATACAGAACATGTCATGGTAAACCTCAATAACATATATTAATTACACCGCAATCCGACTCTATTTATGTGAATTAGAGCACAGACAGACAGACGGACAAACAGACATATAAAATTCATAAACACTTTTGAACTTTGTTGGAAAACGTTAAACAAGTTGGAAATTGTACGTTAAACGTGACAAATGAGGTGCGTTCGTTTCGTGCTGTAACTAGTTTTACAATGTAAAAAAAAATCATCGGTATTACTTCAGTGAAATAAATTATATCGTCTGCTATAAGCGAAATGAGGATGCCTTTTTTTATTATTACGTATGCCATTTTTACAGATGAGAGTTTCTTTTTTCGACACCAAACAGCGCTGTAAAATTCACCATGGAGATCTTGCTCTGCGAATGATTACCTACATGGTTTAATATTTCTATGGCTCACAATAAATGAATCTTTTGTTTATTTACTTTAATGGATTGAGATATTCGGCTGTTAACCTAATTTTCACTGAAGTTATCACAGAATCTTTACCTTTTTGAATGTAACTCACCTCTCAGACAAACAATTTTTTTGAACGATCTTTCTAAAAATGTAACTTTTATGCAATTTTATTCGAAAAAATAATTTTGAATAAAAATGGCTGCTTGGAATATGGAAAAAGATGTGGTTACCCCGTAGTATTTATTTCCCTCAGTCACATGACTTGCCCTTTTACTATATAGATTACGTACGATAGGATTTAATAGAATGAAGAAAACTTTTATTAATGTCTTTTTAAGTTTTGATTCGATTTTCATAAAATTTGAAATGACTCGACAAAATTCGGCAACGATTATATATATTAAATTTCAAACCATTCGGTTGGGTAGTTTTCGCGCTGTTATATGCGGGCGGACGGAGAGACGGACGGACCAGACGACGACTATATACGTGCTACGTATTTATATAATTACGAACGCACCTAAAAGGCAGCAATATTAATTAGAATTATTATTTCAGCACTTACATGTTTTAGTCTCAGTAAGAAAAATAAAAAGGAGAAATGAGAAAATCTTACTTTTTGAAAAATGTCACAATAAGCTTTTTTCAGTTTTCCTTGGTGTTTTTTTTTTCTATAAATATTTGACCAAGAGATAGTGCACGCTTTGGAGAAAGCCTTGTTAACAACACAATTCATAGTAGAATTTTGTGTTCATGCATATTATTGTAGTAAAATGAATAATTTTAGCAAAAATGAAAGGGCCAGAATAAATAAAAAATATCTGAAGCAAAGTCTTTTTTCTAAAAGGTGGATTGAAACTTTGTGCCGTTATATTAAAAATAAATGTGCAACGTTAAATTAGCACAAATTAAAATCATTTCCAATGGCAAACAGCTGTTTCAAAGCCCTTAAGCTCCATCTTCAGTGCCAACTCAAAAGGTAAAAACGAATTAAAAACTCCTAAGCCATGACCGCTTGCATGAAGTCTTGCATGAAGTCTTTTTATTTCGTGACCTACTGAAAATTGACCTACTAATGTCCAAATGACATAATGCAGCATACTCAACCTTTTACTTACCCATCATACGTAGTATAGGGTAACAGAGGCGTAGCGTCAAGGGGGGCACGGATCTCTTTACTACCAGAATTTTTATATACTATATTTGGCCTTATTTAATTCATACCGTTCAAAGATTAAATAAGGCTAAATGTAGTATATAATTATACTGGTAGTAAAATGATCGTGCCCCCCCCTGACGCTACGCCACTGTAGGGTAAGACTTGTAATCGTTTTGAAAATCGAAAAAAAAAATGACGGATTTACACGTTTCAGACACTGAAGATTCCGAAAAACATATTTTTAGAAAAAAAAAAAAAATTGCCGTCCGTCTGTCTGTGTATGTGTGTCTGTAAACGCTCTATCTCCCGAAAAAAATGAGATAGAGACTTGAAATTTGGTATGTACTTAGTATTTAATAATAGGAAGAAGCTTATTGAATTTCAGTAACCTCGATTATCCGGAACTATTTTTTTTCGGACTCTCGAAACATTCGTTCTGATAAAAGGTATATAAAAATTTTCGAAATTGTTTATTTTAAGGAGTGAATATAAAAAACAATAAAAAAACATAAATTTTGCATAAAGCATGAAGTGGATCGGATAATGAGTTGTCGAGATATTTGTAATCCTATTTGCCACACTCTTCGACTTTTCATGACCCTGTATTTTATCCAAATTTCATTTCAAAGACATATTTTAATTGGAAATGAGACGCTTAATCAGATGCAATAAACCGCTAGTTAATAGGATTATCAATTTTGGAGTTATAAGGATGTTTCTTTTAAGCAATTCCGTAATCGAGCCTTTAAAGTTTAGGACGTCATCAAGCCACGATTTTATTCGAATTGCAATGCATTTTATAAGTAGTTTACAAATGTATTATTTTCATATTTTATATTATGCATATCCATGATGGGTAAGTATTACGGTGGCCCCCAACGACTACTTTTGTTTTGCGGACCGTAGACATATTTTTATTACGTTAGGTGGACCGCAACCTCTTTTTTTTTGCACACAAATTCCGAGCAGTAAATGTTACTTTATTTAACGACAGTTATTCTATGACTACATAAAACGTAAAAGATATCTTTTTGCGGAATATCCGGTAAGAACTCAGAATTTCTAAATAAAGGAGGCCAAACTGGAATCCTGCACCACTATCTATATATTTTAAACGAAAAGCGCATTCTGTCAAATTTTCCACATGAATATCGTCTCTTTACGCATGCTTCAACGTTTTTTGAAGGCTTCTCCCCTCAGAAAAGGGAAAACTTGATGAATTAGCCCTCGCCTGTTTAGCCTAGGGGATTGAAAAGGGTTGATTGAAAATGGATGGAGTCACTATTGCATTGAAAGCACAGACTTTCTAATATATTTTTGCTCTGAAATTGAAAGATGAAGTTTTTTTTTAAGAACTCATGTTTCCGCAACTAAATATGCATATTTTTTCGCAAAATTTTAAAGATAGCTTGGATACAGTTATATTTATAACTGATTGAAATGTCAGAGAGTTCGGAAGATGAGAACAATTTTTTTATTGCTATGTCAAAGGAGCCGACGCGAAAACAAACAAAAAAATCGAGAAGAAAACATTTTTTTACAACTGGATAACAATATTGTTTCACGAAATTGGTACACGGGCTGTAAAACTGTTTTATTTATCACCAATAAAGATTTCAAAGAGTTCTTTAGTAAATTGTTTTGGTAAATTGTTTAGTAAAAAGTTTCCCCGGGCCCCCCATTTGAGGGGGCCCGGGGAAACTGCCCCGTATGCCCCTGAATTAGACAAGCTTCATTTTCAATAGGGATCATGCTAATAGTAAACATCAATAACATACAAAAATTGCAAGGAAATCGGAGCATATTTGCGAGAGTTAAAGCACGGACGGACGGGCAGACGGACAGAGAGACAGAAGTCGTAAACACTTTTCAACTATGTTGGAAAGTGTTAAAAATCACAATATTAGTGAAGGTGTTAAATAACTTTCAACTAATAGCGACAAATTATTAATAAACTAGCTGTTTAACCCGTTCTACCCACGGGAGTATATGAATTTAAGTTTAAAACCAAAATTAAAAATAAACATCAGTAAAAACAAATGTATCTATGTAATATGTAGAAAAATATTTTTCTACTACTGTGTATTTTTTAATGAAATTTAATTTATCAGACAGACAGGCAGCAGACGATAAAACGATATCTTTGGAATAAGGGATTAAATAGAATAAAAAGTTTTGTTGAAGTTTGTGATAAAATGTTTTTCTTTATTTTTTAAAAAAGGTAATAATTAAGCGCAGTTAAGTAATCTCTAATTATTTACATGCGAGGTAAAATAATTATCGTAATACCCGCTACAGCTTCTTAGTATTGCAGCGTAACGTATATTTCACATTGCAGTAAACATTTAGAACTGATTAGAACTCGCCCGATTACGTGTTGAACATAAAACAAGAACGAAAAATCATGCGTCAAGCATAGATTATGTAGCACTTTCCAACGTTTCCAAAATAATTTTACAAAACATACCGTATAATAAGCTAAAAGATAACATCTAAGTAAACAATTTGGAAAACGCATAACATATTTAAAAACATAATTTCAGGAATTTCCAACAGATACAATATTCAGAAAAATATCCGAATGCTTTTATTCAGCCCTGTATATGATCTATAGATTTGTATATGCTAGGATGCTAAATTTTAGTTTAGTTAGGAAACGCGTAGCACAGTTTAAAATTATCTTTCTGGAGTTTCTGTCAATAAACGGAAATGTGTTCGCGAACTTTTGTGCTGCCCTGTATAGGATCTACAGAATTTATACACACCACGTAATAGACAAAAAGCGAGTTAAAATTAAAATCGCGTTTAGTAACTTAAAACGCACTTCCAGGAATTAGTGTTAACAGACAGTAGAGAATTCTTTTGTGTGTCCCTGTAAATGAACGATGACTGCTATACACACACTATTCTGTAGTAAGCTTCTTGTAATGCACCTTAGATATATATATATGTGGGAATTGAACTGTTTTCCTGCTTGAACTAAAACGACAGAGTCAAAGCCAATCAGCGACTTCATCTTGATATTGCGTCATATAATCTATGTTGAAGCATGCAAGCTCCAAACCACACTTCAAAAGGAAGTCAAAAGAGGTGTTTTGGATCGAAGGGAAGCTTTGGCAGAGTCAATGAAGTTGGTGAGTTAAGACTGTCGTTTTTTGAACTATACTGAAGACGTCGACACTGAGATGTTTTAGATTAAATAAGATGTAATGCAGATAATCCAGATGGTTCATTAATATTCATATTCTTACATGTATTTTTTAACTTTCTTTGTAGTTAGTTTTATTAATATAGAGTTTATTTTAACTTGATGTTTTCTAGTTTATTTGAAGTAAATTGAGTGAATTATTTATTGAGTTGGTGTCAGAGAAAACTAAACCCCATAAGTGGTGTCAGAAGTGGGATACAGCCAAACAAATTTTGTAAAAGCATCAATAACTGAGAAAATATGTTTATAATTCTTATGAGTGCTTTCCAAAGGGCCTAAGTGATCAACATGGTATGTATGTAACGGAATATCCTCTTTCTCTATAGGGTGTAACAAACCTTCTTGTTTACCACACTTTCGATTAACTAAAATACAAGGAACACAATTTGCAATACACTTTTCTATCTTTTGTTTTACCTTAGGAATGTAAAAATCAGTTTCTAAGTTCTTTTCTGTTCGAACAACAGCATAATGACCCCTTTCATGAACAGCTTTGATTATATTCATTTGCATTTCCTCTGGAACAATTAACAAATCACTTCCGTTAACACATTTATAAAGAACGTTATTTTTTACTAAATAATCATCATAAGGTCTTACCTTCAAAATTTCTTTTATTGTTTTAATATAATCATCATTCTCTTGAGCCTGAGCAATTTTTAAAGTTAAACTATCCTGAACTACCATACAAACAGGATTCCTACTCAATGCATCAACATGCTTCATTTTAATGCCTGGCCTATGTTCTAGTTCATAATCGAAATCAGATAACAGTATTGCCCATCTCGTAATTTTCGTACTCATCTCCTTTTTATCCATAGTCATTTTAAATGCATTACAATCGGTAACTATTTTAAATGGAATGCCTAATACATACACTCTAAATTTCTTTAAGGCCTCTATCACCGACAAAACTTCCAATTCGTAACTAGTGCACTTCCGCTCCGATTCAGTTGTTTTTTTACTGGAAAAATACACAGGATGAAATTTATTATCTACTGGGGACTGTTGCATTAATACTGCTCCGTAGCCATCAATACTAGCATCACAATGAATTTCAGTTATACTTTTGGGATTGTATATTGACAGAACTGGCTCGGAAGACAAAATACTTTTAAGCTCACTAAAGGCTTTCTTTTCTTCCACATCAAATCGAAATTTAGAATCTTTCCTCAACATGTCGCTCAGAGGTTTAGCGATAACTGAGTAATCCTTTATAAACTTTCGAAAATATCCAGTTAATCCCAAATAACTTTGAATATCCTTGATACTTTTTGGTTCAGGAAAATTCATCACTGCCTTTGTTTTAAGTGGAGAAGGATATAATTTTCCATTCAAAATTCTATACCCCAAAAAATCAATTTCACGCCTTAGGAACATGCACTTTTTAATATTTAACTCTAATCCATAATCAGATGCGGTCTGCAGAACAAGTTTAAGCTTTTCTAAGCCTTCAGTTTCATTTTTAGAAGGTATTATCAGATCATCCATGTATATAACCACTACATTGTCCTTTAACAAACTTCGAAACACGTTATAAATATATTTCTGAAATACACTTGGCGAATTGGTCAATCCGAACGGGCACTTCAAAAATTCAAATTGGCCGTTATGAGTTACAAAAGAAGTGTACCTTCGAGAACCTTCCTCAACTTCTACATGAAAAAACCCATTTTTCAAATCGATTGTTGTGAACACCTCAGCCGAATGTAGTTGATCTATAACATCATCTATGACAGGCAATGGAAAGTGTTCGCGTATAGTCTTTTTATTAAGACGTCTGTAGTCAATGCAAAGTCTCGTTGTACCATCTTTTTTCTTCACTAAAACCACCGGCGATGAAAAATCAGAAGAACTTCTACGAATAATTCCTTGTGCTAGCCACTCCTCAATCTGGGTTTCAACAATTTTTTTCTCACACAGAGGTAATCTTCGAGGGGATGAACAAATTGGAATTTCATCAGTAAGGTTAATTTGCATTTTAACGTCAACCGTTTTTAATTTTGTAGGCACATAGCTTTCAATTAGGGAGGACAATTCTGAACGCAAGCCCTTATCAGTGACATAACTAAAATCAAGTTTAGGCTCATCTAAAATATTTACTATATTAACCAAAAAATTACTTGATTTATCCTCGGTTTTACACATTTTTACTTCATCTCCAGAAATTGTTAAAGTACCTTGATGAATAACATCAATGCCAATAATTAAATCGAAATTAATCGAACTGTCGTTAACGACAAAAATGTCAACTTCAAATTTCGAATCATCTACCTCAATTTCTGCCTTGAAATAACCTGCTGGCCTAATCAATGTTTTCCCCAAACCAGTCAAACACGTATCCGTAGCTTCCAATTTGAACACATTCCTCAAATTATCATAAACACTCTTTTTTAGAAGCGTTTTCTGGCTGCCTGTATCAATTAATGAAGTTAACTTAAATGAATCCAATTTAACCTCTTTAAGAATTAAATCCTTGAAACTCGTTACAATATTTATTTGAGAACGATCATTTGATGTCTTTACATCCTTTCTCCTACTGCATTCAAACGATTTATGACCATACGAATTGCACGAAAAGCAAAGAGGGCCTTTATCCTTGTTTCTACAGTGAATGCTTTTGTGATTTTCCCCCCCGCAGTTAAAGCGACGAATAGCCTTTACTACCTTTGACCTGTTACCAGATTCCATTTCGGGTTTTGATTTTAGCTTAACACCAATCTCTGGTTTAACATTTTCACCATCCGATCTTATTTTTTCATATACTTTAAGCTTTTGCTTAAATTCGCTAATATCGTTACAACCATATAAAAATGATTTCTTGAAAACAGGGTCTTTAATACCACTGATAACATACTGAATTAAAGCAGAATCCTCTACATTTCCGCGAGAGCACAGTCGTTTCATATTTAAAAAATATTCATCAAGAGTTTCGCCATCCCTCATTTTCCTTTTACATAACAACTGATGCATTTCTGCAGAATTACAAACTGTACCAAATTCAGAAACGAGTAATGATTTCACTCTGTGCCACGAATTCAATTTGCTTTCACTTTCAATCAATAGTTTAGCTTTACCAGTCATACGGCGTTTCGTTAAAATTAATTTATGCAAGTCACTTAAATTGAATAAAGAGATTTCGTCCTCAAAATCAGCGATCCATTTTTCGATACTTTCATACTGACTGCCACTATATGTTGCAATCATATTTTCAATATCACTAATACCAATAGATGGTTTTAAAATAAAGTCAAGGGTTAAGCGTTGTGTCATTTCATTTTTATTGCTAGCAGAATAATTTATTTCAGAACCAGAGGCAATATCATTAATTTTATTGCAAGATACATTACCAGCACCAATGCTAGCATTATTTTTGGTCTCATTTATTAGCTCAGTTTCATCATCACTAATTTCATTATCTTCGGAAATTATCTTTGACCTCAATACGTTTAGATTACACAGGCAAGAAATAACCCTGACAACTATATCATCGAAAGTACCAGAATTATCAATACATAACACGTTACAAATGGTAATTAGTTCGTTTACCGAAAATTCATCTTTAATTTTTTGAACTTTTCCATTATATTCATCACTATTTACTTCAAACGGAAAACCCGTAAAGTCTCTAATTCTGGAACGATTTTTTCTATCACCTTCATGGCCAAAAATCAAACGATGTAAATTCTTAATACTGGATGTCTTTTCAGTTTTTAAAGAAATAACTAATTCTCGAATATCTACTAACCTTGACATGATAAAAATAGGTTCGAAAATATCACTTTAAATGTACATTCCTCTCATAAAATTCAGAACTCTATCTATTCAATAGTGAGCGTTAACATTCATTCGATCCCGCTTCGACACCACTTATGGGGTTTAGTTTTCTCTGACACCAACTCAATAAATAATTCACTCAATTTACTTCAAATAAACTAGAAAACACCAAGTTAAAATAAACTCTATATTAATAAAACTAACTACGAAGAAAGTTAAAAAATACATGTAAGAATATGAATATTAATGAACAATCTGGATTATCTGCATTACATCTTATTTAATCTAAAACATCTCAGTGTCGACGTCTTCAGTATAGTTCAAAAAACGACAGTCTTAACTCACCAACTTCATTGACTCTGCCAAAGCTTCCCTTCGATCCAAAACACCTCTTTTGACTTCCTTTTGAAGTGTGGTTTGGAGCTTGCATGCTTCAACATAGATTATATGACGCAATATCAAGATGAAGTCGCTGATTGGCTTTGACTCTGTCGTTTTAGTTCAAGCAGGAAAACAGTTCAATTCCCACATTCGGCCATACTGACTGTCATCTGCCCTCAGGTGACTGATATGTAATACGTTTTTACCAAAAGAAATAAAAACAGCAACTAAAGTTCTTTAACAAAACGTTCACGAAAAAACACAATTCATACTATTCCTAAATATATCAACAAGTCTGTGTCAGTCTGCTGTCACAATTAGGATAATGTCACAATCAGGATTTCTTTAACTAAACCTCACCAGTATCAGTCCATGGTTTCATGTATTCAGCGCAAGTACTAGTAATCATTGGACCTTCTATAATTCCAATTCTTTTCACATCATAGGTATCACCACTCTTTAATTTTACAACCTTGTAAGGACCCAAATACTTTGGTCTTAACTTTAAACCCGGACCTTGTTGTGTACGCTTTATAGCAACGATATCATTAAGTTTAAATTTATTAGGTTTTCTTCTTCTCAGGTTGTAGGTTTTGCGATTCTCATTTTGAACCCTTAAAATTTGTTTTTTCGCTTCTTTTCCCAATTCCTCACGATTATTTATAAAATCGGACTGTGTTTCGGCATTCAAAAGATTAGTAATTTCAATACACCTTTCAATCTTTTGTTTTACCTTAGGAATGTAAAAATCAGTTTCTAAGTTCTTTTCTGTTCGAACAACAGCATAATGACCCCTTTCATGAACAGCTTTGATTATATTCATTTGCATTTCCTCTGGAACAACCAACAAATCACTTCCGTTAACACATTTATAAAGAACGTTATTTTTTACTAAATAATCATCATAAGGTCTTACCTTCAAAATTTCTTTTATTGTTTTAATATAATCATCATTCTCTTGAGCCTGAGCAATTTTTAAAGTTAAACTATCCTGAAGTTTTGTTGAAGTTTGTGATAAAATGTTTTTCTTTATTTTTTAAAAAAGGTAATAATTAAGCGCAGTTAAGTAATCTCTAATTATTTACATGCGAGGTAAAATAATTATCGTAATACCCGCTACAGCTTCTTAGTATTGCAGCGTAACGTATATTTCACATTGCAGTAAACATTTAGAACTGATTAGAACTCGCCCGATTACGTGTTGAACATAAAACAAGAACGAAAAATCATGCGTCAAGCATAGATTATGTAGCACTTTCCAACGTTTCCAAAATAATTTTACAAAACATACCGTATAATAAGCTAAAAGATAACATCTAAGTAAACAATTTGGAAAACGCATAACATATTTAAAAACATAATTTCAGGAATTTCCAACAGATACAATATTCAGAAAAATATCCGAATGCTTTTATTCAGCCCTGTATATGATCTATAGATTTGTATATGCTAGGATGCTAAATTTTAGTTTAGTTAGGAAACGCGTAGCACAGTTTAAAATTATCTTTCTGGAGTTTCTGTCAATAAACGGAAATGTGTTCGCGAACTTTTGTGCTGCCCTGTATAGGATCTACAGAATTTATACACACCACGTAATAGACAAAAAGCGAGTTAAAATTAAAATCGCGTTTAGTAACTTAAAACGCACTTCCAGGAATTAGTGTTAACAGACAGTAGAGAATTCTTTTGTGTGTCCCTGTAAATGAACGATGACTGCTATACACACACTATTCTGTAGTAAGCTTCTTGTAATGCACCTTAGATATATATATATGTGGGAATTGAACTGTTTTCCTGCTTGAACTAAAACGACAGAGTCAAAGCCAATCAGCGACTTCATCTTGATATTGCGTCATATAATCTATGTTGAAGCATGCAAGCTCCAAACCACACTTCAAAAGGAAGTCAAAAGAGGTGTTTTGGATCGAAGGGAAGCTTTGGCAGAGTCAATGAAGTTGGTGAGTTAAGACTGTCGTTTTTTGAACTATACTGAAGACGTCGACACTGAGATGTTTTAGATTAAATAAGATGTAATGCAGATAATCCAGATGGTTCATTAATATTCATATTCTTACATGTATTTTTTAACTTTCTTTGTAGTTAGTTTTATTAATATAGAGTTTATTTTAACTTGATGTTTTCTAGTTTATTTGAAGTAAATTGAGTGAATTATTTATTGAGTTGGTGTCAGAGAAAACTAAACCCCATAAGTGGTGTCAGAAGTGGGATACAGCCAAACAAATTTTGTAAAAGCATCAATAACTGAGAAAATATGTTTATAATTCTTATGAGTGCTTTCCAAAGGGCCTAAGTGATCAACATGGTATGTATGTAACGGAATATCCTCTTTCTCTATAGGGTGTAACAAACCTTCTTGTTTACCACACTTTCGATTAACTAAAATACAAGGAACACAATTTGCAATACACTTTTCTATCTTTTGTTTTACCTTAGGAATGTAAAAATCAGTTTCTAAGTTCTTTTCTGTTCGAACAACAGCATAATGACCCCTTTCATGAACAGCTTTGATTATATTCATTTGCATTTCCTCTGGAACAATTAACAAATCACTTCCGTTAACACATTTATAAAGAACGTTATTTTTTACTAAATAATCATCATAAGGTCTTACCTTCAAAATTTCTTTTATTGTTTTAATATAATCATCATTCTCTTGAGCCTGAGCAATTTTTAAAGTTAAACTATCCTGAACTACCATACAAACAGGATTCCTACTCAATGCATCAACATGCTTCATTTTAATGCCTGGCCTATGTTCTAGTTCATAATCGAAATCAGATAACAGTATTGCCCATCTCGTAATTTTCGTACTCATCTCCTTTTTATCCATAGTCATTTTAAATGCATTACAATCGGTAACTATTTTAAATGGAATGCCTAATACATACACTCTAAATTTCTTTAAGGCCTCTATCACCGACAAAACTTCCAATTCGTAACTAGTGCACTTCCGCTCCGATTCAGTTGTTTTTTTACTGGAAAAATACACAGGATGAAATTTATTATCTACTGGGGACTGTTGCATTAATACTGCTCCGTAGCCATCAATACTAGCATCACAATGAATTTCAGTTATACTTTTGGGATTGTATATTGACAGAACTGGCTCGGAAGACAAAATACTTTTAAGCTCACTAAAGGCTTTCTTTTCTTCCACATCAAATCGAAATTTAGAATCTTTCCTCAACATGTCGCTCAGAGGTTTAGCGATAACTGAGTAATCCTTTATAAACTTTCGAAAATATCCAGTTAATCCCAAATAACTTTGAATATCCTTGATACTTTTTGGTTCAGGAAAATTCATCACTGCCTTTGTTTTAAGTGGAGAAGGATATAATTTTCCATTCAAAATTCTATACCCCAAAAAATCAATTTCACGCCTTAGGAACATGCACTTTTTAATATTTAACTCTAATCCATAATCAGATGCGGTCTGCAGAACAAGTTTAAGCTTTTCTAAGCCTTCAGTTTCATTTTTAGAAGGTATTATCAGATCATCCATGTATATAACCACTACATTGTCCTTTAACAAACTTCGAAACACGTTATAAATATATTTCTGAAATACACTTGGCGAATTGGTCAATCCGAACGGGCACTTCAAAAATTCAAATTGGCCGTTATGAGTTACAAAAGAAGTGTACCTTCGAGAACCTTCCTCAACTTCTACATGAAAAAACCCATTTTTCAAATCGATTGTTGTGAACACCTCAGCCGAATGTAGTTGATCTATAACATCATCTATGACAGGCAATGGAAAGTGTTCGCGTATAGTCTTTTTATTAAGACGTCTGTAGTCAATGCAAAGTCTCGTTGTACCATCTTTTTTCTTAACTAAAACCACCGGCGATGAAAAATCAGAAGAACTTCTACGAATAATTCCTTGTGCTAGCCACTCCTCAATCTGGGTTTCAACAATTTTTTTCTCACACAGAGGTAATCTTCGAGGGGATGAACAAATTGGAATTTCATCAGTAAGGTTAATTTGCATTTTAACGTCAACCGTTTTTAATTTTGTAGGCACATAGCTTTCAATTAGGGAGGACAATTCTGAACGCAAGCCCTTATCAGTGACATAACTAAAATCAAGTTTAGGCTCATCTAAAATATTTACTATATTAACCAAAAAATTACTTGATTTATCCTCGGTTTTACACATTTTTACTTCATCTCCAGAAATTGTTAAAGTACCTTGATGAATAACATCAATGCCAATAATTAAATCGAAATTAATCGAACTGTCGTTAACGACAAAAATGTCAACTTCAAATTTCGAATCATCTACCTCAATTTCTGCCTTGAAATAACCTGCTGGCCTAATCAATGTTTTCCCCAAACCAGTCAAACACGTATCCGTAGCTTCCAATTTGAACACATTCCTCAAATTATCATAAACACTCTTTTTTAGAAGCGTTTTCTGGCTGCCTGTATCAATTAATGAAGTTAACTTAAATGAATCCAATTTAACCTCTTTAAGAATTAAATCCTTGAAACTCGTTACAATATTTATTTGAGAACGATCATTTGATGTCTTTACATCCTTTCTCCTACTGCATTCAAACGATTTATGACCATACGAATTGCACGAAAAGCAAAGAGGGCCTTTATCCTTGTTTCTACAGTGAATGCTTTTGTGATTTTCCCCCCCGCAGTTAAAGCGACGAATAGCCTTTACTACCTTTGACCTGTTACCAGATTCCATTTCGGGTTTTGATTTTAGCTTAACACCAATCTCTGGTTTAACATTTTCACCATCCGATCTTATTTTTTCATATACTTTAAGCTTTTGCTTAAATTCGCTAATATCGTTACAACCATATAAAAATGATTTCTTGAAAACAGGGTCTTTAATACCACTGATAACATACTGAATTAAAGCAGAATCCTCTACATTTCCGCGAGAGCACAGTCGTTTCATATTTAAAAAATATTCATCAAGAGTTTCGCCATCCCTCATTTTCCTTTTACATAACAACTGATGCATTTCTGCAGAATTACAAACTGTACCAAATTCAGAAACGAGTAATGATTTCACTCTGTGCCACGAATTCAATTTGCTTTCACTTTCAATCAATAGTTTAGCTTTACCAGTCATACGGCGTTTCGTTAAAATTAATTTATGCAAGTCACTTAAATTGAATAAAGAGATTTCGTCCTCAAAATCAGCGATCCATTTTTCGATACTTTCATACTGACTGCCACTATATGTTGCAATCATATTTTCAATATCACTAATACCAATAGATGGTTTTAAAATAAAGTCAGGGGTTAAGCGTTGTGTCATTTCATTTTTATTGCTAGCAGAATAATTTATTTCAGAACCAGAGGCAATATCATTAATTTTATTGCAAGATACATTACCAGCACCAATGCTAGCATTATTTTTGGTCTCATTTATTAGCTCAGTTTCATCATCACTAATTTCATTATCTTCGGAAATTATCTTTGACCTCAATACGTTTAGATTACACAGGCAAGAAATAACCCTGACAACTATATCATCGAAAGTACCAGAATTATCAATACATAACACGTTACAAATGGTAATTAGTTCGTTTACCGAAAATTCATCTTTAATTTTTTGAACTTTTCCATTATATTCATCACTATTTACTTCAAACGGAAAACCCGTAAAGTCTCTAATTCTGGAACGATTTTTTCTATCACCTTCATGGCCAAAAATCAAACGATGTAAATTCTTAATACTGGATGTCTTTTCAGTTTTTAAAGAAATAACTAATTCTCGAATATCTACTAACCTTGACATGATAAAAATAGGTTCGAAAATATCACTTTAAATGTACATTCCTCTCATAAAATTCAGAACTCTATCTATTCAATAGTGAGCGTTAACATTCATTCGATCCCGCTTCGACACCACTTATGGGGTTTAGTTTTCTCTGACACCAACTCAATAAATAATTCACTCAATTTACTTCAAATAAACTAGAAAACACCAAGTTAAAATAAACTCTATATTAATAAAACTAACTACGAAGAAAGTTAAAAAATACATGTAAGAATATGAATATTAATGAACAATCTGGATTATCTGCATTACATCTTATTTAATCTAAAACATCTCAGTGTCGACGTCTTCAGTATAGTTCAAAAAACGACAGTCTTAACTCACCAACTTCATTGACTCTGCCAAAGCTTCCCTTCGATCCAAAACACCTCTTTTGACTTCCTTTTGAAGTGTGGTTTGGAGCTTGCATGCTTCAACATAGATTATATGACGCAATATCAAGATGAAGTCGCTGATTGGCTTTGACTCTGTCGTTTTAGTTCAAGCAGGAAAACAGTTCAATTCCCACATTCGGCCATACTGACTGTCATCTGCCCTCAGGTGACTGATATGTAATACGTTTTTACCAAAAGAAATAAAAACAGCAACTAAAGTTCTTTAACAAAACGTTCACGAAAAAACACAATTCATACTATTCCTAAATATATCAACAAGTCTGTGTCAGTCTGCTGTCACAATTAGGATAATGTCACAATCAGGATTTCTTTAACTAAACCTCACCAGTATCAGTCCATGGTTTCATGTATTCAGCGCAAGTACTAGTAATCATTGGACCTTCTATAATTCCAATTCTTTTCACATCATAGGTATCACCACTCTTTAATTTTACAACCTTGTAAGGACCCAAATACTTTGGTCTTAACTTTAAACCCGGACCTTGTTGTGTACGCTTTATAGCAACGATATCATTAAGTTTAAATTTATTAGGTTTTCTTCTTCTCAGGTTGTAGGTTTTGCGATTCTCATTTTGAACCCTTAAAATTTGTTTTTTCGCTTCTTTTCCCAATTCCTCACGATTATTTATAAAATCGGACTGTGTTTCGGCATTCAAAAGATTAGTAATTTCAATACACCTTTCAATCTTTTGTTTTACCTTAGGAATGTAAAAATCAGTTTCTAAGTTCTTTTCTGTTCGAACAACAGCATAATGACCCCTTTCATGAACAGCTTTGATTATATTCATTTGCATTTCCTCTGGAACAACCAACAAATCACTTCCGTTAACACATTTATAAAGAACGTTATTTTTTACTAAATAATCATCATAAGGTCTTACCTTCAAAATTTCTTTTATTGTTTTAATATAATCATCATTCTCTTGAGCCTGAGCAATTTTTAAAGTTAAACTATCCTGAAGTTTTGTTGAAGTTTGTGATAAAATGTTTTTCTTTATTTTTTAAAAAAGGTAATAATTAAGCGCAGTTAAGTAATCTCTAATTATTTACATGCGAGGTAAAATAATTATCGTAATACCCGCTACAGCTTCTTAGTATTGCAGCGTAACGTATATTTCACATTGCAGTAAACATTTAGAACTGATTAGAACTCGCCCGATTACGTGTTGAACATAAAACAAGAACGAAAAATCATGCGTCAAGCATAGATTATGTAGCACTTTCCAACGTTTCCAAAATAATTTTACAAAACATACCGTATAATAAGCTAAAAGATAACATCTAAGTAAACAATTTGGAAAACGCATAACATATTTAAAAACATAATTTCAGGAATTTCCAACAGATACAATATTCAGAAAAATATCCGAATGCTTTTATTCAGCCCTGTATATGATCTATAGATTTGTATATGCTAGGATGCTAAATTTTAGTTTAGTTAGGAAACGCGTAGCACAGTTTAAAATTATCTTTCTGGAGTTTCTGTCAATAAACGGAAATGTGTTCGCGAACTTTTGTGCTGCCCTGTATAGGATCTACAGAATTTATACACACCACGTAATAGACAAAAAGCGAGTTAAAATTAAAATCGCGTTTAGTAACTTAAAACGCACTTCCAGGAATTAGTGTTAACAGACAGTAGAGAATTCTTTTGTGTGTCCCTGTAAATGAACGATGACTGCTATACACACACTATTCTGTAGTAAGCTTCTTGTAATGCACCTTAGATATATATATATGTGGGAATTGAACTGTTTTCCTGCTTGAACTAAAACGACAGAGTCAAAGCCAATCAGCGACTTCATCTTGATATTGCGTCATATAATCTATGTTGAAGCATGCAAGCTCCAAACCACACTTCAAAAGGAAGTCAAAAGAGGTGTTTTGGATCGAAGGGAAGCTTTGGCAGAGTCAATGAAGTTGGTGAGTTAAGACTGTCGTTTTTTGAACTATACTGAAGACGTCGACACTGAGATGTTTTAGATTAAATAAGATGTAATGCAGATAATCCAGATGGTTCATTAATATTCATATTCTTACATGTATTTTTTAACTTTCTTCGTAGTTAGTTTTATTAATATAGAGTTTATTTTAACTTGATGTTTTCTAGTTTATTTGAAGTAAATTGAGTGAATTATTTATTGAGTTGGTGTCAGAGAAAACTAAACCCCATAAGTGGTGTCGAAGCGGGATCGAATGAATGTTAACGCTCACTATTGAATAGATAGAGTTCTGAATTTTATGAGAGGAATGTACATTTAAAGTGATATTTTCGAACCTATTTTTATCATGTCAAGGTTAGTAGATATTCGAGAATTAGTTATTTCTTTAAAAACTGAAAAGACATCCAGTATTACGAATTTACATCGTTTGATTTTTGGCCATGAAGGTGATAGAAAAAATCGTTCCAGAATTAGAGACTTTACGGGTTTTCCGTTTGAAGTAAATAGTGATGAATATAATGGAAAAGTTCAAAAAATTAAAGATGAATTTTCGGTAAACGAACTAATTACCATTTGTAACGTGTTATGTATTGATAATTCTGGTACTTTCGATGATATAGTTGTCAGGGTTATTTCTTGCCTGTGTAATCTAAACGTATTGAGGTCAAAGATAATTTCCGAAGATAATGAAATTAGTGATGATGAAACTGAGCTAATAAATGAGACCAAAAGTAATGCTAGCATTGGTGCTGGTAATGTATCTTGCAATAAAATTAATGATATTGCCTCTGGTTCTGAAATAAATTATTCTGCTAGCAATAAAAATGAAATGACACAACGCTTAACCCCTGACTTTATTTTAAAACCATCTATTGGTATTAGTGATATTGAAAATATGATTGCAACATATAGTGGCAGTCAGTATGAAAGTATCGAAAAATGGATCGCTGATTTTGAGGACGTAATCTCTTTATTCAATTTAAGTGACTTGCATAAATTAATTTTAACGAAACGCCGTATGACTGGTAAAGCTAAACTATTGATTGAAAGTGAAAGCAAATTGAATTCGTGGCACAGAGTGAAATCATTACTCGTTTCTGAATTTGGTACAGTTTGTAATTCTGCAGAAATGCATCAGTTGTTATGTAAAAGGAGAATGAGGGATGGCGAAACTCTTGATGAATATTTTTTAAATATGAAACGACTATGCTCTCGCGGAAATGTAGAGGATTCTGCTTTAATTCAGTATGTTATCGGTGGTATTAAAGACCCTGTTTTCAAGAAATCATTTTTATATGGTTGTAACGATATTAGCGAATTTAAGCAAAAGCTTAAAGTATATGAAAAAATAAGATCGGATGGTGAAAATGTTAAACCAGAGATTGGTGTTAAGCTAAAATCAAAACCCGAAATGGAATCTGGTAACAGGTCAAAGGTAGTAAAGGCTATTCGTCGCTTTAACTGCGGGGGGGAAAATCACAAAAGCATTCACTGTAGAAACAAGGATAAAGGCCCTCTTTGCTTTTCGTGCAATTCGTATGGTCATAAATCGTTTGAATGCAGTAGGAGAAAGGATGTAAAGACATCAAATGATCGTTCTCAAATAAATATTGTAACGAGTTTCAAGGATTTAATTCTTAAAGAGGTTAAATTGGATTCATTGAAGTTAACTTCATTAATTGATACAGGCAGCCAGAAAACGCTTCTAAAAAAGAGTGTTTATGATAATTTGAGGAATGTGTTCAAATTGGAAGCTACGGATACGTGTTTGACTGGTTTGGGGAAAACATTGATTAGGCCAGCAGGTTATTTCAAGGCAGAAATTGAGGTAGATGATTCGAAATTTGAAGTTGACATTTTTGTCGTTAACGACAGTTCGATTAATTTCGATTTAATTATTGGCATTGATGTTATTCATCAAGGTACTTTAACAATTTCTGGAGATGAAGTAAAAATGTGTAAAACCGAGGATAAATCAAGTAATTTTTTGGTTAATATAGTAAATATTTTAGATGAGCCTAAACTTGATTTTAGTTATGTCACTGATAAGGGCTTGCGTTCAGAATTGTCCTCCCTAATTGAAAGCTATGTGCCTACAAAATTAAAAACGGTTGACGTTAAAATGCAAATTAACCTTACTGATGAAATTCCAATTTGTTCATCCCCTCGAAGATTACCTCTGTGTGAGAAAAAAATTGTTGAAACCCAGATTGAGGAGTGGCTAGCACAAGGAATTATTCGTAGAAGTTCTTCTGATTTTTCATCGCCGGTGGTTTTAGTTAAGAAAAAAGATGGTACAACGAGACTTTGCATTGACTACAGACGTCTTAATAAAAAGACTATACGCGAACACTTTCCATTGCCTGTCATAGATAATGTTATAGATCAACTACATTCGGCTGAGGTGTTCACAACAATCGATTTGAAAAATGGGTTTTTTCATGTAGAAGTTGAGGAAGGTTCTCGAAGGTACACTTCTTTTGTAACTCATAACGGCCAATTTGAATTTTTGAAGTGCCCGTTCGGATTGACCAATTCGCCAAGTGTATTTCAGAAATATATTTATAACGTGTTTCGAAGTTTGTTAAAGGACAATGTAGTGGTTATATACATGGATGATCTGATAATACCTTCTAAAAATGAAACTGAAGGCTTAGAAAAGCTTAAACTTGTTCTGCAGACCGCATCTGATTATGGATTAGAGTTAAATATTAAAAAGTGCATGTTCCTAAGGCGTGAAATTGATTTTTTGGGGTATAGAATTTTGAATGGAAAATTATATCCTTCTCCACTTAAAACAAAGGCAGTGATGAATTTTCCTGAACCAAAAAGTATCAAGGATATTCAAAGTTATTTGGGATTAACTGGATATTTTCGAAAGTTTATAAAGGATTACTCAGTTATCGCTAAACCTCTGAGCGACATGTTGAGGAAAGATTCTAAATTTCGATTTGATGTGGAAGAAAAGAAAGCCTTTAGTGAGCTTAAAAGTATTTTGTCTTCCGAGCCAGTTCTGTCAATATACAATCCCAAAAGTATAACTGAAATTCATTGTGATGCTAGTATTGATGGCTACGGAGCAGTATTAATGCAACAGTCCCCAGTAGATAATAAATTTCATCCTGTGTATTTTTCCAGTAAAAAAACAACTGAATCGGAGCGGAAGTGCACTAGTTACGAATTGGAAGTTTTGTCGGTGATAGAGGCCTTAAAGAAATTTAGAGTGTATGTATTAGGCATTCCATTTAAAATAGTTACCGATTGTAATGCATTTAAAATGACTATGGATAAAAAAGAGATGAGTACGAAAATTACGAGATGGGCAATACTGTTATCTGATTTCGATTATGAACTAGAACATAGGCCAGGCATTAAAATGAAGCATGTTGATGCATTGAGTAGGAATCCTGTTTGTATGGTAGTTCAGGATAGTTTAACTTTAAAAATTGCTCAGGCTCAAGAGAATGATGATTATATTAAAACAATAAAAGAAATTTTGAAGGTAAGACCTTATGATGATTATTTAGTAAAAAATAACGTTCTTTATAAATGTGTTAACGGAAGTGATTTGTTGGTTGTTCCAGAGGAAATGCAAATGAATATAATCAAAGCTGTTCATGAAAGGGGTCATTATGCTGTTGTTCGAACAGAAAAGAACTTAGAAACTGATTTTTACATTCCTAAGGTAAAACAAAAGATAGAAAAGTGTATTGCAAATTGTGTTCCTTGTATTTTAGTTAATCGAAAGTGTGGTAAACAAGAAGGTTTGTTACACCCTATAGAGAAAGAGGATATTCCGTTACATACATACCATGTTGATCACTTAGGCCCTTTGGAAAGCACTCATAAGAATTATAAACATATTTTCTCAGTTATTGATGCTTTTACAAAATTTGTTTGGCTGTATCCCACTTCTGACACCACTTATGGGGTTTAGTTTTCTCTGACACCAACTCAATAAATAATTCACTCAATTTACTTCAAATAAACTAGAAAACATCAAGTTAAAATAAACTCTATATTAATAAAACTAACTACGAAGAAAGTTAAAAAATACATGTAAGAATATGAATATTAATGAACAATCTGGATTATCTGCATTACATCTTATTTAATCTAAAACATCTCAGTGTCGACGTCTTCAGTATAGTTCAAAAAACGACAGTCTTAACTCACCAACTTCATTGACTCTGCCAAAGCTTCCCTTCGATCCAAAACACCTCTTTTGACTTCCTTTTGAAGTGTGGTTTGGAGCTTGCATGCTTCAACATAGATTATATGACGCAATATCAAGATGAAGTCGCTGATTGGCTTTGACTCTGTCGTTTTAGTTCAAGCAGGAAAACAGTTCAATTCCCACATTCGGCCATACTGACTGTCATCTGCCCTCAGGTGACTGATATGTAATACGTTTTTACCAAAAGAAATAAAAACAGCAACTAAAGTTCTTTAACAAAACGTTCACGAAAAAACACAATTCATACTATTCCTAAATATATCAACAAGTCTGTGTCAGTCTGCTGTCACAATTAGGATAATGTCACAATCAGGATTTCTTTAACTAAACCTCACCAGTATCAGTCCTTGGTTTCATGTATTCAGCGCAAGTACTAGTAATCATTGGACCTTCTATAATTCCAATTCTTTTCACATCATAGGTATCACCACTCTTTAATTTTACAACCTGTAAGGACCCAAATACTTTGGTCTTAACTTTAAACCCGGACCTTGTTGTGTACGCTTTATAGCAACGATATCATTAAGTTTAAATTTATTAGGTTTTCTTCTTCTCAGGTTGTAGGTTTTGCGATTCTCATTTTGAACCCTTAAAATTTGTTTTTCGCTTCTTTTCCCAATTCCTCACGATTATTTATAAAATCGGACTGTGGTTTCGGCATTCAAAAGATTAGTAATTTCAATACACCTTCAATCTTTTGCTTTACCTTGGAATGTAAAAATCAGTTTCTAAGTTCTTTTCTGTTCGAACAACAGCATAATGACCCCTTTCATGAACAGCTTTGATTATATTCATTTGCATTTCCTCTGGAACAACCAACAAATCACTTCCGTTAACACATTTATAAAGAACGTTATTTTTTACTAAATAATCTCATAAGGTCTTACCTTCAAAATTTCTTTATTGTTTTAATATAATAATCATTCTCTTGAGCCTGAGCAATTTTTAAAGTTAAACTATCCTGAAGTTTTGTTGAAGTTTGTGATAAAATGTTTTTCTTTATTTTTTAAAAAGGTAATAATTAAGCGCAGTTAAGTAATCTCTAATTATTTACATGCGAGGTAAAATAATTATCGTAATACCCGCTACAGCTTCTTAGTATTGCAGCGTAACGTATATTTCACATTGCAGTAAACATTTAGAAACTGATTAGAACTCGCCCGATTACGTGTTGAACATAAAACAAGAACGAAAAATCATGCGTCAAGCATAGATTATGTAGCACTTTCCAACGTTTCCAAAATAATTTTACAAAACATACCGTATAATAAGCTAAAAGTATAACATCTAAGTAAACAATTTGGAAAACGCATAACATATTTAAAAACATAATTTCAGGAATTTCCAACAGATACAATATTCAGAAAAATATCCGAATGCTTTTATTCAGCCCTGTATATGATCTATAGATTTGTATATGCTAGGATGCTAAATTTTAGTTTAGTTAGGAAACGCGTAGCACAGTTTAAAATTATCTTTCTGGAGTTTCTGTCAATAAACGGAAATGTGTTCGCGAACTTTTGTGCTGCCCTGTATAGGATCTACAGAATTTATACACACCACGTAATAGACAAAAAGCGAGTTAAAATTAAAATCGCGTTTAGTAACTTAAAACGCACTTCCAGGAATTAAGTGTTAACAGACAGTAGAGAATTCTTTTGTGTGTCCCTGTAAATGAACGATGACTGCTATACACACACTATTCTGTAGTAAGCTTCTTGTAATGCACCTTAGATATATATATATGTGGGAATTGAACTGTTTTCCTGCTTGAACTAAAACGACAGAGTCAAAGCCAATCAGCGACTTCATCTTGATATTGCGTCATATAATCTATGTTGAAGCATGCAAGCTCCAAACCACACTTCAAAAGGAAGTCAAAAGAGGTGTTTTGGATCGAAGGGAAGCTTTGGCAGAGTCAATGAAGTTGGTGAGTTAAGACTGTCGTTTTTTGAACTATACTGAAGACGTCGACACTGAGATGTTTTAGATTAAATAAGATGTAATGCAGATAATCCAGATGGTTCATTAATATTCATATTCTTACATGTATTTTTTAACTTTCTTTGTAGTTAGTTTTATTTAATATAGAGTTTATTTTAACTTGATGTTTTCTAGTTTATTTGAAGTAAATTGAGTGAATATATTTATTGAGTTGGTGTCAGAGAAAACTAAACCCCATAAGTGGTGTCGAAGCGGGATCGAATGAATGTTAACGCTCACTATTGAATAGATAGAGTTCTGAATTTTATGAGAGGAATGTACATTTAAAGTGATATTTTCGAACCTATTTTTATCATGTCAAGGTTAGTAGATATTCGAGAATTAGTTATTTCTTTAAAAACTGAAAAGACATCCAGTATTAAGAATTTACATCGTTTGATTTTTGGCCATGAAGGTGATAGAAAAAATCGTTCCAGAATTAGAGACTTTACGGGTTTTCCGTTTGAAGTAAATAGTGATGAATATAATGGAAAAGTTCAAAAAATTAAAGATGAATTTTCGGTAAACGAACTAATTACCATTTGTAACGTGTTATGTATTGATAATTCTGGTACTTTCGATGATATAGTTGTCAGGGTTATTTCTTGCCTGTGTAATCTAAACGTATTGAGGTCAAAGATAATTTCCGAAGATAATGAAATTAGTGATGATGAAACTGAGCTAATAAATGAGACCAAAAATAATGCTAGCATTGGTGCTGGTAATGTATCTTGCAATAAAATTAATGATATTGCCTCTGGTTCTGAAATAAATTATTCTGCTAGCAATAAAAATGAAATGACACAACGCTTAACCCCTGACTTTATTTTAAAACCATCTATTGGTATTAGTGATATTGAAAATATGATTGCAACATATAGTGGCAGTCAGTATGAAAGTATCGAAAAATGGATCGCTGATTTTGAGGACGTAATCTCTTTATTCAATTTAAGTGACTTGCATAAATTAATTTTAACGAAACGCCGTATGACTGGTAAAGCTAAACTATTGATTGAAAGTGAAAGCAAATTGAATTCGTGGCACAGAGTGAAATCATTACTCGTTTCTGAATTTGGTACAGTTTGTAATTCTGCAGAAATGCATCAGTTGTTATGTAAAAGGAGAATGAGGGATGGCGAAACTCTTGATGAATATTTTTTAAATATGAAACGACTATGCTCTCGCGGAAATGTAGAGGATTCTGCTTTAATTCAGTATGTTATCGGTGGTATTAAAGACCCTGTTTTCAAGAAATCATTTTTATATGGTTGTAACGATATTAGCGAATTTAAGCAAAAGCTTAAAGTATATGAAAAAATAAGATCGGATGGTGAAAATGTTAAACCAGAGATTGGTGTTAAGCTAAAATCAAAACCCGAAATGGAATCTGGTAACAGGTCAAAGGTAGTAAAGGCTATTCGTCGCTTTAACTGCGGGGGGGAAAATCACAAAAGCATTCACTGTAGAAACAAGGATAAAGGCCCTCTTTGCTTTTCGTGCAATTCGTATGGTCATAAATCGTTTGAATGCAGTAGGAGAAAGGATGTAAAGACATCAAATGATCGTTCTCAAATAAATATTGTAACGAGTTTCAAGGATTTAATTCTTAAAGAGGTTAAATTGGATTCATTGAAGTTAACTTCATTAATTGATACAGGCAGCCAGAAAACGCTTCTAAAAAAGAGTGTTTATGATAATTTGAGGAATGTGTTCAAATTGGAAGCTACGGATACGTGTTTGACTGGTTTGGGGAAAACATTGATTAGGCCAGCAGGTTATTTCAAGGCAGAAATTGAGGTAGATGATTCGAAATTTGAAGTTGACATTTTTGTCGTTAACGACAGTTCGATTAATTTCGATTTAATTATTGGCATTGATGTTATTCATCAAGGTACTTTAACAATTTCTGGAGATGAAGTAAAAATGTGTAAAACCGAGGATAAATCAAGTAATTTTTTGGTTAATATAGTAAATATTTTAGATGAGCCTAAACTTGATTTTAGTTATGTCACTGATAAGGGCTTGCGTTCAGAATTGTCCTCCCTAATTGAAAGCTATGTGCCTACAAAATTAAAAACGGTTGACGTTAAAATGCAAATTAACCTTACTGATGAAATTCCAATTTGTTCATCCCCTCGAAGATTACCTCTGTGTGAGAAAAAAATTGTTGAAACCCAGATTGAGGAGTGGCTAGCACAAGGAATTATTCGTAGAAGTTCTTCTGATTTTTCATCGCCGGTGGTTTTAGTTAAGAAAAAAGATGGTACAACGAGACTTTGCATTGACTACAGACGTCTTAATAAAAAGACTATACGCGAACACTTTCCATTGCCTGTCATAGATGATGTTATAGATCAACTACATTCGGCTGAGGTGTTCACAACAATCGATTTGAAAAATGGGTTTTTTCATGTAGAAGTTGAGGAAGGTTCTCGAAGGTACACTTCTTTTGTAACTCATAACGGCCAATTTGAATTTTTGAAGTGCCCGTTCGGATTGACCAATTCGCCAAGTGTATTTCAGAAATATATTTATAACGTGTTTCGAAGTTTGTTAAAGGACAATGTAGTGGTTATATACATGGATGATCTGATAATACCTTCTAAAAATGAAACTGAAGGCTTAGAAAAGCTTAAACTTGTTCTGCAGACCGCATCTGATTATGGATTAGAGTTAAATATTAAAAAGTGCATGTTCCTAAGGCGTGAAATTGATTTTTTGGGGTATAGAATTTTGAATGGAAAATTATATCCTTCTCCACTTAAAACAAAGGCAGTGATGAATTTTCCTGAACCAAAAAGTATCAAGGATATTCAAAGTTATTTGGGATTAACTGGATATTTTCGAAAGTTTATAAAGGATTACTCAGTTATCGCTAAACCTCTGAGCGACATGTTGAGGAAAGATTCTAAATTTCGATTTGATGTGGAAGAAAAGAAAGCCTTTAGTGAGCTTAAAAGTATTTTGTCTTCCGAGCCAGTTCTGTCAATATACAATCCCAAAAGTATAACTGAAATTCATTGTGATGCTAGTATTGATGGCTACGGAGCAGTATTAATGCAACAGTCCCCAGTAGATAATAAATTTCATCCTGTGTATTTTTCCAGTAAAAAAACAACTGAATCGGAGCGGAAGTGCACTAGTTACGAATTGGAAGTTTTGTCGGTGATAGAGGCCTTAAAGAAATTTAGAGTGTATGTATTAGGCATTCCATTTAAATAGTTACCGATTGTAATGCATTTAAAATGACTATGGATAAAAAAGAGATGAGTACGAAAATTACGAGATGGGCAATACTGTTATCTGATTTCGATTATGAACTAGAACATAGGCCAGGCATTAAAATGAAGCATGTTGATGCATTGAGTAGGAATCCTGTTTGTATGGTAGTTCAGGATAGTTTAACTTTAAAAATTGCTCAGGCTCAAGAGAATGATGATTATATTAAAACAATAAAAGAAATTTTGAAGGTAAGACCTTATGATGATTATTTAGTAAAAAATAACGTTCTTTATAAATGTGTTAACGGAAGTGATTTGTTGGTTGTTCCAGAGGAAATGCAAATGAATATAATCAAAGCTGTTCATGAAAGGGGTCATTATGCTGTTGTTCGAACAGAAAAGAACTTAGAAACTGATTTTTACATTCCTAAGGTAAAACAAAAGATAGAAAAGTGTATTGCAAATTGTGTTCCTTGTATTTTAGTTAATCGAAAGTGTGGTAAACAAGAAGGTTTGTTACACCCTATAGAGAAAGAGGATATTCCGTTACATACATACCATGTTGATCACTTAGGCCCTTTGGAAAGCACTCATAAGAATTATAAACATATTTTCTCAGTTATTGATGCTTTTACAAAATTTGTTTGGCTGTATCCCACTTCTGACACCACTTATGGGGTTTAGTTTTCTCTGACACCAACTCAATAAATAATTCACTCAATTTACTTCAAATAAACTAGAAAACATCAAGTTAAAATAAACTCTATATTAATAAAACTAACTACAAAGAAAGTTTAAAAATACATGTAAGAATATGAATATTAATGAACCATCTGGATTATCTGCATTACATCTTATTTAATCTAAAACATCTCAGTGTCGACGTCTTCAGTATAGTTCAAAAAACGACAGTCTTAACTCACCAACTTCATTGACTCTGCCAAAGCTTCCCTTCGATCCAAAACACCTCTTTTGACTTCCTTTTGAAGTGTGGTTTGGAGCTTGCATGCTTCAACATAGATTATATGACGCAATATCAAGATGAAGTCGCTGATTGGCTTTGACTCTGTCGTTTTAGTTCAAGCAGGAAAACAGTTCAATTCCCACATTCGGCCATACTGACTGTCATCTGCCCTCAGGTGACTGATATGTAATACGTTTTTACCAAAAGAAATAAAAACAGCAACTAAAGTTCTTTAACAAAACGTTCACGAAAAAACACAATTCATACTATTCCTAAATATATCAACAAGTCTGTGTCAGTCTGCTGTCACAATTAGGATAATGTCACAATCAGGATTTCTTTAACTAAACCTCACCAGTATCAGTCCATGGTTTCATGTATTCAGCGCAAGTACTAGTAATCATTGGACCTTCTATAATTCCAATTCTTTTCACATCATAGGTATCACCACTCTTTAATTTTACAACCTTGTAAGGACCCAAATACTTTGGTCTTAACTTTAAACCCGGACCTTGTTGTGTACGCTTTATAGCAACGATATCATTAAGTTTAAATTTATTAGGTTTTCTTCTTCTCAGGTTGTAGGTTTTGCGATTCTCATTTTGAACCCTTAAAATTTGTTTTTTCGCTTCTTTTCCCAATTCCTCACGATTATTTATAAAATCGGACTGTGTTTCGGCATTCAAAAGATTAGTAATTTCAATACACCTTTCAATCTTTTGTTTTACCTTAGGAATGTAAAAATCAGTTTCTAAGTTCTTTTCTGTTCGAACAACAGCATAATGACCCCTTTCATGAACAGCTTTGATTATATTCATTTGCATTTCCTCTGGAACAACCAACAAATCACTTCCGTTAACACATTTATAAAGAACGTTATTTTTTACTAAATAATCATCATAAGGTCTTACCTTCAAAATTTCTTTTATTGTTTTAATATAATCATCATTCTCTTGAGCCTGAGCAATTTTTAAAGTTAAACTATCCTGAAGTTTTGTTGAAGTTTGTGATAAAATGTTTTTCTTTATTTTTTAAAAAAGGTAATAATTAAGCGCAGTTAAGTAATCTCTAATTATTTACATGCGAGGTAAAATAATTATCGTAATACCCGCTACAGCTTCTTAGTATTGCAGCGTAACGTATATTTCACATTGCAGTAAACATTTAGAACTGATTAGAACTCGCCCGATTACGTGTTGAACATAAAACAAGAACGAAAAATCATGCGTCAAGCATAGATTATGTAGCACTTTCCAACGTTTCCAAAATAATTTTACAAAACATACCGTATAATAAGCTAAAAGATAACATCTAAGTAAACAATTTGGAAAACGCATAACATATTTAAAAACATAATTTCAGGAATTTCCAACAGATACAATATTCAGAAAAATATCCGAATGCTTTTATTCAGCCCTGTATATGATCTATAGATTTGTATATGCTAGGATGCTAAATTTTAGTTTAGTTAGGAAACGCGTAGCACAGTTTAAAATTATCTTTCTGGAGTTTCTGTCAATAAACGGAAATGTGTTCGCGAACTTTTGTGCTGCCCTGTATAGGATCTACAGAATTTATACACACCACGTAATAGACAAAAAGCGAGTTAAAATTAAAATCGCGTTTAGTAACTTAAAACGCACTTCCAGGAATTAGTGTTAACAGACAGTAGAGAATTCTTTTGTGTGTCCCTGTAAATGAACGATGACTGCTATACACACACTATTCTGTAGTAAGCTTCTTGTAATGCACCTTAGATATATATATATATGTGGGAATTGAACTGTTTTCCTGCTTGAACTAAAACGACAGAGTCAAAGCCAATCAGCGACTTCATCTTGATATTGCGTCATATAATCTATGTTGAAGCATGCAAGCTCCAAACCACACTTCAAAAGGAAGTCAAAAGAGGTGTTTTGGATCGAAGGGAAGCTTTGGCAGAGTCAATGAAGTTGGTGAGTTAAGACTGTCGTTTTTTGAACTATACTGAAGACGTCGACACTGAGATGTTTTAGATTAAATAAGATGTAATGCAGATAATCCAGATGGTTCATTAATATTCATATTCTTACATGTATTTTTTAACTTTCTTTGTAGTTAGTTTTATTAATATAGAGTTTATTTTAACTTGATGTTTTCTAGTTTATTTGAAGTAAATTGAGTGAATTATTTATTGAGTTGGTGTCAGAGAAAACTAAACCCCATAAGTGGTGTCGAAGCGGGATCGAATGAATGTTAACGCTCACTATTGAATAGATAGAGTTCTGAATTTTATGAGAGGAATGTACATTTAAAGTGATATTTTCGAACCTATTTTTATCATGTCAAGGTTAGTAGATATTCGAGAATTAGTTATTTCTTTAAAAACTGAAAAGACATCCAGTATTAAGAATTTACATCGTTTGATTTTTGGCCATGAAGGTGATAGAAAAAATCGTTCCAGAATTAGAGACTTTACGGGTTTTCCGTTTGAAGTAAATAGTGATGAATATAATGGAAAAGTTCAAAAAATTAAAGATGAATTTTCGGTAAACGAACTAATTACCATTTGTAACGTGTTATGTATTGATAATTCTGGTACTTTCGATGATATAGTTGTCAGGGTTATTTCTTGCCTGTGTAATCTAAACGTATTGAGGTCAAAGATAATTTCCGAAGATAATGAAATTAGTGATGATGAAACTGAGCTAATAAATGAGACCAAAAATAATGCTAGCATTGGTGCTGGTAATGTATCTTGCAATAAAATTAATGATATTGCCTCTGGTTCTGAAATAAATTATTCTGCTAGCAATAAAAATGAAATGACACAACGCTTAACCCCTGACTTTATTTTAAAACCATCTATTGGTATTAGTGATATTGAAAATATGATTGCAACATATAGTGGCAGTCAGTATGAAAGTATCGAAAAATGGATCGCTGATTTTGAGGACGTAATCTCTTTATTCAATTTAAGTGACTTGCATAAATTAATTTTAACGAAACGCCGTATGACTGGTAAAGCTAAACTATTGATTGAAAGTGAAAGCAAATTGAATTCGTGGCACAGAGTGAAATCATTACTCGTTTCTGAATTTGGTACAGTTTGTAATTCTGCAGAAATGCATCAGTTGTTATGTAAAAGGAGAATGAGGGATGGCGAAACTCTTGATGAATATTTTTTAAATATGAAACGACTATGCTCTCGCGGAAATGTAGAGGATTCTGCTTTAATTCAGTATGTTATCGGTGGTATTAAAGACCCTGTTTTCAAGAAATCATTTTTATATGGTTGTAACGATATTAGCGAATTTAAGCAAAAGCTTAAAGTATATGAAAAAATAAGATCGGATGGTGAAAATGTTAAACCAGAGATTGGTGTTAAGCTAAAATCAAAACCCGAAATGGAATCTGGTAACAGGTCAAAGGTAGTAAAGGCTATTCGTCGCTTTAACTGCGGGGGGGAAAATCACAAAAGCATTCACTGTAGAAACAAGGATAAAGGCCCTCTTTGCTTTTCGTGCAATTCGTATGGTCATAAATCGTTTGAATGCAGTAGGAGAAAGGATGTAAAGACATCAAATGATCGTTCTCAAATAAATATTGTAACGAGTTTCAAGGATTTAATTCTTAAAGAGGTTAAATTGGATTCATTGAAGTTAACTTCATTAATTGATACAGGCAGCCAGAAAACGCTTCTAAAAAAGAGTGTTTATGATAATTTGAGGAATGTGTTCAAATTGGAAGCTACGGATACGTGTTTGACTGGTTTGGGGAAAACATTGATTAGGCCAGCAGGTTATTTCAAGGCAGAAATTGAGGTAGATGATTCGAAATTTGAAGTTGACATTTTTGTCGTTAACGACAGTTCGATTAATTTCGATTTAATTATTGGCATTGATGTTATTCATCAAGGTACTTTAACAATTTCTGGAGATGAAGTAAAAATGTGTAAAACCGAGGATAAATCAAGTAATTTTTTGGTTAATATAGTAAATATTTTAGATGAGCCTAAACTTGATTTTAGTTATGTCACTGATAAGGGCTTGCGTTCAGAATTGTCCTCCCTAATTGAAAGCTATGTGCCTACAAAATTAAAAACGGTTGACGTTAAAATGCAAATTAACCTTACTGATGAAATTCCAATTTGTTCATCCCCTCGAAGATTACCTCTGTGTGAGAAAAAAATTGTTGAAACCCAGATTGAGGAGTGGCTAGCACAAGGAATTATTCGTAGAAGTTCTTCTGATTTTTCATCGCCGGTGGTTTTAGTTAAGAAAAAAGATGGTACAACGAGACTTTGCATTGACTACAGACGTCTTAATAAAAAGACTATACGCGAACACTTTCCATTGCCTGTCATAGATGATGTTATAGATCAACTACATTCGGCTGAGGTGTTCACAACAATCGATTTGAAAAATGGGTTTTTTCATGTAGAAGTTGAGGAAGGTTCTCGAAGGTACACTTCTTTTGTAACTCATAACGGCCAATTTGAATTTTTGAAGTGCCCGTTCGGATTGACCAATTCGCCAAGTGTATTTCAGAAATATATTTATAACGTGTTTCGAAGTTTGTTAAAGGACAATGTAGTGGTTATATACATGGATGATCTGATAATACCTTCTAAAAATGAAACTGAAGGCTTAGAAAAGCTTAAACTTGTTCTGCAGACCGCATCTGATTATGGATTAGAGTTAAATATTAAAAAGTGCATGTTCCTAAGGCGTGAAATTGATTTTTTGGGGTATAGAATTTTGAATGGAAAATTATATCCTTCTCCACTTAAAACAAAGGCAGTGATGAATTTTCCTGAACCAAAAAGTATCAAGGATATTCAAAGTTATTTGGGATTAACTGGATATTTTCGAAAGTTTATAAAGGATTACTCAGTTATCGCTAAACCTCTGAGCGACATGTTGAGGAAAGATTCTAAATTTCGATTTGATGTGGAAGAAAAGAAAGCCTTTAGTGAGCTTAAAAGTATTTTGTCTTCCGAGCCAGTTCTGTCAATATACAATCCCAAAAGTATAACTGAAATTCATTGTGATGCTAGTATTGATGGCTACGGAGCAGTATTAATGCAACAGTCCCCAGTAGATAATAAATTTCATCCTGTGTATTTTTCCAGTAAAAAAACAACTGAATCGGAGCGGAAGTGCACTAGTTACGAATTGGAAGTTTTGTCGGTGATAGAGGCCTTAAAGAAATTTAGAGTGTATGTATTAGGCATTCCATTTAAAATAGTTACCGATTGTAATGCATTTAAAATGACTATGGATAAAAAAGAGATGAGTACGAAAATTACGAGATGGGCAATACTGTTATCTGATTTCGATTATGAACTAGAACATAGGCCAGGCATTAAAATGAAGCATGTTGATGCATTGAGTAGGAATCCTGTTTGTATGGTAGTTCAGGATAGTTTAACTTTAAAAATTGCTCAGGCTCAAGAGAATGATGATTATATTAAAACAATAAAAGAAATTTTGAAGGTAAGACCTTATGATGATTATTTAGTAAAAAATAACGTTCTTTATAAATGTGTTAACGGAAGTGATTTGTTGGTTGTTCCAGAGGAAATGCAAATGAATATAATCAAAGCTGTTCATGAAAGGGGTCATTATGCTGTTGTTCGAACAGAAAAGAACTTAGAAACTGATTTTTACATTCCTAAGGTAAAACAAAAGATAGAAAAGTGTATTGCAAATTGTGTTCCTTGTATTTTAGTTAATCGAAAGTGTGGTAAACAAGAAGGTTTGTTACACCCTATAGAGAAAGAGGATATTCCGTTACATACATACCATGTTGATCACTTAGGCCCTTTGGAAAGCACTCATAAGAATTATAAACATATTTTCTCAGTTATTGATGCTTTTTCAAAATTTGTTTGGCTGTATCCCACTTCTGACACCACTTATGGGGTTTAGTTTTCTCTGACACCAACTCAATAAATAATTCACTCAATTTACTTCAAATAAACTAGAAAACATCAAGTTAAAATAAACTCTATATTAATAAAACTAACTACAAAGAAAGTTAAAAAATACATGTAAGAATATGAATATTAATGAACCATCTGGATTATCTGCATTACATCTTATTTAATCTAAAACATCTCAGTGTCGACGTCTTCAGTATAGTTCAAAAAACGACAGTCTTAACTCACCAACTTCATTGACTCTGCCAAAGCTTCCCTTCGATCCAAAACACCTCTTTTGACTTCCTTTTGAAGTGTGGTTTGGAGCTTGCATGCTTCAACATAGATTATATGACGCAATATCAAGATGAAGTCGCTGATTGGCTTTGACTCTGTCGTTTTAGTTCAAGCAGGAAAACAGTTCAATTCCCACATTCGGCCATACTGACTGTCATCTGCCCTCAGGTGACTGATATGTAATACGTTTTTACCAAAAGAAATAAAAACAGCAACTAAAGTTCTTTAACAAAACGTTCACGAAAAAACACAATTCATACTATTCCTAAATATATCAACAAGTCTGTGTCAGTCTGCTGTCACAATTAGGATAATGTCACAATCAGGATTTCTTTAACTAAACCTCACCAGTATCAGTCCATGGTTTCATGTATTCAGCGCAAGTACTAGTAATCATTGGACCTTCTATAATTCCAATTCTTTTCACATCATAGGTATCACCACTCTTTAATTTTACAACCTTGTAAGGACCCAAATACTTTGGTCTTAACTTTAAACCCGGACCTTGTTGTGTACGCTTTATAGCAACGATATCATTAAGTTTAAATTTATTAGGTTTTCTTCTTCTCAGGTTGTAGGTTTTGCGATTCTCATTTTGAACCCTTAAAATTTGTTTTTTCGCTTCTTTTCCCAATTCCTCACGATTATTTATAAAATCGGACTGTGTTTCGGCATTCAAAAGATTAGTAATTTCAATACACCTTTCAATCTTTTGTTTTACCTTAGGAATGTAAAAATCAGTTTCTAAGTTCTTTTCTGTTCGAACAACAGCATAATGACCCCTTTCATGAACAGCTTTGATTATATTCATTTGCATTTCCTCTGGAACAACCAACAAATCACTTCCGTTAACACATTTATAAAGAACGTTATTTTTTACTAAATAATCATCATAAGGTCTTACCTTCAAAATTTCTTTTATTGTTTTAATATAATCATCATTCTCTTGAGCCTGAGCAATTTTTAAAGTTAAACTATCCTGAAGTTTTGTTGAAGTTTGTGATAAAATGTTTTTCTTTATTTTTTAAAAAAGGTAATAATTAAGCGCAGTTAAGTAATCTCTAATTATTTACATGCGAGGTAAAATAATTATCGTAATACCCGCTACAGCTTCTTAGTATTGCAGCGTAACGTATATTTCACATTGCAGTAAACATTTAGAACTGATTAGAACTCGCCCGATTACGTGTTGAACATAAAACAAGAACGAAAAATCATGCGTCAAGCATAGATTATGTAGCACTTTCCAACGTTTCCAAAATAATTTTACAAAACATACCGTATAATAAGCTAAAAGATAACATCTAAGTAAACAATTTGGAAAACGCATAACATATTTAAAAACATAATTTCAGGAATTTCCAACAGATACAATATTCAGAAAAATATCCGAATGCTTTTATTCAGCCCTGTATATGATCTATAGATTTGTATATGCTAGGATGCTAAATTTTAGTTTAGTTAGGAAACGCGTAGCACAGTTTAAAATTATCTTTCTGGAGTTTCTGTCAATAAACGGAAATGTGTTCGCGAACTTTTGTGCTGCCCTGTATAGGATCTACAGAATTTATACACACCACGTAATAGACAAAAAGCGAGTTAAAATTAAAATCGCGTTTAGTAACTTAAAACGCACTTCCAGGAATTAGTGTTAACAGACAGTAGAGAATTCTTTTGTGTGTCCCTGTAAATGAACGATGACTGCTATACACACACTATTCTGTAGTAAGCTTCTTGTAATGCACCTTAGATATATATATATGTGGGAATTGAACTGTTTTCCTGCTTGAACTAAAACGACAGAGTCAAAGCCAATCAGCGACTTCATCTTGATATTGCGTCATATAATCTATGTTGAAGCATGCAAGCTCCAAACCACACTTCAAAAGGAAGTCAAAAGAGGTGTTTTGGATCGAAGGGAAGCTTTGGCAGAGTCAATGAAGTTGGTGAGTTAAGACTGTCGTTTTTTGAACTATACTGAAGACGTCGACACTGAGATGTTTTAGATTAAATAAGATGTAATGCAGATAATCCAGATGGTTCATTAATATTCATATTCTTACATGTATTTTTTAACTTTCTTTGTAGTTAGTTTTATTAATATAGAGTTTATTTTAACTTGATGTTTTCTAGTTTATTTGAAGTAAATTGAGTGAATTATTTATTGAGTTGGTGTCAGAGAAAACTAAACCCCATAAGTGGTGTCGAAGCGGGATCGAATGAATGTTAACGCTCACTATTGAATAGATAGAGTTCTGAATTTTATGAGAGGAATGTACATTTAAAGTGATATTTTCGAACCTATTTTTATCATGTCAAGGTTAGTAGATATTCGAGAATTAGTTATTTCTTTAAAAACTGAAAAGACATCCAGTATTAAGAATTTACATCGTTTGATTTTTGGCCATGAAGGTGATAGAAAAAATCGTTCCAGAATTAGAGACTTTACGGGTTTTCCGTTTGAAGTAAATAGTGATGAATATAATGGAAAAGTTCAAAAAATTAAAGATGAATTTTCGGTAAACGAACTAATTACCATTTGTAACGTGTTATGTATTGATAATTCTGGTACTTTCGATGATATAGTTGTCAGGGTTATTTCTTGCCTGTGTAATCTAAACGTATTGAGGTCAAAGATAATTTCCGAAGATAATGAAATTAGTGATGATGAAACTGAGCTAATAAATGAGACCAAAAATAATGCTAGCATTGGTGCTGGTAATGTATCTTGCAATAAAATTAATGATATTGCCTCTGGTTCTGAAATAAATTATTCTGCTAGCAATAAAAATGAAATGACACAACGCTTAACCCCTGACTTTATTTTAAAACCATCTATTGGTATTAGTGATATTGAAAATATGATTGCAACATATAGTGGCAGTCAGTATGAAAGTATCGAAAAATGGATCGCTGATTTTGAGGACGTAATCTCTTTATTCAATTTAAGTGACTTGCATAAATTAATTTTAACGAAACGCCGTATGACTGGTAAAGCTAAACTATTGATTGAAAGTGAAAGCAAATTGAATTCGTGGCACAGAGTGAAATCATTACTCGTTTCTGAATTTGGTACAGTTTGTAATTCTGCAGAAATGCATCAGTTGTTATGTAAAAGGAGAATGAGGGATGGCGAAACTCTTGATGAATATTTTTTAAATATGAAACGACTATGCTCTCGCGGAAATGTAGAGGATTCTGCTTTAATTCAGTATGTTATCGGTGGTATTAAAGACCCTGTTTTCAAGAAATCATTTTTATATGGTTGTAACGATATTAGCGAATTTAAGCAAAAGCTTAAAGTATATGAAAAAATAAGATCGGATGGTGAAAATGTTAAACCAGAGATTGGTGTTAAGCTAAAATCAAAACCCGAAATGGAATCTGGTAACTGGTCAAAGGTAGTAAAGGCTATTCGTCGCTTTAACTGCGGGGGGGAAAATCACAAAAGCATTCACTGTAGAAACAAGGATAAAGGCCCTCTTTGCTTTTCGTGCAATTCGTATGGTCATAAATCGTTTGAATGCAGTAGGAGAAAGGATGTAAAGACATCAAATGATCGTTCTCAAATAAATATTGTAACGAGTTTCAAGGATTTAATTCTTAAAGAGGTTAAATTGGATTCATTGAAGTTAACTTCATTAATTGATACAGGCAGCCAGAAAACGCTTCTAAAAAAGAGTGTTTATGATAATTTGAGGAATGTGTTCAAATTGGAAGCTACGGATACGTGTTTGACTGGTTTGGGGAAAACATTGATTAGGCCAGCAGGTTATTTCAAGGCAGAAATTGAGGTAGATGATTCGAAATTTGAAGTTGACATTTTTGTCGTTAACGACAGTTCGATTAATTTCGATTTAATTATTGGCATTGATGTTATTCATCAAGGTACTTTAACAATTTCTGGAGATGAAGTAAAAATGTGTAAAACCGAGGATAAATCAAGTAATTTTTTGGTTAATATAGTAAATATTTTAGATGAGCCTAAACTTGATTTTAGTTATGTCACTGATAAGGGCTTGCGTTCAGAATTGTCCTCCCTAATTGAAAGCTATGTGCCTACAAAATTAAAAACGGTTGACGTTAAAATGCAAATTAACCTTACTGATGAAATTCCAATTTGTTCATCCCCTCGAAGATTACCTCTGTGTGAGAAAAAAATTGTTGAAACCCAGATTGAGGAGTGGCTAGCACAAGGAATTATTCGTAGAAGTTCTTCTGATTTTTCATCGCCGGTGGTTTTAGTTAAGAAAAAAGATGGTACAACGAGACTTTGCATTGACTACAGACGTCTTAATAAAAAGACTATACGCGAACACTTTCCATTGCCTGTCATAGATGATGTTATAGATCAACTACATTCGGCTGAGGTGTTCACAACAATCGATTTGAAAAATGGGTTTTTTCATGTAGAAGTTGAGGAAGGTTCTCGAAGGTACACTTCTTTTGTAACTCATAACGGCCAATTTGAATTTTTGAAGTGCCCGTTCGGATTGACCAATTCGCCAAGTGTATTTCAGAAATATATTTATAACGTGTTTCGAAGTTTGTTAAAGGACAATGTAGTGGTTATATACATGGATGATCTGATAATACCTTCTAAAAATGAAACTGAAGGCTTAGAAAAGCTTAAACTTGTTCTGCAGACCGCATCTGATTATGGATTAGAGTTAAATATTAAAAAGTGCATGTTCCTAAGGCGTGAAATTGATTTTTTGGGGTATAGAATTTTGAATGGAAAATTATATCCTTCTCCACTTAAAACAAAGGCAGTGATGAATTTTCCTGAACCAAAAAGTATCAAGGATATTCAAAGTTATTTGGGATTAACTGGATATTTTCGAAAGTTTATAAAGGATTACTCAGTTATCGCTAAACCTCTGAGCGACATGTTGAGGAAAGATTCTAAATTTCGATTTGATGTGGAAGAAAAGAAAGCCTTTAGTGAGCTTAAAAGTATTTTGTCTTCCGAGCCAGTTCTGTCAATATACAATCCCAAAAGTATAACTGAAATTCATTGTGATGCTAGTATTGATGGCTACGGAGCAGTATTAATGCAACAGTCCCCAGTAGATAATAAATTTCATCCTGTGTATTTTTCCAGTAAAAAAACAACTGAATCGGAGCGGAAGTGCACTAGTTACGAATTGGAAGTTTTGTCGGTGATAGAGGCCTTAAAGAAATTTAGAGTGTATGTATTAGGCATTCCATTTAAAATAGTTACCGATTGTAATGCATTTAAAATGACTATGGATAAAAAAGAGATGAGTACGAAAATTACGAGATGGGCAATACTGTTATCTGATTTCGATTATGAACTAGAACATAGGCCAGGCATTAAAATGAAGCATGTTGATGCATTGAGTAGGAATCCTGTTTGTATGGTAGTTCAGGATAGTTTAACTTTAAAAATTGCTCAGGCTCAAGAGAATGATGATTATATTAAAACAATAAAAGAAATTTTGAAGGTAAGACCTTATGATGATTATTTAGTAAAAAATAACGTTCTTTATAAATGTGTTAACGGAAGTGATTTGTTGGTTGTTCCAGAGGAAATGCAAATGAATATAATCAAAGCTGTTCATGAAAGGGGTCATTATGCTGTTGTTCGAACAGAAAAGAACTTAGAAACTGATTTTTACATTCCTAAGGTAAAACAAAAGATAGAAAAGTGTATTGCAAATTGTGTTCCTTGTATTTTAGTTAATCGAAAGTGTGGTAAACAAGAAGGTTTGTTACACCCTATAGAGAAAGAGGATATTCCGTTACATACATACCATGTTGATCACTTAGGCCCTTTGGAAAGCACTCATAAGAATTATAAACATATTTTCTCAGTTATTGATGCTTTTACAAAATTTGTTTGGCTGTATCCCACTTCTGACACCACTTATGGGGTTTAGTTTTCTCTGACACCAACTCAATAAATAATTCACTCAATTTACTTCAAATAAACTAGAAAACATCAAGTTAAAATAAACTCTATATTAATAAAACTAACTACAAAGAAAGTTAAAAAATACATGTAAGAATATGAATATTAATGAACCATCTGGATTATCTGCATTACATCTTATTTAATCTAAAACATCTCAGTGTCGACGTCTTCAGTATAGTTCAAAAAACGACAGTCTTAACTCACCAACTTCATTGACTCTGCCAAAGCTTCCCTTCGATCCAAAACACCTCTTTTGACTTCCTTTTGAAGTGTGGTTTGGAGCTTGCATGCTTCAACATAGATTATATGACGCAATATCAAGATGAAGTCGCTGATTGGCTTTGACTCTGTCGTTTTAGTTCAAGCAGGAAAACAGTTCAATTCCCACATATATATATATCTAAGGTGCATTACAAGAAGCTTACTACAGAATAGTGTGTGTATAGCAGTCATCGTTCATTTACAGGGACACACAAAAGAATTCTCTACTGTCTGTTAACACTAATTCCTGGAAGTGCGTTTTAAGTTACTAAACGCGATTTTAATTTTAACTCGCTTTTTGTCTATTACGTGGTGTGTATAAATTCTGTAGATCCTATACAGGGCAGCACAAAAGTTCGCGAACACATTTCCGTTTATTGACAGAAACTCCAGAAAGATAATTTTAAACTGTGCTACGCGTTTCCTAACTAAACTAAAATTTAGCATCCTAGCATATACAAATCTATAGATCATATACAGGGCTGAATAAAAGCATTCGGATATTTTTCTGAATATTGTATCTGTTGGAAATTCCTGAAATTATGTTTTTAAATATGTTATGCGTTTTCCAAATTGTTTACTTAGATGTTATCTTTTAGCTTATTATACGGTATGTTTTGTAAAATTATTTTGGAAACGTTGGAAAGTGCTACATAATCTATGCTTGACGCATGATTTTTCGTTCTTGTTTTATGTTCAACACGTAATCGGGCGAGTTCTAATCAGTTCTAAATGTTTACTGCAATGTGAAATATACGTTACGCTGCAATACTAAGAAGCTGTAGCGGGTATTACGATAATTATTTTACCTCGCATGTAAATAATTAGAGATTACTTAACTGCGCTTAATTATTACCTTTTTTAAAAAATAAAGAAAAACATTTTATCACAAACTTCAACAAAACTTCAGGATAGTTTAACTTTAAAAATTGCTCAGGCTCAAGAGAATGATGATTATATTAAAACAATAAAAGAAATTTTGAAGGTAAGACCTTATGATGATTATTTAGTAAAAAATAACGTTCTTTATAAATGTGTTAACGGAAGTGATTTGTTGGTTGTTCCAGAGGAAATGCAAATGAATATAATCAAAGCTGTTCATGAAAGGGGTCATTATGCTGTTGTTCGAACAGAAAAGAACTTAGAAACTGATTTTTACATTCCTAAGGTAAAACAAAAGATTGAAAGGTGTATTGAAATTACTAATCTTTTGAATGCTGAAACACAGTCCGATTTTATAAATAATCGTGAGGAATTGGGAAAAGAAGCGAAAAAACAAATTTTAAGGGTTCAAAATGAGAATCGCAAAACCTACAACCTGAGAAGAAGAAAACCTAATAAATTTAAACTTAATGATATCGTTGCTATAAAGCGTACACAACAAGGTCCGGGTTTAAAGTTAAGACCAAAGTATTTGGGTCCTTACAAGGTTGTAAAATTAAAGAGTGGTGATACCTATGATGTGAAAAGAATTGGAATTATAGAAGGTCCAATGATTACTAGTACTTGCGCTGAATACATGAAACCATGGACTGATACTGGTGAGGTTTAGTTAAAGAAATCCTGATTGTGACATTATCCTAATTGTGACAGCAGACTGACACAGACTTGTTGATATATTTAGGAATAGTATGAATTGTGGTTTTTCGTGAACGTTTTGTTAAAGAACTTTAGTTGCTGTTTTTATTTCTTTTGGTAAAAACGTATTACATATCAGTCACCTGAGGGCAGATGACAGTCAGCATGGCCGAATGTGGGAATTGAACTGTTTTCCTGCTTGAACTAAAACGACAGAGTCAAAGCCAATCAGCGACTTCATCTTGATATTGCGTCATATAATCTATGTTGAAGCATGCAAGCTCCAAACCACACTTCAAAAGGAAGTCAAAAGAGGTGTTTTGGATCGAAGGGAAGCTTTGGCAGAGTCAATGAAGTTGGTGAGTTAAGACTGTCGTTTTTTGAACTATACTGAAGACGTCGACACTGAGATGTTTTAGATTAAATAAGATGTAATGCAGATAATCCAGATGGTTCATTAATATTCATATTCTTACATGTATTTTTTAACTTTCTTTGTAGTTAGTTTTATTAATATAGAGTTTATTTTAACTTGATGTTTTCTAGTTTATTTGAAGTAAATTGAGTGAATTATTTATTGAGTTGGTGTCAGAGAAAACTAAACCCCATATATATATATAAATTTCAATGCGTTTAAAATAGTGAAACATTATTTAAATAAACCGCAGACGATTTCTCTCCATAGACGTCATGTAACGGAATTCTTTTGACTGTCCCTGTAAAGTAACTATAAGTGCTATGCACACCCTATTCCATATTAAGCTTCTTCTAACGCACCTTAGTGATATATATAAATTTCAATGCGTTTAAAATACTGAAACATTATTTAAATAAACCGCAAATGATTTTTCCCCATAGACCGCAATGTAACGGAATTCTTTTGAGTGTCCCTGTAATAAAACTATAAGTGCTACACACTTCCGTTGAAATAGGGAACATGCTATAGATAACGACAATAACATATAAAAATTGCAGAGCAATCCGAGCATATTTACGGGAGTTAGAGCACGGACAGACGGACAGACGGCAGACGGCCAGACGGCAGACGGCAGACGGCCATACGGCCAGACAAACCGAAGTCATAAGCACTTTTCAACTAGGTTGGAAAGTGCTAAAAAGGCAAAAATTCGTCAAAAACATTAAAAAAAATCGAGTTTTTTGCCCGAATTGTTCATGGGCCCCCTACCAGCAACCCGTGTGCCAAATTTCGTAGCCCTTTGCCCTGTGGTTTCCGAGTTTTTTGAGGTTACATAGATAGATACGCGCACGGATTTTAATAAGGTAGACAAAAAGTAATACAGATTGATCACATTCAAGTGAACTAATTAAAAAAAATTAACATTGAAAGTTAGAAATGAATGACCATCTTAACCATATATTCTGCGAAAATTTAACACTGCAATCAAATTTTTACAAATATGGATTAATGATAGGCCATACTTAAAAGGTCGTTGAGCCATATGCAGTCCACAGGACGAGTATAGCCGAATTAATGCGTCAAACAAACTAACAAACAAACAAAATAATAATAATAATATGTAATACCCAGTCAATTTTTTAACCACTTAACAATTTACCCGAACACCACTCGGTCAAGAAGAGTTTGTTTTCTTTGGTTCTAAAAGCATTTGGTTCACCCAGAAAAAAGTTTTGTTGAATCAACAAAAATTTGGTTGACCCAACAAAACTTTTTGTTTAAATATAGGTCAATGGAAATTTTGTTTGAATCAACATTTTTTTTTTTTTTTTTTTTTTTTTTTTGCAATTCCAAAAATTTTTTTTGTATCGTCAGCAAAAAATGTTTTGTTAATTCAAGTAAAATGGTTCAATTTTACTCGAATTTTGCTAAAACAACCAAAATGTACTCAACAAAACATGTTTTGTAGTTTTAATCAATTCCTTTTTCTGGGTGTTGCCACTAATTTTTAACTGTAATCTTCGCTTTATTTATTGGCAGAAATTTTTCGATTACATAAAGCGAATATTTTAATACGGAAAAAGTGTGTTTTGTACCTATTTTTAGTTTATTGTATCAAAAGAAAAAAAAAATGTTAAGTGGTTTTAAACAAATTATTATGCTTGTAGAAAAAGATAAAAAGCAAAAAGTTTTCATTAAATAAACTACAACCGGAAATTTTAATTTAAATCTCATGTTTTCTACAAAAAAAATGCTTTCAGGTTTCCGAGGCCTTTGTTATCAATCATTTCCTCCTTCGTTCATTCTCGGAGTTCAAGATTACCCAATAAAAAACATTTCGCTATTTTTCCCCCTTTTTTAAACGAGTCCTGATGAAAGATCATTTTGAAAGATTATAGCGACACGTATTTTAGTTTATTTTTGGAATTCTTAGATTACCTAATAAAGAATGTTTAGATTTTTTTTTTTAATCTAGGGAATTTTATTTTTTTATGAGACCTGATAAAAGATTACTGGAAAACATTACATCGACGTGTACTTTGAGATAACTTTAAAAAATAAAAATAGTAAAAGATTTATTTCTTTCCAAATGATATTTATTCGTAATACTGCTGCGTAAATAATGCTGATTTCTGATATATGCATATGCATTTTCTATTCAAATATTATAAATTTATTCATATTTAATATAATAATACTACACTTTGCGCATTTTTTAAACAAATCGTTATGTTTGTTAAAAAAAAAAAAAAATTCCAGAAATTTTCACTAAATTAACTAAAACTGGAAATCAAAAATTAAATTTCAAGTTTTTCGACAAAAAAAAAAAAAAAAAAAATCTAGTATTTTAAATGGAATCTTTTACCGCCTTTAATATTAATAATTTCTTTCGTTCACTCTGGAAGTTTTAAAATTGCCTTAAAAAAAAAAAAAAGTTTAGATTTTCTTAAAAAAAAAAAAAAAAAAAAAAAAATCCAGGAAAGTTTTTTTATTTTTTTTATGAGTTTTGATAAAATATTAAAATATTATTGCGAAAGATTATATCAACATGTAGTTTTAGATAACTTTAAGAAATAAATGTAGTAAATTGGTTTTATTTAAAAAAAATAATAATCTTAATATTGCTAAATTTATATACTAATAATAAATTTATTTAGATTAAAATAGTATATAAATGTTTATATTGTAATCTGTAAATGCTTATATTTGTAAAAAAATAGAGCGAGAGAAATTTTTATTAGATTACCTAAACCGGAAAAAAAATTAAATCTCAATTTTTTTTTTTTTTTGTGAAACGTTTAATTAGGATTTTGAATGGAATCTTCCACAGCTTTTTATATCAACTATTTATTTCGTTTATTCTTGGAATTCTGAGAATGTTTAGGATTTCTTTTTCTTTTTAGCACTGTAGCGTAATCGTAAATCAAGAAACAGTTTTTGGCAAACACAGATTTAATTACGTCACAATTACTCAGTACACTTATCACAATTACATAGATTTTTAGTTGTGGGCGGTGTTTCAGGGATTTTTATCAGGATGAACGAATAGTTCCACCGGCACTAGGCGGCCGTAACAAATAGTCTCTCAAGAAGGAGAATTTTACCCGAGCAGGGCGCTCTCTCACGCACAAGTACGCGGAGTACTTTTGAATAACCGGCAAGGTTCTTGCCTTAACCATCGGCACATGGACCGAAGACGTAGGCCTTCTCACCAGAGAAGCCTAGGAAGCTGTTGCTTGGCTGCAACTCAAAACAGACTCTGACTCTGGCCTCTGCCCGTTTCGTATATGTGATCGGCAAGATCTCAAGTGTTCATGAGTGTTTTTTCTCACCGGGGAGCACAGATGGCGGTTTCTGTAGTACCTCTGAAAGATGGAGCAATCTGGATTCAAGTGGCCAGAATATACGAGATCATAACTGTTCTTATAACGTCACTTCTTAGCAAGCGACACGAATTTATAACTGCTATAATTCTAAGTTTATTAGGAAGCACACATGCTCGAGATCGAGAAGTAATCTGGCGGTATGCACAGACGAAATTTTAATGCCTAACATCTGGATGCGGCACTTTCTGAAGTTGAAGGGCCTACATCTGGTTTACACTTCAGATCTCCATGTGTGAGTAGATTAAAGAAGAGAAGATTTAATTAGACTTATTAAATCTGGAAGGGGGGAATCGTCACAACCCCTCCCCTCTTCATGAAAATTTTTCATTAGAAAAATTTCACCTAATATTCCAGAGTTATTGTATTACAAGGCAAAATACAGCCCTTAAAACTTAACTTAATTTTCATTAAAATTTTGAAAAATTATGAATACTTGAATTCTCAAGAGAAGGGTGTATATAAATACAATAACACACACAAAAAAAATATATATACACAATTTAATACAATACACAATTCTTATTCACAGAATTTCCTCTAGAATATATCTCTCAACTCATTCTTTTTCTGTTATACAACCACATAATAATTATTACAGTTAAATTCTATAATTTGGTATTCCCTTCATTAAACAAAACACATTTCTCCAAACACTCAAACACTTCAATTTCTTCTAAAATCTTTTCCATTTAAAAGTTTAAAATATAATACAGTTCTAGCATTAATTTACTTTATATACTCTGACAATATAACTGTAGCACAATCATAAAATTTCTTTACTCTTCTTAAGTTACATAAAATAAAAAAATTTATAATTTTTCTAGTACACATATATAATTAGAACAAATAAACAAGCTAATGTCTAGCATGCAGCTCGACTCAAACTATCTGCATTTTTATTGTTTTTTCCCGATCTATGCTCTATTTCAAATTCATATGGTTGTAAAGTTAAGGACCAACGCATAAGTCTAGGATTGGAACTTGCATTTGTTCGCAACCAACATAATGGATTGTGGTCAGTAACTACTTTAAATTTCCGACCATCCAGATAATAGTGCAATCTTTTTATTGCAAATATTATACTAGCACATTCTCTTTCCGTTGTACTATAACGTTTCTCTACATCGGAAAACTTTTTACTTAGATATAAGATCGGATGCTCTTCTCCCTTATCATTCTTTTGACTCAACATTACTCCCACACCTGAAATTGACGCGTCTGTCTGAACGATAAATTCTCGATTAAAATCTGGAGCGTACAACACTGGTTTGTCGGTCAACTTCGCTTTTAAAGCCCTAAAAGCATCTTCACATTCGTCATTCCACTCAATTTCACCCTTCCTGACCTTTCCTTTCAACGCATCTGTAAGGGGAGACGCTATCACAGAGAAGTTTTTTATATATCTGCCATAATATCCAGCTAAGCCTAGGAAAGCACGAATTTGTGTTTTTGTTTTTGGGGTAGGGAAATTTTTCACGCTTTCTACTTTCGCTTGCGCTGGCGTTCGTGAACCATTTCCTACTATGTGACCCAGATATTTAACGTGATCTTGTGCGAATTTGCATTTAGAGGGTTTTATTGTTAACTTTGCTTTAGTAATTCGTTCTAAAACGGCACTTAAATGTTCCAAATGCGAATTCCAAGTGTCTGAAAATACTGCCACGTCATCTAAATAGGGGACTGCATAATCTTCCATACCTTTTAACACTGTTACCATTAATTTACTGAAACAAAATGGAGAGTTTTTTAATCCAAAACCCATTCTTAAAATTCTAAAATTTCCGAAGGTTGTACAAAACGCTGCATAACGTTGAGCTCTCGGACTCAAAGGTATCTGCCAATATCCCTTAGCCAAATCCAGAACGGTTATGTACTTCGCAGACGATACTTTTTCAACGCGCTCTTCAATATTCGGAAGCGGAAAATATTCGGTCCTAATAATTTTGTTTAACCTCCTATAGTCGATGCAAGGTCGAGGATCCTTTCCTGGTGCTTCCACTAAAATTAATGGCGAGGTAAAGTCTGATTCTGCCACTTCTATAATCCCTAATTTTAACATCTTTTGGATTTCTTCTTTTAAAATTTCCGTTTGTCTTTGCGAGGTTCGGTATGGTCTCGATCTAATAGGCTTATCCTCGATCAACGTTATATCGTGCTCTATTAGGTCGGTAAGCCCAGGGTCATTCGAAAAACACCCAGCATATTTTTCCAACAATTGCCTCAATTGTTCAATCTGGTTAAAATCTAAAATCCGTTCTAACTCACTTTGCCGTACTACCTCCTGAAAATCAAATATCGTAGGATTGTTTTCTAAGTACGGAATCTCTAAATCCGATTCATCTTTTAGATTTACTTTATCTTCGCAGTATATTAAATTTACAAGTTCAGGTCTCGCAAAATACGGTTTTAACATATTAACGTGATAGATTTGAGTTCTATCCTTTTTTCCAGGAATCTCGACAACATAATTAGTTTCAGATATTTTCTTTTTAATCGTGCCGGGACCTATCCATTGTACAGACAATTTGTTCGGTCTGGCCGTCGCTAAAACCAACACTTGGTCTCCTTCTTTAAACTCACGCTTTATTGCATTTTTGTCGTACCATAGCTTTCGCTTAACCTGCATTTCCTCCATGGTTGTTATAGCTAATTCGCGACATCTTTTAAGCCGATTAATTAATTTAAATACATAATCAGTTACCAAATCATCTTCTGGTGGAGGGTCTAACCATTTCTCCATCAGTAATGTTTCTGGCGTGCGCAAGTTTCTTCCGTAAACTAATTCAGATGGAGTATACCCTGTACTTTCATGCACTACCGTACGTAAAGCTAACAAGATTGCGGGTAATTGTCTATCCCAATCGGTTTCTGATTCAAGACATATCGCTCTCATAAGTCTTTTTAACGTACGATGAAATCGTTCTACCGGATTACTTTGTGGATGGTGAACTGAACTATGGCTTACAATAATTCCAAATTTATCTAAGAATTCCGTAGTTAAAGCGCTAGTGAAGGATCGGCCTTGGTCACACTGAATTTCGCGAGGATATCCCATGCGACTAAAAATATCTAGCAGCGCCTCAGTCACTTTAACTGAACTAATATCTGCCAAAGGCAAAGCTTCAGGATATTTCGATGATAAACATATGGCCGTGAGAATATAACGATTCCCACTCGTTGTTAAAGGCAAGGGACCACATGCATCAATGTTAATTTTACTAAATATTTCCTGAATAACTGGTACTAATTTCAGCGGAGCTTTCTTTTTCTCGTTCGGTTTTCCCGCTCTCTGACATACGTCGCAACTACGAACGAACTCATCCATGTCCTTGTAACAATTCGGCCAGTAAAAATACCGAATTAATTTATCTTTCGACTTTGTCGCACCTAAGTGTGCTGACGTACCTTCGTGACATAGTTTCTGCACTAAAGATCGCAATACTTTAGGAATAACTAACAATTTAGTAACATTGCCAAAACGATCCTCTCGATTTCTAACAAGCAACTCATCTATCATCGCATAGTTTTTAATTAACTTTTCCTCCTTTTCCTCCTGCAATCGTCTAATCAAATCTTTTATCTCTGCACATTCCTGTTGTTTTTTTAGAAATTCGTTTTTATCTATTTTTAAGAGATCCAATTCTGGAGCCTCTTCTTCTAAAGCCGGAATTTCTATCGGCTCCTCAATTTCGGTCGGAATATCAATTCCTACCTCTTCCTTATTTTCTAAGTTTAATTCACCTGAAGAATTTACGCTTTTTTCTCTCCGTTCGGCCATCTCGGCTTCTTCTCGCAATTGTTTTGCTTTTGCCCTCGTTTGAACCACATTTACCTGCCCGACTTGAAAAAATTCATATCCGTTTCGCTCTTTAATCATTTCAGCGGTTTTATTTCCTAATAAATACCGATTCTGACCTAAATGATTTCCACATACCGCAGCCTTAGTTTGAAACGTTCCAAAAGGCCCAGATATTTTTACGCGAGCTAACGGTAAACATACGAGATCCAGACTAAGCGGTTGCTTAATCCATATCTGTTCCCCACAAAAGTCTCGTGGATGCACAAATTTCCTTTCCAATAAGTCGAGGGTAGCACCACTATCCCTTAAAAACTTTATTTCTTGCCCGTTCACTGTACCTTTAAATGAATATGCTTCCAATAAGTCATTGGTTTCATTTTGTAAATTACTCACGGAACCAAAAGTTTTTTTCTGCAATTTCGGACATGATGCTTTTACATGGCCTTCAGCATTACATGAAAAACACCTTACATTCACTCTACGCTCAAACGCTCTATCCCGATTTACCTGTCCTCGGACAGCCGTAGAGCCTACAGAGGGTGCGAACCGTGGTTTGTATTCTTTCGGTTTCTCCGCAACGAACTGCCGCGTTCTTTCTAACCTATTATCCCTAACATCTCTCAACTTTGGACTTGTCGTCCGCATGCTCTCGTATTCATCCAGAATTTGCACTATTTCTTCTTCCGTTTTAATTTGGGGCCATTTATCTATAAAGTGCTCTCTAACTTCCGGTTTGACCCGTTTTTTAATTTGATCGGACACCATTAAATCTTTCAAACCCTCAAAAGAATTGACTTCAAGACATTCAAGCCATTCATTCAAGTAATTTCGTAATTCGAACCCAAAATCCTTCCAATTAACTCCGACATTTTTCTGATGTAATACGAATTTTTGCGGAAACGTATCTGTTGTCATTTTAAATCTAGTGAGTAATAATTTATTTACGTAGTCGTAATCCTCACATTGAGGTTCGGGTTCTCGTGCAATTATTTCTATTTAGCGTTAAGTTTAAAATTAATATTATTATTTCAATAATAAAATTTAGCTTACAATAACAATAACTCTAGATTATAAAATTCTCGTACTCACTCATTTTCAGATCAGTAGCGGCAGCATGATTTATATCCAATAAACTTTTTAATTCTTCGGCAAATGTTTTGCCCACAACACACACAGAGAACTTCTATTTTCTAACCAACAAAACGAAACTATTCTTCCTCTTCCTGCTTCTTTTATCAACCATCAACGTATCTCTACTGGGTCGCGCACAGCTGATCGGTGGGGGACGGAGAACTTTTCTTTCTTCTTTTCAACCGAAGATAGTAAATAGATGCTCGTAAACAGATGATCAGGGGGGAATCCTTCCTTTCCGTAAAACCAAATTCTCGTGACGTCACTCGGTGAGGGGGAGATTCAGGGACCTTCCTTCTACCGTCTCGTTTCGTTTTCTTTTTTTCTTTTTCAGCAAACAAATGACAGCCACATCTCAGCAAGGAAGATTCCTCGGACTACAGCAACACACAGGGGTTTTCTTTCTTTCAACAACTTGACAATTTCACAAGCGTACAAGGCCGCTTCTTGTAGAACTAAATTCTTTCTTTGCAGACACTAGAGAACTCACAAGGGCCGTTCTTTTCTTTCTTCGTGTACTGACTTTTCTTCAAATCGTAAATCCGTAATCGCACTTCTGACTACCACTGTAGCGTAATCGTAAATCAAGAAACAGTTTTTGGCAAACACAGATTTAATTACGTCACAATTACTCAGTACAATTATCACAATTACATAGATTTTTAGTTGTGGGCGGTGTTTCAGGGATTTTTATCAGGATGAACGAATAGTTCCACCGGCACTAGGCGGCCGTAACAAATAGTCTCTCAAGAAGGAGAATTTTACCCGAGCAGGGCGCTCTCTCACGCACAAGTACGCGGAGTACTTTTGAATAACCGGAAAGGTTCTTGCCTTAACCATCGGCACATGGACCGAAGACGTAGGCCTTCTCACCAGAGAAGCCTAGGAAGCTGTTGCTTGGCTGCAACTCAAAACAGACTCTGACTCTGGCCTCTGCCCGTTTCGTATATGTGATCGGCAAGATCTCAAGTGTTCATGAGTGTTTTTTCTCACCGGGGAGCACAGATGGCGGTTTCTGTAGTACCTCTGAAAGATGGAGCAATCTGGATTCAAGTGGCCAGAATATACGAGATCATAACTGTTCTTATAACGTCACTTCTTAGCAAGCGACACGAATTTATAACTGCTATAATTCTAAGTTTATTAGGAAGCACACATGCTCGAGATCGAGAAGTAATCTGGCGGTATGCACAGACGAAATTTTAATGCCTAACATCTGGATGCGGCACTTTCTGAAGTTGAAGGGCCTACATCTGGTTTACACTTCAGATCTCCATGTGTGAGTAGATTAAAGAAGAGAAGATTTAATTAGACTTATTAAATCTGGAAGGGGGGAATCGTCACAGCACTTTCTAACCTAGTTGAAAAGTGCTTATGACTTCGGTTTGTCTGGCCGTCTGGCCGTCTGGCCGTCTGTCCGTGCTCTAACTCCCGTAAATATGCTCGGATTGCTCTGCAATTTTTATATGTTATTGTCGTTAGCTATAGCATGTTCCCTATTTCAACGGAATTGTGTAGCACTTATAGTTTTTTTACAGAGATACTCAAAAGAATTCCGTTACATTGCGGTCTATGGGGAAAAATTATTTGCGGTTTATTTAAATAATGTTTCACTATTTTAAACGCATTGAAATTTATATATATCACTAAGGTGCATTAGAAGAAGCTTAATATGGAATAGGGTGTGCATACCACTTATAGTTACTATACAGGGACAGTCAAAAGAATTCCGTTACATTACGTCTATGGAGAAAAATCGTCTGCGGTTTATTTAAATAATGTTTCACTATTTTAAACGCATTGAAACTTATATATATTACTAAGGTGCATTACAAGAGGCTTACTACAGAATAGTGTGCGTATAGCAGTCATCGTTCATTTACAGGGACATACAAAAGAATTCTCTACTGTCTGTTAACAATAATTCCTGGCGTTTTAAGTTGCTGAACGCGATTTTCAATTGAACTCACTTTTTGTCTATTACTGGGTGTGTATAAATTCTGTATTTCATATACAGGGTAGCACAAAAGTTCGAGAACACATTTCCGTTTATTGACAGAAACTCCAGAAGGAGAATTTTAAACTGTGCTACGCGCTTCCTAACTAAACTAAATTTTATCATCCTATATAGTATATATACAAATCTATAGATCATATACAGGGTTGAATAAAAGTACTCGGATACTTTTCCGAATATTGTATCTGTTCGAAATTCCTGAAATTATGTTTTTAAATATGTTATGCGTTTTCCAAATTGTTTACTTAGATGTTATCTTTCAGCTTATTAAACGGTATGTTTTGTAAAATTATTTTGGAAGGGTTGGAAAGTGCTACATAATCTATGCTTGGCGCATGATTTTTCGTTCTTGTTTAATTCAGAGATAGAATTTTTTTTATGAGTCCTGATAAATGATTACTAAGAAAGATTACATTGAAATGTATTTTTAGCTAACTTTAAGGAATAAAAATAGTAAAAGATTTATTTTTTCAAATGATACTTAATATAAAGATTCTGGGTAAAAATACAGAGCTTTTACATATGTATTTGTATTTTATATTTATGTATTATAGACGTAACACAATTTAATATTAATATATCATACTGAGTTGATTTTTGAACTAATGGTTATACCTGTATAAATTTAAAAAAGGGGGAAAGTTTTCATTAGATGAATTATATTCGGAAATCTAAATTTAAATTTCTTTTCTGTAAAATGTTCTTTTAGGATTTTGAATGGAAGCTTTCATAGCCTTTGATATAAACTATTTCTTTCATATATTCTTGAAGTCTACGATTAGCCAATAAAAATTATTGTTATTATTATTATTATTATTATTATTATGAGTTACGATAAAAGATTACGGGAAAACATTACATCGACATTTACTTTCAGATAACTTATAAAAAGTAGTAAATGATTTTTTTCTTTCCAATTGATATTGATTCTTAACTACTTAAAAAATACTGATTTCTGATATATGCATGCATATTTTTTATTTAAATAATATAAATGTATTCAAATTTGAAATTATTAAATTATACTCAATGCATGTTTTAAGAAAATCGTTATGTTTGTAAAAAAATATATCCAGAAATTTTCATTAGATTAACTAAACCTGAAAATCAAAACTTAAATTTCAAGTTTTCTATAAAAAGTCCTAGGATTTTAAATGGAATCTTTTACCGCCTTTGATATCAATAATTTTCTTCGTCCATTCTCGGAGTTTTAAGATAACCTCTGGTAAAAAAAAAAAAAAAAAAAACTAAAATGTTTAGGTTTCCTTTAAAAAAACTACAAGCAATTTTTTTTTCTATTCTTATTTCCTTTTCTCTTTCTTTTTCTTTTAAATGAGTCATGACAAAAGATTCAAAGATTATATCAACATATAGTTTTAGATAACTTTAAGAAATAAAAGTAGTAAAGGGTTTATTTTTTTCAAATGTTATTTAATCTTAAGACTACTAAATTTATATACTAAAAATAAATTTACCAGATTTAAATAAGTATGTATATGTTTATATTATAGTCTATAAATGCTTAAATTTGTTTAAAAAAAAAAAAAAAAAAAAAAAAAAAGAGAAAAACTAAACCTGGAAACAAATATTTAAATCTCAATTTTTCTGTAAAACGTTCAATTAGTATTTTGAATGGAATCTTTCACAACTTTTGATATCAACTATTTTCTTCTTTTCTTCTTGGAATTCTGAGAATGTTTAGTATTTTTTTCTTTTTTAATTCGGAGATAGGTTTTTTTCAGCTCTGATAAAAGATTACTAGGAAATATCACATCGAAATGTATTTTTAGATTAGCTTTAAGAAATAAATGTAGCAAAAGATTTATTTTTTCAAACGGTATTCAATATAAAGATTACTGTCTAAAAAACACTGATTTTTGACAAATGCATATGTATTTTATATTCATGTATTGTAAATTTGCAATTTAATATTATTATACCATACTGAGTCAATTTTTAAACTAACGGTTTGTATAAATTGAAAAAAAAAAAAAAGGGAAAAATTTTTATTAGATGAACTAAATTAGGAAATCTAAATTTAAATCTCTTTTCTCTGAAATGTTCTTTTAGGATTTTGAATGGAAGCTTTGACAGCCTATAAAATCAACTATTTTCTTCATTCATTCTTCAATTCTACGATTACCTAATAAAAAATGGTTAGGCATTATTTTATTATTATTATAATTATTCAGAGACATTTTTTTATGGGTCCCGATTAATGATCAGTGGGTTAGATTACATTAATAATTATTTTTAGATAATTATAAGAAATAAACGTATTAAAAGATTTATTTTTTCAGTGATATTTAATCATAAGACTGCTGTTTTAAAAAAAATGCCGATTTTTGATACATGCATATGTATTTTACATTTATGTATTATAAACTTATAAAAATTTAAATTTATTATATCATGCGGAGTCGATTTTTAAACTAATGGTTATGTTTAGATAAGTAAAACAAATAAATTAAATGTTTTTGTTACATTAACTAAACCTGGAAATCTTTATTTAAATCTCAACTTTTTTGCAAAATGTTCTTTTAGGATTTTGAATGAAATCTTTGTCGGCCTGTGATATCAACTATTTTCTTCATATATTCTTGTATTCTACGATTACCCAATAAAAAATATTTAGGAAAGTTATTATTATTCAGAGATAATTTTTTTCTATGAGTCTCGATTAAAGCTTATTGGGAAAGATTACATTAACATGCAACTATTTTTAGATAATTTTATTTCAACACTAGATTTACCATGAACCGGTCATTTGACATATACCACCTTAAAATATTTCGATTCGAACCAGAAATGTTTCCTAAAATAAATAAAATATAAATTACACAAATCTAAGTTACATATAAAGTCAAATTTTCTAATTATTTTCCTTATTTTTGTATTTATAATCGCTAGTACTCATTTAATTTTAATTATGTTTGTAAATATTGTATTATAGTCCTATTTAATCAAATTCTATTTTTTGTCATAATGAACAGAGGAAAGTATATTCAACTAGGTAAATTATATCCAATAGTTGGAGTATCCTAGTTGAGATTTTTTTCCAACGGAGAGAAAATATGCCGGGACCAGGACCTGTGTACTTTGGACCTGGTCCCGGCATATTTTCTATCTGTTGGGAAAAAATCTCAACTATGATACTCCAACCATTGGATATAATTCTATTTTTGTTTTCTGCAAAATTTTAATTTAATGTATTTATGTTTCGGTAATTGAAAATGTATGGCTCTGGAGCCTTTATCCCACCCTTACACTCTTACGATTCGCATTCCAATACCAGTGCATCGGATTTTAAATATAAAATCCAATCTTTTTGCTCAACCATCTACGCATTAAGATTATTCGATTAATCACTGTCGATTGAAGGTAAGCGAAGTCAGTGCGAACTTCGTCGGCCCTTCAGAAATACAGCATTGGAACATAAAGTCAAATAGTTTTAAATAAAAATTCAGGTGTGAAACACTTTTATGATACTTGAGTAAAATTAGTACTGATAGCAGGCTACTTAAAAAAATTCAGATTGCTTGATTGTCACCACTTTTTTGAAGTAGAAATATTCACTGTATTTAATGACATTAAATAACGTGAGAAGGAGGTCAATTACACTATTTTCAAAAGGTTGTGGGAATCAATGTATCTGAATTTATTATAAAGTAGCCTACTGGCGACACCGAGTAAAACTCCTTGTATGTTTAGTGTTAAGAAATAAAACTAGTAAAAGATTTATTTTTTCACATCATATTTAATCATAAGACAATAACTATCTAAAAAAAGGCTGATTTTTGATATATTCATATGTACTTTATATTTATATATTATAAATTTATCAAAATTCAAAATTATTATACCATGATGAGTCGATTTTTTAAATCTAATGGTTATATTTGTAAAAAAGAAAAAAATAATAAGAATTTTTCATTAGATTAACTAAAGCTGAAAATAGGAAATTGAATTTCAAGTTTTCTGTAAAAGTTCTTTTAATATTTTAAATGGAATCTTTTACAGCCTTTGATAGCAATAATTTTCTTCGTATATTTTTGAAATTGAAAGATTTCATAATAAAGAAGGTTTAGGACATTTCTTTTAAATTCAGGGAATTTTTTTAGACCTTTTTATTTCATGACCTACTCTGCCCAAATGACCTATTGTGTCACAATTTAAAATTATTATAATACTCAGTCTAATTTTTTAATAAATAAAGGGCTGTGTTTGCAGAAAAAGTAAAAGGCAAATGGTTTTCAATATATAAAATAAATCCCAAAACTGTAATTTAAATCTCAAGTTTTCTACAAAAGTCCTTTCAGGATTTTAAATGCAGTATTTTATAACCTTTGAAAGCAATCATTTACTTCGTTTATTTTTGGTATTCTCGGATTATCTATACTAAACAATATTTAGGGTTTTCCTTCTTTCTTCTTCTTTTTTCTTTTCTTTTTTTTTCTTTTTTTTTTCTTTTTTTTTTTTTTTTTAAATTTAGGGAAATATTTTTTTATGCGTCCAGATAAAAGACTACTGGGAAAAATTATTACATCGACATGTAGTTTCAGTTAGATTTAAGAAAGAAAAGTACTAAAAGCTTTATTTTTTTCAAAATTATACTTAGTTTTTAGACTATATTATCTAAAAAATATTAATAACCGATAAATGCGTATAATTTCTGTTTTCAAATGTTATAAATTTATCCAAACTTAAAATTACGAATAGTATATCATAATCAATCAATTTTTTAAAATAAATTTTCATGTTTGTAGGAAAAAACAGAAAAGATAATTTTTCATTAGTTAACTAAACACGGTAATCAAAAATTAAATCTCAATTTTCTGTAAAAGTTCTTTTAGGATTTTGAATGTAATCTATTAAAGCTTTTGATATCCATCATTACCTTCATTTATTCTTATAAGATTTCCTAATAAAATGCTTAGGTTATTGTTTTTACTTTTTTCTATCTATACAAGAAGAAATTGTATTGGATTCGTGAAAAATTTCTACTTCCGGTTTTCGCGACGAATTTATACGTTTTAGAAGTTCTTGAACACGATTTGACTGTTTCTAGAAAACATCTGTCCGTGTGTCTGTCTGAGACACAAATTTTGTGGACGCTCTAACTCACCAACTATTGCACGGAATTTATTTCAAACTTCAGATTGAGTTAGACATTGACATAAATTGGTGCTGATTAGATTTGGTGTAAATCGCCCAATAGGCAACACTGCTATATGCTATATTATATTTTTCACAAATTTTGAGCATCAAACTTCAGATTCAGTTTGATTTTGAGATAAATTTATGCTGTTTAGGTTTCGGTGTTTATCGTCCAACAGGTGGCACTGCTATGCTGCATTTTTCCCGATTTCCATGATAACTCTAGCTCAAGAACTAATACACGGAACTTCTCCAAACTTCATTATCTGTTAGACCTTGACATATAGATAGATGCTTGTTACATTTGGGTGTTAATCGCCCAACAGGTGTTGCTTTTATGGTATATTTTTCCCGATATCCGCGATGTAGCTCACCAACTAATGTATGGAATTTCATAATTTTTTTTGCTCTGTTAGACGTTGACATTACTAGATGCTGATTAGATATGGTTGCACTTCGTCCAACAGATGGCGCTGCAATACTGCATTTTTTCCGATAGCTATATCTGAAGAACTAATGTACGAAATTTCATGAAACTGCATATTCCGTTAGACCACGACGTAAATGCTGCTGTTTCAATATTGACTTTGATCACTCAACAGGGGGCGCTGCTATCCTATGCTTTGTGAAAGGTTTTTAATCAGGTTAACAATCAATCGATGGAATTTATCGAGCGTGAATTGCAGTATTATTAATTCTATTCTTCTAATTCTCATACACTTTTATTTTTAACCACATTGTTGACAGAATCACTCATTTTTAACGCCAACTTTTGGTTCTGAAGTCGATTACAGAATATTAGCCTTATGCTTTTTGTGATGAACATTATAGCTGTATTTTATTTTTACTTTCTTCTATCTTTACAAGAAGAAAGTATTGGATTCATGAAAATTTTCGACTTCCGGTTTTCGACGGATTTATACGTTTTAGAAGGTCCTGAACACGATTTGACTGTTTTTAGAAAATTTCTGTCTGTGACAAAAATTTTTGTGCGCCCTCTATCTCAAGAACTAATACACGAAATTAAAAAAAACTTTATATTCAGTTAGTCCCTGATATAAATTGGTGCTGATTAGTTTTTGAAGGTAATCGCCCAACAGGTGGCGCTGCTATGCTGCAGTTTTCGCGATTTCCGCAATAGCTTTATCTCAAGAACTAATGCACTTATTTTCATAAAATTTCAGATTTAGTTAGACTGTGACATAAATAGACACTCGTTACGTTTTGGTGTAAATATCCCAACAGGTGGCGCTGTTATACCACTTTTTCACGATTTTTACGATAGCTATGTCTCAAGAACTAATGCACGGAATTTCATAAAACTTCATATTCAGTTATACCTTGACATAAATAGCTGCTGATTACGTTTTGGTGTAAATAGCCCAACAGGTGACGCTGCTGTGCTCCTTTTTATTATTATGACGATAACTATATCTCAAGAACTAATGCACGGATTTTCATCAAACTTCAGATTCAGTTAGACGTTGACATAAGTTGTTGTTGATTAGGTTTTGGTCTAAATTTCCCAACAGGTGGCGCTGCTATGCTACATTTTGCAGGATTTACACGATTTTAGCAATAGTCATATTTCAAGAATTAATGGACGTAATTTAATAAAACTTTATATTCACTTAGCACGTGATATAAATTGGTGCTGCTTATTTTTAGTGTATGCGAAACCTGTGTGACATAGAAGAAAACTGTAACTCCGTGTTAAATTTGAAGAAATGCAGCACGCTTTATATTTATAATCGCTGATGCTATTATATGGCAAATATTGTTCGTATTACTGTGTAATATTACCTTGCTTTTTGTTTTCAGCAATTCGCCTACACCGTATATATTTGTGTAGTGCAAACATTTTTATATATTCAAAATCTATGCTTACTCATTTGACATTTAAAACCTCTGAATAAATAATTTATCAAGATTAGAAAAAAATCTATGCGTTTTGGTAAAATTTTGCAACAAGAAAGCCAGACAGCAAATGAATGCTTTTAGAAACATCTTTTAAAATTTTGTGAGTGGTCGATGCTGTTTACGAAATTTTTGTTTTGTTACAGTGTTTTCTCCAAATATATCTTTTGAAAATATAAAAATGCATTAAACTTAAAATACTTTCTTGAATTTCATTTTTACTTTCTTCTATATTCACAAGAAGTAAGTATTGGAATAGTAAAAATTTTCGATTTCCGTGTTTTGGTTTATTTACATGCTTTGGGATGGCTTGAACACGATTTGCATATTTAAAAAAAAAAAACAAAAACAAAAAAAAATGTCTATCTGTATGTCTGTATGTGACTCAAATTTTTGTGGCCGCTCTGTCTCAAGAACTAATGCATCAAATTTAATCCAACTTTAGATTAAGTTAGATCTTAATATATATAGGTGCTTAGGTGTGTATCGCGTGATAGGTGGCGCCGCTATGCTGTGTTTTCGCTATAGCTATATCTCAAGAACTAATGCATTTAATTTCATCAAATTTAATATTTTGTTAGACATTGACATAAACTGGTACTGAATATGTTTTGGTGTATATCGTCCAACATGTGGCACATCTATGCTGGATTTTTCATTATCTTCGCGATAGCTATATCACAAGAACTAATGCCCGAAATTTGATCAAACTTCACATTCTGGTATACTTTAACATAAATATATGCTGATTAGGTTTGGATGTGTAACGCCCAATAAGTGGCGCTGCTATGTTTTGTTTCTTAGCGTGGTTTGCAGCATTATTAACTTTATTCTTGTAACCCTCATATACTTTTAACCACATTGTTGCTGGAATCGCTCATTTTTGACGCCAACTTTTGGTTTTTGACCCGATTATGTAATATTAGCCCCATGCTTTTTACGATAAACATTATAGCTGTATCTTATTTTCTATTCTGTATGAATTCACGAAATTTTATACTTGAGTTTAATGATTAAAGATGTATATGTTGACCTGCTTTTAAATTTTAATTCTACAGGGGGTGCTGGTGCTGTTGTTATGTTCTTCTTTTAATTCACTGCTCGTTGTAATTCAGAATTAAATTCGGAGAAATGCACTATGCTTTATATTCATATTCATTGTTACTATTATAAATTAATATATTACAAAAGATTGGAAGAAAGTTTTGTAATGACCACATTATACTAGTGTAATTCCAAGAAAGTTTTTTTTTTTTTTTTTTTTTTTTTTTCAGCACCAATAAAAGATTATTGGGTAATATTACATCCACAGATATTTCCAGATAATTTTTGGTAATAAAATTAATATATATATATTTTCCAAATGCTATTTAATCTTAAGACTATCCATCTAAAAAAATGTTGATACATGATATATAAATAGGTGTTTTATATTCATCTATTATAAATTTATCCAAATTTAAAATTATAATACCAACTTAGTACATTTTTTAAACAAATGTTTATGTTTGTATAAAAAAAAAAAAAAAAAAAAAGAAGTTTTCATTTGATTAACTAAACTCGGAAATCGGAATTTAAGTCTCAAGTTTTATATAAACTGTTCTTTTGGGATTTTGAAACTTTTTTTATAGCCTTCGATATCAATCATTTCCTTCGTGTATTCTTCTAATAATAAAATTACCCAATAAAGATTGTTTAGGTTATAGTTTTTAATTCAGGGAAATATTTTTTTCTATGAGTCTAGATAAAAGATTACTGAGAAAGATTACATCGATATATCTAATACAACAGTAAGAATTAAAAGTATTAAAAGATAAATTTTCCTAAATGATGCTTTATCTTAAGAATGCCGTCTAAAAATGCTAATTTCTGATCAATACATACGTATCTTTTAATTAAATATTATAATTTTAATATTAATATATCATATCATTATTTATATAAAAAATACGTTTCTCAGTTTAATTATTAATAAATGGATATGTTTGTAAGTAAAGAAAACAGTTGAAAATTTTTTATTGGATTAATTAATCCCGGATATCGAAATTTAAGCTTCAAACTTTTCTCTGAAAGTTTCTTTAGATTCATGAATAGAATCTTTTACAGACTTTAAGATCAATTATTTGCAATAACTTGGTTTATTCTAGTAATCCTAAGTTTTTATAATTAGTAAATCTGCAGATCAGGAGCCTCAACGTCAGCTCTGAAAGTCATTGTTTTTTTAATCTCACTTTTCATATTATTTAGCATCTTACAATCCGCAATTTAATTTTTTTTATATTACATGCATATTTATAGGCATATAAAACACTTCGTTGTTTTCAGAAATTAGAAGCGTTAAATTAAACATGGTTTATGCAATGATATTCTGAAATTCTTATTCTTCTAATTTTTTAGATAAAAAAATTCATTTCTTCAGGCCCCCCTGAACCCCCCGTAATCTTATTAAATGTATATCCGTGATTTCCTATTGATTATATGAATGATTCAAGTATATCTTGGATTTCGTTGTACACAGTGGTTTTATTAGGATAAGCAATAATTTCGAAAATAATTTCATGTTATCCTAATACTCAAAAAGCAATATTTACTTACCTGCGAACCACGAAACACCTGAATCTGATAGATAAGTTGAATAATATCGCATGTACAAAAGCAACTTATAAAATGTAAACTGAATCTACTATTTTTACTTGTATTTATTTTAGAAATCTAGCGTTATTACAATTTTTGTTTCGAAAAAACAGTTTTGATGGTTATTCTATAATATTCATTTTATCTAAGTACATCCTGATTTAACTCGATGGCAATAGCATACTAAAATCTCCCCAGAATAGGCATATTTGGAAACTTTTAAAACTATTGGTTTCATTCATAATCGTGCTTACTTCCAATTCAGTAAATAGCAAACGTGATTTGGCGCTCTAACGTATTTTTAGTGATAGCTTTTATGTTCTCAATTTCCAGTAATTGTAATATTTCAGGGTCGTTTTAATCTAATTTCTTTAGATTAACCACCTTGTTGTACCAGTGTATACATACCAAGTAACAAAATTTTCTTAACTTTATGTGCATAATTTTATAATGATATTAGCTTTTCAGTAAAATAAAGAGCTTTACTGTTTTTGGTGGTGGTTCTAAACTTTTTTCCAGCACTGTATATGAAACAAATAAAATTTAACATTTACTAAATACATTTAGTTCAATGACACCACTATACTTAAATAAAAGTATTCAACTTATATATTTTCTATATTTATATATTTCAACTTATATAATATTCAACTTATATATATAAGGAGTGTTTTTTGAGTGCTTTTTTTGTTTATGCTTTGCCCGCCTTTTCACCACCTGGCATTTATGTACTATTTCATGAACAGGTTCCGAACCCTATTTTTTACCTTTTCAATTTCCTTACAAGTTGTTAGTTATAACTACAGCTATACCATTTTACTTTCCTCCCAATATTTAGACTCTGTCCTTAATCGCTTTCGCTTTACTTTTTTATTCCAAATTTATTATCATCTCTTTTCTCAATTTTACATCTATCCTTTTCATTGCAATTGTTCCTTTATATGGTAGTTAATACTACATCTTAACTTTTCGCAACGGCTCAATTAAATACATTACACTCTACTCACAATAGACTGGGCGTTATGTTGTCTGCAACTCGGAAGCCCTTTAACCGACATCAACTGTTCGGCTATTAAATAAGGCGAAAAAATACTTTTAAAATTTTCTGTTAACTAATCCTAATATTATGAAAATAAAAAAACATACTTTCAAAAGAAAACAATAGTGCAATGTTGTATTAAACTTGCGTCTATAGTTATTTGAAACAATCAATTTGATTGTTATAAATGGTGGAAATGTATCTAATTCAGAAAAAAAAAATACAATTGGAGAGGAAATTGGATTACACTAAACTGCAAGTTCTCTGAATTCCATAGAAACAAGCTAAAATATGCGCTTCAGTTACAAATACTTGATTCAGCCTAGTTAAATTTTAGGTTAACTGTATACTCAAATAATAATTCTGGAAACGCATGGGATTTTTCTATGAAATGTTTCTTAAGACTTTGAATGGAATTCGTTTTCAGTATTTAGTACAAATCATTTGCGATACCTTCGTTTATTTCCGAAACACTGAAATTAGCATAATATTTTGTGAAATTCTCACTTATTCTTTTAATTTAATAAGAACATGGATAAATATAGCAAATGTAAAAAAAAAAAAAATGCGCTTCTTAGTAAATTTTAGATTAACTACAGACTGAAATAAAAATTTAAATCTCGAGTGGCATTGAGTTTTTCATGAAAAGTTATCTCAGGACTTTGAATGGAATCCCTTGTCAGCTTTTTGTTTCTATCATTTGGAATACCTTGATTTATTTCTGGAATTTCAAGATTTTCCAACGAAGAGTAAATCTTATATTTTCTTAAATCAAGAAAAGAATTATTATTTATGAGTTGGATATAAAGAATACTGAATACTTAGATTAAGATGCTGATAGCTATTGATTTTAAATAATAGTATTTTTTTATACAGTATACCCTTGATTATCCGACACTCAATTATCTGATCCACTCGTTTATTAAACCCTCTTAATATAAAGACTGCGTACAGTGCAACACAATTTTTTAGCAGAATTTTCCGATTTTTTTTAATTTCAGAAAAATATGACAAATTCTGCGATTTAACACAGTGATTGCGAACTCTGCTATTTAACACTTAACAAACAAATGCCGCCATATTCCTGACAACAAATTTTTATTGTTCAAATGAATTGTTCCCAATTGGACACCAGTATTTTTGCCCAGAAAATTTTGTCCTTTTTTTAGTTTTATATTATTTAATTATATTAATTATATTATATACACATAATATTAATAATATTAATATTATTTATTTGTTTATTTATTTATTATTATTTTTTTTAATTTCAGCAATTAAATAATACAAAAAAAAATGTTTGTCAGAAAAAGTTAAACCAAAACCATAGTAATTGGAAAACAACACAATTGGACAGTAAAAATTGGCTATCGCGAATAGGCAACATTCGTTCGTTAAGCGTTAAATATTAAATAGAAATTTCGTAAACTGAAAAAATGATCTCAGACTCCTTGGAAATTCCAAGACGCATCTTGAATATGTAAACTTACTTAAAGCTAACCGTAGATTCGTATTGAAGTAGCACGGTTAGCATAAATTGACATTAATGTAATAACTTAAATATTATTAACAGTGCGTACTAGTCGAAAATGCTTATGGCAAGCATACTTTCTTTTATTACACGTACAGACAAATTCATTAGGATAATACAGGTTTCATTGTGTCTGACTACAGTGTTCGTGTATTTGAAAACAGATAAGAAAACAGTCCCCAGACAATGTTGTCAATAAATTTACAAACTTTTATTTAACTTTCAACGTTCTTATATATATACTAGCTGTTACTCGTGACGTCGTTCACGTAACATCAAAAGAAAAATAAATGCAGTAATTTAGAAAACCATTTCACCACCGCTATTTAAAAACATATGTATTGGAGACAATACGGTATTTACTTGTTATAGAGGCATTGGCATAACTCGGTCTTAATTAAATAAAATTTTGTGCTGAATAATATAAAACAATTGTAAAAAGGAAACTACAACCAATAAAAAAGGGATTCAAAGGTGAGCGACGAAATGATTATCTAGAAAACCAAAAAGTGTTTACCATACAAAAAACAAACCTAGTTAGAAAAATGTATTTACTTTTACGCCAAATTTTGTCTTAAAAAAAGCAAATTGACTATGGAGCGGATTACAGAGCCAAACCTTCCTATTATCGGCTATTTTCTGCATATATATATATATATATATGTCTACTAAGCGCTTTCACATTTATAATATTAGGAATTGGCACGATCGGCTGGTTTATTTGTCTACGCAATTTGGTTTGAGGAAAAGTTCCATTACTTTTTGATTTCTTCTTTGCTGTTGCATTACACGAATTTTTCGATCAATTTAATTTTCGTTTCGATAACATAGTTTTGATTTTTAGGTTCATTCATTTTAGGTCCATTAGGCCCATTCCATTTAATTTTTTTCCATCCTATGAGACTTTACAAAAATATATTATAAAAAAGAACATTCAAAAAAGCTATCTGTTAAAATGACAACAAACTTTTTATTATTTTAAAACTAAAAGAAATGTGGACTTAAAATCCGGTTGCCAAACCACAATTTACAAACGTGTATCGATTGTACAAATAAACTTCGAGCCTTTAAGCTTTAATTTTAAGACTGGGAGAAGGAAAATGATGTTACTTTGACGTAATCCTATTAAATCCTTAGGTTTTGTGAACGAAAATGCAATTTTATTAACATTCGTCATAAATAGTTTTTTTCAGGCAATCGAGTTAATTTTTTAGTTTTTAAGAATGAAAATCATGATTTACCGCTAACCATGACGCCATTTTTGACAATGGGTAATTTTTAATTAGGTTAATCTTTACAAGAAGAAAGTATTGGATTCATGAAAATTTTCGACTTCCGGTTTTCGTCGGATTTATACATTTTAGAAGGTCCTGAACACGATTTGACGATTTTTAGAAAATGTCTGTTTGTGACTCTGTCTGTCTGTCTGTCTCTCTGTATGTGACAAAAATTTTGTGGGTGCTCTATTTCAAGAACTAATGTACGAAATTTAATAAAACTTTATATTCAATTAGTCCCTGACAGGTGGCGCTGCTATGCTGCATTTTTCGCAATTTCCGCAATAACTCTATCTCAAGAACTAATGCCCTTATTTTCATCAAACTTCAGGTTCAGTTAGACCTTGACATAAATAGATGCTGATAAGGTTTTGGTATAGATATCCCAACAGGTGGCGCTGCTATATCACTTTTTTTTCTCGATTTTTACGATAACTATAGCTCAAGAACTAATGCACGGTATTTCATCAAACTTCAAATTTTGTTAGACCTTGAGATAAATAGATGCTTCTTACGTTTAGGTGTAAATAGCCCAACAGGTGGCGCTGCTATGCTGCTTTTTTTCGTTATTATCATGGTAACTATATCTCAAGAACTAATGCACGGATTTTCATCAGACTTCAGATTCAGTTAGACGTTGACATAAGTTGTTGTTAATTAGGTTTTGGTCTAAATCTCCCAACAGGGCGCGCTGCTATGCTGCATTTTGCAGGATTTACACGATTTTAGCAATAGTCATATGTCAAGTACTAATGTACGGAATTTAATAAAACTTTAGATTCAGTTAGACCTTGATATAAATTGATGCTGATTATATTTAGTGTATGCGAAATCTGTGTGAGATAGAAGAAAGTTTTGGGATTGGCACACCCGACTAGTTATAATATTGTTAACATTTACTATCCATTTTATTTTCAAAAGTTAAAGCAAAAGTTTTTAAACTTTAAAAAAATTTAAATTTAATTATCTTTATATTAGCTGTGCGCAGACGGTAAACCGCCAAGTATTGTTCCCATCGCCATCGTATTGGTTTCTTTTAATCTAAAATGCAAACCTTTCACTCATTTCATTTAAAATACGGAACTTTAATTTGAAACATATACAATCTAAAATACATATATTACATACATTTATAATACACTCATTTCATGTGAAATATAAAAGAAAAGAAAAGAAACAACAAAAAAAAGAAAAAACCCAAAATCATTTCATTTTAGCATCAAAGAATATCCGCTTTATTTTCAATATGTTATATTTGTCTGCTTTCCGTACTTACTCAAATTCAAAAAATGTATTTCGTAAACGAAAAAACACATTTTTCATTTTTATCTGGCGTCTAATCTAATTCTAATTAAAATGAGATTTTTTTTTTTTTTTCAAAATTTCTGGTAGTAATTGAATATTTTTTTCTTTTTTGAAGTTTGACAGATATGCTTCTGCGCATGCCCGAATGAACGATTGAATAATCAAAATAATCGTTATGCCCATCACTACTTCATATACCTCTGTTTCTCAAGTGAAACTTTAGCGTAAACTCTTTAACATATATCCTCTGTTTTTTTTTTTTTTTTTTTTTTTTTTTTTTTTTTTTTTACGATTACAGCACTGATTACTATTCGTAAGTAGTGGCACTGATCGAGAAAGAAGTTGGATCTTGCTACTCTAGTCGAAAGGCTGAACTGAAGGCCAGCTCGATTAAACTCAAACTGACTGAACGTAGTGGAATGAGCTTCTATGCTTTTGATGATGGATCGAAAAAATCCTAAAATATTCGGCTTCCGGAATATTTCACTGTGCCACATGCTCCAATCCCTGCCTCAGGGAAGTAAATTCATATTTTGGCAGGTGCTCGTAGCCATTATCACATATCTTTGACTTAGAGGTCTGCACAGGCCGGAAATTCCAGGCCTGGAACCGGCTGGCCCGTTTGTGATTTTGCAGTTCACGGCCCGGCCCGTTCAAAAATCATGAATACAAGCCAGGACCGGCCCCATTCAATTTCTTCAAAAAATTCCAATTTTTCTTAACATACAATTAATATTCTTTTAATGCACACTTCATACGTATTTACGGGAAAATTTTACGGTATATTTTAGATTACTATATGTTCACAAGCCATAAAATACCGATTAGCAACAGTAATGATCACTTAGAGACACTTAGACACATTACAAAAATTAGTGTACTTTAGAATAAAAGAAGAAAGATCGTTTAAAACATCATAAGTTTTGTTGCTCTTAAAAAAATTGATAAAATTAATATGATTTAAATTTTAATAAAATTATATATTTGGAAATGTTTGTCTAAAATTTATTAAAGTATAGTTCCAAAGATTCGTTTAACAGAAATTCAGTATCGCTGTTACTATTTTTACAAAACAAATTGCGTGCTCGACACGTCCTTGGAACAATTATGTCCAGTTTCGGCCCGGCCCATGTATGTAGAATAAAATGTAAACCTGATCCCGGCCTGCCTGAGTCTGGTGAAAAAATTAAGCAAGGGTTCAGATACGATGTAACTATTCGATGACGATTCCTACGTTGGACATGTATTTCTGAATTGATGTTGTCAAGCTAGTACATTTATACTTATTCACGTTCCAGACACGTCCTTTGAAAATTGTTCATATTTTATAAGCTTAGTTTGATTGTGATTCCTTTAAATTTGTTCTATTGGGCCGGTGGACACGCTTTATTTTTTTATCGGCCTGGCTGGCCTGTTTAATTTTTTTTAATCATCCCTCCCTTGCCCGTTAAAAAAAATTTCTTTAGTCTGCCGGTCCGGGTACGGGACTTCTGAGTCATTTTAATGGAAATAATACATGCAAAACAAGTAAAGTACGATGTAGCTGTTCGATGCCGATTTCTGCGCTGGACATGTTACATTTCTGTATTGATGTTTTCAATCTAGCATCGGTTCGTGCAGCACATTTATACTTATTCTCGTCCCAGGCTCGTCCTTCGAAAATTGTCCATATTTTATCAGCTTAGTTTGATTTTGATCCTTTTAGAATTTGTTATATCTGACCGGTCGGCCTGATTATTATTTTTTTATCGGTTCACCCTTGCCCGTTAAAAAATTGTCTTTAGTCTGCCGGCCTGGGTACGGACCTTCTGAGTTATTTTAGTGGAAATACATGCAAAACAAGTACTATTTCCAGAGTGCGTACAATTGTACCACCATCTTTTAATAGAATTTTTCGTCCTTTTTAACCGCCAAAAAATATTACAAAGTTTGCGAAAAAAAGAGGCAGTTGCAATTTATGTAATTTAAATTTTAACTAGAAATTTTGTTTCCGTTTAAATAGTGGTGGCAGACAAATTCCAAAGGAGTGTATGCACCTCGCATTTCTTGGAGCTTAACCCTTTAACGAATAAAGCACTTCAATTGCCGAAATGTTGAAATAAATGTTTGACACCGAAATTATGAAAACATTTCTAATGAAATTCTGCTGTCATTGTTGAATTTCGTAATTAAAATTTTGGGATTTCATAGGGAAACCAATGTCCGTTAAAGGGTTAACTCCGTCCACTAAAAGAATTAATTAGAAATTTACAAAATCCATATTATATCACACTCAATCAACCCTTGAAATATATGATAACATTAATTTTTAAATGAGATATAATTTGAGAAATTCTCATCGTAAATTTTAGAAAAATTATAGGTGAAAATAAGTTTTAAATCTCAAATGAGATGCAATCTTCAACGAAAAAACTCTTTCAGACTTCCAATTGAATCCTTTTCAATGTTTGATACAAATCATTTGGGATATATTCCTTTATTTCCGGAATTCAAAAATAATCCCTTATAAAGAAAAGGGAATTTTTTAAATTCAAGGAAAGAACAGTTATTTACGAGTTCGGATGAAAAGTTAATCGAAAAATTCCATTAAAATGTATTTTTAGAAGACCAAGTGATTAAACGGCTTCAAAAAATTACTTTTCAGATCAATTTTAGCCTTTAGTATACTTTCATTTCCTTTTTTCTTTTTCTTTTTTTATCTTTTTTGGAAAATACGCATTTTATTTAAAATTATTTTAAAACAATCAGTGGGATTTCAAAGTTAATGAATGTTGATTTTATTTCCTGAATTTTTATTAACCTTTAAATCAATTCGTAATGTAAAAAGTTCATTATATGAAATAATACATTAGACAGGGTTGCTACGGGTCAAAGAATTATTCAGGGGTAACACCAGTATTTTCTTATAGATCTGTCTTCTTATGTAATCTCGCGATTACATAAGGTGAGTTTTTCTAAAAACAAATACTGGTACCGCTTGAAAAATTCCCTGACTCCGGTAGCAACTTAATTATATTCCAACTACTTCTTAAATAAATATTCGGCTTGGAATGAAGCATTTTGTATTTTTGACTGAATAATAGAGAATGTACAGGATGAGGCAAAAGATCTTTGCACATTCTGAAATTCAATAAACTTTCAAGTATTGGCATAAGAGTGTGAGGTTTGGACGAAAATCCTGCTTATAGTCGAAGATTTTTGTTTAAGCAAAAGTTTAGTTCAAAAACTGTCCATAGATGGCGCTGTAGCAGTTAGACAATGGAGCTGTGAATAAGGAGGAGGAGACAGATAGTGTAGTGTTTACCAGTTGCGAGGAAAGAAATAACTGAGGATGTAGTCATAAGATGGCGGCTGTTGTTTCTTTGCGTCGGATCAATAGGACCTGATTACCACCAAGACAATCTTCCAAGAGTAAATTTGAATAGAAATTTTCATCTTACTTATGCAAAATATTAGTCATAAAAAGGCAAAAATTTATATTAGGTTTTACTGGTGGAAGTTTATTCCGACGGTATTATGATATATTTCACTGACATTGATAGGAAGATTAAATATGTAGACACAATATGGCGGAACCATACGCCTGACTACCGTCGGGACAAACTTCCACCAGTAAAAACGAATAGATACTTTTACTTTAATTATAACAGAAATTCTGAATGAAACGACAGCAAAGGAAATTTTGTTTTTATAAATGCTCCTTTAAATTACGAAAAAACATTGATAGGTTTGTAAAGATAAAGAACGCTTTTCCGAATCTTGGGTTACTCGTAAGAGGTTATTAACTATTTTCGTTCATGGTTATAATATATTTTTGTAGATTAAGAAATATCTATCTGTTTTTGTAATCCGTTGTATGAAGCAAAATATTTTTAAATGGATAATTTTTTTCCTAATAATAAATGTTCATCTTTCATGATGTTGATTGACATCGGGTGGAAAGTTTTATTTCTAAAAAAATCTTGTGCTCTCATTTGTTATCAAAAAGTAAAACAAATCTGAAGCCACGGTCAAAATCTGAAAGCTTAAAAGATGTCAGTCAAAATAAAAATCAGTCGTGAAAAGTATGCGAACCACAGTTTTTATGACTTAAATTGGGAGCCTCATTTAACCCCTTGAAGGGCACCGGTATATTATATATACCACTTAAATTTAATCCGAAAATGCCACAATGACACCAGAAATTTATAATCAAATTTTGAATTTATAAGGTACATGAGGCAAATCTTTTATTTATTTTAAAATAAATTCGTTCATGAATCTTGGTGTCAATCAGTCATTTCAATATTTTAGCTGCAAGAGTACTTTACCCCTGAAGGCAAAGCCATTAAATAATAAGCCCAGTCAGATAGTGTTAAATTTGTTAGCGACACACTAGCGCCAAACCTCTGCTGCGGAAGGAGGACAAAACAGAAGTGGGTCGCAGAGAAACGATACGATTTATTTATATCGATATTTTATACGATTTTTATCGATGTTTTGTTTTTGCACTTCCTTTAAGAGCTTGCTAATTATTGGGATCTTTTACAATAAAGCTAAAACTATAATGAAAAAAAATGGTGGAAATTTACTGGATTAATATTTCTATATAAATATAGTGGTGGCGAAGAAGTTGATTTATTTATTAAAAGTTAAATAAAAAGTGATGGAAATTTACATCACTATGCAATTAACCCTTTCCGGCACAGACAAATTATGTTCGTAAAATGTGAAATTACTGACTGACACCGGAATTTACAAACGACTTTCTTAGAAAATATGAACTCCTTATTTTAAGCTTTAATTTTAGAAGCAAAATTTTATTAAAATATTCTTGGTGCCGAATGCAGCACTCCCAACCGCTAGATGGCGCTATTTTCAACTTGCGAAAAGTTTCCCATTTATCTGACTGGGCTTATTATTTAATGGCTTTGCCTGAAGGGGATAAGGCTTGGGTGAGGGTTAAGGTCCTAAAAAATTTCATCGCAAAAGAAAAAAAATATATATATTAAAAGTAATTACAGTAAACACAAAGGCCTAAAAACCTTTTAATAAACAAACTGATTAGTTTAGTCTACACAATAACAGTGACATTCTCACGATCTGTAAGAATAAATAAATAAATATATTTATCATAACAGATCTTGAGAAAGTCATCTTTATTAAAGTCACCTTTATGTTTACTGCAATCATTTTTAGGATGGGTATTTCATTTTAATGATAAGTGATTTGTTGTTACATAATTCTTCAACACAAAAGGTTTCTTCAAAAATGTTTTCAGTAAATTTATTGAAATGAAATTGTGTTCAAAAAATCATTTATTAAATACAACTTAAGAAAATTTTTCTTAAACATCAGCATTTCAATGAAATAATGCAGCTTGAAGTTAAAGACAACAATTTAGATATGAAATTGAAATATAAAGAACTCATTATACAAAACTATTATTTAAATCATACTCAATCTACTCAATCATTGATATCATTGGTAAATAAATAAAATAAAATAAAATATAAAATCTCGGTTCTTGATAAAATTTAGGTTACCTTCCAGATGAAGCTGAATTTTAAGCTCAAGTTTGATTTGTTTTCTACGAAAACTTCGAATGAAATCCCTTTTGATCTTTTGTATTAATTATTGGGGTTATCTCTTTTATTTCCGGAGTTTAAAGATTGTGTTATGAAAATAAAAAGACTCTTTTAAATTTCATGAAATGAACAATTATTTACCAAATATGGTGAAATACTAATTCACCGAAAGAAAAAAAAATCATGGGAAAAAATATTTTTAAAATGACATTTTAATACATTGTTTATAGTGCATACTGTCTTTCGTTTTGGGAACCACTATTTTCGAATAGCCATCTTCGCCTTTTTAATTTGTAGAATGTGTACAATTATTGCATAATTTCGGCAATCAAGTAAGGGCAAGATCTCTATTCTTAAATTCTGGTGATTAAAAATAAAGACCATACGCCCACTGTTGTTGCCTGGTCACGAATATGTTCTTATTTATAACATCAAATACCGATTCCCAAGGTTACGTGTTGAATCTTTAATTCTACCAATGTATTTTTTTTTTGCATGGAATGCTTACAAGATTTTACAAGAAAAATTATTTATTTTCAGTAAAACTAGTGAAAATAGATCATTCTATACGGCAATCCTGTCTTAACACTAGAACGCACGGAAATTTTATGCAATCTTTATAAAAAATATTCTACACCAGAATTTTTATTTAATACTATTTAACTTACTTATACAATTTATTTATGTGCGGCTTATTATATAAAGTCCCAAACGAAATTGTATATGAATTACCTGACTACGATGTTCATAGTCCTAGCAACCGCAATAGACCTCAGTATACTACTATTTTACCGAAGTAGTCCTTTGGTGCTAATACTTTTCATTTTTTGTCTCTCTTTTTATAATATAAATAAATAAATAAACTTTGTATTTTTCTTATTTATACATATACTATCCTTTACTTAACTTTATTTCAATGTATGGCAATGAAAACTGCCTTTAAAAAAATAGTGTAGCTTTACGCTCTTACTGCTTCACTTTACTTATAAGCAAACGAATCTCCTTTTGTAACAGTTAAACATACCTTCTATTCATTTTTAACACTTTCCAACCTAGTTGAAAATTGTTTATGACTTCGGTTTGTCTGGCCGTATGGCCGTCTGGCCGTCTGCCGTCTGCCGTCTGCCGTCTGCCGTCTGGCCGTCTGTCCGTGCTCTAACTCCCGCAAATATGCTCGGATTGCTCTGCAATTTTTATATGTTATAGTCTTTATCTATAGCATGTTCCCTATTTCAACGGAAGTGTGTAGCACTTATACTTTTTTTACAGGGACACTCAAAAGAATTCCATTACATTGCGGTCTATGGGGAAAAATCACTTGAGGTTTATTTAAATAATGTTTCACTATTTTAAACGCATTGAAATGTATATATATCACTAAGGTGCATTAGAAGAAGCTTAATATGGAATAGTGTGTGCATAGCACTTATAGTTACTTTACAGGGACAGTCAAAAGAATGCCGTTACATTACGTCTATGGAGAAAAATCGTTTGCGGTTTAATTAAATAATGTTTCACTATTTTAAACGCATTGAAATCTAAATATATCACTAAGGTGCATTACAAGAGGATAATTAAAGAATAGTGTGTGTATAGCAGTCACCGTTCATTTACAGGGACACACAAAATAATTTTCTACTGTCTGTTCACAATAATGCCTGGAAGTGCGTTTTAAGTTGCTGAACGCGATTTTAAATTTAACTCACTTTTTGTCTATTATGTGGTGTGTATAAATTCTGTAGATCATATACAGGGCAGCACAAAAGTTCGCGAACACATTTCCATTTATTGACAGAAACTCCAGAAGGAGAATTTTAAACTGTGCTACGCGTTTCCTAACTAAACTAAAATTTATCATAGTACATATACACATCTATAGATCATATACAGGGCTGAATAAAAGTATTCGGATAGTTTTCCGAATATTGTATACTTTGGAAATTCCTGAAATTACGTTTTAAATAAATATTACAGTTCGATTCCTCATTAAATTTCGTATAGGAATAGTGTGTTATATTTCATTATCACTCTATTGCCAGCAAAGTTATGCGCAGCTGAAGATAGAGGGCTGCACGGGTCCGGACCAATTTTCATTCACGAGACTCGGGCTGGGCCCGGCCCTAACATTTTCCTGCAGGTTAGGATCGCGCCCGGGACTAACATTTGTATACAGGCTCGGGACGCACCGGGCTTAGTCATCGCTCTTTCCGGGCTTAACTTTTTTCTTCAGACTCGGGCCATGCCAGACTTTTTTTCCCGGGCCAAACGAGGCCTGGACTTCATTCTTTTTAGAGGTCTGCATGGGTCAAAATTTTCAGGCCCGTGAAAAAATCAGTAAAATGAGGCCCGGCAGAACAATTTTTGGAAAAAAATGCATCGATTTTTAAATGGCCATTATTCTACAATTAAAATTCTTTTTAAAGAATAGTACACATACATTTCTAGGCAGAAAAAAAGTATAGTAAAACGTGTGAAATAGATCCTATCTATAACGAAAACCTGTATTAAACGGAAAAATGCCTTGATTCGTGCAAAAAGTATATAATACATATTAAACAAACGATGTATCTGCTAAGAATGGAACCTGTCTATAACGAGTTTTTCTTCTCTTACTAAATCTTCATTTGAATGTAAATGTCTAAGTCAATTTTTTATCTATGTTTATGTACTTAATTGTCATGTTGTTGATTTTTTGCATTCCATGCATTTTGAACATAATTTGAAAATAAAATCTATGCATAAGTAAGTATGCTTTATGAATAATTTTAATTTTAGAATGATATTGCTTTAGAAATATCGGCATGTTTTGTAGAAATTCAGTCGGGCCGGGCCGGGTTCAGGCCGAACTTTTATCTTTATACCGGGTCGGACTCAGATCGAAATTTTAGTTTTTGTACCGGATCGGGCCAAACTTTTTCCTTTTTTACTGGGCTGGGCCGAACTCGATTCAAAGTTCTATATCTTATTCTTTATAATAAAAACAATTCAGTAACGCAAATGATTTAATATTTTCACATATATTAAAAAATAAATGGATTATGCTAATATTTTATTCAGCCATTTTACTCAACTTTACTTCTTTTAGATAAAAGACAACAAATTCTAATAAAAAATATTCCAGAGATTATTATTATTATTATTTTTTAAATAATTTTTTGATTAAACTCGATTTAATATTTCAGCTTTAAGAGAATTGGAGATTGTATTTATTAAAAAAGTTATTTTAAGAGCTTGAGTGGGATCTTTTTTCAAGCATTTGTATCAATAACGTGTGATATGTTTTTTTCTTCTTCTGGAAGTAAATATATGTATATATCACAAAAAATGTATAGAATTATTTTTTTTTTCTGATCGTCAGAAATTATCACGCAAAAAATGTATAAAAAATACCTTTTAATTCCAAGAATTATTTATTACAAAATTATTTACAGATATTTACGAGTTTTGATTTAAAAAAAATAAATAAAGAAGAATTTTAGGTTTTATAAAAGTATCTTTTCAACAAGAAGTTTTAACTAATGAAAATGAGAAGAAAAACTTTTTCAAATGAATCTTAATCAATTTCAAATGAAATTTGGGTTTTAACTAACAATAGAAGTTTCTCTATTTTAAGTCTTTTGTAAATTGGTTGATTAGACAAGTTTTTCAATTAATGAATTACTAAATATCTTACAATATACAGATTTAATAAAAAAATTCCGAATATCTATAGAAATACAGACATATGCAGTGTGATTCATAAATATCGAAACAATAGGCTATCTTCTTAAATATTGCCCCTAGGCCCATACTTCCAATTGCAAAGTTTCATTAAAAAAAGATGTAAAATTTGATGATATAAGTTACAACTCCATGGGGGGGGGGGGGTTATTTGAGAAGATACAAAAATTAAATTTTTATACGGCCCCCATAAGATAAAATTTCCAATTAGGAAAATTTTCCTTATCCATTCCTGAATTACACAACAACAATAAAAAAAATGCCATCTTGATATCTGCAAAATTCACAGAGATATTAAAATCGAAAATTCGTGACTTACCCCACTTAAGCATACCTCTGAGCGACGAGATAATCGTTGGTACCATGTCAAACTATCGAATGTGAAAAAATGCATTTTTCATTACTTTTAAAAATAGGCCGAAGTTTGTTAGAATTCTTCGCCTAGTATGGGTACTAATGAAATTTATGTGAAGAGTAGGGATGCCAGTTTGTCTTCTTATTTATTCAGAGATGCCGAACTCATACCGGAAATTTGAGAGAAATATTTTTACTTTAAGTATTCATGAAATGTGTGACATTAAATAAGGCAATAATTTCTGTTTAATATTTTTGATATGAATTCGGAATTTCTGAATGAAAAATGAGACCAAACTGGCAACAGTGGTGAAGAATACTATTAAAATTTAGTGGTGACAATCAGCCAATTTTTAAAAGTAATGGAAAATGCATTTTTTCATATTCGATAGTTTGACATGGTAGCGAGGATCAGTTCATTTGAAATGCAAGTTAGAGATCGACCATAAATTTACACATTATTAAAAGTCGATCTAAGACAATGACTTAACTTTTAGATATAAAAAAACAGAGTATAGATTTTTGCGTTAAATTTGCTTGAGAAATATGCTAGAGGTCAGCATCAGCCCTAGCTTCGCGCCAGGCCCGTAACCGGCACGGGCCGCTAACCGGGCCGTGCCGGCCTTTGTCTTTATTGTTCTTATGACGTGTTGGGCAGGCAATAAGTTTTGTAAAAATACTAATAGCGATAATGAAACTTCTGTTAACGGAATCACTAGAAATATATTTTAATAAATTACACAGAAATATTTTCAAAAATCTACTTTTTGTTATACAGCTTCAAGTTATGATGTTTTTAAAACTATTTTTCATTTATTCCAAACGACATTTCTTTTTAAAAATAAATCTTCATTCGAATATAATAGTCTAAGAATATAAACAATCATTAACGTTGCTATTGCGTATTTTTTGAATAGATGCCAAGCTCCCACTCCCACTAATTTTCCTTCATAAATGTGTTTATTTGAACCAGGTTCGAACCAGAAATTCTTTTAAGAAATTCAAATTAATTTATTCGACTTAAAATCTTTAAATTAAATAAGTCAAAGATTCATTATATAAATTTTCTGGTTTTAACTGGTTCAAATTAACCTACATATTACAGAGGATTAGTGGGAGGTTTGGCATTTATGTTTTTGTTATGCGGACACATGGTAATCTGAAATATAGTGTAAAATTTTCTTATAAATATGTATGTAGTATTCATCTTAAGAAAAATGGGAATTTTTTGTACAAATTTCGGCTAGTGCAGAAATCTAAAATATGCACAGACACCTGTCTAAATATGAATTAAATAAAATTAAGTGCATCGCCCATGGAAATGGCTTTCGCACCATTTCAATAAACCAATCTACGACCTGAAATATAAAGTGCATAAAAGAAATTTATACAACTGACTTTAAATCAACTGACACATTTAAACATTAAATAAAAAAGGTGAGAATGACAAAAATTAAACTAAATCAGAAATTGAAGCTACAGGAAGGATTTACTTACTCACCTGGAATCTTTTAAAAAGCATTTAAACTTTAAATGCATTTTTCGGCATCATAGGTTTTTTTCAGCATTTCTCATCTTTAAATTGATATAAGTCAATAACCATTAAATATAAATGGTTAAGACTTAGAATGTATCATTTTTAAATATTTTACTTACATTTTAATACGGCAAATATGAAAAAAAAAATTCACTTTTGAAAATATGATTTGTTTAAAATAAGTTGCATCTTTTTTTAAATTTCTATTTTTAATATTTTTAATTTTTTTAAATTAATATTTTTTTATTATTAGCTCTCAGGCTATCAAAGCATGAGAGCTTATGTGCCCGCCCGTTCTGTATGTATGTACGTATGTACGTATGTACAGTCGTGGAAAAAAAACTGGACACCCCCACTAACTCTGCAACAAATTATAGTAGAAGGAAGTGACTGGTACCAAACGATTGCAAATAAAGTCTACTTTTAAATGATGTATATAAAATTTGCTTAGGGGGCGATCTACATATAAAAACACACCCAAACTTTGTTTTTTTTTTTTCAATAGCAAGACCCAAATTTGATAACATATTTGAAATCTGCAGTTCAAACTATGCCTAGATACCAAATTTCATTAAATTCCTACGATTAGTTTCTGAGAAATTAATTACTTTATAATGAGCATATTTAAGGGGCTGTAACCAAAGTTCGGTACTCGATTGTTGAAATGCTGCAGAATGTCACTTCTTTTAATGTATTATGTTTTACCGATATAACCATTTTACTCACTTAATAAGTTTCGGTTATTATTATATGCGGTAAAATAATGTTTACAAGTGTTGAATTATCCGATTTTAACCCCTTGGGAACGAGCGACACGTATACGTGACGCATAAGATGCTCAGAATCCTCGATTTTTCCCACCAGTTATTTTTTATTGTAAGCTTTGTCTTATTATATCTTAACATTTACACGATTCAATTACACGAAAATTTCTGTTTTGAAAAACCAGTGGTAAATTATTAAAAATTCTGTAATGGACGCTCGTCACGAAGGGGTTAAAAAACCGTAAGATTATTTGTAATTAAAATAGTTTTAGAATATGTAAATGTTATTGGAATTTTACAGGTGCTTTTATAATGCTTTTTCTCAGATTTTGCATCTATTTAACTCGCTTTTTTTTTTTAGTTTATTGGCAGAAACGTGAATAATATTGACAAATACAAAATTTAGAATAAAAAAAAAATAGTATAAAGCAGCGTAAGGAATCAAAGTAAAAAAAAAAAAAAAAAAAAAAAAAAACCGCAGATAAATTGTTTTTTAGTCTGAAAATAAATCCAGACATTGCTTTTTTTTAGTAGCGAGGGGTGGGGGTGTCTTGTTTTGAGATATGTTCGCAGGATTTATATTCCGATTTATTTGAAGACCGAAAACTAAATCTATGTTATAAAAACATCTGAATAACTTTACATCCGTTATTCTGCTTCGGAATAGGGTTAATAATTCTATGATTAAACCTATTCTGGTAGTTCATTTGAAATTTTACAATTAACTCATTAATGCCTCTTGGCAAGAAAACTTGCCATTTGACATTTATTATTATTATTATTATTATTATTATTATTATTAGACTTTTTTGCACACTGCTAGCGATTGGGAAATAATCTTGCCTATCAGAAAACCATAAAAATAACTTGTAATTTTTTTTCAATTAGCCTGTTTAATCGAATAGATCTAAATACGAAAGTTATCGAAGAAAAAGTTTAATTGTTTTAAGTTCGTTATTAATGGAATAAAAACTGAACATCCATACATATTTGTAAAGATTACAATTTTTGATTGATATACAAAAGTTAATAAAAGTTTAAATTAGCATTTTTAAGTAACAAACCAATACTTTCGCGGTAATATTTTAACTAACAACCATTTAGCGTAATATTGCAAACAATTTAACAAGATTTGAGTAAATTGAATTAATAAGTATAAATATCTCAGTGATTATAATGTTTATATATTAAAGTTTTAAATGATGTAAATTGCTTTTGACCAAAATTTTGAAGATACCTAATCTAAGAATTATATAATTTTTTTCTCTTAAATACATCATCGGAATCTGTTTAAAAAGAACAGAAAACATTTGACGAGTCCTACTATTTTGTGGAATACATTGAAATGAATAATTACGTGTATACACCACGAAATTAGCTTTGCTCTCAGAAATTTTATGTTAATTTGATCTTCACAGTTTTTTGAATATTTATATGAACAAGTATATAATTTTATGGATTTGATATGTTCTAAATCCGTGTTTCAAAATTAAAGATATAATGGAAATAGAAAGATTTGTAATCATATTGTATTTTTCACCTAACATTATTAAATTACTATGTTTTCTGTCTTTTTTCCCAAATGCAAACATGATCTACAAGGACAATCTGGCCCACATAATAAAACCTAAAATCAACAGTGGAAGCAACTGGCAACCAAAATTTTAAAGTACTGATATTTATCTAAATAACAAAAAATATGATTACTTCAAATAAGAAAATCATAGAACTTTAACAAAAGAGTAGAAGAACATCGTGGGCTGGTTAGTACACAAAAAATTAAAAGGCAAAATCCTCAGCCCTACTAATAAGCCGCATTTTGTAATTAAATAACAAAAAGGGGAGGGAGGAATTTGCTAATATAATGTATAGCAATTAGTTTTATCAAGAACTTCTTCGAATCTGCGTGGCATTGATTCAATGATGCTGTTAACAATATCAGTATCTCTTTTAATAGTTTGCGAAGCATGAGAAACAGATTTCCATAGCTAATCAGTCGTTCTAATTCCCTGCAGGCGAACTTCATCATTCCACAGAGCCCGAACATTTTCCATTGGGTTCAATTTGGCTGCATTGCTTCACCATTCTAACTTCATTATGCAGTTCTCTTCGCACCAAGTTTTAACTACACCACTTCTGTGGATAGCACTATTATCCTGAAAATTCCAAACAAAATTATGAATTATGAACTACACTTAATAAATAATGATTTCTATAACATTAAAATGTATATTTACAACAAAAAATGTTAATGAAATAAATATCTAAATATATTCGCAAATATTTTAGCGTAAATTTTGCGAAAAGTTTTTTTATAAATCAAAACGTGAACAAATTGTAAATGGTTTATTTTTATTTTTAGTAAAAAATATTATAATTCTATGAAAGATTACAACCTGATAATAGCAAAAGTTCTGAAAACATACAAAACTAGGAAATATGTTGTTTTAAAATTTCTTATTAATATATATATATATATATATATATATATATATATATATATATAGATGGATAGATAGATAGATAGATAGATAGATTTTGTCTTAATTATTTAAAAAAAAACAGCGGTTATTATTATTTTTAAATAAATTTACATGCATTTTTTATACTGATCCATCTGCTAAAATCGTTAAACATGAAACAAAAGAAAATTAATTTAATTACTGAATTTATATTGAAAATTTTCATTCAGTTCTGTAAAGATGGGCCAAAGGCGGGTTTTATCACTGTCGATATGATATGTGTGCCAAAGCTGACAAGTTAAAGGATTTATATCTGCACACCTGTTATAAAAAGAATTTTTATTGCAATTAAAAATAAGTAGTTATTTTATAAAACCGAAATTAATTCTAATGCTATGGCATAGCATATAGAAAAAGTTGCTTTTTAAAATATTTTTCTAATTCATTTAATGAACGAATCAATAAACATTCTAGAGCAAGCAATGATAATTCGGATTTGAATATTGAAGCGCAAAGGGGGGGGGGGGTGTTTTGGAAAAATAAACCAGTAAAAAATTATGATCTAAAACGCGCAAAACTATAAAATAAATAATTTTTAATATATTTCTATTATTAATATTAATAAATAATAGTATATAGTATGCTCTGAAAACCATATTGTTTAATAATACCATTTACCAAATAACAATATATACCTGTTGGAAGAGAAAAAATCGAACCAGAGAGTGATTTTCTAAAACATCAGGTATCATCGCGTGTTCTACTATCTCACAATAAAATATTTCGTCTAGATGATCTCAATGTATAGCAGAGATGCAATGCCCTGCGCCGACATGCAGTCCCACATTGAAATTGCAATTCTGCCGCTGCGTTTAATATTATTTGTATACCGTGGCTGAAACCTAAATCCCAATCGACGGTACACTCGAAACGAAGAACAGGAGACTGACTAAAGGCAGCTTTCGTCTTTAAAAATGAGCTCCATTCATTTATGCCTCAGTTAATATATGTTTGGGCGTGAAGGCGTTGAAGTCGGTGGTTTTCAGTTAATACTGGTTTTTTTAGCCGCCATCCGAATTCGAAAACTTGCTTCTTTGAGCGTGTTGTGAATGGTACGAGATGATACATAATAAAAAGAAAGTATGTCGTAAATATATATATATATATATATATATTCTATCGTCTCTTAGTTATATATGCTCACTTGTAGTTGAAAATCATCTTTAATTTGATTAGAAGACATATAGGGCTACTGTATAGCCATTGAAACAACTTCTCGAGCTTGGCTGTCTGATAAGATCCTTGGCCAACCACTACTACAAAGACGGTTTATCAAATTTGTATTGCTAAGCATAAAAAAAAATTACCAGTAATGTAAATTAAATTTAAATTTAAATAAATTGAATGTAAATGTAATATTTTTTCGCAATAAACTACCAATATAAAGTTTACCTGTTAATCCATGTTGAAACAGTTTGAAGAGACACTTGAAAATGAACGAAAACTTCTTCCAGCTTTCCACATGCCAATCATTTGGCCTTTCGTTGATTCAGTTAATTGTGGGGCCATTTTGTTTCAGCAAATACTCTACGCATATGCATTTATAAGAAACTTCACTTCAAACATATATACTGCAGAAAAAACAATATAGCTTTATTAGACTGGAAAAGAAGCTATAAATCCATCTAAAGGTAACAAAAATGATTAAGTTTTTCCTAAGGTAGAACTGATCATATTTTTCAAAAATGAGCTTTATTAATTTAAAAATAAAAGTGAAACTATTTTCCATAAATGACGTAAACATACATTTCATGCAAATACGTTTTACGTAATTTTAATGAAAATTTTTAAAGCAGACATTGAAAAAGTAATATATATATATATATATATATATATATATATATATATATATATATATATATATATATATATATATATATACATATATATATATATATATATATATATATATATATATACTAATAAAGGCTGGGTTCTGGTGCCTCGCTATCTTATATCTTACTACAATCACAGGTCGTTGTCAGGTTTGTTGTGCTCCCGCGATCATTCACTTACGCTTCAGTTTAAGCTAGCTTTCAATTTAACGTAAGATCGCGAAGCATTGAAATACGGTTTACGCATTGGTTATATTGGAAGACAGACTTAATCTCTAAGTTTATCAAGTCACTATAATCCCAGCCTATGAGTATGATATTTTCTCAAACAGGGATGAGAGCGCTCCGACCCGAATATCGATTCTTACCACTAAATTTTAATAGTATTCTCCAATGTAATGAATTTCAGAAATTTTGTCCTTGAATAAGCTGACAAATACTATTAAAATTTAGTGGTGTCAATCGGGATTTCAAGTCGGAGCGCTCCCATCCCTGTTCAAACTATGCTTTAATGCACATCATAGACGGCCCCTTAAAGCAGCATCTTGCCGTTTTTTAAGCATAATTTGAAAACTACTTGGAAGAAAAATTTGAAATTTTGAATACACATAAAGCAGTTCATAATAAATTTAAATCCATCAAAAAAATTGTAGGTTGCAATTCATAATTTTTTCGAATATTAATTTCATAATTCATAATTCATATTATAAAATTTTAAAAATTACAAATTTAACTTAGTTATGTTTGGGTTTTTGAGTTTTATAACCAAACTAATCGTTAGTACATTAGGATTATAATTTCAGGAGATATTAATAAAAATATGAAAATGTAATTTAACATTAGAAGCTCTAAAAATTGAATGTTTATAACTCGAAAACTTATCATCCAAATGACTTAAAATTTTGTATCTAGGCATAGTTTGAACCGAAGATTTAAAATATCATGTCAAAAGTGCCATTGAAAAAAAGAAAACTGCCCAGTTAAACTGAGGGCATTGAGCTCACAGGCTATTCACACTAATTGTATATTATACTCTTATTTCAAAGAATTTGAAATAAGACCCTCGAAAAATAAAGAAATCAACAATATATTAAGGGGGGGTCATCCCCCCGTTACCCCCCTCAAAGTTAACTAATGAACACCTTAAACTAATCAGGGAAGTCTCTAATTACAATGAATATATATATACAAAATTTGAAGAAAATCGGATAATTCTGCATGAAAAACCAATTTATCTAAATTAAGGGGGGTTACCCCCCCTTTCCCCCTTTATACTTAACCAATGAATCCCCAAAACTCTTCAGAGAAGCGCATTATCACAATGAACCTATATACAAAATTTGAAGAAAATCGGATAATTCTGCATGAAAAACTCATTTATCTAAATTAGGGGGGGGGTATCCCCCTTTCCCCCTTTGTACTTAACCAATGAACCCCCAAAACTATTGATAGAAGCGCATTATCAAAATGAACCTATATACAAAATTTGCAGAAAATGGGATAATTCTGCATGAAAAATTCATTTATCTAAATTAAGGTGGGAGGGTTATCCCCCTTTCCCCCTTTATACTTAACCAATGAACCCCCAAAACTATTGACAGAAGCGCTTTATCAAAATGAACCTATATACAAAATTTGAAGAAAATGGGATAATTCTGCATGAAAAACCTATTTATCTAAATTATGGGGGGTTAGCCCCCCGTTTCTCCCCTTTATGCTTAACCAATGAACCTCCAAAACTAATCAGGGAAGCGCCTTATCACAAGGAACCTATAAACAAAATTTAAAGTAAAACGGTTAGTTCTATCAGGAGTTATCGCGTTACGTACATACATACATACGTACGTACATACAGAACCGGCGGGCACATAAGCTCTCAGGCTTTGATAGCCTGTGAGCTAAAAAAGAAAACTGCCCAGTTAAACTGAGGGCATTGAGCTCACAGGCTATTCACACTAATTGTATATTATACTCTTATTTCAAAGAATTTGAAATAAGACCCTCGAAAAATAAAGAAATCAACAATATATTAAGGGGGGTCATCCCCCCGTTACCCCCCTCAAAGTTAACTAATGAACCCCTTAAACTAATCAGGGAAGTCTCTAATTACAATGAATATATATATACAAAATTTGAAGAAAATCGGATAATTCTGCATGAAAAACCAATTTATCTAAATTAAGGGGGGTTACCCCCCCTTTCCCCCTTTATACTTAACCAATGAACCCCCAAAACTCTTTAGAGAAGCGCATTATCACAATGAACCTATATACAAAATTTGAAGAAAATCGGATAGTTCTGCATGAAAAACCAATTTATCTAAATTAAGGGGGTTACCCCCCCTTTCCCCCTTTATACTTAACCAATGAACCCCCAAAACTCTTTAGAGAAGCGCATTATCACAATGAACCCTTATACAAAATTTGAAGAAAATCGGATAATTCTGCATGAAAAACTCATTTATCTAAATTAGGGGGGGGTATCCCCCTTTCCCCCTTTGTACTTAACCAATGAACCCCCAAAACTATTGACAGAAGCGCATTATCAAAATGAACCTATATACAAAATTTGCAGAAAATGGGATAATTCTGCATGAAAAACTCATTTATCTAAATTAGGGGGGGGGGGGTTATCCCCTCCTTTCCCCCGTTATACTTAACCAATGAACCCCCAAAACTATTGACAGAAGCGCATTATCAAAATGAACCTATAAACAAAATTTGAAGAAAATGGGATAATTCTGCATGAAAAACCTATTTATCTAAATTATGGGGGGTTAGCCCATCGTTTTTCCCCTTTATGCTTAACCAATGAACCTCCAAAACTAATCAGGGAAGCGCCTTATCACAAGGAACCTATAAACAAAATTTAAAGTAAAACGGTTAGTTCTATCAAGAGTTATCGCGTTACGTACATACATACATACGTACGTACATACAGAACCGGCGGGCACATAAGCTCTCAGGCTTTGATAGCCTGTGAGCTAAAAATAAAGTTTTGGCTGGTTTTAATATGTAGATGGCCCCTTAAGCAAATTTTAGATACATAATTTAAAAGTAGACCTTATTTCCAATCGTTTGGTACCAGTCACTTCCTTCTACTATGACTTGTTGCAGAGTTAGTGGGGGGTGTCTAGTTTTTTTTTTCCACGACTGTACGTAACGCGATAACTCTTGACAGAAATAACCGTTTTGCTTCCAATTTTGTTTATAGGTTTCTTGTGATAAGGCGCCTCCCTGATTAGTTTTGAGGATTGATTGGTGAACTATAAAGGGGGGAAACGGGGGGCTAACCACCCTTATTTAGATAAATGGTTTTTTCATGCAGAATTGTCCAATTTTCTTCAAATTTTGTATATAGGTTCATTGTGATAAGGTTCTTTCCTGATTAGTTTTGGGGGTTCATAGGTTAAGTATAAAGGGGCTAACGGGGGGGGGGGCTAATCCTCCCCCCTTAATTTAGATAAATGAATTTTTCATGCAGAGTTATCCGATTTTCTTCAAATTTTCTATATGGGCTCATTGTGGTAAGGGGCTTCCCTGATTAGTTTTGGGGGTTCATTGGTGAAGTGTAAAGGAGGGAAACGGGGGCTAGCACCCCTTAATTTTGATAAATGGGTTTTTCATGCAGAATTATCCGATTTACTTCAAATTTTGTATATAGGCTCATTGTGGTAAGGCACTTCTCTGATTAGGTTTGGGGGTTCACTGGTTAAGTATAAAGGGGGGAACGGGGGGGGACTAACCCCCCTTAATATAGATAAATGGATTTTTCAAGCAGAATTTTCCGATTTTCTTCAAATTTTATATATATGTTCATTGTGATAAGGCACTTCCCTGATTAGTTTTGGGGGTTCATTGGTTAAGTATAAAGGGGGGACGGGGGGCTAACCCCCTTAATTTAGAAAAATGGATTTTTCATGCAGAATTATCCTATTTTCTTCAAATTTTCTATATAGGTTCATTGTGGTAAGGCGCTTCTCTGATTAGTTTTAGGGGTTCATTGGTTAATTATAAGAAGGAGAAACGGGGGGATGGTTACCCCCTTAATATATTGTCAATTTCTTCAATTTTCGAAGACTTATTTCAAATTCTTTAAAATAAAAATATAATTTACAGTTAGTGTGAATAGCCTGTGAGCTCAATGCCGTCAGTTTAACTGGGCAGTTTTATTTTTTTTTCTTGGTAAAACGTTTTATGATGTGTTTCTGTTTACAAATTATATGATTAACCATCACAAAAAATTCAAAATTCTAACTCTATAAATAAATAAAAATAAATAAATAAATGCTTCCCGGACACCTTACAGTAACATTGTTTCTTGAATTATACACGCATTTAAATTTGTGTCTGATCCCTTGAAACCTCAGGAATTATTAAAACGGACATATCTCTCTGAGTTTTGTAGATATCAAGATGGGATTTTTTTTTGTTTAATTTAGGAATGGATCAGGAAAAATTTCCTAATAGGAAATTTTATCCTACGGGGGCCGTATATAAATTTAATTTTTGTATTTTCTCAAATAGACCCCCCCCCCATGGAGTTGCAACTTATCTCATAGAATTTTGCACCTTTTTTATGAAACTTTGCAATTGGGTGTATGGCTAGGGGAAATATTTAAGGATATAGCTTATTGTTTCGTTATTTATGAATCACACTGTATATACTAATATAACAAAGAGAGAACGCCTAACTGACTGACTCATTCACTACTAAACTTATCTACTTACTTTTCAAAGATTGGATTTTAATTGTTGATTCAGCAGCAACGTAAGATCAGTGTATTAGAGATGGAAAAGAAAAATGTAAAATAGTGTTTACATTGTTCTATTTGTTAATAGGCCTGTTTTTTCGACCGCAAGCTACACAAAAAGTGTCAAAAATAGTACTGTGTTCATGTAACCACATTTGACACATGATGCAACAAAGTCAGTCACACTTCCTCTTAGTTTTTGAGTAGTTTTTTACACATTCCTTCCAAAGAACGTCTGCGTCACATGTGTGTTCTAGCTTTTCCTTATTATTATCTTGACATGCATCTTTCTTTGCCTTCTTACTTTTTATTTTTCCCTTTTTCTCCTTAGGTGTAGTAAACTTCATACTGTTTAGAACATTCATCAATGTCTGATGAACTGAATTTTATTAATCGCGGCATCCCGTACAAAAGAAACTGCGGCATGTATACTGGTTGATTGGTTGATTTATGACGACCAATTATCTACTCGAGGGATATAGGCTCTTGGGGGGAGTGTCCTCCATGGGGGTCTTTCTTAGGGATCCTAACACGTATTTACGGCGAGGTTCGAAGAAAACCACAGAAAACTCCGAACGGTTAGGTCGACGAGAGCGACAGGGGTTTGAATCCAGCACCTCCCGTCTACCAGCTTTGAGAGCAGAACCTCTCGGCCACTGGTGGGGCGGCATGTATACCGGATGAACAGTGCGGCATGTATCCCATTTTGTACGGTACAGACGTTGCACATCACAGTTGCCTGCCCTCGCAAGGAAAATGGCGTAACCATACACACAGTACTCTATACAGACGCTACACTTAGTTTTGACTTCGAAATCGTGTATGCATTTAGTAATTTGCGTATAAAACGTATTTAAGCATAACGTGTTTAAAAGTTTGGATAGTGAAATCATGCCCTTACCTCAAAATAAGGATTGTACACCTACAAGTAAACATCGAAATGGGATTCACGCTATACACTTGTTAAAGTAATCTCATTCCGCACCTATACTGTGCGTCGGACTTTTATCTATAGATAATTGCAAGAAATAGAATGGGTGCAGTATCTATTCCGGATGCGGCGACTCTCCGGGAGTTACCCTCAGGGTAGTGCAAAATTTTAATTACCGTATATACTCGTGTATAAGCCGACCCCCAAAACCGAGATGCAAAAAAGTTTAACACCAGTAATTCAGAATAATTTTCTACGCCCTGCTTTATCTCATTTAATTGTTAATTATGTAAGACGAAGAACATTATTGTAAAATACTGGTATTAAACATGTTTTCATCAAGAATTTTGGGGTCGGCTTATTCACGAGTATATACGGTAGATTAACTATTGAAAACTAACGATTAAAAGTTTAGTTATGACATGACTAAAGATTGACCACTGAAATTTATCGTCAATCTTTAGTCATGATTAAACTTTTAATCGTTAGTTTTCAATAGTTAATCTAATTAAAATTTTGCTCCACCCTGGTTACCCTACACAGGGGCGTTTTCGATGACAATACAACATTTTAATATTTTAGAACATAATTATAAATTATTAAGGCATTTTTTTTGTTATTAAGGCTTATAAGGCGTTAGCCGGCTGCAGGTGATAAATTTCGTTATGGCTACAACTGTTTACGAATTACAACAACAATGGAGTTCGTCATGCGCCAAACTACCTTCGCCAAAATAGTCTAACTGGCTGTGGAACTCGAAAAACGAAATATTTAAAAAATTTAAAAGCAGAAAGTATAAATAAAAAATAAAGAACGTATAATATTAGAAAAATACTAACTTATCATTTAACAGTTTAATACGAATTAAATTATGATTATACATTGAGTAAGCAATACAGACATCTTAAAGAGAAGGTTTAAATAATGCATTTCTTTCTTTTTCTGCTGCCATATCTGAAAAAAGAAACAGGACAAAAATTGAAATATTTTAAATAAGTCTAGTTTAAGTTTTCTATCAAGCGTAAAAGAAAGTGGTAAATTTTCCCTAATCGGGGCTTACGCTAAATTAATGCTTTGTAATGAAATTTTTTCGGAACTGCATTAATTGCAGTCGGCGTGATTTTTTAAGATAAACACTGAATGTTTTTAGAATAGTGGTTTTTTTTAAAACAATTTTTCTTTATTTATTTCAAATAATCTTTATAACCTAAATATAATTTAAAAATTACTTTTCTATAGAATACAGAATTTTGGCTAAATAAATCATTTGAAAACTACCTTAAATGAATTTGAATTTTAAGGTTTGCTTAGAGATTTAAATAGCTTGATTTTACTTTTTTGTGATTTGAAATTTAGTTCATTTAGAAAAAACGTAACAGTTGAAAATTTCTTTTTAGCAATTTTCATCAATAAGCAAAAGTATTCTCGAATTTCTAAAAAACACAGAATTTCGGATAATAAAATCCCTTGAACAATTAAATTTCTTGTTAATTTTGTTTAGAGATTTAAATAGCTTGATTTTAATTTTTTGTGACTGATAAAAACATTCAACATACAATAGCATTCGTAAACAATAAAAATAAATACATTAATTAATAAGAGTAGACGTTTGTTGATAAATTTATTAATATTTAAAATTAAAATTTTAATTTCGCATCAGATTGAATTTTACATAAAAAATTGCTTTTTAAATAAGAGCTCTTTTATTATATTAGACATTAAGGGATATTTATAATTATTCCTGGAATTCTAAGATTAACTTACTAAAAATAGATCCATTCTCCTTCTCGATTCAAAGAAAGACGAGTTATTTATGAGTTTCGAATAAAACTAAGAGAAAAAGCTTCATTAAAGCATTGTCAAAGCATTTTAAAAAATAAAAAAAGAAAGAAAAATCATGCGTCAAGCATAGATTATGAAACACTTTCCAACGCATTCAGAATACTGTAACAAAATTTCACCGTTTAATAAGGTGACAGAAGATGTTTAGAAAACGCATAACGAATTTAAAAACCGAATTTCAGCAGTTACCACCTATAATCGGAAAATATCCGAATTCTTTGGTGCAATTCTGTATGATCTATAATCTATAGATTTGTATATATACTACATTGTATGTAAAAATTTAATCCAGTTAGAAAAAAAAAACATAACAGCTGAAATTTCCTCTTCAGCAATTTCCGTCAATAAGCAAAAATATACTCGATTTTTTTTGCAAAGTATTTGTATATGATATATAGTTTTGTATATATACTACTTTGTATGTAAAAATTTAGTTCAGTTAGAAAAAACGTAACAGTAGAAAATTCCTTTTCAGCAATTTTCATCAATAAGCAAAAATATTCTCGAATTTTTTTGAGAAGCCCTGTATATGATCTATAGATTTATATATGTACTACATTGTATGTAAAAGTTTAGTTCAGTTAGAAAAAACATAACAGCTGAAAAATCCTCTTCAGCAATTAACGCCAATAAGCAAAAATATACTCGAATTCTTTTGTGCAGCCCTGTATATGATCTATAGATTTGTTTATATATTACATTGTATGTAAAAATTTAGTACAGTTACAAAAAACATAAAAGTTGAAAATTCCTCTTCAGCAATTTCCGTCAATAAGCATAAATATACTCGAATTATTTTGTGCAGCCCTGTATATGATCTATGGTATTCATACGCGCCAAGTAATATGCAAAAAAATCACTTAAATTTAAAACGCATATCACAATACTGAAATTGCACTTCCAACAATTATTGCTCATAGAGAGTACTGTAACCGAGTTTTTTTGTGTGTCCCTGTAAATGAATGAAAAATGCTAACCACATCATATTCTACAGTAAGTATCTTGTAGTACACCTCAGTGATGCAGATCAGTTTCAATATGTTTGAAATAGTGTATCTCCATTAAACTAAACTGCAAACGACCCCACCCCCCACAGATTATAATGTAATGGCATTCTTTTGGGTGCCCCTCTAAACGAACTATATATGCTACACACTTCATTTTCAATATAGACCATGTCATGGTCAACATAAATAACATTATGAATTGCATGGTAATCCGACTATATTTACACGAGTTAGAATTCAGACAGACGGACAGGCAGATAGATAAACTGAATTCATAAACACGTTTCAACTATGTTGGAAAGTGTTAAATATGATGTAGAAAATTATTTTTGAAATAATCGTTAATACAGAAAATATTTTTTGTATAAAATGTAGATATTTTATACAGAAAATATTTTTTGTATAAAATGTAGATATTTTATAAACATGTACATTTTCTATTCAAACATCATAAACTTATAAATTTTATTTCAAATTTTCGCAGTCTTCTCTGAAAGTAAGTGTTTTTCCCCTACCCCACTTTTTTTAGGGTTTCGTTCATCTCACGAAACCCTATTACTCCCGCTCCGTTATCTGTCCGTCACACAGCCGTTCTCAGAAAGTATATAACTTGCAGGCATGAAAATTTGTGTACTTATAACTAAATACCTACTACGAAGCTCAAAATATTAAAATTTGAAAAAAATCGTATTATTTTAATATATAGAAATGAAAAATAAAAAATCTAACAGCTTTTCCTATTAAAATTAAACATTTTTCGTTATAGGAGTTGCCAACAATTAAAAATCCACAATAAACTTCTTTCTACAATAATTAATTTTCTATTTAAAGATTTCCACCTGAAAAATGAAAATGAAATAAAAAGTTTCACCAATTGAAAAAAAAAAAAAAAAAAAAGGATTACTATGACGTCATATTGGTAATAAAACGGAAATTTTCAAACATTTCTCAATAATAAAAGGAATATAAGTATGTGTAAATACAGAAAACAGCTTAATATGAAGTCATTGGAGAATTAAAAGAAAATTAATCTGACGTCATAACGGATTTTTCAAATGTTTGAGAATAATACAAATAGAGTAACAGTATGAGTAATAGAGAATAGTAAATATATGTGTGAAGAACGTATTGAATCATGATAAAAACCCGTTTTTATGGAAATATTGGCATATTTTAACATTTTGAAGGTCTCTATACAAAATGTTTAATTTTAAAATTGATTTTGTTTAATATCGCATTTAGTCCACATGGCGGATATTATTATGATAGAGTATAATAGCGAGATATTAAAAAAAAAACGAGAAAAATAGACCGGTAAATTTTTACTTTGATGAAATTTATTATGAAATAAATTAATGAAATTTATTTGAATTTATTAAAGAAAGGATAAAGTGTTTTGAAAGGAATATTAAACAAAACCTTTGTGCGATCTTCGATCACACTTACCCACTTGTTTCATTTTTTCATGGTTATTTACGCTTCAGGACAATCTTAAAATGTAAAATGAATAAATAAATAAAAAAATATTTTTAAAGAAGGAAATACTTTTTTCCCAAAATCTGTTTCATTTCGTATTATGAAGAATGACCAATCAACTGCCAATTGTGGTAACTCTGTCACTTTACCCTTAGTTATTTTATGTTATTGTAATAAACAGATGTTTATTGTTGAAGTAGATTAAAAGAATCATGCTTGAAAATTATCTAAAAAATCAGTAATTTCAGCTACAATTTTCAAACAAATGTAATTTAAAAGTACATTTAAATAAACGCCAATCAAATTTAACGTCAGTTTCAGAAAATTTGATGTAAAGAAGTAGAAACAACAATAGTACAATTAGAATATAAATATATTAAATATTTAATGAAATATGAACAGTTGTTAACTGCACTTTTGCGAACTGTACTAAAGATGTTTTTTTTTTCAAGATTTGGAAGTTAAATCTATAGAGTAACTAATATAAAAAGTTCAGAGGAATAGCTTGGAAATTCATAAGGATATCAGCGATTAGTGAGCGGAATTTCAGTTGCCTTCGAAATGTAACCCTATGATAAGGGATTTTCGACAAATTGTTATTTTTTATTAACAGACTTCCAACAAAGGAGTTAATAACAGATGTAATTTTCCCAACTGAGCAAAAAAGTCTGGTCAAGAATTCGAACCTGGGATCCTTTGGCTGAAGCTGCTAATTGTGTCTTAATTAATCTAGTGTAATCACGTTTCCAGCGTTTACTAGAGGTACCATTACCTGTGATTATTCAGTTATCAGACCAGATGCTATGATCATTAAGGTTAACCGGGTGAATAAGTTCAACCATATTCATCCGGGATTGCTCAGTTGGTAGAGCATTGGCAGTTTCAGTCGAGGGATACTGGGTTCGAATCCTGGTCCGGACTTTTTCGCTCAGTTGGGAAGATTATATCTGATATGATTTCTTTACCAATTAGAATAATTGTGCCTTAATTAATATAGTGTAAAGGAGTTAATATTTAATGGTCAACGAGTAGATTTGGAACGGATACTTCGATTTTGGTAATTCTTATTTTGTTGGAATAGGTCGTTCTGGTGGTTTTCCAATAAGAACTAAAGTATTAATAAAAAATTAAAATTAAAAAAATTAAAAAGACAGATCTCTTATTATCCAGTTTCTTTTTTAAAGTAAATGAAATTCGGCTCTCACTATAGCCGATATCTTTCTGATTTTTCACTATATTCGACGGGTCTTTTTATACATGTTGCTGTATACAAGTACTGACTTTCAAATCATGAAAAAAAAAACTTTAGTAGCATTCAATTATTTCATACAAATGCTCATATTTCATCCAATATTTAATCTATTTATATTTTAATTGTACTATGCGTTGTTTCTACTGTATTTTGTCATGTTTTCTGAAAGTGGCGTTAAATTTGGCTCAAAACTCTACAAGATATAAACAAAAACATGCGAAAATTTCTTGATTTTTTTAAAGAAACTTTTATGTTTTCATAAATATACATACTATTCTTACACAAATGTCATACAGTATCCACATACGGTCATTTGTTGTACCTGCAGATCATTTCGAGCATTTTATTTTACAGGGTGATCCCAAATATTATTTTTTCTTCTACTTGTGTTTGGTAGCCTAATACCTCTCGTGATCAAACCTTCGCTGAAAAATATGAAGGAAGAATTCGTCAAGTATTTTTCTGTCTATTCGACAAAATGTGTAAAATCGCAAGTGTCTGGAGATTTTTGGCAGAACAGTGTACATATAAATATACATATATATATATAGATAGATATATAACTGCCTTATTAACAGTTTCCTTTAATACGTGAGAGTGCCTAAGATTAATTAGTTTTAATTTTTAAATTACATTCATCTTAAACGCTGCGCAGTTTCTTACTTTCTTTGTTACAATAATATAGAGTAACTAAGGGGAAAGTGGCAGTGTAACCACAATTGGCAATTAATTGGTCATGCTTGATGAAACCAAATTAAAAAAAAAGTTCTTCCGGCCTGTACCGGGAGGAAAAGGTAGCTTCTATATTCCATAGAATTTCAAACATCTATATTTCAGCTGTTTTTTAAGAAAAGGCCAAAAACAACATGCTTCGAAATCCTTCTATCATGATCTAATAATTAACGAAAACAACTTTTTCAATTTATAATTTTATTATACATCCTTTTGAATTTTTTTTAAATTAAATTTTTTAACTGGCCGCCATTTTGAAACAAGATGGCGCATGAAGCTGGCCAATGTACACGGTCGAAATCTTGGTATGTCCTGTACACATGGTCAGTCACATTCATATTGGTTAAAAAATGCGAGAGTTACAGCATAACAAAAATCAGATTGAAATACAAACGATGTGAATTCTCACTTTACTAAACAGCGTACAATCGTTAGAGTGAAAAAATGTCCAGACCGGGGTTCGATCCCGGATCCCTTGGTATAGCGCACCAAGTGCTTTACCAATTAAGCTATCCAGACGACATCCAGTCTAGCATTATCTCACTCTTATATGACAAGGCTACAACCGCGCAGCACAAGATGGAAACTCAATCATGAGCACAACACCGTTGGCATGCATGAGACAAATTATACCCAGTATCGGTGAATATTTATACACTAATTAATTTTTCAGCAGAGCTGAAATTACGCTGTAAATTAATGAAATACAAACGATGTGAATTATCACTTTACTAAACAGCGTACAACCATTAGAGTGAAAAAATGTCCAGACCGGGCTTCGATCCCGGATCCCTTAGTATAGTTCTTATTATAGTTCTTGGTATAGTTCTAGCTAATTTCAGCTCTGCTGAAAAATTAATTAGTGTATAAATATTCACCGATACTGGGTATAATTTGTCTCATGCATGCCAACGGTGTTGTGCTCATGAATGACTTTCCATCTTGTGCTGCGTGGTTGTAGCCTTGCCATATAACAGTGAGAGAATGCTAGACTGGATGTCGTCTGGATAGCTTAATTGGTAAAGCACTTGGGGGACTGTACCAAGGGATCCGGCATCGAACCCCGGTCTGGACATTTTTTCACTCTAATGGTTGTACGCTGTTTAGTAAAGTGATAATTCACATCGTTTGTATTTCATTAATTTACAGCGTAATTTCAGCTCTGCTAAAAAATTAATTAGTGTATAAAAATCAGATTGTTTCAAAATGTCAGCCTCCCTAGAATTTCAAACTGCCATATCTCAGCCATTTTTTAAGATAAAGCCAAAACAAAATAGGCTCCGGAATCCTTGCATCACAATCTAACACTTAACGGAAACATATTTTTCAATTTATAATTTTTTGTTCATCTTTTTGAGTTTTTAAAAATTTTAAAGTTTTAACTGGCCGCCATTTTGAAACAAGATGGCGAATGTAGCTGACCAACGAACTCGGTTGAGACCTTGTTATGTCTTATACGCATACTCAGTTACAGCTAAATCGCTTCATAAATAAGAGCGTTACAGCATGACAAATGTCAGATATATATATAATATATATATATATATATATATATAAATCAACATTTGAGCGGGGGGTGGTTTTGAAGCCTGGGGGTCATGATCGGTGAAAATATGCCAAAATATTCTGGAATTGCTTTCCTCTGAACGGCTGCAATTAGATTTTTGTATTAAAAGCTACCTAATTTGTAAAAAAAAAAAAAAAAAAAAAAAAAAAATTATTTATTTAAAATAAAATATGTTTTATTTATTTATTTATTTTACATTTCAAAATTATACCGAAGCGAAGTAACAAAGCATGAAGAACATCTTCAGTAAGAAAAAGTAGTGGGGTAAAAAAATACCACTTAATTTCTGACAACACTATAAGAGAATTTGAAATTAAATTTATACGTTTATGATCTTTGGATAGAAAAAATGTAAATGATAATAAAATATCTATATTTTATACAAAAAGTATTTTCTATAATAAAGATTATTACAAAAATAATTTTTTATATCATTTTTATTATTTAAAATGCTCAAAAAATGAATAAAAGACGTCATTTCAATTACTTTTTATTCGTAACTCGTAAGTAACTCGTCTTTCTTTGAATCGAAAAGAAGAATGTGGATTTATTTTTAGAAAGTTAATCTTAGAATTCCAGGAATAAATTACAATATCCCAAATGACTGATATAAAAAAAAGGCCCTCTTTCAAAAAGCAATTTTTCATCTAAAATTCAATATCCTGCGAGATTAAAATTTTTATTTCAAGTATCAATAAATTTATCAACAAATACTTACTCTTATTTATTTATTTATATCGTTTATGAATGCTACTGCATGTTGAATGTTTTTTCAGTCATAATAGAGCTATTTAAATCTCTAAACGAAATTGGCAAGAAATTTAATTGTCAATTTAAGTGAGAGAGATTTTATAATACGAAAGTTTCTTACTTTCTTTGTTAAAATAATATGGAGTAACTAAGAGGAAAGTGTAACCACAAATGGCAATTAAATGGTCATTCTTGATGAAACCAAATTAAAAGTATGTTAAAAAAAAAAATCTTTTTTTAAAATAAAATATTTTTATTTATTTATTTATTTTACATTTCAGGATTATACTGAAGCGGAAATAACCAAGCATAAAGAACATCTTCAAAAAGAAAAAGTCCTTCCGGCCTGTACCGGGAGAAAAAGGTAGCTTTCCTATATCTTCGTTTTAAAATTTTAGCTAATGTTACACGAAAACAGCAAGCTAAAATGCAAAGAAACGTTTACAAAAGATTCGTTAATACTGAATTTTAATAAGAATTTCGCCAAATTATTGAGTAATAGCCAAATTGGCTTCATTTATAAAGACTTATTTTGGTCGCCAAATTTGGCGATATTTCGCCAAATGTCACAAATTTTGCCAATTTTGTCGCCAACGTCGCCAACTTTGGCGCTAACGGATATGAATATATAGTTTTATGCGTATGATTGGGAAAATTATTACAACAATGAAAGAAAATAATTTGCGAGTAATCGCGTTAATGTGCTGTTTTGTTTCAAAATGTCAGCCACCCTAGAATTTCAAACTGCTCTATCTCAGCCATTTTTAAAGATAGAGGTAAACCAAAAAATGCTCTGGAATCCTTGTATCAAGGCCTAACACGTAATTAAAAAATAAATTTGAATTTTTAACTTTTTGGTATATTTATTTTAGTTTTAAATTTTTAAATGGCCGCCATCTTGAAACAAAATGGCGGACCAAGCTGGCCAGCGAACTCGGTCGAGACATTGGTGACCTTAATACACACAATTAGTTTCATCAAAATCGATTTATAAATACGAGCGTTATCGTATGACATAGGTTAGATATCTATCTATATCTATCTATCTATCTATCTATCTATCTATATATATAAATCAACATTTGAACGGAGGGTGGTTTTGGGGTCTGGGGGTCATGATCGGTGAAAATATATCGAAATTTTCCGGAACTGCTTTCCTCCGAACGGCTGTAATAGGTAGCTTTATACTTTTTTGTATTGAAAGCTACCTAAAAGTAGTGGGGTAAAAAAAAAATACCACTTAACTTCTGAGAAGACTACGAGAATTTGAAATTAAATTTATAAGTTCATGATCTTTGGATAGAAAAATGTAAATGTTAATTAATTATCTATATTTTATACAAATAGTATTTTCTATAATAAAGAATGTTACAAAATATAATTTTCTACATCATTTTTATTATTTAAAATGCTTAGAAAATGAATTAAAGAAGTATTTTCAATTACTTTTTATTCGTAACTCGTACATAACTCGTCTTTCTTTGAATCGAAAAGAAGAATGTGGATTTATTTTTAGTAAGTTAATCTTAGAATTCCAGGAATAAATAACAATATCCCAAGTGACTGATATTTGAAAGGCCCTCTTTCAAAAAGCAATTTTTCATCTAAAATTCAATAGCATGCGAGATGAAAATTTTTATTTCAAGTATTAGTAAGTTTATGAACAAACGTTTACTCTTATTTATTTATTTTTATTGTGTACGAATGCTACTGCCTGTTGAATGTTTTTCTCAGTCATAAAAAAGTAAAATCGAGCTATTTAAATATCTAAACATAATTAACAAGAAATTTAATTGTCAAAGAGATTTTATAATCCGACATTTTGTGTTTTTTAGAAAAGCATTCTCAAAATTCAGATTAATTTAAGATAGTTTTCAAATGATTTATTTAGTCAAAATTCTGTGTTCTTCAGAAAAATATTTTTAGATTATCTTTAGATTATAAAGATTATTAAAAATATAAAAAAAAAAAAAAAACACTCTTTTAAACATTCTATGTTTATCTGAAAAATCACGCCTAATTTCATGACTGCAATTAATGTGGTTCCAAAAAATACTCGTTAAAATACGTTAATTTGACGTGGCTCCGATAATTCACCGCTTTGTTTTAGGCTTGATTGAATATGAAAACTAGTTAATTTATTAATATATATATATATATATGCCGGGTGGTTATAATATAAGTATCTCTATTTGGAGCTGTCTGTAGCTTGAAGGAATAACCGGAATGAAACCAAAATCGGTACACTTACTATTCGAGAAGGGGAAAGAAGAATGGAACAATAAAAAATTAATTGTAATAATCGCCGACAGATGGCCCTTTTGAGTGTGAAATGTAATGTGTAATTTTGTGTACCATGGAGGTGTTGCAAACTTCAATGACTTTACCGCATATCACAACATGTGCGAAACATCACTCCTGATGCGTTACATTCCGCAGTTGAGCACGCCATGCACCGCCTGGATTGTGTCCTCCAGCCCAGTAGCCATGTAGAACCTGAACATGATTGGCACCGCCATGCTAAAGCGTAACCACGTTCACTGTGACATTTTCCGATAAATTAGGTGTGCCCTCCGGTTTGACGCCTTAATTTTTTGTTCTTGTATTACACATTACATTTCACACTCAGTAACGCCATCTGTCGGTGATTATTGCAATTATTTTTTTTATTGTTCCATTCTTCTTCCCCCATCTCGAATAGTAAGTGTACCGATTTTTGTTTCATTCGGATCATTCCTTCGAGCTACAGACAGCTCCAAATGGAGATACTTATATTATAACCACCCTGTATATATAATTTTTGCTGTGTTTCTTTTTAAAGGTCTGACACAATTAAATTAATATATAGAATAATAGAGAAAAAAGTTTTGTGTTGGCCACAGTACAGTTGATTAAGATATCATTTTCCACCATAAGCGGTTTATTTCACAACTGATTTCCAAGGCCCCGCGTTTATTTTTTAAATTGACAGTAACGTCTACAAAAATTTCAAGGCGAGCTAACAGAAGCTTTTTTAAAAGTAAGATTTATAAATAAAAGATAAATAACTTGGACAGTTCTTCAACAAATGTCTTATTATGTTCCTGTTTATTTTATTTATACATTATTTTATTAATTTAACTTGATTTATGTATGTAAAGATGGAATTTTGTTATTTATTTCTCATTATCCTGGTATGCTAGGATTATAAAAATTAAGCGAATGCGGATGCGTTTGCGATGACAATACAATATTTTAATAGTTTTACAGCTTAATTATAAGTTAATAAATTACTTCTAAGACATTATTTCCTTAACCCATTAAGCACCGAGTTATTTAATAAAATACAAATATTGATATTCATACCACTTTTATATTATAGCAACCTAAGAGTTACTTTATCATGGTGTTTCTTGCTTCAAATAAAGCTAATATTTATCCTAAAAACAAACTGGTGTTACCTTAAAACTTGATGTAAGAAATATAATGTTGCGAAAACGCAACGTCAGTCTTTAATGGGTTAACCGGACGCAAGTGATAAATCATCAAATATTCCTTACGCTTAGAAATACACTGCTCAAAACAATTAAAGGATATTGCAGTTTTAGGTGGATTTTGTATCTGGCAAACTTTTTAGCTGATTGATGCACGGTCGACAGACATAGTAGGTTATATGAGAATAAATTACACATGTTTGGCAGAAAAAAATGCATTTTATTGCACATTTGTGTACAAAAGGAAAAAAACACAATTTGTGCATATGAGAAAAAAAGAATAAGAAAAGGTGTTTTCTTCAAAGAAAATCATTTTCAGAAGGGGGTATGGTTTCCACGGGCAGCCAGCAACGTTGAACACCTTTGAGGCATGGACTCAATGAGGCTATTAATGACGAGTTGGGGTATTCTGCCCCACTCTTCCAGAAGAGCTCTTTCCAGTTCTTGGAGAGTTTGTGGGGGTTGTTGGCGGCCAGAAACTCGTCTTCCTAGAGCGTCCCAAACGTGCTCGATTGGATTCATGTCCGGAGAACACGCTGGCCATTCCATTCGAACGATTCCTTCCTCGAAAAGGAAATCCTCCACCAGGTTTGCACGATGGGGCCTGCAGTTATCGTCCATTAAAATGAAGTTATCTGCGATTGCTGCAGCGTCAGGGACTACAATAGGTCTGAGGATCTCATCCCTATATCGGCGACCAGTCAGAGCTCCATCTCGAATGATGTAGAGGTCAGTGCGCCCGTCAATGGAGATGCCACCATACACCAACACTCCTCCACCGCCAAATCTGACACTTTCGTGCACGAACGCAGGATTATTCCTACTGCCACGGTCCCTCCAGATGAAAATACGCCTATTATCCGGATGCACAGAAAAACGGGACTCGTCAGAAAACAGAATATTGCTCCATTCATTTCTCCTCCAGTTGACATGCTCGGTTGCCCACTCCCTGCGGTCGCGACGATGCCTTGATGTTAATTTAATACATACCATCGGTCAGCGAGCATACAGACCTACAGCATGGAGCCGGTTTCGGACAGTCTGAGTTGAAATCGTGGTGCCTGTAGCCGAGCGAAGGTGTTGTTGGAGAAGAGTAGCGTTCATGTTTCGGTGTCTCCGAGCTGTTAACGCTAAATACCGATCTTCATTGGGCGTTGTTGCCCGTCTACGACCTTGCCCTGGTCTTCGGCCTGCACATCCACTCTCCAAAAAACGGTTCCAGATCCTGGAAATGACACTTTGTGACACTCCAATGGCTTGCGCTACTTCGGCTTGAGTTTGTCCCCCTTCTAACCTACCAACAATTCTCCAAGCTTCTGAATCTGTTAAATGACTTCGCTGAGACATCCTACTCATCGAAACAAAGCAATCACTGAATGCCGATCATCCTTGTCTTCATTCTCTTTTATCCAGTTGAAAGTCAAATTTCATTCGCTGCCGCTGAAGCGACGTTTTTGGCGTCGAACTCAAAATTTGCATACTCCACAGTTTGAAAACCAGAAAAATTTGCATTTGTGATTATCTTCTTCTATTTTCGGCAAAAAAAATTTCGTTTATATCTTTATTTTACATAAAACTTCAAATATCCTTTAATTGTTTTGAGCAGTGTATATACAACGACAAAGGACTTAATTATACGCCAAACCACACTCGCTCATAGGCGAACTGGATGTGAAACCGCAACATTGAAATATTTTAAACACTAAAAAGTAGAAAATAAAATATAAATATAAAAAGAGCGTAATATTTTTATTTCTAAAAAGCTATTATCACTTAATAATTTAATATTATTAAAATGATGACTGTAAGTTAATAAAACAATTTAGAAATCTTTAAAAAAGAAACAGAGAAAAAATTGTGTATCATTTTTATGTTATTTATTTCTCATTATCCTGGTATGCTAGGATTATAAAAATTATGCGAATGCGGATGCGTTTGCGATGACAATACAATATTTTAATAGTTTTACAGCTTAATTATAAGTTAATAAATTACTTCTAAGACATTATTTCCTTAACCCATTAAGCACCGAGTTTTTTAATAAAATACAAATATTGATATTCATACCACTTTTATATTGTAGCAACCTAAGAGTTACTTTATCATGGTGACTCTTGCTTCAAATAAAGCTAATATTTATCCTAAAAACAAACTGGTGTTACCTTAAAACTTGATGTAAGAAATATAATGTTGCGAAAACGCAACGTCAGTCTTTAATGGGTTAACCGGACGCAAGTGATAAATCATCAAATATTCCTTACGCTTAGAAATATATACAACGACAAAGGACTTAATTATACGTCAAACCACACTCGCTCATAGGCGAACTGGATGTGAAACCGCAACATTGAAATATTTTAAACACTAAAAAGTTGAAAATAAAATATAAATATGAAAAGAGCGTAATATTTTTTTTTCTAAAAAGCTATTATCAATTAATAATTTAATATTATTAAAATGATGACTGTAAGTTAATAAAACAATTTAGAAATCTTTAAAAAAGAAACATTTAAATTATGATTATACATTGAGAAAACAATTTAGAATCATTAAATAGACAGTTTAAATATTTTTCTTTTTTTACTGTTACCATATATATGGTAACTAAATTGTTGATTCTAAATCGTATGATTCTAAATTGTTTTCTCAATGTATAATCATAATTTAAATAATATTAATCTGCTGATTCATAATTAAGTTCTGGAAATATGATGATATTGTATTGTCATTAGAAATACCGACTGTATAGACAATTTCACGACTCCCAGAACATCAGAAAGTGCGCGAAAAATGAATTATAAAATGTATCTTCACATATATAAACGAAGAAAATATAAATAAAAATGATACACAATTTTTTCTCTGTTTCTTTTTTAAAGATTTCTAAATTGTCTTATTAACTTACAGTCATCATTTTAATAATATTAAATTATTAATTGATAACAGCTTTTTAGAAAAAAAAAGATATTACGCTCTTTTTATATTTATATTTTATTTTCTTCTTTTTAGTGTTTAAAATATTTCAATGTTGTGGTTTCACATCCAGTTCGCCTATGAGCGAGTGTGGTTTGGCGTATAATTAAGTCCTTTGTCGTTGTATATATTTCTAAGCGTAAGGAATATTTGATGATTTATCACTTGCGTCCGGTTAACCCATTAAAGACTGACGTTGCGTTTTCGCAACATTATATTTCTTACATCAAGTTTTAAGGTAACACCAGTTTGTTTTTAGGATAAATATTAGCTTTATTTGAAGCAAGAAACACCATGATAAAGTAACTCTTAGGTTGCTATAATATAAAAGTGGTATGAATATCAATATTTGTATTTTATTAAATAACTCGGTGCTTAATGGGTTAAGGAAATAATGTCTTAGAAGTAATTTATTAACTTATAATTAAGCTGTAAAACTATTAAAATATTGTATTGTCATCGCAAACGCATCCGCATTCGCATAATTTTTATAATCCTAGCATACCAGGATAATGAGAAATAAATAACAAAATTCCATCTTTACATACATAAATCAAGTTAAATTAATAAAATAATGTATAAATAAAATAAACAGGAACATAATAAGACATTTTTTGATGAACTGTCCAAGTTATTTATCTTTTATTTATAAATCTTACTTTTAAAAAAGCTTCTGTTAGCTCGCCTTGAAATTTTTGTAGACGTTACTGTCAATTTAAAAAATAAACGCGGGGCCTTGGAAATCAGTTGTGAAATAAACCGCTTATGGTGGAAAATGATATCAAATAAAATGAACAGATTGCAATTAGTCGAAGGAGAAAAAAAAATCCTAATGGCTTAAATCGCTTTAAGAAGGCGTCTTGGAAAAAATAAAGACTTAAAAGTGGAGTAGAAATCAATATCCAAAAAGAAATCTTTTTAGAGACAGAGTGGTTGCTGGTACTTTCATTTATTGAAAAAAATGTTGTTTCCAAAAATCATAGGACATTCTGATTATAGAAGAGTTTGAAATTGAATTATCTTTATGCGTACACACATATGTACCGATATACACGCATCTTGTATATATATCTAATTTCATACATACGTACATCTTTTATACATATATGTGTACATCTTGCATATACATGTAGGGGAAGGTGGCCTAAAATGATCCTAACGGGAAAAACGATCCACATATGTTTTCTTCCAGACAGGTCGCACTATCTACAGGGTAATACATAAACTAGCTGTGATAAGTAAAGAAGGAGCAATGGCGGTATTCAAGCTATCGCACATTACGCGTCTGAATAGAATTCTTTGAAAAATTGGTTTTTATAACATCTTTCATAAGGTAGGCACTAACTTTCATATTTATTTAGATTACAGTCTTTCATGTACAGAAATATGACTTGGTTTACTTAATGGTGTATGTTTTTAGATGTGAATTACACTTATGTATTGTCATAATTACTTTTATATCCTTTATTTTGCCGATAAAAAAACAATTTACATTTATTTTTAAAAGGAGGATCATTTTGCCGTTTGGTGAGGGTAAAATGATCCTTTGGACACTTTAAAAAAATCTATTTGTTTCATTACTCAATTTGTGTTTAAAATATTATTAAAATATGTCTATAATGCAAAATATAGTGTAAACATACTAACAAAAGGCCAAAGTTTTATTTAAACAGTTATGTTATTTTACACAAGTTTTTCCCTTAAGGGAACATTTTAGGCCACCTTCCCCTATCTTTCATATAGATGCATATTTTCATACATACATTTTGAATCCATCTATTCATAAATGCTTCAAAAGTCTTCTCTGAAGGCATCAACTATTCTATAGCAATATGGCCAAACCTATAGCTGATGTCACATACAGACAGACACACAGGCTGACTCATGGCCAGACATTTTCTAAAAACAGTCAAATCTTGTTCAGGACCTTCTAAAACGTATAAATCCGTTGAAAACCGGAAGTCGAAAATTTTCACGGATCCAATACTATATCTTCTTGTATATATAGAAGAAAGTAAAAACAATAGGGTTGGGTTGATTATTGACGGCCAATTATCTACACATGGGATATAGGCCCGGGGGGAGTGCCCTTCGTGGGGGTCTTTCTAAGGGAACCTAACCCGTATTTACGCATGGATAAATCCACGGCTCGAAGAAAACCACGAAAACTCCGAACGATTAGGCCGACGGGCGCGATTGGGATCGAACCCAGCACCTCGTAAAAACAATAACCTAAACATTATTAGGCAATCTTGTAAGAATAAATGAAGGTAATGATGGATGTAAAAAGCTTTAATATATTACATTCTAAATCCGTCAAAAACTGGCAGTCGAAAATTTTCCCGAATCCAATACTATTTCTTATTGTATAGATAGAAGAAAGTAAAAACAATAACCTAAACATTTTATTAGGCAATCTTAAAAGAATAAATGAAGGTAATGATGGATGTAGAAAACTTTAATATATTGCATTCAAAATCCTAAAAGAACTTTTACAGAAAATTTGAGATTGAAATTTTGATTTCCTTGCTTAGTTAACCTTTTCCGGCATAGTGGTCCCACTCCGGGCACAAATAATTTTAATTCCATACTTGCATTCGACAACAAGAATATTTTAATAAAATTTTGCTTCTACAATGAAAGCTTAAAATAAGTTCTTATTTTCTAAAAAAGTCGTTTGTAAATTCCGGTGTCAGTCAGTAATTTCTCATTTTACGAACAGAATTTGTCTGTGCCGGAAAAGGTTAACTAATGAAAAATTATCTTTTTTTTTTTTTTTTTTTTTTTCTACATACATGAGAATTTATTTTAAAAAATTGACTGATTAAGATATACTAATTTTAAGTCTGGATAAGTGTATAATATTTGAAAAAAGAAATGATATGCATTTATCGGCTATCAGTATTTTTAGATAAGTCTGAAAATCTGATATAATGTGGGGGAAAAATATTTTAGAAATTTTATTTCTGAAAGATATTTGAAAATACATGCTCTTGTAAAGATAGAATTGAGTACAACTGACTAATCAGAATATTTCACATTCCTAATACAGAACACAACAATCGCTACAAAACTGCTTCTTTTTGTGGTCAGGGTGCTTTTATTATAAATGACATAGGCGTTAAAATAAATAAACAACCCTGTCTCTAAACATATAAAAAAAATCATAAATAAGTTTTGAAATGTATCAAGGCTTTTTTCTCATCTGTCACTATCTATTTAGAAAGAAAACGCCCTTGAAAATCAGTTGTAAAATAAGCCGATAATAGTAAAGAATGGTATCAAATAAAATGAACAGACTGATCTTAGCTGAAGTAGAAAAAAAAAATGCTTAATGGATTAAGTAAATCGCTTTAAGATGGCGCCTCGTAATCGTAATAAATAAAGACATAAAAGTCGAGTAGAAATCAAAATAGACAAATAAGTCCTTTTTAGAGACAGAGTGGTTGCTAGTACTTTTATTTGTTGAAAAATTGTTATTATCAAAAAATATATGGCCTTCCGAGCATGGAATATCTTTTAAGGTGGTTCTCAAATGACCTTCTTAACAATGCATAACTTTTTGACATACTTTCTGACTCAGTTCTAAACGCAAATGTGAGTTAAACTGACTAGTGAAACGATTTGGAATTGAAATATGTTTTCCACTTTCTGATAAATGCTTATAGAATTATAAGAAATTGGTGACATATGACGACATGGTTTTCACCTTTCTCGTGCTGACGTGACCGAAATTCGGTTGAATACGCCAACTTTGGTAGTATTTTCTGAAAGATCTTCTGCCTTTACCATAATGGAAAACGTCTTTCGATTATACAAAGTTTCAGAAAGCTTCTGAAAGCACCTGCCAGTTTGATACATTTGCGAACAAAAATGAATTAAAAATTTGTCATGAAGTAGCCAGTTTGGATTTGAGAACAACCTTAATGGATTATGAGAGTTTTCAGCTTAAAAAAATACATTTTTTATTAATTCTATGAATGTCAGACATTTTATAAATGTTCTTACATGGCCGTTTTTTTTGTTAATAAACGCACACGGAAGATATACCTATTCTTACCGCAATGTGTATGAGCGAGCAGTAATTGTTGAAAAACTTTAAACGTGATTTTCTCGAAACAGTATTTTAAAAATCGGTTCCCAAAATATGTCTGATTTCCGCTATGAGTGAACCGATTTAATTTTTTCTTTCTTTTTTTTTTTTAAATGAAATATTATATACTTTCTTTGTCCTTGAAAAATGCTTTTTTAAAAGATTTACTTTGTTCACTTTTTATAAAAATTAAAAACAAAATCAGATTTTCAGCTCAAAACTGATACATCAAGTTTAAATTCAAAAACCATTAAGCAAATATTAACGTGAATAATATAATAATACATTGGTTTCACATGAAACCGCTCAAAGAAACCTTATATATTATAATTTGTGTGTGTGTCTGTTTGTAGGCGATGGCTAAAAAAATCTACCTCATGTAGAATTCAAAAATTTGGGTGAGACAGCCCAAGGCTAATGAGGTCATGATGCCCCTGAGGCTTAGATTTTTCACTTTTGATAATTAACCGAGATATTAATTAAACTACGCAATTAAAAAAACGACAAAAGTGTCGCAACAGTGCGTTCCAAAACCCCTTCCTAAATGCCAAAGCAAAGAAGAACCGAAGGTTTTATCGAAGCGCGTACTGACTAAACCGTTCAAAATACGGCCAAACTGAAAACATATTCTTCGTATTTTTTATTTTCTAATGCCGCATAATGTTATTTAAAAAAAAAAAAAAAAAAAAAAAAAAAACTATTTTAATCGTTTTGAAAATGTTTGATTTCGCGTTCCCTCCCCCTTATTTTCGAAGGCCGCATCCGCCCCATTTTTTCAGACACAAAACAATTAAAAATATGCACTTAAAACGGCTACCTTATTCTCTATGACGGTACAATTTGCTTCGAAAAATATGAATATTAACACTTTCAAAAAATTCTGGACTCGAAGTTACTTTGCGACTCCTCGCGACATTACTTTTCTTAAACTAAAAGTAACTAAATGTCGGTATTTTAACACAATCCTTTTGCACGTTTTTCGGACATTTGATTTACATCACGTGTAAAAATGATGAACCATTCGGACGATTTAGAAGTATTAAAAAAATTAAAATATGCAAAATTTTTGCTCACAACGTGAATACGGGGGTGGGTTTTGCTCATGTTTTTACAACTAAATATCCATATTTTTGCACGAAAATTATACGCAGGCTTCCGAAACATTATCTTTATAACTCATAAAAATTTCACACATTTCGGACGATAAGAAGTATTTAGTTTTTACATATTAAATGATCCGAAGTGAAAAAAAAAAAGTGAGAAGAAAACATTTTTTACAAGCCTTTAGGTTCGTTTGGGAAGATTTTCGTTTAAATATATAAATTCATTTAATACAGATTTGAAGTACAGTGGTGGCCAAAAGTGTGGACATTTTTTGAAAGGTTCATGTTTTTCAACTTTGTGTGCTTGTAGAGTATATTAATTTTCACTTAAATACAGACGTTTCTATATCAAATTGAAGGTAATTTAATGTAGAATTTAATAATAAAAACAGTATCACAATATCTGTATTACAAAAAAATTATGCAACTAATAGTAAGATCTATCTTAGATTTGAATTTTTTTAAAGTGATACTTACACAATCAATACTTAGTAGGATAACCCTTATTTTTTAAGACAGCTTCACAGCGTCTTTTCATCGAGTGAACGAGTGTTTGGAGTTCATCTTTCGTAATCACATGGTGCCAAGAATCAATTATAGCTTCAATAAGTTGTCTTTTATTGGATGGACTTTTTTTCCAGGGCTGTTTCCTGGCCATGGTAATATATCTATGCCTTTATTTTGAAACCATGCTTTGCATACTTTTGCTGTGTGGCATGGAGCTGAATCCTGCTGAAAAATAAATGGTGCTTTGTTGGGGAAGAGATCCCTGATGGAAGGTATCAATTTTGGTTCCAGAACAGTTTCGATGTATTTTTTGGCATTCAGGATGCCATCAATCACTTGAATTCGGCCCACACCATCTGCAGACATACATGCCCAAATCATGACATTTGTTGGTTTTTTTGTAGTTGCTTCAATGCAATCAGGATGAAGTGCTTCTACTACTCTACGTCTCACGTATTTTCTACCATCACTACTAAAGAGCGATATTTTACTCTCATCGCTCCAGATTACTTGCTTCCATTGATTTTCTGACCATTTAATGTGTTCTTTTGTCCACTTAACTCGTTTTTCGCGTTGCTTTTGATTTAAATATGATTTTTCCCTTGGAATTCTAGCTTGTAGTCCAAATCCTGATAACCTTCTTCTTATTGTTCTTGAACTTACTGCAATACCCGCTGCATTAATTTCACATCTAATGGCATCTGATGAAATTTTTCTATCTTGAAGGCATAGCCGTTTAATTTTTCTATCGGCAGTAGCACTTCTTTTTGTAGATGTCCAATTAGTTCTTCTTGTTGATGACATTGTTTAAAATTAATTTAATTAAAAAATTACAGACATTTAATTGCTTTGGATGTTTAATTACAGACATTTGATTGGTCCTCAGAACAGTGTTTGTGATTGGCTAGTACTATTTTATTACAAAACACGTCCTTATTCAAAACAATTTGTGTTTGTTTGTTCTACTAAAATGAGCATAACTTTTTTTGTAATACAGATATTGTAACACTGTTTTTATTATTAAATTCTACATTAAAGTACCTTCAATTTGATATATAAACGTTTGTATTTAAGTGCAAATTAATATATTATACAAGCACACAAAGTTGAAAAACATGAAACTTTCAAAAAATGTCCAAACTTTTGGCCACCACTGTATGTATGTATAAGTTATTATCATGGCCTTTGTCTTCGCCGGTTTTCGTTTAAAAATACAAAATCAAAACAGACCGGAGTGTGTGCAGCACGCCCGGTGTATGCTGCCGAAGGCAGAGGAATCCCCTACTCTACTTTTATTTTGATAGATTTTCATTTTGGGAAGGATTTTTGTTTAACCAAATACAATCATCCGACATTGAATTTAGATATAGTTAAAGTTATCATAACAGCCAACGAGGGATTCGTCAGATAGTAAAAAATAAATTTATCTCTGAAGTTCTAGCACTCAAAAGGTAGACAAATAAAACATGACAAATCTCAAAATATTAAAATGAAGTTTACCATTTCAAAATTTAAATATCTTATTTCTTATATCCCGACTTTATACAGTACATATATCATTAAATATATATATATATATATTTTTTTTTAAATCGACCCACATAAAATTGTTTAGTCAAATAAGTTGCATCTAAACGCAAATTCCAGTTTTTTATAACAATTTCACTCGAAGATTTATTTTTAGAATTTATATCTGAACACACTTGAGTCAATTAGATTTTGCGATAGATTAGGAAATTTCTTTTCTATTTTAAGACTTTTAAAAGCAATTTTATTCTTTTATAAATTTCCTAGAATATTATTTTTTTTAATCTATTCAATGCGATTTAATTTATTCATTAGCTTGTTATGAATTTGATTTTCAAAGGATGTTTCTACATTTATCAGTATCTGATTTAGAAACCCTTTTCTTAAGATGCTGAAATTATCTGAAGGGTAACTATAATGAAAAACAATTAACGCATCGATATTTTATTTTACCGGAAAAAGGGTTTTCCTTTTCTCTCGAAGATGTATGGGAAAGGACTGTACGTTTGTATTTATTAATACATTTTTATTGAGGGAAACATGTAAGTGTCAAAACATAAATGTTAAATTTCTATAAAAAATAAATTATAATTTAAAAAAATCATTGAAACTTTATTTAAAAAATAATGAACTTTTAAGTTTTTTTATTTTTATTTTATTTTTTATTTTTTTATTTTTTTAAAGCAAATTGTTCATCGAAGTAGCGTTAAAACATGGGCTGATAAGTTCCCGGCCTAATAAAGAAAACACAACTTTTTAACATAACTTTATATAACCTTATAACTTTATAACTTTATAGTCTTATAACTTTATAACTTTATAACCTTATAACTTTATAACTTTATAGTCCTATAACTTTATAACTTTATAACCTTATAACTTTATAACTTTATAACTTTAATAAATAACATAACTTCAATAATAAATAATAATAATTTAATAATAATAATAATAATAATAATAATAATAATTTAATATTATAATTTAATAATAATAATATAATAAATAAATAATAACAATAATTTAATAATAAATAACATACTTTTATAACGAAAAAGCTCCAAACAGTGCTCAGAATCATCGACTCGTTGTTGTTTTTGGTCAAAAGTCAACACTCGCGGCACCCACTTTGACAACAGCTTTTTCATAGACAAATGTTCATTCAAAATAAAACCTACGCGTTCCTTGGATATCTTCAGAGTCTGAGCTATCTCCTGTAACTTCACTTTACGGTTCCCCAAAATGATTTTGAGGACTGTTTTGATGTTTTCAGGAGTAACCACCTCTTTTGCGTGGTGCATCACTGGTGTCCGTACGACCACGTTTAAATTCAGCAAACCAGTCAATAATGGTTGATTTACCATTGGTGCAGTGTCCGGATAACGCTTATCAAGCCAAGCTTTTGTTTGAACGGTGTTTTTCCCCATCAAATAACAATTCTTGCAATTCTTGTTTATCCATTTTTTTTGTTTATCAACAAAGTCTTTGAACTAAAACCACTCTAACGTTTTATCCACACGGCGAATCGTCATGACATTTTTCATGCTACCTTTTAAATATTAGTATTTACTAAAAAAAGCATCGGTTCGGCGATTGCAACGCCATCTGTGTGCCAGACCGGGAACTTATCAGCCGATGTGTTATATACCATGAATTTAATAAACCAATTTACTTAAAAACATTAAAGTTATTAATTCGTTTTATTAATTTTAAACTGCTCTATTGGTTTTAATTTTCAACATACGTTCTTAATTTTTTACTTAAAAGGACTTTATTTAAACCCAATTCATCCATCTTTTAATCTGACTAAGAGTTATTAAAAAAAATCTGGCACGAAATTGAATTTTCATAAAAATTTATGTTAATAGACTATTTTACTAATTTATGCAACTTAACATACTTGACAATCTTTCGACTAAATTCCCGTAAAATGTGATTTAATTTGACCCAGGTTAAACACATTTCGAAACACAAATTTTTATTTGATGTATCTAATTATTCTCATGTTTCTTCGTTGATCTCAGTTTATTTCTAAAAAAAGATTTTTGTTGGAAATGTGTTTAATTTGTGTCAGATTAACCCTACAGTGCATAGTGTAGCTAATTGGCAACACTTTCTATTTAACTTTTAATAAATAAATCAAGTTCTTTGCAACCACTATATTTACATAGAAATATCAATGTGTAAAAATAACATAAATATGCTACTAAATAAAGTTAAAAATCTATCTTAAAATTTCTGGTGTGGAATTCTTAATATAAATATAAAAAACACAATTCTAAAAGAAAAATTCATGCAGTGTAGGGTTAAACCACAGTTTACGGAAAAGAAAGTTGGCAAATATTCATTAATGAACAATTTAGAAGTTGGCAAATATTCATTAATGAACAATAATTTCCAAAATCAGCGCATAGATTTACTGTAGTATGTACCAAGACTATTATCTCCGAATTATCGCAAAGAGATGTGGGAGGTTTTACTCGACTGGGAATTCAGTTTAGTTTCCGAATATGTATACAAATTTTGAAATAGGAATCATCTACAAAATTTCATCGACATATTAAACATTGTATTGACTTTTATTTTTCAAATAGTGGTATCCACTTTTTACAATTTATTTGAGTTCCTTGGATCAAAGCCGCCCCAAAAGTAAGAAAGTGTGTTGAATGCCAGAAAAGAATGTAAGAGGAAATAATTTATAATTTGCCAAGTGAAAACGAAGTTGAGTAGCTTAACCCTCCTAGTACCATTGGGGTCTTATTTGACCCCATTATTATTATTATTATTATTATTATTATTATTATTATGAAGTTTTTTATGCTTCGAACGAGATAAATAATAATTTAAACTTAATAAATAATATCATGTCATTTTGGTTTTTGTGAAAATACAGTATTCCATAAAGCAAACACACTTTTGTATATCCGAGAGTACAGATTTATATATGTTATAATTTACAATAAAAAATAATTTTTTTCTGAAGTTCTAGCACCGTAAAGTTAGACAAACAAAACATGGCCAATCTCAAAATATTAAAATGAAATCTACCGTTTCAAAACATAAATATCTTATTTCTTACACCCGAATTTATAGACTACACATATCATAAAATTTGTCTTTTTTAAATCGACCCAAATAAAATCGTTTAGTCAGATAAGTTGCATCGAAATACGAATTCCTCTTTTCTATAACAATTTAATTCGAAGATTTATTTTTAGAATTTCCATCTGAAAACGCTAAAGTCAAAGAGATTTTGCAATAAATAAGGAAATATATAGATTTATTTATTTATTTATTTATTTTTAACGTTTTAAAGCAATTTTATTCTTTTTTTTTCATTTTCTAGAATTTTTTCCACGATTCAATTCAGTTTAATTTATTCATTAGGTTGTTATGAATGTGATTTTTCAAATGATCTTTTTACATTTCAAATATCAGCATCTGATTAAGAAATCCTTAGCTTAAGTTACTGAAATTATTTGAAAAGTAACTTACAATGAAAACTAATTAATGTATCGATATTTATTTTAAACGAAATCCCTTTTTCTCGAAAATAATTGTTTGTATGACAAAAGAATGTACGTTTTTATCTATCAATACATTTTTTGTCGTGGGAAACATGGGTGTTCTTAAATATGAAGGTTGATTTTCGATAAAATATGAGTTATGAATCTTTCTGTTTTTTAATGTCACCAAAACTTTATTTAAGGGGATAATGGACTTTTAAGTTCTTTTTTTTAAACTTTTAGTGTTATTTCAGCAAAAAATTCTTCGGAGAAGCATTATGTACCCCGAATTCAATAAACAAACTTACTTAAAAAATAATTAAATAAAGTTATTAATATTAATTAAATAAAGTTATTAATTAAAGTTTTTAACTTTTAAAATGATCTCTTTACATAAATATTTTTACCTAAATTTCTGTTTGGTGTCTAATCTACTATATATATAAAACACAAACGGAAATTTCGTTCCGTTCCTTTATAACTCGAGTTCCACTGAATGGATTTTGATGGAACTTGCGTTGTTCGATAGATAATTTTTCAGGGAAGGTTTTAGTATATAACATATTGTTCTACGTACATTAGTTACATAATTATGATAGAAAGTTCTGTTATTTTGGCCGAAAAGGTTACCATTGCTAATTTTTTGGCGACCATTACTGTTGCAGAAGGAAATGAAAAGGCTATACATCTCGAAAAATAAAAGAAAAACTACTGCTAATTTTATTAAAAAAAAAAAAAAAAAAAAAAAAAAAAAAAGAAAAAAAAAAAGAAAAGAAAAAAAGGAAAAAGAGTTTTAATGAGAGATAATATTATAAAACGAAAATCTTTAATTTAAACATGATTGAGAATGTTCGTAATGCTTAAAAAAATATTCAAAGGGCAAGATTGTTATTGAAAAAATATTTGGCGATTTATCTTTTGTTTTTGGCGATTTTGATTTTACTTTTGACCCCAAACATTTTGATTTTAAGCCAAAAGGTGTTTTTTTTTTGTTGCAGAAAGAATTGAAATGGCTATACATCTGGAAAAATAAAATAAAAAACTGTTACTAATTTTATTAAAAAAAAAGGAAGAAAGAAAAGAAAAACAGTTTTGATGAGAGATTTTAAGCCAGAAGGTGTTTTTTCAAGTGTACGACAGTATTTTTGCAGTATTTTTTTTTTGGTACTTTTCGGTTAGCCGGGCGCCAGTGATAGATATATACATGTATATACATGTGCATGATATATACATGTGCATATATATACCCATATATCTACACAAATACATATATATACATACATTTGTATACACTTATTTGTATGAATATATACATATATATATGTATATACATATATATTTATATATGTACATATATCACTGGCGTCCGGCTAACCGAAAAGTACCTTTTTTTTATTCAAATGCAAACTATATTAATGGCAATATACTTCTATTTACTTCTACATATATGAAATTTTGTTCCGGCTGCTTATAATTCGAGTTCTGCTGAATGGATTTTCGTAGAACTTAAACTGTAAGATAATTTTTCAGGGATGGTTTTATCGTATAACATATCGTTTTACGTAGCTTAGTTATAGAATTATTATGGGAAGTTCTATAATCAGATCAATCCGATTATGAAAGATTAACCTTTTTAAAAGATTTTGACGAATGGATTTTGTTGGAACCAACACTGTTAGATAATTTTCTAGGGAAGGTTTTATTATATAACATATCTTTCTACGTTGCTTAGTTCTAGATATAGGGGGAAATTCGAAAATCGGGTGACCATTTCTTTATCAAATATTAGCCTTTTCAATATTTGATTCCGATTATGAAAGATTAGCCTTCTGAAAAAATTCTACTGGACAGATTTTGATGAGAATTGTATTGTTAGTTAGTTAGATGCTATTTGAGCAATGGTTGTCTACATATTGTTCTATGTTGCTTAGTTAAAGAGTTATATGTGAAGGTTGTATAGTCAGGTGAACCCAATTCCGAAAGATTAGCCTTTTTGAAAGTGTTTACTGGGCGTATTTTTTGCGACTTGCATTGTTAAGTAGATACTTTGTATGGATGGTTTTAGTATATTTCATATCGTTGTGTTAGTTTTAGAATTATGTGGAAAAGTTCTATAATCAGATGAACCCGATTATCAACGATTAGCTTTTATAAAAACTTCTACTGAATGGAATTTGTTAGTTAATTTGTTTGCATTGTTTGTTCGATAATTTTTAGTGATGGTTTTAGTATATTGCATTCTTTAGCAAACCCTAACTATGTAAATGACGAAATAAAAGAGTTTGTCCTTAACAGCTAAAATTTTGACTGCACATTAGAAAATATAATAGCTCAATGTCGTCATGTTTTAGTAATGTGAAAGGATATTCCAGGTAAATATACAGATTGCTTTCAAATACAAAGTCAAATTAAACGATATATTTCGTTTGATTCAAGGTTCATTTGTAGAAACAGACCAGCGCAGCGGGCGCAGCTTGCTAGTATGTAATATATGTATAAAAAACACAATTGTAAAAGAAAAACTCATGCAAAGAAGGGTTAAACTTTCCTACAAAACGGGGTATTTTAATGATATTAAAACAATGGTATCTCCTTTCTCTTCTGAAACGCTTTCCCTTAAACAGTTTTAAAAAGTGTAATTTAAGGAATCTTTCACGACAAATGTAAAATAGAAGTATGAGGACAAAGGAAGGTAAAGAAAAGAAACTAAAATTATAATTTGACATGTAAAAACGAGGTTTAAAATTTCCTTATTAAATTGACTGTTTTCTATTTGATTACTAAGACCTTCAACCTGTTAACCGGGGAATAAAATATTGTTCAACTCGTTTCACAATGGGGACTTTTTTCTTCATAGTGATAAGCATAGGTGCCAAACTCTCATTAATATTCCGTAATATACGGGTTAATTTGACCCAGGTTTAACACGTTTCGCGCCAGAAAATTTTTTTAAGAAATAAAATTAAATAAATTCCACGTAGAAACCTGAAATTGAATAAATAAAGATTTATCCAATAATTTTTCTGGTTTGAAGCGTTGTTAAACTGGGTCAAATTAACCCGCATATTACGGGATATTAATGAGAGGTTGGCACCTATGGTGATAAGTAATATCATCAGGGCCTGATTACCAACGGGGCACACTTCCACCAGTAAAAAATAATCGATTTTTTTTCCATATTCATGGCAGTAATTTTGCATGAATAGAGCGTTTTAGTAAGACGAAAATTTCTATTAAATTTTACAGGTGGAAGTGTGCCCCGTTGGTGCGGTCAAAATATTACGGGAAATTTCCGTGACGAAAAATGTCGTCATGCCCATTGCAGTAATAGTTCGTGTATGACGAAATATTTCGCCGTACCCAGTTAACATCTCTATAATAAAACCGTAAGTCATGTGACTGTCATCAACAGCTCCGGAATGTCCGTTTCACTTTTTCATATGCCAGGCGGCCATTTTTATTAAAAATTATTTTTTCGAATAAAACTTCATAAATGTGACATTTTTAGAAAGATCGTTCAAAATAAATTAATATTTGAGAGATGACTTACGTTCAATTATGTATATATTCTCCAATAACTTCAGTTGAAATTAGCTTCGCAGTTCAAATTCTCTATCCATGAAAGTAAACAAAAAAAAAAAAAAAAAAGATTCATTCGTCGTGAAGGTTTAAAATATTAAACCATTAAACCATGAAGATAATCGTTCGTAAAGTTAGTTTTCCATGAAAGATTTTTTGGAGCGCTGCCTGGTGTCAAAAAAATAATTCGTACCAGTGACACAATCAAAGTTTACCATAATTATGTGCTATACAACTCAACTTCATTCTTTATCTTTTCTTGATGTAAGCTGAATGTAAACAAATACAACTCATGTAATGATATTTAATGAATCAAATTTCGAAACAAATTGTCAGTTAATTTGGTATTTATGTATTATACGTGAAAGGAAGAGAGACCACCGAAAATGATTGTTAATCACCAATCATATTTACCATTATTAATGACCAATCGCTTTCAAAACAGTAATTTAATATACATTTACAAAATACATAACATCTATTAAGTACTTTTGTGTTATTTGGGCGCAAATCTCGCCAATAGAATTTTTAAAATCGCCAATACCAGCTTTTATTTTTCGCTTGTGCAAATTAGAAACGATACTTTTATTTTGAAATCAAATGTTCTGATGGAACAGCTGTCGTAGACGCACCGGGGCACTATATTAACTATAGAGTTGCAATATAGAGAGAAAAAACGGGTTGCTGTAATTAGAATTATAGGCGGTAATGTTGGTGTGACATATTTACGTGATTATCAAAACTGGCTTCCAAAAGTTCAATGTTTCACCAAACCATACTCGAAAATTACGTGTTATAATATGCACTCCGATTATGTCACATTATTCAAGACGTGTTAAATGAGAATAATGATAGATTTTCTTCTTGATTCTCCCGTAATCAAGTCTACAGCCAAAGTTAGCGAGAAACAAACGAACAAACAAAAAAATATTGGCAACAATATGGTTCAGTGTAAATGGTGGATATCATTAAAGACTTTCACAAAATAGACTTCATTGCACCAAATCGTATTAACTAAAATACGCCATTTGGCAATGAATCCAATTACGGAAAACTACTTAGTATGTTTAAGAATCTCCTCATTAGCAAGCATATTGCAACTGATAAGCAAACGGATATGAAGCATAAATGCTTAAGTTGGTTAAGCGTTTTTTGTCAAGAAAGATGAAATACATAACAACAAAAAATATGCGAAATGCTACCATGATCGAAAAAGTTTTTGATTTGTCTATTAGAATCTTCCGGTTTGGCGAAGGATTACGGAAAAAAAATAAATTATGAATAAAAGTAACATGTTACAGTGCTTAACATACATTTAAGGGAGACCAAACTGGTCGCCAGTGGCGCTAGTGTAGAATAACAATTCATACGAAATAATAATGAAACACAATTTTATATGACATATTTTTTTTTTAATTCATTTCATGTTTCTTCGTTCAACTTATTTATTAAAAAAAATTAATTTTCTGGTTCGGGTTGTGTTTAACCTGGATCGAATTACCTATAGTACACTATTAAAAATCTTCAACACACTCTTCAGTCAGTTAATTGTTTCTATAGATTACGGTTACTTGACCATATTATGAAACTCTCTCATTGGTCAGAATAGATATAATTACGGTTATGTAACCGTTTTCTATAAAAGCGTTTGCATGACTGGACAGTTAGCTGCATATTTTAAAAAGTGTAGTTTAAGGAATCTTTCTCAACAAATGTAAAATACAAGTATGAGAACAAGGGAAGAGAAAGAAAACTAAAATTATTATTTGACATGTAAAAACGAGGTTTAAAACGTCTCCGCTATATTGACTCTTTTCCATTTTATTACAAAATCTTAGATACAGAATACCAAATCATACGGAATCATAACGAACCAGAAATTTTATATGATATAATTAATTTCACGTGTCTTTGTTGAACTTATTTGTTTTCTAAAAAATATTTCTGGTTCGAACCTGGGTCAAATTAAACCACATTTTACGCAACATTTTACGACATCATTCTTTCAGGTTAAGGAAATGCATTGCAATGATTTTCTACTATGTGATAACAACAACAAACGTTACGAATTAATAAAATGCAAGATGCAACTTTTTTCTGTAAGGTTTTCTAAATAAAGGGACTGTGGGACTTTCGTAGATGTCCATCTTCACTTTGTATAAAAACCCTACATGTGATAGACTGAAAATCTTGGTATTTTTTAACTTAGCGTATCATAAAATATTGGAATCAACCAAAACTGCAGACACACATAAATATATATTACTTTGGAGAACTGTATCAAAAACCTAATTATCTCAGAGGAAAACTTCCACCAGTATTTCCGAATAATAATTTCCGTCTTATTTATGACAGCAGTTCTGCGTTTAAATAATTTGACGATTGCTAATAAAAAACTAGTCGTTGGGGGCCACCGTAATACTTACCCATCATGGATATGCATAATATAAAATATGAAAATAAAACATGTGTAAACTATTTATAAAATGCATTGCAGTTCGAATAAAATCGTGGCTTGACGACGTCATAAACTTTAAATGCTCTATTACTGAATTGCGTAAAAGAAATATCCTTATAACTCCAAAATTGATAATCATATTAACTAACGGTTTACTGCGTCGGGTTAAGCGTCTCATTTCCAATTAAAATATATATTTGAATTGAAATTTGAATGAAATACAGTGTCATGAAAAATCGAAGAACGTAGAAAATAGGATTACAAATATATCGGCAACTCATTATCCGATCGACTTCATGCTTTATGCAAAATTTATATTTTTTTATTGTCTTTTATATCACTCCTTAAAATAAACAATTTCTAAAATTTTTATATACCTTTTATCGGAACGAATATTTCGAGAGTCCGAAAAAAATAGTTCCGGATACTCGAGGTTACTGAAATTCAATAAGCTTCTCCCCATTATTACATACTAAGTACATACCAAATTTGAAGTATCTATCTCAATTTTTTCGGGAGATAGAGCGTTTACAGACACACAGACAGACGGACGACAATTTTTTTTTTCTAAAACTATGTTTTTCGGAATCTCCAGTGTCTGAAACGTGTAAATCCGTCAATTTTTTTTTCGATTTTCAAAACGATTACAAGACTACGTATGATGGTTAAGTAGTGATGGAAATTTGCTCCTGCTGTAATCACAGTCTGAATTTATCCCTGGTATTCCAACATTTCAAAATTATAAAAATAAAATATAATCAAACTTAAAATCTTAAAATAAATTCTGCCACTTCAAAAACGAAATATTCTATTTTGCTATACCCCTACTTATAAACTACATATTTAATAAAATTTGTGTTTTTTAATCCGACAGAAATAAATCTGTTTAATCAGATAAGTTGTATCTAAACACGAATTTCTGTTTTCTTTAACATCTTAATTCAGCGATTTATTTTTAGAATTTCGTTCTAAACATTCTTGAATCAAAAGAAGTTCACTGACGAATGAAGAAATCTCTTTTTAATTTAATTGCTTTACAGCAATTTAATTCCTTTTCATCATTTCAGTGAAAATTCTTTTTTTATTTTATTCAATACAATTTAATTTATCTATCCGTTTATTTTTATTCGTTTTTTGAAATAGCGTATCTGTATATCAAATTGTCGATACTAGATTTTCTTTCCCCCTTGTATAAGGAAAAGGAGGACAAAATGACGCAGTTGGTAATAGGACGTACTCACAAGGAATGTTTCCAAAAGTGCATACTCTGAAAATTTTGAAAAAATTACAAAATATTCTTGTCATAAGGATATATATGTCTATAACAAAAATTTCTGCGGAACATCGATATAGCGTCCGTAAAAAATAATGAAATGTTATTTTTTTTGGCGATTTACCGTTGGTTGACGACACAAAGAAATAAGTTTTTATGATAAATAGCTCTTTAAGGAAAAAATTCTTTTACTCTTTACATAGTGAACTAATTTAAGCAAGTTTAACTTAAATAAATACACTTTTATGAGTACAGTTTATCATATGCATTTATATGTATATATAATGAAATTTAAAGATCGTCTTATACGGTTTAGAAAAAAATTTAAATCGATTAAAAATTTTTCATTTTAAAATTAAGATCCGATTCTGAGCACTGTCAATTCGGTTTCGATATTGTTAGTATAGGAGGCATCAAGAAAATAGTATTGTTGCCATGGGAACAACGATGTAGTCAATATCGAAATTTATAAGTACAGCGTTTTTAATCAGGCAATTACTTTTAAAATAGATTCAAAACTTATTCAGACGGTGAAACCATGTAAAATTAAACAATTACAGCCACACGCAACTCATGTATATTATATAAGCTTATAGAAAAAATAATAAAGTATTTCATCGTTTAAGTTTAAATTTATTAAGTACTACGCATTTAAAAACTCATTTAAAAAGCAATTTCCAAATGCATTAAAATTGCCTGCATTTGCCGAGGAAAATGTGTTGCTTTCCAAATCGCATCTTTTCGCGCAAAATGCTGGAAAGCATTTTATTTTATTTTTTATAAATTTTCTACTTGGATTACGAAGCTGAATTTGAAAGTACATGTAACTCACCCTCAACAATTCGCTTCAGAGTAACCTGTGAGTAATAGTTCGATCAGCCAAATTTCTATTTTTAAAAGTGTTGGTGTAATTTTTAGACTTCACAGTGCAAGGAATTGGCATGGCTCCCATGGACAACATTGGCATGGTCCGCTTTTTGAACACCGGTATTTTCTTAGAAAAATTTTATTTTTAGATTTTTCTTGCAAATTTTGCCGAAACCACCTTCGAAGGCAAATTTTTGTGGAAATGTTGTAAAAACCTACCATGAAATTTTCTGTTAAAAATTATTGATATTCAGTTGGCGGACAATTTGGGAACCCTTAATTAGTCATCTGTGGTAAATTATTTTAAGCCCTCTCTAAAAGTTTCTTAAAATACAAGGTCAAGGTCATACCGGACGGGGTGGTCCACCTTTCGGCTTAAGCTCAACTATCCACGCCCAGCAGGTTTGTTTACCTAATTATACTGAGCATTACAAAATTATACTTTATGATATTGAGCCATAATTATACTATGTAATTCTGAAATACAAGTTCTGAAAATACAAGATTCTAAAAATACAAATTCTGAAAATGCAATTTACCAATCCTACTCAGCAGTTCTAAATACTACTATGTGATACTGAGCAACAATACTACCATGTAATAATACTGTAAGATGCTGAAGTAAATAATAATAATGAATAGAAGTAAGTACTAAATGAACAATAATGAATGAACAATAATACTAGATTCTTAAAATACAACTCAAAACGTCGAAATCCATACGAAATACAGGTTGTTAACAATTAAGTATGTACTGATAAACCTAGCAACGTTTAAAAAATATGGCAGTGGTGGGGCAAGATGACAAGAATGGAAGCTTATGACAGTAAAGACTGCATTATCTGTGTGGAAAAGGGCATAGATCTTATACCTTCTTCGCTACATTTTCTTCTGTTGTGTTACCTGTTTTATCTATTTTTTTCGTGTGTGGAGTTCCAGCATAGCACTGCATAATTGTTGGACACTAATCACCCGAGTTGCAAAAGAAAAAAAATCCCTTTTTTTCTACACACAAAAAAAAAAAAAAAAAAAAAAAAAAAATTGAAATACTTATTGACGACGTTTTTCTCAATTCTAAATTAATAGCTTCTGTTTTTTGTTTCTTTTTTCATTTTTTTATACAATTAAAAGAAAACCTAAGCGTGCATGGAAATTCTTTAACTAATCTCAAACAGGCTCTTAAGAAGTGAACATCATTTTGCATTTTTATAGTAAAAAAAAAAAAAAAAATATCAAATTACTATCAACGTTTGTATTTAAATCAAAATACAATTTCCAACACTGTTTATTTAAACATGTACATTGTGATAAATTTAAATATAAAAAAATAGGTTCTCACACTTCAAAAGTTCCTGACTTTATAAACACCATAAAATACACATTTCACAATTTTTAATTTATTTTTAATCAACTCATATAAATTTGTAAAGCGAAATAAGTTACATCTAAATACACATTTATGGTTTCTTAACAACTTAATTCAGTGATTTATTTTTAGAATTTCTTTTCACTTGAGACAAAAAGGTTTTGCGATAAATTAAAGAATCTGTTTTTTTTTTTTTTTTTTTTTTTTTTTTACTTTTAAGCGAATTTAATTGCTTTTTTTTTTTATTTCCCTCAAAATTACTTTTTTATTTCTTTCAATAGAATTTGAGTAAAAAAATAATTATTTTTCTAATTCTTTGTTGTTCCTCCAAAGAATGTGATACAAATTTTCTATGTATGGTCAGAAAATTAGAAAACAAATCTATCCAAATATATATTTATCTAAGATAATTTTTTCAAACCCTTTTAAACATGTGTAGCTAATAATTCAAGTAATTGTTAAATAAAAAATGAAAAACACTTCAAGTAATTCTTTGTTAATCCACGACTTGTTTGAAATTATGCAAAAATACTCATATATAGAAGTTGCTTTTGAAAAAATAACGTACAACAGCAGTTTCAATTTTAGTCGGTCGGTTTGTGAAAAAGTTGTCCGCATTATCCGATGATTATTACACGCTTTAAGCGATATCTTTATATTAACACTGCCTATTTTTCCATTTAATTAGTGAGCGCCAGTTGGCGTATTTTACGGATAGTGGTTGAATGGAATAAAGTATTTTTTGTGATAATCTTTTATTGTTATCTGCAATAAATTTAAACTATGTTGCTCTCAGTAGAGTTCTTTTATAAATCAGAGAATGATGATATACGCACAGGGCTCAGGTTGAGATTAGAAATTCTTGTCCACACCATAACAACACATCTTTCAGAACTTGGCAACACTTGAACGAACTCAATAAACTTTATCTTGATGATAATGGAACAATAGTCATGATTTTTCCCAAAATCTTCATGACTAATATAATTTTATTGTCCGTATGTTGCCACTTTCCTATTTATAAAAACAACCTAGCATCATCCGCGTTTGACACGCAATAGGCAATCATATTGTTGTGGCCTTTGGGTTACGAAAGATTGTTGGCAATATATAAAAACAATCAGTAAGCTTTATTTACTCTAAACAGTTCAATAAGAACACAAATATCTTCTCAAAACACAAATATTCAGTAATCTTCAAATCTAATAAAAGCACAGCAAAAATTTCACACAGAACAATGCGTTCAATATAACGTATTAAATACGAAATCGCTCATAGACAACACAGTCTCAAAGCAAAAGCCTCGTTTGAAATCAATAGCGGTTGACTTTGAACTGACCCCCGTGGAGGTCCAAACTGACCCTTATATAGGTTTTAGTGATCATTCTAGAATTTTCCAGAGGTTTCGGATACTAGGAGTTACCAGAAAGTACTTCAACTTTCGAGAGAGGACCTCAAGCGAGAAAGAACCTCAATGTACAGGTATAAGGGGGGGGGGGGTTGACAAAATATCGCCAAATCCGTCGCCAACTTGGCCATATTTGGCGACAAAAATAAGTCTCCAAACCCATCGCCAACTTGGCGATAAACCCATTCCTTGGCGACTTTTCCATAGAGACCATTATAAAGACGATGCTGAAAAGGGTGCATTTCTTGCAAAGGAGGTTTGGTGATTTTCCATGGGGCCTTTTTACATTGAGTTACATAATGCTCATTAACCAATACTGCAATTTTCACAATAATAAAATAAAATAAATTTTAAAAAATGGAATGTTTACAAATATACAAAATTCATAACAATATATTAAAATTCTTGACGCATCCCTGTAGAAAAACTACATTCGATACGATAACTATTTTCAGTTTAAAACCTTCCTTGCAGGAGTGGCTCGTGACTGGCCTTATTTGGGGGTGCACTAAATGAATGGCTGCTAAATTTATTCTTTTCTTACCACTATTATTAAAAAGGAATACTTTATTTTATTTACTGTCAGGAAGTTCTGCCATTAAACAGAGAGTAGAGTTGATAACAACTGGGAATCTCCTCGAAACAGTATACTGTTTTTGCCATTAAACAAAGAAAAAATTTCTTGTGGAAAATAATGGTATGAAAATAATATGTGTTTCAGACAGGCATTTAGTGCCCTCCAAAAAGACTGCTTCCTTGGTACTCTAGAATTGTAATACAAAAAACTGCATTCAATTCCAGTTAATGGTCGATGAGAAAATTGTGGACATACATTACATGCTACATTCTATACATAACGGTCAAAAAAGAAGATCCTTTTTCAAATCGTTTAAAAATAAGTGAAATGTCTTGGTTTTTGAGTGTTTTCTTTGCTTATAAAGGCTCAAGTAAAGTTTCGACTTTGAAATACACACGTATTCATTTTCTTTCTAGTATACCACAGAAAATGTAAATAAAACTGGACCAGTAGGCCCGTGCGAGGATTTCGCACCGCAATCTAATATTTTTTATCGATGTCTAATATTTATTAGATGCAAGTTTAAACTTCTAAAGAAAAAGTAAGGATAAAAATATCTGTAAACAACATTTAGTTTTTAATCAAGCCTGAATATCATCTAATTTATTCCATCAAAGTTAGAGTAAAATCTGATCGAAGATTGCCAAAGGCACGCGTGAGGGAAAAAAAATTAACAATCGTATATTAACTGCATTAGAGGATGACGTTACCCACTTCGGGAAAAACATGGGACATAGAAATATAAATCTAAACATTTCAATTTCGCTTTTTAATCATAAATCTAAAATAAACCCATGCGGTGTTTTTTATAATCATTGCTGAGCATCATATAATGTGGTATTTTATTTCTGTGGCAACAGTAATTTGATGAAAACCTTTCATTTCTTTTACGAAAACAATACCGATTTCATTTTTAATTATCAGCAAATTTTAATCAAAAAATATGTTTTAGGAAAATGTAAGTGTGCTATGTCAGAAGCCTGCTCAAAATTCTTTCATATGGTATCTCATTCGTCTTTCTGCGTTTCGTATTTTCTTAAAAAAAGGGGATGTTGACAGGAGAAATAATCTATACGATATTCGTAGTCACACATGATTGGCTAATTAGTTTTGGGTGCCACGGTATATTTTGCTTTTTAGTTATGAATAACTGAAAGTTATACGAAGTAAAAAGTATTACGAAAATTCCAGTCTATTAAAGGGCAATCTTTTTTGTGAGGCTGTGAATGTTTTGCTTCAAATGAAAATATAAATTTTTCGTTAATAAAAATTGCAAACGAGAATAAAGAACAACAAATTTAAGCAATTGAATTAAAAAAAAAATTAAAATAAAATAATTTTTTAAGGCGGTATTCAAAAAAAATATTTTCCACGCTCAACAACTCAAAATTTTGAGACACATTTTCAGGCTCATTTTTAAAAGTAAAAACATGAAATTTGGTGGCGTGATTTATGAAGAGATTTATAAGGGACCCATGTTTTTATTTTTCGTTCAATTAATTAGAAATTGATTTACAAGCAATTATTTTCACGTTACGATGATTTTTTTTTTGTTTCCAGCGCTATCGCTTCGGAAAATTCGGTTCAAAATGTCCACTTTGACAGCATTTTTTGAAATATATTCTGCCTTTATCAAAAAATCGAGACAATACGGACATTATAAAGTTTCTGAATAAGAGAACCTGCCAATTGGATGCATTTTAGAGCAAAAATGAATTTAAAATTGTGTCTCAAAATAAGCAGTTTAGATTTGAATACACCCTTAACAACCCTTAGAATTCGGCCAAAAAAAAAAAAAAAAAAAACACCTTATAAATTTTAATATCAAATTGTCACAGCACAATACTGATATAGCCATTGAACAGCAAATTATGCCTTCTTTCAATTAGAGTTAAAAAGAAAATAAGCTTAGGAGTCGTCATCTTACTGAAATTGTGCCAAACTCTATTATAGATTGAAGAAAGTAAAAATTCTTCTTTCGGAATTTGCGGTATGGATTCGGAATTTTTGAACAAAAAAGAAATTCCTGAAATGCACGCTAATGATGCAAATAAGTTAAAAAGTGGTAAGATTTTCGACGCTATTAAATTTTATTTTCGATAAAAAAAAAAAACTTAACCTGTAAATAAATATATACTAGCGAAGTAAAAAGAAAAAAAAAAACGTTTATCAGTACATGTGGTCTATTCCACATTTTTAATAATTTTTATTTAAACTTAAACTCATATTTAGACCTACATATTATAATTTACCACAAATAATCGTATATATTATTTCTTCTGTCAACATTCCTTTCTTTAAAAAAATACAAAACGCAGAACGATGAATGAGATGCCATATGAAAGGGTTTTGAACAGCTGCTGACATAGTACACTTACATATCTTTAAAACATGTTTTTCGATTAAAAATTGCTGTTAATTAAAAATTAAATCGAAATTTGTTTTCATAAATGAAATGAAAGGTTTTCTCAAATCAGTGTTGCCACAAAAATAAATACTGCATTATCGGATGACGTCATCCTCTAATGCAATTAAAATACGATTGTTAATTTATTTCTTGCGCGTACTTTTTGAAAAAAAAAATATCGAGCTTTTAAACGGGTTTTTATTTAGTTTTTACACGTGTGCCACCTATTGTTTATTTGTTTTCTTTGTTTAATCATGACTGCGTATATGCGTACTGTACCGGAGCACCAGTAAGATTACGTAATTTAAGGATTATCTTCCAATTAGATATACATTTCATTGGGTTTTACAAAAATTGTAAGTATTTATTTTTTAATATTTCATTAAGTTGTTAATACGCCAGCGCAGTCTGACGTCACTTAAATGGCTGCCGGAGCATAAAGCTTGGACATCCCATGTTTAAGTTCCCATAGGCTTGCAAAAAAGTGGTGAACCAAGTATTGATTTATGTATTTAAGACATTTCTGGAACAGTTTTGCAAAAGCTGAAGAAATGCTTTCATATGAATTCACTAAACTTCTGATTCAGTGTTTAAATTTTTTTATAATTAGGTGTTTTTTTTTTTTCGGTATAGGGGTCTTGGCAACCTAGAGAAATGACCTTGGCGAGAGAAGAAAATTTGGCAACACATTTTCTGGCAATCTATTCGCGTTTTCTTATACACAAGCAATCATTATATATATGATATCTGTTGTCAACATTCCTTTTTCTATGCACATACTAAACATACAATGATGAATGAGGTATCATTTGGGAAGTTTTAAACAAGTTTCTGACATAGTACACTCACATTTCGTTAAAACACGTTGTTTGATTTTTTTAAATCCATTAATTAAAAATTAGTGCTAAAACGTACCAGGAAATAACCTCAAAGATTGCAGTGCGAAAGCTTCACACGGTACTTCTGGTCTAATTTATTAATGCTAATATTGTAAAATTAATAAAATGTGATTAATCGCTAATGAAATAGAAAATGCAATAATTACCAGTAGATGTGATCAATTCTATTTTTAATATTTTTTATTTAAACTTAAGCTTATATTTAGAGTTATATATGATAAATTATGACAAGTAATCTAATTTATTAACTTTAACATTCTAAAAAATATATATACTATAATTAATCTCTACCGAAATATAAAATGCAATGTTTGTCAGCAAACGTTATCCATAATACTTTTAGAAGTTTTTCTTTAAATTTAAACTCATATTTTGTACCATAATTTATGACTCGTAAAAGAAAATTATTAATGCTAACGTTCTAAAAATAAATATATCAATATGATTATTCTTTTTCAAAGGTAAATTACACGTAAATCGCGCTTCAAAAGAAAAATGCATTTTTGTCTTGGACGTCTTATATAGTATAATACCAGCAAATTTTGTTTGTTTGTGTGTGTATATATGCAAATTTTATCTAAAATACGGCTCTAACAATTTTGACTAAATTTTGTATTTTGCCGTTTTGGAGTACGAGAAGAACATTTGGGTAGATCTCATGTTCGATAAAATTCGATTAGTGGGTCATTTTGGGGTCACTAAGGATCAATGCATTTCAATGGGAATGAAGGTTGAAACAATTATTAAGTTGTTGAACAGTTGACAGTAAACGAAGTCGCAAAGTTGGCAACATTTCACCATATTTGGCGAAATGTTGGCGACATTCGTGATATTTGGCAGGAAAATCCACTTTCAAGATTACCAATGCCAAATCTCATGCTTGGCGCCTAATGAAAGAATGTCGTCAAGTTTGTTACTTTTAGCCAAATTTTGTCTACATTTTGCAAAAAAAATTGGCTTTTAAAATTCGAAGGAATTTTCTAGAAATTCCCAATAGGAGCCGAGATACATTATTCAATCAACTAGAGTCCATAGAACGTTCTCGAAAACAGAATTCAGTCAATCAAGGTACATAGAACTTTTTCGCAATTATTCTCACATTTATATAAGAAAGTGCTTCGGTCGAAACCTAAAGACAGTGAATATTTCTATCTGCAAAGGACTTACAAGGAAGGTCTCCTTAAAGCGCATACTCAGAAAATTTTGAAAAAAAAAATTCTAATGACGCTACACACATGTATGTAATAAAGGAACAGTGAAATTTAGCTGCGGAATCCCAGTAGAAAATCTGCAAAAAAATAAAATACTTTCGAGTATTTGGCGCAAAAACACACGATTTGGCTAGCAACATTTTTCCTTCGCCAAACGCAAACGATTTTAATGCATTTCAAATTGCTTGTAAAATGATTATTTGAATGCGCACTATTTAATGAATTTAAACTTAACGATTAAATATTTATTATTTTTTCTATAATATATACAAGCTGCTTGTTATTGCAGTTATTTATTTTTACCACTGAAATAATATGTTCTATGTTTTGGAAGCTGCAAATATCTATTTTATGTTATAGCGAAGCTGACATTTAAGTTATGTGTATTATTGAATTATTGAATCTGTATGTTTATTTTCACTTTTAGTTAACGATCGAAATTTTAAAAATATATGAATCTGAAAGGCATATTGAAGTTAGCGAAGAGTTTGAAAAAATTCTTGTTATGAGACCTGTCTATGAGATTTTTGTAAAATTTAAAAGTGTAAAATTGTCATAAGCTTAAAAAATTATACGAATGGGTTAGTTCTATGACACATGATACCATACACTCTTGTTCAGAATCGTTTGTATTTTGCATTCAACATTTTCAACTCTCTGACCGTTTGCATTAATATTAATTTAAAATATTTTTTAAATCAAATTAAATAAATCACTCACGTTTTTTCTCTATTTATTACCGATTGAATGAAATTTTGTCTATTGTTTTATTCTCCATTCCACGATTTTTTCTAATTTAAATGGCTTCAACGGTTGTACAAGTAATTTTTAAATGTATTTTAAAAGGAAAAGCCCGATGACAAACGGATTCGTTATACATTTCTATATCGAAGAAGTTGTTGTTTCCATAGCAACAAAAACTTTCTTGAATTGACAATGTTCAGAATCGAGATTGTGTTTGAACTTGAAACAATTTTAATCAATTTAAATTTTGATTTGAATCATAAAATACAATCGTTAAATTCCATTATATATACGCGTTCACATATAAATGCGTTCACAAAATTGTAGTTATAAAAAATTATTTATTATGTAAGTTAAACATGCATAAACAACTTCAGTATGAAAAACTTTTTCTTAAAGAGTATTTATCATAAAAGCGCATTTTTTTAACCCCTTGAATGGCGGTGGGATATAATATATCCCACTTAATTTTAATTCCCAAATGCCACAATGACACCGGAATTTTGGAATCAAATTTTACTTTTATAATATATGTGAAGAAAATCTTTTACTTATTTGGAAATAAATTTGTTGTGAAATCCCGGTGTGACTCAGTGATTTCAACATTTTAGAAACATAAGTACTTTGACCCTGAAAGGGTTAATTTCATTCCTTCGCCAACCGGTGATAAATCGTCAAATAAACGAATTTTTCATATTTTTTAACGGACGTTATATCGAGGTTCCGCAGAAATTTTTTTATAGACGTATATATCCTCATGAGAAGAAAATTCTGTAATTTTTTCAAACATTTCTGAGTATGCGCTTATGGAGACCTTCTTTGTTAGAAGTCTACGATTGAAGTTTGTGACCAAATTTCGCGCTTCCTACTGTACAATAGTGCAGGCTTCTCTGAACCACTAGAATTGTGTTTCCTATTGTATTGTGAAGACTACTCTGAACTAGCAGAATTATGTCCGATGGACTGGAATAATACAGCTAGAATTTATTGTTATATCAAGCTGAACACAAAGCTAATTTTAACCGAGCGAGGTTCGGTCTTCCCCGCTGGTAATGATTTAAACACTATACGTCACGAAATATATTCTCTTTAAATTTACCTCAAGAGAATTTATACTACTAAAATAATTTATTTTTAAACACAAATTCCTATTTTCCATAACAAATTAATTCGGAGAATTTTTTAAAGATTTTTTTTCTCACCGTTCTTGAATCAAAAGATCATTTTTTAAAACTTTTACCTAACTCAACTTCTTTTTCGTATGTAAAGATGAAATTTTGTAATTGAGTTTTCACTCATTTTCTGATATGATAGTATTATACAAATGTGTTTCCGATGACAATGCAACATTTTAATATTTTTAGAACTTAATCATAAACTAATAAATTAATTTTAAGACACTAGGGAGGCTCCGTCCACCTGCTAACCCCAGGCGTAATCGCTTCGCGATACCGATTAGTATCGCGCAACAATCCCTATTTTCAAGAAGAAAAGAAAAGAAAACGCAGAAAAGATATACGCAGATTTTCACTGGTCCATTTCCAAATCGTTTGGCACATTTCCAAATCGTTACGTTTTTTTAATATAGAGGGATTTTTCCGTTAGCCGGTACAACGCAATAGCGTAGCCAGAAAAGGGGTCCAAATACTATGGATACCAGTAATATTGTAAAGTTTTCTTAGCGATCATTTTCGCTTAAAGTTCTCCAATTAGATAAGACAAAGAAAGCTTTACAAAATTAGTGGTATGTCGAGCATCTAGACCCTCACCCTGGATACGCCACTGGATACAAGTGATAAATCACCAAATATTCTTTATAATTACAATTGTATACGAGTTACAAAAAAAAAAAAAAAAATAGATTTAAATATCTTCCAAACTACACTCGCCAAAAAAGGCCAAATGTCTGTGAAGTTGCAACAACGATATATTTTAAACACTGAAAAAGACAAATAAAAAATAAAGAACGTGATATATTTAAAATAAAGCCGCTTTAATAAATTAATGAGAAATCTGTTTGGAAATCCTACCGTAAAATCCCGAAAATAAGCCCCCCCCCTCGAAAGTAAGCTCCCCTCCCACTTTTAAGCAATTTTAATTTTCTTTTCCATTCCCAAATATAAGCCTCTCTCCCACAAACAAATTCATTTGCACAAAAATTAATTTTAAAAATTCAAGGAAGAGAATTTTCAATCTTTTGAAATTTTTGACAGATTTCCACTTTTGCTTTTATACAATATTAATGAAATCTCCCCCACATGAAATGTCTGCTTCCCTTTCTTGCCTTCCCCAACACAAAAAGTTCAAACTCTTGAGAATCTTAAATTATTCTTGGCCTTCTTGCTGCTCGCTAGTAATATAACAATAAGTAAAAAAATCAGTCTTCTAAACTACAATCTTCCCCTCCATCCAAAATTTATGTTTCCTCCTCCCTCTCAGCAAACAAAGTTTAAAATCTTTAAAACTTTTTATAAAAAATATGCTTTATTTGTTGCTCTCTAGTAACAATAAATAAATAATCAGCCATTTAAATTATCTCTCTGCCACCTTTTCCCCCTTTTTCCCAACCAGCAAAAGAAAAAAAAAATTCTTTAAATTCTATTTAAAAAAATTCTCCTGTCCTATTTGTTGATCTCTAGTAACAATAAGTAAATAATCAATCATATAAATTACCCCGCCACCTCCACTCTTCTCTGTATAAAACGTACACTTCTCCTTCGCTCCCTCCCTTCTCAGGATACAAAGTTTAAAATCTTTAAAACTTTTTATTAAAAATATATATACCTTATTTCTTGCTGTCTAGTAACAATAAATAAATAATCAACCATTTCAATTATCTCTCTATCCACAAAATGTCTGCTTTCCTCCTTTTTGAAAACCCTTATAAAATATTTTTTTAACTATTTATATAAAAAATCTTCTGCCCTATTTGTTACCCTCTATTAGCAATAAATAAATAACAAATCATCTAAATTTAAAACCCCTTCCTTTGAAATTCATATTACCCCCTCATCCCCAAGAATGCAAAGTTGAAAAATTTTAAAACACTTATTTGAAGAAATCTTTTGTCCTATTTGTTGCTCTCTAGTAAAAATAAATAGATAATTTCTCACCTTAGTTTTTTCTCTACTCCAAAAATGCCGCCCCCTCCCCCCCGACACACACACATACAGTATTAAAAATGTTTTAAACTATTTTTTTTTTTAATCTGCTGTATTTGTTTATCTTTAGTAAGAATTAATGAATAATCAGTTATCTAAAATACCCTCCTTTCTCAAAAAAGATCCATTTCCCGCACTGTCCCCCCACTCAGCAAATACTTTAAAATCTTTATATATATATGTTTAAATGCTGTTCTATTTCTTATTTTATAGTAAGATAACTCATCTCATCTACATCATCTCATATAAATATCACTCATCTAAAATGATCATTCCCTTTGTAGTTTTTGTTCTTTTTTCTACAAGAGAGTGGGGGTGGATTTCTAAATATGTGCGAGGAAAGCAAAAATTTTCATCTTTTTGCATTTTGGCTGTTCTTCCCTGAATCATGTGTATATTTTATGTTCTGAAATAAATATGTTCAGAAAAATAACTCCCCTCCTATCAACAAAATATCAGCTGTGGGAACAGTCAAACTACAAAAAAGACTAAAATTTTCTCTCTGCCTTCCCTCCCCTCCATGTCTAGAAATTCACCCCTCTTCTGGGGATAGGAAATTGAAATTTTAGGGGAGAGTTATATGATCATTTATTTATTGTTGTTACAAAGTAACAATACAGCATAAATATCTTTAAAAAATAATTTTAAAGTATGTGTGCTGGTTGGGAGGGAAAGGGAGAAGCAGATTTTTTTTGGGTGGGGGAAAGAGCAAATTAGATAATTATTTAATTATTGTTGCAAAAAAGTTACAAATAGTGGGGGGAAATTTTAAAGACTTTAAAGTATTTAATTTGGGGGAGGGGGCAAAGAAAATAGAGAGGACTTTTTTAGGGGGGAGAAGGGAAACAACTTAGATCGTTATTTAAATATTGTTAAAAAAATCACAAATAGAGCAGGAAAAAATTAAAAATTTTAAAGAATTAAAATTTAATGAGATGTGTTTGCAGAGGGAGGGTCTTCATGAGATGATGTTGGGGGGGGGGGAGGGTGAAAAGCAGAGATTTTAGGAGGAGGGGTTAATTTAGGTCGTAGATTAGGTTCATTTATTGTTAATATCGAGTATTAAATAAATCTGAAAAGAAATTTAAAATTAAAGTGTTATAAAGGTTAAACTGTGGGGTTTTGGTATCACAGGGGGGGGGGGGGCAAAGGGGGAAGCAGTAATTTTGAGGGGGATGTAGATGATTGATTAGTTATTGTTACAATAAAATAACAAAGAAAAATATTTAAAAAATATATTCTTTAAAATTTAAAAAATTTTTTTGGGGAAGGCGGGCGGGAGTTTAGGGGGGATTTAGATTTTATTTATTTATTTATTTTTGAGTGAAAATCTGACGAAATACAGATGATTCTTGGCCTTTTTTACTTCTAAATTAATGATAAAAACGTTTTTTTTAAATCTCGATCGTAAGCCCCCCTTCCACATTTAACCCTTTTTGGTTTTGAAAAAGGGGGAGTTTACCATCGGGATTTTACGGTAATAAAATATTTTAAATTATGTTTAATTTTTTTTTCCTGTTGTCAAAACGTAAAAAAGAAACAGAGCAAAAATTATATATTTTTTAATAAATTCACTGGCTCGCGCTTTCAACCAAGAGTAAGAAAAATGAATTGCCCATAATCGAGCTCGGTGCCCGCGTCAAATTAATGTATTGTAACGGAATTTTTTGGGGAAAACATATATTACAGGCATGAAATTAGGCGTGATTTTCAGGATAAACATTGAATGCATATAAAAGAGTGTTTTTTTTTTTTTAAAGTATTTTTCTTTTTGCGCTTTTTTCTTTTTATACTTTTTTTTATGCAGTTTAATTCAATTTCCCCAGAAATTACTTTAATATTTTATTCAGTTCGGATTCATTCGTTTAGTCTGCTTGATTTGCGTTTTATTTCTCAAAGTTTGTTTATATTAAATACTCAATGACTGAAAAGAAAGTTCTCGCATAAATTAGGAAGTAAATTATTTAGATGTCCATTAAATATCTTCAAATTGCTTTAAAGGTTTTTATTCCTGAATCAATCTCTAAATACGGACTCAGATGTCTTATTGAAAATCTTTAAACAAGGATTTTATCAAGCAAGTACTAGCCAATTTTAAGACAGAACATTAAACTTCTTTTAAATAGGATTGCATTAACTGAAATGGAAGCATTACTTTTGTTATTTATTTTTAGACAGGTAATATTTTACACTTTTTTTTACCTATTTGTTTTCGAATAAATAAATTAAAAAGTTTCTGCAGCACAATTAATGACATAAAAATATTTTAAATGTATAAAACGGAATAGAATATATTTAAGTGAATATACTTCGCTTGAAAAGAAGTATGTATTTTTATACCAGATGTCTTATAATGATTTAAAGAGTGTACCATTTCGCGGAATTTATCTTCTTTAAAATTACCTCAAGAGAATCTATAATATTAAAATAATTTATTTAAACATGAATTTCTTTTTCTTTTTCTTTTTCTTTTCAATTTAAAGCATTTTTAAAGATTTTTTTCTGAACGCTTTTTATAAAATACTCAATGACTGAAAAGAAAATCCTGGGGTAAATTAGGAAGTAAATGACTTAGTTGTTCATTAAATATCATTCCTGACCCAATATCTAAATCCGGACTCAGATGTCTTATTGAAAATCTTTAAACAAGGATTTTATTAAACAAGTACTTAGCCAATTTTAAGACAGAGCATCAAACCTCTTTTAATTTGGATTGCATAAACTGAAATGGTAGCATTACTTTTCTTATTTCTTTGTAAGCAGATAATATTTTACAGTTTTAGCAACTTGTTTTCTAATCTTCAAAAGAAAAATGCATTTTTATTCCAGACGCCTTTTAATGATTTAAACAGTATACCATTTCGCGAAATTCGTGTTCTTTAAAATTACCTCAAGAGAATCTATACTATCAAAATAAATTATTTACGCACGAATTTCTATTTATTTTTAACAGTGTAATTTAGAGCAAGTGTAAAGATTTTTTTCTGAACGCTCTCAACTCAAAACACATTTTTCTTCTTCTTCTTTTTTTTTTCTAAAAAAGCAGTTTAACTTAATTTTTCGAACAATTACTTTAATACTTTATTCAGTTCAATTTCATTCATTTAATCGGCTTATTTTGCATTTAATTTATCAAAGTTTGTTTACTTTTTTCAAATAGTCAATTACTGAAAATAAAATACAATTAAGGAAGTAACTGACTTAGATGTAAATTAAAGATCTTCAAATTACTTTAAAGATTCTGATTCGTGATCCAATATCTAAATACGGATGTCCTATTGAAAATCTTTAAACAAAGATTTTATCAATAAAGTACTATCCAATTTTAAGATGGAGCATCAAACCTATTTTAAATTGGACTGCATAAAATGAAATGGAAGCATATACTTTTGTTATTAATTTTTAGGCAGGTCTTATTTTACTTTCTTTACCCACTTGTTTTTTAATAAATAAATTAAAAAAAATACTTTTTTACATAATTAATAGCATAAAAAATATTGGATATTTTTAATGTGTAAAATTGAATGGAGTATATTCTAGTGAATATATTTTTACAAAATATTAAGAAAAATCTTGAAATCAAAAACTTCGTATGTTTATCAAACAAGTGCTAGCCAATTTTAAGACAGAACATTAAACCTTTTTTGGAAGTATTATTTTTGTTATTCATTTTTAGGCCGGTAATATTTTGCTTTTTTATCTATTTATTTTCGAATAAATAAATTAAAAAAGTTTTTCTTTACACAATTAATAGTATAAAAATATTATAAATGTATAAAACTGAACCGAATATATTCGTCAATATACTTTGTTTATGTATTTTTATTCCAGAAGCCCCAAACTGATTTAAACACTATACAATTTCCCGAAATTTGTGTTCTTTTAAATTATCTCAAAAGGACCTATACTATTAAAATAATTTATTTACACGCGGATTTCCATTTTTTAAACAATTTAATTCATAGATTTCTTAAAGATTTTTTTTCTGCACGCTCATAAATCATAGGACCCCCCCCCCCCCGCCTTTTTAAACAAGCAGTTAATTTTTCCAACAATTGAGACATTGACATGGAAAAGGTAGTAACTAAAAAAAAAAAAAAAAAAAAAAAAAATCGATTTTGAGATTTTTAATAGAAGTAGTATTTACTTTAAAATAAGTATGTTGATTTTAAAAAAAAGTTGTAAAGTTGAGATATCCATACATGCATCTCATATGCTTATTTTTTGTGAATAAAACTTTGTAATTTAGCAGTGTAAAACCGTTTTTTGCTTCCCCTGTAAAATTAGGTTTTCTTGAATTACTACCTTTACCATGTCAATGCCTCAATTAATATTTTATTCAGCTCGATTTCGTTTGTTTAAAGGCTTATTTTGCATTTAATTTAATTTTTATTTTATTTATTTTTTAGGGTTTCGTTCATCTCACGAAACCCTATTGCTCCCGCTCCGTTGTTTGTCTGTCATAGAGCCATTCTCGAAAACTGGGTAACTTACAGAGTTTTGTACAGAACTTTGTGTATAAATCAGAATATCAGCTGTGAAGAGCTGAAAATATTAAAATTTGAATAATTCGTATTATTTTAATAAATAGAGATAAAAAACCAAAATTCTAACAGGCTTTTCCTATTAAATTAAAAAAATTTCATTATAGCCGATGCCAAAGATTTAAAATCCACAATGAAAATCTTTCTACAATAATTAATTTCTATCAGACGATTTCCACGAGAAAAATAAAAATGAAATAAAAGGTTTCACCCATTGAAAAAAAGATAAATATGAAATAAAATTGATTGACGTCATAGTCGTAATAAAACGGAAAATGTCTAAGATTTCTCAATAATACAAGGAGCATGAGTATGTGTAAGTACATACAAAGCAGATGAATTACACGTCATTAGAGAATTAAAAAGAAAATCTGACGTCATATGGGAAGTTTAACTAATTTTTCAAATGTTTGAGAATAATACAAAGCGAGTATCAATATAATCAATATAATCAATATAAATAATAGAGAATAGTAAATATATGAGTTTGAGAAACATATTGAATCGTGATAAAAATCCGATTATGGAAATATTCCCGTGTTTTAACATTTTGAAAGTGTACAATTTGTTGAATTTTGAAATTATTTTTTTAAATATTGCATTAGTCCGTATGACGGATATTATTACGACAAAATATAATAGCGGGTTTGGCTATCATGCTGGTTTAGATATTCGAAAAAACGAAAAAATAGAACGGTAAATTTTTACTTTATAAATAACATAACTTTTTTTTTTTTTTTTTTTTTTTTTTTATTTGTTGCTAAATGAAATTTGTTTGCATTTATTAAAGAAAGGATAAAGTGTTTTGAAAGGAATATTAAACGAAACCCTTTGAGCGATCTTCGATCACACTTACCCACTTGTTTAAATATTCAATGACTGCAAAGAAAATCCTTGGGTAAATTAGGAAGTAACTGATTTATATGTCCGTTAAAGATTTTCAAATTGCTTTAAATATTCTCATTCCTAAACCAATCTCTAAATCCGGATTCACATGTCTTATTCAAAATCTTTAAACAACGATTTTATCAAACAAGTACTAGCCAATCTTAAGACAGAACATCAAACATCTTTTAAATTGGATTGCATAAACTGAAATGGAAGCATATACTTTTGTTATTCATTTTTAGGCAGGCAATATTTTACCCTTTTTACCTACTTATTTTCTAATAAATACATTTAAAATATATTTTTTTACATAATTAATAGCATAAAAAATATTGGATATTTTTAATGTGTAAAATTGAATCGAGTATATTCTAGTTAATATAATTTTTTTTTAATAAAATGTTAAGAAAAATCTTCAAATCGAAAACTTCGTATGTTTATCAAACAAGTACTAGCCAATTTTAAGATGGAGCATCAAACCTATTTTAAATTGGACTGCATAAAATGAAATGGAAGCATATACTTTTGTTATTAATTTTTAGGCAGGTCTTATTTTACTTTCTTTACCCACTTGTTTTTTAATAAATAAATTAAAAAAAATATTTTTTTACATAATTAATAGCATAAAAAATATTAGATATTTTTAATGTGTAAAATTGAATGGAGTATATTCTAGTGAATATATATTTATAAAATATTAAGAAAAATCTTCAAATCGAAAAATTTGTATGTTTATCAAACAAGTACTAGCCAATTTTAAGATGGAGCATCAAACCTATTTTAAATTGGACTGCATAAAATGAAATGGAAGCATATACTTTTGTTATTAATTTTTAGGCAGGTCTTATTTTACTTTCTTTACCCACTTGTTTTTTAATAAATAAATTAAAAAAAAATATTTTTTTACATAATTAATAGCATAAAAAATATTAGATATTTTTAATGTGTAAAATTGAATGGAGTATATTCTAGTGAATATATTTTTATAAAATATTAAGAAAAATCTTCAAATCGAAAACTTCGTATGTTTATCAAACAAGTACTAGCCAATTTTAAGACAGAACATCAAACCTTTTTTAAATATAAACTGATATGGAAGTATTCTTTTTGTTATTCATTTTTAGGCCGGTAATATTTTGCTTTTTTATCTGTTTATTTTCGAATAAATAAATTAAAAAAGTTTTTCTTTACACAATAAATAGTATAAAAATATTTTAAATGTATAAAACTGAATCGAATATATTCGTGAATATACTTTGTTTATGTATTTTTATTCCAGAAGCGTCATACTGATTTAAACACTACACAATTTCGCGAAATTTGTGTTCTTTTAAATTATCTCAAAAGGACCTATACTTTAAAAATAATTTATTTACACACGAATTTCTATTTTTGAAACAATTTAATTCATAGAACTTGTAAAGATTTTTTTTTCTCTGCACGTTATAAATCATAGGACATCCCCCCCCCCCGCCTTTTTTTAAAAGCAGTTAAACTTAATTTTTCCAACAACTGAGGCATTGACATAAAAAAGTTAGTAACTCAAAAAAAAAAAAATCGATTTTGAGATTTTTAATAGAAGATGTAGTATTTACTTTAAAATAAGTATGTTGATTTAAAAAAAAAGTTGTAAAGCTGAGATATCCATACATGGATCTCATATGCTTATTTTTTTGTGAATATAACTTTGTAATTTAGCAGTGTAAAACCGTTTTCTGCTTCTCCTGTAAAATTAGGTTTTCTTGACTTACTTTTTTTTCCATGTCAATGCCTCAATTAATATTTTATTCACCTCGATTTCGTTTGTTGAATCGGCTTATTTTGAATTTAATTTAATTTTAATTTTATTTAATTTATTTATTTTTTTAAATATCCAATGGCTGCAAAGAAAATCCTTGGGTAAATTAGGAAATAACTGATTTATATGTCCGTTAAAGATTTTCAAATTGCTTTAAATATTCTCATTCCTAAACCAATCTCTAAATCCGGATTCACATGTCTTATTCAAAGTCTTTAAACAACGATTTTATCAAACAAGTACTAGCCAATCTTAAGACAGAACATCAAACATCTTTTAAACTGGATTGCATAAACTGAAATGGAAGCATATACTTTTGTTATTAATTTTTAGGCAGATAATATTTTCTCCTTTTTACCTACTTGTTTTATAATAAACAAATAAATAAAAATATTTTTACATAATTAATAGCTTAAAAAATATTGAATATTTTTAATGGATAACATTGAATCGAGTATATTCTAGTGAATATATTTTATAAAATGTTAAGAAATCCCATCGAAAACTTCGTGTGTTTTTAAAGTTATTTACATTACTTGCTTAAGGTTGATTGTTCTAACAAGGGGAAGATCCGATGTCGGAAATAGAGAATGCGGTTGTGGCTGGGCAACAAGATCGGTAGCATATTGGCTTTTTGCTCATTCTTCATTTTACTAACTTCTATTTTTTTCAGCGAAAATACTCATCAATTGATTTTAGACCACAGTTGAAAAATGTATGAATTATTTAATCTTACATTTTTATAGCTTTAATGAAAAGTAAAAAAAAAAAAAAAAAATGTACGCAATTTGTATTTTTTATTGACAAACAAAATTTTTATACTTTTTTAAATTAACGTGAATGGGAGAAATTTTAGGAGATTTAATGAGATATTTAATTATCAATAGAAATGTTTTATACTTGTTATGGCAATTATAAGTTGTCTGTGGTTTAAAAATTTGTGTTGCATTATTTTATTTTTCATACATTCATTTATTTAGTCGCTAGCATTATGAATAAACACAAAGTACCTGATGCGGTTGTATAAAGTATAATTAGAAAAATTTCAACAAATGAAAACGACAAAGCTATTGAAATTTGGTATAGACTGAATATAGAATTCGCTAATGATACCATATCGATGTCTCAAGTACGTAAATGGCACAAGTTGTTAAAAAAATAGCCATGAAGAAGGTGAAAAAGGGCGGTATAGTATGTGATACTTCTCAAAAATTGAAACTGCTCCACTGAAGCAAAAGTTGATAGAGTTCTCACTAATACTTTTTGGGTTTTACAGGTATTTTTTACGTCAATTTGTTGCATGAAGGAGGTACATATAATGCCGTATAGTAATGTTAATTTTTTGGGGAAGATTAAAGCTACGCATCGATCCTAAAAACGTTCCATTTCGATTCGAATGTCCATCTTTTCCGGTACGATGCAATACTTCACACAACAAGTACAAAGAAATAAAATTTTCACTGCAAATTGCTCGATCACCTACCTTATAGTCCGAACTTATCATAATCTGACTAACATTTATGTGGCTCCTCTTAAAAAATCGTTAGGAAGAGCAAGATTTTCATCAGATAAAGAAATCAGAAAATTTTTGTGCAATATGATTCATACACATCCTCGTTTTCTTATTTATTTATTTATTTATTTTTAATTATATGAGAATTAAAAACTCCCAGTATGTAGAAGAAAATATGCATAGATGCTAAAGAAAGATATCCAAAATAATAACAGCCCCACCAGTGGCTAAGAGGTTCTGCTCTCAAAGCTGGTAGACGGAAGGTGCTGGGATCAAACTCTTGTCGCGCTCGTCGACCTAATCGTTCAGAGTTTTCCGTGGTTTTCTTCAAACCTTGCCGTAAATACGAGTTAGGATCTCTTAGAAAGACCCCCATGGAGGGCATCCCAAGAGTAGATAATCGGCCGTCATAAATCAACCAACCAACCAACCAAAATAATAACATTGATGTAATTTTGGTAAATAATATTTCGAAAATAATCTATTAAAAATGTCTCCTTTATATTTGATCAACCCTCATGTTTACAGTTAGCCATCATACTACCGATCTCGTATCCTGCCATTTGGGAAGGGAGTAATTTATCTGACTTTAAACTGTAATGTGAACTTCTGGAATTCTTTTCTGAAGACCACCTTTTATACTGCACAACATGGCTTTCGTATATTTATCTACTATCTATTTATTTTCTTAAGACTCTATCGATACTTAAAGACTCACCGCATTCTCTGTTTCCGACTTCCGATCTTCTCCTTATAAAAAATTGTTATTCTTGCATCACAGCAGATAAAGAATGGTCGAGATAATTTTTTAACTTCTCTTCATAATTTTCCAACACTTAATTTTGTTTTGCCGAATAGGCTATTAAAAAAAAAATTGGAGTGACTTTCCCTCGAGTTTCGCGCACCCTTTAACGAGCATCTAAACTTTCAGACTTCATTTTTCTATTTCTAGATCTATACCGTATAACGCGCACCTCATTTATTTCAAAGAAACCTTCAGCATATACAAAGCAAAAAAAAAGATTATTGTAAAGTGTAATAATTGTTATTTTTCATGTAATGTGATAGCCAAATTTATTTTTAACACTTTCCAACATAGTTGAAAGGTGTTTATGAATTCGGTTTGTCTGCCGTCTGTCTGTCTGTCCGTAAATGTACTAAGATTGCCATGCAATTAATATAGGTTATTGACGTTTATGTTCGGTGTTGAAAATGAAGTATGAAGCACTTATAGTTCCTTTACAGAGACACTTAAAAGGATTACGCTACATTATGGTCTATGGGAAAAATCATTTATGGTTTATTTTAATGATGCTACACTATTTCAAACTCATTGAAATTGATATATATCACTGAGGTGCATTACAAGAGCCTTACCATAGAATATTGTGTGTATAGCACAAAAATATTCCGTTAAAGTACTGTCTGTTAATAATAATTGCTGGTAGTACGTTTTCAGTTGCGGCACACATTTTTAAATTTAACTAATTTTTTTGGCTCTTACTTAGTTTGTATGAATTCTATAGATCATATACAGGCCAGAATAAAACATCTCGAGTACATTTGCGTTTATTGAGGGAAATTGATGAAGGGGGATTTTTTAACTGTATTATGCGTTTCCTAACTGAACTACATTTTATCATTCTATGTAGTATATATATAAATCTATAGATTATATAAAAGGCTGCACAAAATAATTAGGACATTTTTCCGAATGTTTTTTATAATTTCTGAAATTGAATTTTTAAATGTGTTACGTGTTTTCCAAATAGTTTACTTAGACAATAGACATTAGACCTTATTAACCAGTAAAGATTTCTAAAAGTATTTTGGAAGTGTTAAAAAGTGTTACATAATCTATGCTTGACGTTTGTTCTTGTTTTGTAAATAAATAACATGCTCATTAAATTAGAAATAGTAATTTTTATTATTATCTTTTTTTTCTTCATTTTAATCTTTCATTTTTATAACCGACATATAACGCGCACCTGTAATCTCCTATCAATTTTTTTTTGCATCAAAAGTGCGTGTTATACGCCGTAATATACGGTAATTTATATTTATTTATGAATGATCGACACTTTACGTTCTTTCGACATCACATACGAGCTTTCATAAACTACGATATGCGAAGAGTAAAAGTATGTCACCAACGAATACTTTTACTTTCTTCAAGATTTCGTAAAACTAACTTCACTAAGCTCTTGGCAATACTACATCACCTCCCAACTCTCACTAATGTCTTTCTTTTTCTTTCTTTCTTTCTTTTTTTTTGTACACACATGCTAAGATATCCCGCTTTAAAGATGAGATTGCAAATACCATCACGTAGCTATAGTAAAATGCCTTGAGCAATTACAGTGACGTTTATTAGTACGTCATCACGTAGAGATTCTAGAGAAATGAAAAGGGAGATGACAGTGATGATAATTATACGCACTCAAAAGTGACTTTTGATATCTTTCGAAACCCAATTCGAGACTTTTCTATCGATGTTCTAGTTATTGGTGCAAAATCTGGTTTTATTTAGTTAATTTTTTAAGGCTGGTATATATCTCTCTGTATATATATTAATATCAGCAGAAATTAAAATTATTTCTTTTGTCATATAAATCTAAATTAATGATATTGTTTGAAATATGAAAAGAAATATTAACATTAAAAAAATTGCACTGTCATCACTAATATTTGCTTTATTCAACTATAAACAATGCGGGATTTTTTTATTAAATTCATCATGAAAATCAAAAATCTAAATATCATCAATATTTACTTATAAGAAGCAGTGTAAATCCTTATTTTCTTATAAAATCAATTTTTTTAAGTCAACAGAAATTACTTTTTATTTTTATGACATCAAGTTCCACAAGGTACCTATTATATTAAGGTTGGTTTGTTTTACTTCAAAAAGTATTAATAGAAATTTTAATATTGCCCTTCAAAATTTGTTAAAAAAATATATATATAAGTTTAAAAACAATGGTCATTTCTGGTCAATATTAGGCAACAGTATTGAAGTTTTGAACAAAATATATTTCACTCCTCAGAAAATATAAGTTTTCGATTTCGAAAACCTTTTCAATAACATTCCTATTGTTTTGCTTTATAATATTTTAAAAAATATTTTTGATTATCTTATGTTAATTGTATTGTATTTTGAATAGCAAATAATATTAGCTCATATAGGTTCTTTTAATGCTATCTTGTCGATCTAGAAATTCTGTAATCTTCCTGGCTCATTTACCAGGTCATCAAAATCAGCATGTTTATTTTTTTTCTTTAAAACTGAATTTTCTAGATTCGTGAGAAACTGCAATTTCGTCACCTTCAAGAGCATCCATTTTCGGTATTACAGAAAGTTTTTGTTTATATTTTTCATTATCTTCCCTTGTTTTATCTTTTGTCCTTTCCTTTATGTTCCTCGAATGTTTTTAATATTATGATTAAAGGTATAGATAAAATAAAAATATTGTATAGGTGAAAATAAAATGTATGATGAGTGTGAATATAATTATACTCTCTGAAAAGTGACTTTTAACATATTTCCGAACTCCAGTCGAGACATGTAATTTTCTATTGATGTCCTAATTATTGATGCAAAGCTGATTACTTAGAATATTTTTAAAGTTTAACATTTCTAACACTTTCCGACGTAGTTGAAAAGTGTTTAAGAATTCGGTTTGTTCGTCTGTCTGTCCGTCCATCGGTCTCTCTGCGTTTGTCCGTGCTCTAACTCGCGTAAATATACTCGGATTGTAATGCAATTGATACATATTACCATGGCATGTTCGGTATTGAAAATGAAGTGCGTAGGATTTTTAGTTGGTTTACAGAGATACTCAAAAGAATTCTGCTATATTACGGTCTTTGGGGAAAAATCGTTTGCTACTGATGTTACATTTTTTAAACCCATTGAAATTGACATACATCACTGAGTTGCGCACTATGAAATGCTTACTGTAGAATATGGTGTGCATAGCAATTATCGTTCATTTACAGGGACACACAAAATAATTCGATTACAGCACTGTGAGTGAGCAATAATTGCTAGAAATGCATTTTCAATTGTGGTATGAGTTTTTAAATTTATCTTTTTTTTTTTTGCATATTACTTAGTGTGTATAAATACTATAGATCATTTACGGGGCTGCGCAAAATATCTCGAATACATTTCCGTTTATTGACGGAAATTGCTGAAGGGACTGTGCTATGCGTTTCCTAACTGAACTAAATTTTAGCATACTATGTAATATGTATACAAATATATAGATCTTTAACATGGCTGTAGAAAAAATTCTGAAAATTTTCCGACTACTGATGATAATTTCTGAAAATTGGTTTTCAAATGTGTTATGCGTTTTCCAAATTGTTTACTTAGACCTTGAGTGGGGCTAGTTGAGCTTAAGCCGAACGGTAGGCCTCCCCGACCGATTTGACTTTGACCTTGTTTACTTAGACCTTCCCGTGGCGGTCACCCCCCCCCCTCACCTTGTTTATTTAAACCTCATTTTTCACCTTATTAATATGTGAAGTTTTGTAGCAGTATTCCGAACATGTTGGAAAGTGCTTCATAATCTATGCTTGACGCATGATTTGGCGCTCGTGTTTAGTTAGATTTGGGAAAATACGATAATATAAAAGAAAATCACATCATAAAAAAGAAACAAAATAAAATAATTGAACTAAAATTTAAAGATTATTTTAAGCAACATTTAGCTTTAAATGCATTACACTTTCATGGTGACAGTTTTACATGACAATTAAATGAGTTAAACTATCTGAACAACCTTTTTGAGTTCTAAAAAATACTATTTATAATATTAAATTCGTTACATACTTTTTCCTATTTTTAAATACACTGCTCAAAACAATTAAAGGATATTTGAAGTTTTATATAAAATAAAGATATAAACGAAATTTTTTTTGCCGAAAATAGAAGAAGAGAATCACAAATGCAAATTTTTCTGGTTTTCAAACTGTGGAGTATGCAAATTTTGAGTTCGACGTCAAAAACGTCGCTTCAGCGGCAGCGAATGAAATTTGACTTTCAACTGGATAAAAGAGAATGAAGACAAGGATGATCGGCATTCAGTGATTGCTTTGTTTCGATGAGTACGATGTCTCAGTGAAGTCATTTAACAGATTCAGAAGCTTGGAGAATAGTTGGTAGGTTAGAAGGGGGCCAAACTCAAGAAAAGTAGCGCAAGCCATTGGAGTGTCACAAAGTGTCATTTCCAGGATCTGGAACCGTTTTTTGGAGAGTGGATGTGCAGGCCGAAGACCAGGGCAAGGTCGTAGACGGGCAACAACGCCCAATGAAGATCGGTATTTAGCGTTAACAGCTCGGAGACACCGAAACATGAACGCTACTCTTCTCCAACAACAACTTCGCTCGGCTACAGGCACCACGATTTCAACTCAGACTGTCCGAAACCGGCTCCATGCTGTAGGTCTGTATGCTCGCCGACCGATGGTATATGTTAGATTAACATCAAGGCATCGTCGCGACCGCAGGGAGTGGGCAACCGAGCATGTCAACTGGAGGAGAAATGAATGGAGCAATATTCTGTTTTCTGACGAGTCCCGTTTTTCTGTGCATCCGGATAATAGGCGTATTTTCATCTGGAGGGACCGTGGCAGTAGGAATAATCCTGCGTTCGTGCACGAAAGTGTCAGATTTGGCGGTGGAGGAGTGTTGGTGTATGGTGGCATCTCCATTGACGGGCGCACTGACCTCTACATCATTCGAGATGGAGCTCTGACTGGTCACCGATATAGGGATGAGATCCTCAGACCTATTGTAGTCCCTTACGCTGCAGCAATCGGAGATAACTTCATTTTAATGGACGATAACTGCAGGCCCCATCGTGCAAACCTGGTGGAGGATTTCCTTTTCGAGGAAGGAATCGTTCGAATGGAATGGCCAGCGTGTTCTCCAGACATGAATCCAATCGAGCACGTTTGGGACGCTCTAGGAAGACGAGTTTCTGGCCGCCAACAACCCCCACAAACTCTCCAAGAACTGGAAAGAGCTATTCTGGAAGAGTGGGGCAGAATACCCCAACTCGTCATTAATAGCCTCATTGAGTCCATGCCTCAAAGGTGTTCAACGTTGCTGGCCGCCCGTGGAAACCATACCCCCTACTGAAAATGATTTTCTTTGAAGAAAACACCTTTTCTTATTCTTTTTTTCTCATATGCACAAATTGTGTTTTTTTCCTTTTGTACACAAATGCGCAATAAAATGCATTTTTTTTCTGCCAAACATGTGTAATTTGTTCTCATATAACCTACTATGTCTGTCGACCATGTATCAATCAGCTAAAAAGTTTCCCAGATACAAAATCCACCTAAAACTGCAATATCCTTTAATTGTTTTGAGCAGTGTATTTCAGTGTCTATCACAAAAGGGGTATGAGAAAAAATAATAAAATCGCTAATGCTTTTCTTTATCGACTATCAATTTTTCTATTTTGTGCTTTATAACAGAGCTTTTTATTTTTGAAACCTTGGATAAGCATGTGAAATTTTAGAATTGGCATTCAACAGTCCCCAGAGAAGGAATATCAAGTTTGCTGTCAGCAAACAGAGCCTCTAAATTCAACAAAGAAATGGTTCTATTTACTATATTTCCCATACTTTAAAACTTTCACATACCAAATTAATTGTAATTGCTCAGATTTTGTATGATTACTATTTGAAATTAGAAAAAAAAATCGACAATCTATCCATTTTTCACTGCTAAGATTGAAGAAAAATGACGTGTAAACGAAAATATGCACCAGATAAACAAAATACGTTCGTATTAAACTAATACGAAATGAATCGGATAACAAGTAATATAAAAAAATATATTTTAAGTCAATTCCTACTTTTTAATCATAAATATATAAAATAAACCCGTGCAGCATTAATGTCCCACGTTATCTTTATTGAACATTATTTTATAATCATCGTTGCGGTATTTTATTTTTTGTTGGCATCACTCATTTGAGATAAATATTTCATTTCATTTATGAAAACAATGGGAGAATTTTTTTTCTCCCATATAAAAATTAAAATTAATTAATTAAATTTAATGAATTAATTAATATTTGAAAAAAACTGTATTAACACCAATTGTCATCCAGTACAAGTTTTAAAAAATTTATTTGAACTTGATAGGATGAATAGAAAATGTTTTATTAACGATTGAAAATTCCAACAAGATATATATAGAGAGAGTGTGAGCTAATAGTAGGAATTTAAAAATAAAACGACGTTTAAAAGTATAGGTCGTATAATATAGAAATATATAAACAATGATCCATTACAGCATGTAGAAAATAAAAACGAAAAGGGGATATGTTTAATCAAAATATATTTTTTCATCTCTTTCCTCCGTTGTTTGTTATGCCTATTTATGTCTTTTTATTATGTTAAAAAAAAAAACCTACCTTAGGACATAATGCACAGAGGAAAGTATTTTCAACTAGGTAAATTATATTTAAGGGTTGGAGTATCATAGCTGAAATTTATTCCCACAGAGCGAAAAATACCGTGATTAGGACCCAAACCTAAGTACATTGGCTTGCCATGCCAGCGATCTTCCTACTAAGCTATCCCAAAGGTATCGTGTCTGGCATATTTCACTCTTATTTGTTGAACAAGGCTGAAACCTGCAGCGCTTATTTCATTCATCCGAGCTAAAACTATAGCATCTTACATGATAAATCTGAAATAACACGGAAACTCCTGTATATCATGTAATTAGGACATAATAAACAGAGAAAAGCATTTTCAACTATAGGTAAAAACACAGGTTCGATTCCTCGTCCCGGCATTTTTCGCTCTGTTGGAATAAATTTCATCTAAGATACTCCAACCATTGAATATAATTTACCTAGCTGAAAATACTTGCCTCTGTTCATATGTCCTAATTACATTGTATACAGGAATTTCCGTGATATTTCATATTCATCATGTAAAATGCTATAGTTATAGTTCGAATGAATGAAATTAGCGCTGCAGTTTGCAGCCTTGTCCAACAAATAAGAGTTAAATATGCCAGCCAAGATATCGTTGGGATAGCTCAGTTTGAAGAGCGTTGGCACGTCAAGCCAAAGTACCCAGGTTCGAGTCCTGGTCCGACATCTTTCGCTCTGTTGGAATAAATTTCAACTATGGTACTCCACCCATTAAATATAACCCTATATTATTTCATGCAATCAAAACTAATAATGTCCAAGGTTGATCCAAATCCGCCCTTTTCTAAACTTGTAACGTCATAAACATTTTATTCGGAGGTAAAACTTTTAAAAGAAGGAAAAAACAATTTATGTTTTGAATTTTAGAGCTTTAAAAATCTCATTCAGAGATAATTTAAACAAAAATTAAAGTAAAATAAATAATAAAGGTTATGCATTTTTCTTCTTATCCTAAATCGTATTCCAAATCTAAGCTTTCAATATAAAGGGTCGGTAGATTTAAATGCTTTGTCATTGAAAATGCCTCAAACTTTAAGCTATTTAAAACAGCATTTTACATTGAAAATAAATACATATCTAATACGTTTGTGTAATAAAGCATAGCTGATTTCTACGTTGTATAAAATGTGTTAAAGAAATTACTAATATATCTCCTTTTTATCCTGTGATGATTTCTTGTTACAATATTAGTATTATATCTATGTCAAATAAAGAAGAAAATAAAAGTGTTTGTGTAAATAAAGTATTTCCCTTGATTACCTTTTCTTTTGCTTGTTAGGTCTTTATCCTTTGGTAAATTCGAACTGAATTTCACTCATATCAGGGCATAATGTAAAAGAATACAATATTTTATTTCGTTTCCTTTATGAATTAAAATGAATCACGTCGAAGGTTGGCACAAAACTGCTTTTTCTAAGAGTGTTTCTAAACTTGCAATTCTCATAATAAAATTCTCGTAATTAATTCTAAAACTAATCGCATTCAGTGGTAGTATAAAAGTAAATTAAAGTAAAATAATTGAAGAATTGATTTTCAATTAATAGAATATAACAAATAAAAGAGAAAAAAAGGATTAATGCAAATATTTTTTTCTTCTTATTGTATCTCTTTGTTGTTTGTTGTGTCTTATATTTAGGTAAATTCAAACAAACTCTTTCTCGTAAGAGGGCATACTATAAAAAAGATACTACCTTATTTTTTACGCAATCAAAACGAATAATCTCAAAGGTCGGTTCAAAACCGTTTTTTATAAGAGTATTTCTAAACTCGTAATTCACAAAAAAAAAAAAAAAAAAAACAATTCTCATAGTAAATTCTAAGAATAATCGCATTCAGTGGTAGTATAAACTCTCAATCATATGAGAGCACAATATAAAAAATACAGTATCTTATTTCATTTTATTTACGTAAACAAAACGAATAACATTGAAAGTCGGTTCAAAATTGCTTTTTCCAAGAGGGTTTCTGATCTTGTAATTCTCATAATAAATTCTAAAAATAATCGCCTTCAGTGGTAGTATAAAAGAAAATTAAAACAAAAGAAATGAAGGTATGATTGCTAATTAGTAATTACATAGCAAATAAAAAGGAAGGGGAAGGGATTTGTACGAAATAAAATATTCCCCCTTATCCCATTTCTTTGTTGATTGTTATGTATTTCACCTTTAGGTATACTCAAACAAAATCTCACTCATATGAGCACGTAATATGAAATATACATTATCTTATTTCGTTTTCTTTGCGTAATCAAAACAAGTGACGTAGAAGGTCTATCAAATCCGCATTTTCTCAGAATATTTCTGAACTTCTAATTTCATAAAGAATTCTTTCCAAGGTAAAACTTTTGAAAGAAGGAAAAAAAAGTAATTTGTTGCGTCGTGACTGCAAAAAGCATTATGTCTTTCTTCCACAAACACGTTTCATTCATTGAAAATGTTTATAACTTAAATTTGTTTATCTGTCTATTTCTCATATCCGATTGTCATTTTCTAAAGTAAATATTCAATAAATATAAAGTAAATGGTAATATAAAAGGAAATTAAAGTAAAAGAATTAGAGGTATGATTTATAATTAGTATTATGTAGGAAATAAAAAGGGAGAAAGAAGGATTTGTGCAAGTAAAGTATTTCTCCTTATTCCTTTTCTTTGCTGCTTATTATGCCTTTATCATAAGGAATAAAAAAAAATTCACTCTTATAAGGTCATGAATATACGTATATTCCTTATATATGTGTTATATAAAAATTTTATTTCGCGATATTCCTTTAAATTATTCTAAATTCCGACATATTCATTATCTCCCTGCTTCTTAATAATAGCTATTATTTATTTATATCTAATTTCCCTTTAAATTCAAAATGCGTATATTAATAATTATCTTATTCAAAATCTTAATCTAAAACTATTAGTTCCTTCATAAACTTTTATCAACTATCCGATCTATAATATTCTGAGAGAAGCTAGCTTTTCATTTCGAATGTTTTTAAAAGCTCTTTTGTTATTTTTATTCCACGGATCTGCCTTCCCGCGTATTTTTGACGCTAGGTCTTTTACTTCGAAAACCCTCCGTTACCATGTTAGGGATTTTTTTCTCCTTAAACCCCTCCCTCTAGCATCATTGTCTTAGTTGCCCGGCTCGCCTAGCGCACCTTTCACGGATTAGTTCGTTTCTATATTACGTCGATTCTGTGGCCCTCCGCGTGTCTGACAAAAAGTGAATGCAATGACTTCGGAACTCAGAATTTGGTCTTGTTTCAAGTGCTTAACAACCTGTTATCTGGTGTTTATAAATCTTGTAGTATTCTATATTCGCTTTTTAAGATCTAACAGCATGAATTATGATTCATATTCAAGCCTGAGGGTTTTACGAACATCTTCGTAATGTGAGATTTGTTTTACGTTTTTCATGTTGGACAAAAAAACACCTTAGAACGACAAGTTACTTGTTTTTTATTAAGAGAAATCTCCGGATTGTTCAATTCCTTGCCTTACTACACTTACGTCCTTATTGTCTGGATTAATAAATACGACTGCAGATAACCACCTTATGTTCGCAATGGGAATTATTCTATAACAGCTATTAGAGACAGATTCACGCAAACTGACTGGATTTGTCGAATGCAAAATATCAGCAGCGTTCACAAGCTGCCAGTTTCCCATGAATTTTAAATGCATCCATACAAAACCTTTCATATATATATACTAGGGGGCCTACACCCTGCGAGCTACGCTCGTCAACCCCCGCTCAGACTTCGAGGCGTCTGAAAACATGACAGCGTGCTTTGTTTTAAAAATATTGGTAAATCTATAATTGGATTGCCATGCTTTTAACGTTTTAATGGGGCATTTTTTGATTATCATTGCTTCATACACAGCTGTTGAGACAACTGACGACTGTTTTCGGGATTGATAAGTAAAATCAATTACACCTAGAAAATCAGCTTGTATAAAATGGTTAGGTTTAAAATGTGGCTACCTCTCGGACTTTTATAACAACGATCTGTATTCTATTCTTCCTTTGCCTTTAAGGATGCGAAAAATTCCACCTGCTTGTGAATAACATTAAGAACCACAGTATTGAAAAGTACTATGTTATAGACATTTTCAGTAACAGGTTTTAATTTTCTCTCTATTTTAGTGCACCATCATGCATATTTTCATGTTATTTTAAATATGTAAATTATTTATTTTAATTAATATGTATATACGAATTTTCTAATAATTATTTATCATACAAAATTAATTAAATATTTTGTGCATGCATGCCTGCATTTATTCGGCATCAATTGGTGACATATTTACACAAATTTGCTATCCGCGATAATTTTACATCATGTTATGTCAATATTGTCCATAAGAAAATCGGGTACTTTTTCAGTATAGGATCCTTTGCATTTAGGTTTGGCGTAATTCGAGCTTCAAAAAGAGATAGATTCGTTAATATACATAGATTTGTTGCCAAAAGTTATGAAAACAAACCCAATGAACTTTTGGTGCTTTTCTATTATAGGGGTCTTGACGCTTTTTTAAAAAGCTTGGCGGAAAAAACCAAGCAGGATAGAAAACCAAGCAAGATATTTTATTCTCCTTCCGTTCAGTTGGGCAATTATTATTTTATATATTAGTTTGAAATATCCGAATTAGTGATTTTATAAATTTGTTTAATTACATTTTACAAAATAATATCAATAAATAATAATTACTATTAATTCTCCCCCCCCCTTCCTTTCTTTTGCGTTTACATAAATGACGTCATTTGGACGAATTTATTCAAAATATTTTCAGTTTATAAATTAAATTAAATGCTGACAGACGATTGAATCCTGACGATAGAAATGTGATTTTTTTTTCAAATTTTTCCGAAAAACATAATTTAATCACAATCTTGTCTTCATTATCGATTGAAATAAAAGATAAATTCAATTTCAATTTGAAAATGAGAATAAAAAGAAATGAATAATCCCTATCGGTATCTTTTTCAAATTTTCCTCTTTTTTGCCACAAAAAAACTGAGTAATTAGTTGCCATCATTACAGAAATGTCATTAAAATTATAAAAATATTAATATCTCGAAAACTAATTCCAATTTCAAAATTCTATTACCAGTTTTGACATCCGCGGATTTTTATGGACGATTGGTATTAATTTCATCATCAAGCGTTTAATATTTTATTAAAAATAGCCCTGAAACATAATCAGTCGTTTAATCAGTCGTTTCATAAAATCGTTTCATAAAATCGTTTCACAAATTCGTTTCATTAGGATTTTATATATATAGGGTAGATTATCACCACACACACAGTTTCACTAATTCCTTATTCCTTAATAATATCTATCATTAATTCTATTTAATACTATTAATTTTCCCTAAAATTCATTATTATTTTGCCCAATTTACTTAAATATAAAGCTCTAAGTTACTCCTAAATGATATCATAAATTCTGATCATTTTTGTGAATTCGAATGTTTTTTCGAAAGCCATTTTATTTTTCCCTCCTTTAGTCTTTCCGAGTTTCGCGCGTTCGTTTCTTTTCACTTTAAAATGCATCCACTTAGAATGTGTTAGAACTATCTACTTCATCATTCTCATTAGTCATGACGTAGACTGTACACGTATTCCATATTCTCTCATTGGTTAGAGCGCGCGCTACGTCATGATTTGGTATCTTTCCGCTTATTCACAAAAAGCGAGTGTAATCGTGCTTCCTTCAGTTTTTGGCCGAGTTTGCAACTGTTAACAGTCCCCTGGCTACGTGTTTTACTCATCCTGTATTCTAAATAATTAAGCCTAATAGTTTGTCGAGAATTATGATTATATTCGATGTATTTTAATAACAGCTTGTGACAACTCATTCAGTGAGAGATGGCACTGCACATTTAAATCATGTGAGGACTGCTTCCATGACGATTTTTAAAATAAAAACATGGAATTCTGAATAAGTTGTTTTTTCATCCTGGAGAAACACCCACGATGTCAATTCATTTCCTGGATCTTCTACGACGACTGCCACTATATTTATGCTTCGAATAAACGACGACTGCGACCATATTTATTCATCGGAAGAACAACTCGTTTCACTTATATAATTCCACTGCAATTCCATACAGCTTATCGCCAATCTTTTTCAACGATTTCACGAATTATAACATATATATAAACATAACCTTATTTCGTTTTCGTTACGCAATCAAAACAAATAACATCGAAGGCCGATCCAATTCAAATCCACATTTGCTGAGAGTATTTCTGAACTTCTAATTTCATAACGAATTCTCTCCAAGGTAAAACTTTAAAAAGAAGGAAAAAATAATCTGTTGCGTAGTGACTGCAAAAAAACACTTCTATATCTTTCTGTCACAAACACGATTAAATTGAATTGAAAATGGTCATAACTTCGACTTGCCTGTCTGTCTATTTGTTTGTCTGTCCGTCCGCACTCTATCTTTAGTAAATATTCTTGAATTGTTACAAAATTCATATATAGTATTAAGATTGACTACAGAATGTTCTCTATTTAAAGTACTTAGCGTTTATAGTTTGTTTACAGAGGCACAGAAAAAAGTCAGATGTATTATGGTCTATGGACTGTCATTTTTTAAAGTAAATATTAAAGACATTATGCTATTTCAGACATAAAACAATGGTATGCGGTATTGAGATGCATTATAACATCTTCCCTATAGACAACAGCGTGCGTAGCATTTATTGTTTATTTACAAAGACACACAAAAGAATTTTGATACATTATAGTTTATTCGAAATAATTGTTTGAAGTACGTTTTAATTGTGCTCTCTTATTTTAAACGGAACGAAAGGGGCGTACGTTATTCAGAATCGCTGTAGCATGTTTGCTGTAGCATGTTGCGCAGAAAATAATTAATTTCTTGCAGAATCACACAAATAAATACAGATATATTAATATCTATAGGCTACAATTGCTAGAACTGCGTTTTCGATTGTGTTATATGTATTTTACAGAACTAAAATTTAATATACTATATGGTGTATAAAATTTATATTTATCATATACAGGGTTTCACAAAAGAATTCTAATTCATATCCGTCTATTTGTGATTATTTCTTTAAATTTTAGTATGTTTTGTGGCAGGTATATAATCAATAGTTGATCTGCAACGCCATCCAAAATAATTCGAATGTATGAAAATCTGTATACAGGCATCTATTATTTGAAATTCTTTGTATTGTTGTTAATCTGTTTTAACCCTTTCAGGGGCAAAGTACTCTCAGTACAAAAATGTTGAAATAAATGACTGGCACCGGAATTTACAAAGAAATTTATTTGGAAATAAGAAAAAGGCTATATTTCACATACGCATTAAATGGAAAAGATTTTAGAAAAATTCTGGTGTCATTGTGGCGTTTGGGAATTAAAATTAAGTGGTTTCATAAACATACCACTGCCCCTGAAAGGGTTAAACGGAAAAATAAGTGATACGAAATGCTAAAAATGTCTTTCTGAAATGAATTTTCAATGCAATATTGGCGTAATAATGAGCCAATATTGGTTTACTACTAGGGATCTTTATTTAAAGATCTTTAATAAGACATATGTATTCATATATAGAAACTTAATCAGAAATTTAAAATAATATAAGGATCTTTAATGAACTTCCAAGTCCGTTATTTCCTAATTTATAAAATATTGACAATTTGAAATCCAGAAACAAACATTACAACATTCAACTGGAATATAAATGGATACATAAATTTAAAACACGTTGATTTAAAATAAAATATTTTAATTAAATATTCGCGTGATTCACTATAAATTCATTTATCTTTGTCAGATACCGACAGTTCGAAATGGAGAAACACTCTAAGAAATGAAAAGTTAAATAAACGAATAAGTGAATTTTCATTGAATAAAATGGAAAAATAACTTTTAATAAAGATTTAAAATTTTTTAATAAAATTGCTTTCAGAAACGTTAAATAAGTAAGAAAAGAATCACTTCCAAATTTATTACATTCTTACCACAAAAAGAAATAAAATAAAATAAAATAAAAAATATAAATAAATAATTAATAAAATAAAATAAAAGTAAACCTCTGTATTAAATCGTTAAAGAAAAACACCCTTGTACGCTTAAAAATCTGCAGAAAACTGTCCAGCCATTCAATCTTTTTAGGGTTTCGTTCATATCACGAAACCCTATTACTCTCGCTCCGTTGTCTGTCTGTCACAGAGCCATTCTCAAAAACTATATAACTTACACAGTTGAAACTTTGTGCATATAGATGAATACCAGCTATAAAGAGCTCAAAATATTAAAATTTGAAAAATTCGAATTATTTTAATAAATAGAGATAAAAAACTAAAATTCTAACAACCTTTTCCTATTAAATTTAAACATTTTTGGTTATAGCAGATGCCAAAAATTAAAAATCCACGATGAAATTCTTTCCACAATAATTAATTTTCCATCAGACGATTTCCACGTGAAAAATGAAAATGAAATAAAAAGTTTCACCAGTTGAAAAAAAGATAAATATGAAATAAAATTGATTGACGTCATAGTGGTAATAAAACGGAAAATGTCTAAGATTTCTCAATAATACAAGAAGTATGTGTACGTACACAAAGCAGATTAATGACTCGTCATTAGAGAATTAAAAATAAAATCTGTCGTCATATTGGTAGTTTAACGAATTTTTCAGATGTTTGAGAATAATACAAAGCGAGTATCAATATGAGTAATAGAGAATAGTAAATATGAGTTTGAGAAACATATTGAATCGTGATAAAAATCCGATTATGAAAATAGTTGCATATTTTAACATTTTGAAGGAATTTCAATTTGTTTAATTTTGAAATTATTTTTTTAAATATCGTATTTAGTCCGCATGACGGATATTATTATGACAGAATATAATAGTGGGCTTCGTCCGCTATCGGGCTGGTTTAGATATTCGAAAAAACAAAAAAAAAATAGACTGGTAAATTTTTACTTTATAAAAAATATGCCTTTTTTTGTTGTTGTTGCTAAATGAAATGTATTTGAATTTATTAAAGAAAGGATAAAGTGTTTTGAAAGGAATATTAAACGAAACCCTTTGAGCGATCTTCGATCACACTTATCCACTTGTTTATAGATAACGATTACTTGACCGCATTATGAAGAGTTCACATTGGTTGGAACAGAAATAAATTACAGTTATGTGACCATTTTCTTTAAAAATGGTTTAATGACTGGACAGTTTGCTGAAGATTTTTAACAGTGTAGCAGACCAATATTCCGCTGTTAAAAATCATCAGCAAACTGTCCAGTCATTCGACCGTTTTTATAGATAACGGTTACTTGACCGTATTATGGAGAGTTCACATTGGTCGGAAGAGATATAAAATATTGTTGTGAGCTCGGGGTTCAAAAGGACTGATGCCAATATATAAGAACAATTAAAAGGCTTTATTCACTATAAACAGTGCAGTACGAACACCAATATCTTCTGAAAATTACAAGATATTCAGTAATCTTCAAATCCAATAAAAGCACAGCAAAATTTCACACAGAAACAATGCGTTCAATACGACGTATCAACGACAAAATCGATCCGAGAAACACAGTTCTCAATGCAAAGCCTCTCGTATGAATTCAATCGCAGTTGACAGACAACTAACTCACTGAACTGATGGAGGTCCTTATATAGGTTTCAGAGATCTTTCCAGATTATTCCAGAGCCTTCAGATGCTAGAAATTACCAGAAAGTGCTTTAACTTTCGATAGAGAACCCAAGCAAGAAAGGATCCCAATGTATAGGTACAAGGGGTGTGTGGCTGCACAAAAAGTCGCCAAATCCGTCGCCAACTTGGCGACATTTGGCGATATATCGCCAAATTTGGCGACAAAAATAAGTCGCCAAAACCATCGCCAACTTGGCGAAAAACCCATTCCTTGGCGATTTTCCAATAGAACTCATTATAAAAACCGATGCTGTAAGGTTGTTTTCCTTGCAAACCACCTGAGGCCTTTAGCATTGAGTTACATGATGCTCAATAGGAAATACATTAATAATACTGCAATTTTCACAATAATAAAATAAAATAAATTTAAACAAATGGAATATTTACAGATATATACAAAATTCATAACATTGCCCCCCTCTCAAGGACTGCACGTCCCGGGCAGTTCAACCTTTGATCGGAAAGCAAACCCGTTACCAACAAATGCTATACTATTCAAAACACATTCATAATGCTGAATTATACAAAATATACACTTATTTAAAAAAAATAAATAAAAAAATAAAATAAAATAAAATTAAATTAAATTAAATTAAAGCGTAGACATTATTACATACAAGTATTTAAATAATAATAACAATAATAATGATAATGCTAAGCAAAATAAATAATTACATTAATTTATATACAAGACCATGGTCATACTAATTTACATTATTTACATTACACTATTTACAATCAATGAACTAAGTACTATGGCCATAGTATGGAGCCAGCCTGTCGTAATGAACGACTCTAGGCTTCGAAATAGGTGACTTTCGGATCCGAATTACGACATCGTTCAGTCTGTTTAGGACTGTATAAGGACCGTCCCAGTGCGATTGCAGTTTGGGAGAAAGTCCTTTACGTCGAGTCGGATTATAAAACCAAACCTTGTCACCTTCTTTGAATTGATGTCCCGTGGCTTTCGTGTCGTACCTGGTCTTCATCTTCTCCGTCTGTATATTGATCCGCTCTCGAGCCAAGTTGTGGACGTCTTCAAATCATGCCTGGAGATTCTGCACGTATCCCTCTGGCGATGAAGGCGCATCTGGAGGGCGACCAAAAATCAGATCACAAGGTAGACGAAGATCATGACCGAAAAGCATCTGAGACGGGGAATAGCCGGTTGTTTCATGGACGGCGCTGCGATAGGCGAGAAGAAACAAGGGAAGTTTTTGGTCCCAGTCTTGTTGGTTTCTTGAGACTAGCAGTGAGAGATTGTTGAGGATGGTACGATTAAATCTCTCAACCATGCCATCCGACTGTGGATGTAAAGGCGTCGTCCTAGTTTTGTCCATTCCGAGAAGTTGACAGAGACCCTCAATCACAGCAGAGATGAAATTTCTCCCCTGGTCAGAATGCATTTGAAGAGGGACTCCATACCTTGATATCCACTGGTGTACCAAGGCATCCGCAACCGTAGAAGCTTCTTGATCAGGGATGGCATAAACTTCAGGCCATTTTGTGAAATAGTCCATGACAACAAGGAGGTATTTGTTGCCATCAGCACTTCTTGGCAGAGGACCTAGGATGTCAAGGGCGATGCGTTCAAAAGGTGCTCCTACATTGTAGAGATGTAGTCTTCCTCGGCTAAGTTTCTTTGGTCCTTTCCGAGCTGCACATGCATCGCAAGATTTGCACCATTGTTCGACGTCAGCTCTCGCTTTTCCCCAGAAGAAGCGCTCTCGGACTCTGTGTAATGTTTTCATGACTCCAAAATGGCCTCCGGTGGGACTGCCATGTAATTCTTCGAGGACCTCTGGGATTCGAGATCGAGGAAGTACCAACTGCCACCGAGATGTCTTCCCATCTTCCGATTCGAATTTTCGGTACAGGACACCATTCCTGACGTGGAGTGAGTTCCAAAGAGCCCAATATTGCTTCGTCGTAGGACTGTAAGTCGAGATGTCTTTCCAACTGGGCTTCGTGCTAGAAGATTCTAATAACTCCAAGATTGGTTTGATCTCAGAGTCTGCCATTTGATCTTCTCGAATCTTCTCATCACTCCAGGGATCTGGTGGCGTCAATAGTGAAGTCTTCGTCTGGCGTATGACATGTTCGGGATTATACTTGTTCTCCGCTCTGGAACAATAGCGACAACTTTCGGGACACGGTCTTCTTGATAGGGCATCGGCGTTTCCATGCGATAAGCCTTTACGATGCCTGATGTCAAAGTCGTATTCCTGGAGTCGTTGTATCCATCTGGCTACTTGGCCCTCTGGGTTCTTAAAATTCATCAGCCATGTTAGGGATGCGTGATCAGTACGAAGGAGAAATTTCCTGCCATAGATATAGTGATGGAAGTGTTCTATGGCTTTTACTATAGCTAATAACTCCTTACGAGTGACGCAATAATTCCGCTCTGGTTTCGATAAACATTTGCTCCAGTATGCTACGACTCGTTCTTGGCCATCTATTTCTTGGGAAAGTACAGCGCCGACACTTTCATGACTGGCATCCGTGTCCACAATGAATTGTTTGTCGGGGTCTGGATAGGTAAGGACTGGAGAGGATGTGAGAGCTTCTTTCAGCCGCTGGAATGAATTGTCGCATTCTTGTGTCCATAGAAACTTCTGTTTGCTTTCAGTGAGCCTATGCAAGGGTCTTGCGATGTTGGAGAACCCCTGTACAAACTTTCTGTAATAAGTGCATAGTCCCAGAAAGCTTCGCAACTGATGGACATTTTCCGGACGTTTCCAGTGCTTTACTGAAGACACTTTTTCAGGATCTGTTCGAACACCTTCAGCTGAGATGATGTGTCCTAAATAGTTTACTTCTCTTTGGAAGAACTTGCATTTCAAAGGGTTCAGCTTTGAATTCGCCGCTCTTAGCTTCGTTAACACTTTTCGAATATTTTCTAGATGTTCTTCAAACGTGCGGCCACCAATGATGACGTCGTCTAGGTAGATGAGACAAGCTTCAAAAGTCAGGCCTTTTAACACTGTCTCCATGAGGCGCTCGAACGTTGCTGGAGCATTGCAGAGCCCGAACGGCATAACTTTGAATTGCCAAAGTCCTTGTCCAGTAGTAAATGCGGTCTTCTCTTTGTCATCAGGATGGATCTCTACTTGCCAATATCCACTCTTCAAATCCAGTGTGGAAAACCATTTATGTCCTGAAAGAGTATCTAGCGTGTCGTCTATTCTTGGTAGAGGATAGCTGTCCTTTTTCGTGATATCGTTAAGTTTACGATAATCCACACAAAATCTTGTGGAGCCATCTTTCTTTCGGACCAACACGATGGGAGAGGCCCACGGACTTGATGACGGTTCAATGATGTCACTATCCTGCATCTGTTGTAAGAGCTTAGACACCTCTTCTTGTTTAGCGAACGGCAAACGTCTGGGATGCTGTTTAATCGGTGGATGGCCGGCAGTATCAATTCTATGCCATGTCAGTGAAGTGCGACCAATATCACTCTCGTTTTGAGAAAATACATCCTTAAATTCCTGGAACAGTCTTTCTGCGGCATGTCTCTGTTCAGGAGATAAATTTTCATTTCGTCCAATTTCAGGTGTTAAACTTGTAGGCGGCTCCGACAACATCAAGCTCGGGTCTTTGCATACACAGGTGACTGGAGCACAGGTTGCAAGCACTTCACCCTTCTGGATAATTCTAGACTTTTCACTTACGTTTGCAATTCTCACGGGTATCACATCTCTCGACAGATCTACCAGCGCTGATGCTATTAGCACTCCCTTTGGGCTCTTCTCAGGATATCCAGTCAAGCCATACTGGAAAATTCTTTCGTTTCCAGTTAATCCAGGTATCATCATTTCGGTCCGTGGAGGGATGAGAACATCTGCCTTGGCTGTGATCCGTTGAATAGACCCGGACTCATTTCCAAGTTTGAAAATAGTGACGTCTATTTGAGCAGAGCGTAACTCATTATTCTTAAAATCCAGTGTAAATCCATGCTCCTTTAAAAAGTCCAGTCCGAGTATGAAAGGGTCTGAAATATCGGCCACATAGACTGTATGGTGGTAAGCGGCGTTCCCAAACTTTATTTTCAGTGTCATTCTTCCATGTATATCGATCTTATCTCCGGTCGCAGTTTGAAGAATAACACGCGGCGGGGTCCAGAAGAGTTTTTCTTTCAGCCGCTGAGCTAGATCTTTCCGAATGATGGTCACATTGGCTCCTGTATCGATGATCATATTACAGGGCAAATCATTCACACTTCCGACTAGAAAAACTCCGTTCTCGCCGCAACTTCTTGCAGAAATTTCACATACTTGAAAATGGGGCTTCTCAAAATCTGGCAACCTCCGCCCCGAAAGATGGCCATTAATCAGTTTTCCTGCTCCTCCGTTAGCGGGAGAGATATTACTTTCGGTGCTGGGTCGTCTTGGGCAGTCGATTTGTATATGGCCTTCTCCACCGCATTTCCAGCACTTGATCTGCCTGTAAGGTTTGTTGGCCATTAAGGAGTTCATCTTTCTCATTATGTCATTCATCTGCTGCTGTAAGCGCTCCACAGCTCTATCCGACGTCTCAGGCATGTTGGCTACTCGCACAAAGTGTCGATCTTTCCTTGTAGCTTGCTGGGCTGCCTCGAATTTCAGGGCATAAACTAAAGCCCCTTTTAAGTCACTGAGATCTGCAATCCGGAGTGCCTTCTGGATCTCAGAGTCACGCACACCATCAATAAAATGCTGCAGAGCTAAGCTTTCTCTAATTTCATTCGGACAGTCAGGATAAGCAAGATGTGAAAGTCTCTCGACATCCGTAGCAAGCTCTTGCAGGGATTCAGTGGATTTCTGCTGTCGAGATTTGAGCTGGAGTCTGCTATATTCCTTCATGCATTTCTCGCCAAAGCGCAATTCTAAGGCACTGACGAGCGTTTCAAAATCCAGCGGTCCATTTGCAGGCAAAGTCTGTAGGACGTCGGCAGCATCAGCTCGTAGAGAAGCAGCTAACTGGCAAGCCTTTGTCTGGGAATCCCATCCATTGGCGTCCGCTACGATCCCAAATTGTGTCTTAAAAACTGGCCATGAGGATTTTCCGTCATAGGTTGAGAGTTTAATAGAGGCCCGAGGAAGCATAGCTTGATACTTGACATCTTCGGGATAGTTTTCGGCAGTTATCTTTTGTTTCTTGACTTTTTCCAAATCTTTTTTTACATTCTCTATGTTTTCTTCAACGGTCTTGGCGATCTTTTGAACTTTTTCTTCAACTCTTTCTTCTACGGTTTTGGCTGTCAATTGAACATTTTCTTCTATTTCTTGAAATCTTCCTTCAAATTTGTTTTCCACGCTGTCAATTCTTTCATTTAAAGATGTTATTTTATTATCTATTAATTCTTTCAACTCGCCAAGGTTGGTTGACATCTCCTTCATTTCAGCCTGGTTTGCAGTCATTTTCTCGTCTATCGCTGACATTTCCTTCTTCATTTCTTCCGACATTTCCTTCATTTCAGCCTGATTCTCAGTCAATTCCTTCTTCATTTCTTCTTTCAACTCGGCAAGGTTGGTTGACATCTCAGCCTGATTCGCAGTCATTTTCGCATCCATCTCTCCTAATTTCTCCAATAATTTAGTCAGTTGCGCCTCCATTGCTCTGGTAATCGGCATTCAACCCCACTCCTGACACCAAATGTTGTGAGCTCGGGGTTCAAAAGGACTGATGCCAATATATAAGAACAATTAAAAGGCTTTATTCACTATAAACAGTGCAGTACGAACACCAATATCTTCTGAAAATTACAAGATATTCAGTAATCTTCAAATCCAATAAAAGCACAGCAAAATTTCACACAGAAACAATGCGTTCAATACGACGTATCAACGACAAAATCGATCCGAGAAACACAGTTCTCAATGCAAAGCCTCTCGTATGAATTCAATCGCAGTTGACAGACAACTAACTCACTGAACTGATGGAGGTCCTTATATAGGTTTCAGAGATCTTTCCAGATTATTCCAGAGCCTTCAGATGCTAGAAATTACCAGAAAGTGCTTTAACTTTCGATAGAGAACCCAAGCAAGAAAGGATCCCAATGTATAGGTACAAGGGGTGTGTGGCTGCACAAAAAGTCGCCAAATCCGTCGCCAACTTGGCGACATTTGGCGATATATCGCCAAATTTGGCGACAAAAATAAGTCGCCAAAACCATCGCCAACTTGGCGAAAAACCCATTCCTTGGCGATTTTCCAATAGAACTCATTATAAAAACCGATGCTGTAAGGTTGTTTTCCTTGCAAACCACCTGAGGCCTTTAGCATTGAGTTACATGATGCTCAATAGGAAATACATTAATAATACTGCAATTTTCACAATAATAAAATAAAATAAATTTAAACAAATGGAATATTTACAGATATATACAAAATTCATAACAATATGGTTATGTAACCATTTTCTTTAAAAATGGTTTAATGACTGGACAGTTCGCTGCAGATGCAGATTTTTAAAAGTGTAGCGAACCAATATTTCGCTGTTAAAAGTCTGCAGCAAATTGTTCAGTCATTCGACCGTTTTTGAAAATAAAAGCTACTTGACCATATTATGAAGGTATTATAACCATATTATTGACTAAATTACGGTCAAAATAGATTAAAATTAGGGTAAAGTAACCGTCATCTATAAAAACGGTCGAATGACTGGACAGTTTGCTGCAAGTGTTTAACAGTGTTGGTTATGTTGGTTAAATTCGGTCCCAATATTACATTCATAAAAAATAATTACAATAAAATGCCAATATTGGTAAACTGTTGGACTTAATACTGCCAATTGGCAATTATTGTCAATATTGGCCGATGTATATTCAGTACAAACAATATTGACACAATATTCTTTTACTTCTAGAGTAGGTGTTTATTTTTGGATTAAACGTATTATACGTTATCTATACGAAATTATTTAGATAGATTATAAGAAAGTAAATTTTATGAAATAGGGACAGATTTAAGATTCATTATAAAATGAAATTTTTGAGGATTTGTGTATAATAAATACATTTCACTTTGGAAGTGACTATAAAATAAACATGTAAATGAATTAAGTTTCAATGAAAAAAATTAAATAGAAATTTTTTCGTAAACAACAATAATAATAAATACATTTCACTTTGGAAGTGACTATAAAATAAATAAGTAAATGAATTAAGTTTCAATGAACACTCACAAACACACACAAAATTAAATAGAAATATTTTCGTAAACAATAATAATAATAATAAACTATAAAATTAAATTACCTTAAGAAGACTCGAATTAAGAAAGAAAAGAACTACTTCCTAATTTATTACAAGAATATTTTTACCGTAAGAATAATTTAAAAAAATGTAAATCTCTGAATTAAATTATTAAAGAAAACAGGTATCCATATACTGGTTAAATTTACTTAGCCATACAAATTTATTTAGATAGATTAAAATAAGGTGAATTTATTGGTTTAAAGAATAAAATATACAAGAATATGAAAAAAAAACAGTTATTGTATTTAATTGTATTTCGTGTATTTATTTACTTTCCTGTGATATGAAACAAATTTCATTGAACAAAATTGAAAAGTAAATTTTTTGGAAATAAGAAAGAAAACTATAGCATTAAATTATTTTAAAGAGTATTAAAATAGCAAAGTAAATCTTATAAGATGAAAAGGTGCGAAAAAAGATAATAAGATAATAACAATAAAAAAAAAACAAGAAAGAAACATTACGAAAGTAAGCAAGAATAAGAAAGAAATTAGAAAACAAGAGTGTTAGAATACGAAATAAAATTGAATAGTTTTAAATTTAATATGCATATTTTTATGATCCTATGATTTAATTATTTGTTCAACATTTTATAAAAATATAACTGATTCAAATTTACAAATTCATGATATCAAGTATTTCCATATTGCTTTAAATTAATAAAATGGAAATGTAATTTTCTCAGAAATAAAAAAAAAGAACTAGAATTAAATTGCTTTAAAAAAAATTAAATAAGAAAGAATGAATAACTGCCTAGTTTATCACAAGAAAGTTTATACCAAAGAAAGATATTCGAAACAGGTATTCGTGTATAAATTAAACTTATAATGTAATGTGAATGTTTTGCGTAGATAAAAGTATGATAAATTTGCTGATTAAGGTTCGTTACAAAGTATAAAATATATGCGAATAATGAAAAGAACATATCCATTTTGAAGAGATAAATCCAACTTTATTATTCATCCAATACTATTTATTGTTCAGTCTATTAAATAGGCGAAATTCAGATATACGAGTATCTAAGGTGTATCGTTATAAAGTCAAACAATATGAAATATTTTAGTACACACAAAATTCTTTTTCTAGCTATGTGAATTTTTTTGGGTAGATTAAATGATGATAAATTTGTCGATTAAGCTCCGTTACAAAGAATAAAATATACGATAATTAAGTAAAAAATTGATTTTTGAAGAGATAGACACAACTTTTTTATTTAACCATTACTATTGCCCAGTCTATTAAATAGGCGAAATTCAGATATACGAGTATCTAACGTGTATCGTTGGAAAGTCAAACAGTGTGAAATATTTTACTACAAACGAAATTCTTTTTCTAGCTATGTGAATTTTTTTGGATAGATTAAATGATGATAAATTTGTCGATTAAGCTCAGTTACGAAGAATAAAATATAAGAGAATAAGGAGAAAAAAATTCGGTTTTAGAAGAGATAGACCAAACTTTTTTATTTAAACAGGACTATTGCCCAGTCTATTAAATGAGCGAAAGACAGAGATATCTAACGTTCATCGTTGAAAAGTCAAACAATGTGAACATTTTAATACAAACGAATTTTTTTCATCTAGTTATGTGAATTGTTTGGTAGATTAGAGGATGATAAATTGGTTGATTAAGGTTCGTTATAAAGTATAAAATATATAGTAGAAAATGGAAAATAACATATCTCTTTTCAAGAGATAGATCCAATTTTATTATTTATTCAGCACAATTTTCAGTCTATTAAATAGGCAAAAGTCACATATACACGAATATCTAACGTGTATCATCGGGAAGTCAAACAATGTGAAATATTTTAGTACAAACGAATTTTGTTATCTTGCTATGTGAATTGTTTAGTAGATTAAAGGATGATAAATTGGTTGATTAAGGTTTGTTACAAAGTATAAAATAAATGAGAATAAGGAAAATAACATTTCGCTTTTGAAGAGACAGATGAAACTTTATTATTTATCCAATACTATTTTCCAGTCTATTAAATAGGTTAAATTCAGATATACGAGTATCTAAAGTGTATCGTTGGAAAGTCAAACAATGTGAAATATTTTAATACAAATGAAATTCTTTTTCTAGCAATATGAATTTTTCGGGGTAGATTAAATGATGATAAATTTGTGGATTAAGCTCCGTTACAAAGACTAAAATATACGAGAATAAGGAGAAAAAAATCGGAAGAGATAGACCCAACTTTTTTATTTAACCACTATTATTGCCCAGGCTATTAAATAGGCGAAATTCAGATATACGAGTATCTAACGTGTATCGTTAGAAAGTCAAACAATGTGAAATATTTTAGGACAAACGAAATTCTTTATCTAGCTATGTGAATTTTTTTGGATAGATTAAATGATGATAAATTTGTCGATTAAGCTCCGTTAGAAAGAATAAAAGATACGAGAGTGAGGAGAAAAAAAATTCGATTTTTAAAGAGATAGACCCAAATTTGTATTTAACCAGTACTATTGGCCAGTCTATTAAATGAATGAAAGTCAGAGATATCTAACGTGTATCATTGAAAAGTCAAACAATGTGAACATTTTAGTACAAACGAAGGTTCGTTACAAATTATAAAATATATGGGATTAAGGAAAACAACATATCCCTTTAGAAGGGATAGATCCAACTTTATTATTTATGCAATACAATTTCCAGTCTATTAAATAGTCGAAAGTCAGATATACACGAGTATCTAACGCTTATCATTGGGGAGACAAACAATGTGAAATATTTTAGTACAAAGGAATTTTTTTATCTTGCTATGTGAATTTATTTGGTTAGCTTAAAGGATGATAAATTTGTAGATTAAGATTCGTCACAAAGTATAAAATATACATGAATAAGGAAAAAAAACCCACTTCGCTTTTAAAGAGATAGATCCAACTTTTTTTATTTAACCAATTCTATTGTCCAATCTATTAAATAAGCGAAAGACAGAGATATCTAACGTGTATTGTTGGAAAGTCAAACAATGTGAAACGTTAATATAAAAGAATTTTTTTCTTCTAGTTATGTGGATTTTTAAGGAAGATTAAAGGATGATAAATATGTTGGTTAAAGTTCGTTACAAAGTATAAAATACATAAGAATAAGAAAAAGAACTTTTCCCTTTTGAAAAGATAGACTAACTTTGTTATTTAACGAATACTATTGTCCAGTCTATTAAATAAGCGAAAGACCGATATATCTAACGCGTATCGTTGGAAAGTCAAAGAAGGAGAAACATTTTAGTGCAAATGGAAACTTTTATCTAGCTATTTGAATTTTTTGGTTAGATTAAAGAATGATAAATTTGTTGATTAAGGTTCATTACAAAGTATAAAATGTACGAGAATAAGGTAAAAACATTTCGCTTTTGAGGAGACAACTGCAACTTTGCAATACTATTGTTCAGTCTATTAAATTAGCGAAAGGCAGAAAAATATATTTAACCTTTATCGCTAGAAAGTCAAACATTGTGAAACATTTTAGTGCAAACTAGAATTTCTAGATATCAGCTTTATAGCATCCACCGGATAATTTGTTCAAAATTTTTATTTTCATCTCTGTGCAGTGCTGGTTTACGAGAATTCAAATTTCAATTAAAAAACACTTTTAGAGAATTTCAAATGTATAAAAAAATGTATTTTTTGTGTTTTTAATACATAATAGTCGTGTTTTATAGTGCAATGCAATAAAAATCCATATGAAACTAGATAAAACATAATAATTTTACTAAAATATTTTGAATTTCTTTATTATAATTTTTTATCGCGTGGAAAAAAAAAAACTTCCATCATAGGGTTAAGAAGAAATTCGGGAAATAAATACCTGCATTGTTTTATAAAAAAGGAGCTTCGTGTTTATATGAAGCTGGTTTGGCTATAACATTGTTTTGGGAGAAATTAAAGAGGATAAATTTTATGCTATAGAAATTTATTTGGGAGAATTTGAAGGAGATAAATTTTATGAAATGTATTGTTTTAAGGTCTTTATAAAGTGGAGAATAAGAAATTGAACTTTTGACGTGGCAGATTTTTTCCTGTTATTTTTAAATTAGTCGAATATTTAAATTATAATTTTAGAATGTTAAATGCGGTAGAATAAGTTAAATTATTGTAATACGTATTATGGCATATAAATCTAAATTATAGTAAAAAGTCCAAATTTAATACATACAATTTTTATAATTTTAAGTCCTAATTACTTTAATAATTTCACTAATGCAAGTTTAAAAATTCACAATACTAAACATTTTCGCATGCTATTAAATATGCAAAATAAATGTCCTTTTTAATTTATTGATCTAAAAATATAGATAAATGCATAAACAAAAATTAAATACTCCATGTCAAAAAATAAAGGATGTAAATAATGTCCCCCTATCACACTCTACAATACTTTTTTAAAGTTTATTTTTAAGACAATTTAAAGATCTTTAACAAGCATTTAAATCTGGCAGTCCTTAATTAGTTAAATGTTTTTCTTTTCAAATTCTGACTATTTGATAAGAAAAGCTTTGAGAAATCACATGCAAAGTTAGCCAATTAAATGAATGAAACTGATTTTTAAAAAAGTAATTTTGTTGAAAACTGTGTTAAGCTGTTTTATATAAAAAAAAGAAAAGAAAAAAGAGGAAAGAAGAAAGAGGAAAGAAAGATAGGACTATACCAAGGAGTACACCAAGAGTAATAAAAAAAAACATATATGCTATAAATGTGCAAAATAAATGTTCTTTTTAACTTATTGATTTAAAAATAAAAATAAATACTTAAATAAAAACCAAATATTCTATGTCAAAAAATAAATGATATAAATAATGTCCTCATATCAGACTGTACAACACGAAAGTTTATTTATAAAACAATTTAAAGACCTTTAACAAGCATCTGAATCTGCTACTTCTTAATTAGTTAAACGTTTTCTGTTCAAATTCTGATTATTTGAAAAGAAAAGCTTTGAAAAACTGGATGCAAAGTTAGCTAATTAAATGAATGACACTGATTAAAAAAAAGTAATTTTGTTGAAAAAAAAAAGGTGTTAAGCTCTTTTTGTATAAAAACCAAAGAAAAGAGGAAAAACAAACGTTTTTCTGGCCCAAAAGTGTTTAGAAAAAAAAACCCTTAAAAATTTGTCAGAAGTAATTATTATAGAAAATAGAAATTTATGTTTAACTATAGTGCGTATAGGCGACTTTGACCAGGGTAAGTACAGTTTTAGCACAATTTTTGAACAGAATTTTTCCCTTTATTTTTATCTCAGAAAAATATTATAAATTCTGTGATTAAACGCAGTGATTACGAATTCTTCTATTTAAATAGTAAATATGAATTTTTTAATGTAAAATAGTGGTACCAGACTCCTTGGAAATGCCAAGGAGTGTATGCACCTTGCTATATACAGGGTGATTATAATTAAAGTTACGATTTCAAAAATCGATAATTTTAAAACTACTGGTCAGAATGACTTGATATTTTAGCAGAACAATCGTGAGGCAATGGAATTTTGTTTGGCGAAGGAAAAAAATAGTTTCAAAATGTGCCGATAGATGGCGCTGTCAGGGTTCACGTTCACACTGTCTGGAGATATGCAAATTACTAATAAGTGACATGCGCACCGCAGACATAGCTGCCATAAAACTGCAGAGCACCAGCTCTTTGCCTGAATGCTTCATCATGACTCTGACTATGAAAGATCGCGCTCTGAACTTGAAGCTTTTTATAAGAACGATGACTGTGCACTTACAGTTATTAGGAAGTTTCGGATATTAAAATCCATACAAAGGGGTTCAATAACTACAAATGGTTTGTGAAAAATGATTGCTAAATTCGAAGAGACCGGTTCATTTGACGTTAAACGGGGTAGAGGAAAGAAACCAGTTTCGGCTGCGGCAGTGGAAGATGTGGCTACAGCATTACAAGAACAGACTAACAGTGATGCTGGAATCAGCAGTGCACGGGGAATTGGCTAAATGCTGGATATGCCGAACAGCACGGTGCGTAAAGTCATAAGGAACATCTTGCGCTGTTATCCGTACAAGATAACTCATGTGCAGGAGTTGCTACCTGCTGACCTGGAAGCACGTCAATCTTTTACACTACAATTTCTTGCCCGGATGGAAGTGGACAGTGGATGGTCATGGAACATTCTGTGGTCTGACGAAGCCCACTTTCATTTGCAAGGTCATTTTTTGGTCTTTCCCCTTATATTACCCCAACAGCGCCATCTATCGGCACATTTTAGAACTATTTTTTTCCTTCGACACACAAAATTCCATTGCCTCACGATTGTTTTGCTAAAATATCAAGTCATTCTGACCAGTAGTTTTAAAATTATCGATTTTTGAAATCGTAACTTTAATTATAATCACCCGATACTGTATGCCCACTAAAGTCCCTTGCCACCCTCTTAACTTCGGAACGGCTGCTGCTATATTCATAAAAGTGGTGTCTAGGTATAGTAAAGTAGCCATGCGCTACTGAATGAAACCATCTATGACGCCACCTGGTGGATAACTGCGGAGTTAGCATTCCTATCTCGAAAACGGAAAGAGATAGAGAAGAAAGTGATTTACAAAGTTGTAGAATATCATCGATTTCGTACAAAAAAACACCTTGTGGACATTAATGCGAAGAATAGGACGGTTAAAACGCGCATTTGTTTTTTCGTGATTTTCTACTCTGTGACGTGACAAAACGATTTTAGAAAGAAAGAAACAACCAGTTATGAAACAGCAGGTGTATGCGACCCCTCCACAAACATTGCAGGACCTTAAACAACGCATTACGGACGCTTGTGCCAACGTGTCACAATCTATGCTCCAACGTGTGCAATGTGAAATTCAAACAAGGATCCAAATATGCAGTGCAGCTGACGGTGAGAAGTTTGAACATCTAAAATAAAGGTATATTATTATAACTAGTTGTTTTTATCTTTCTAAGATCGTTTTGTCACGTCACAGTGTAGGAAATCGAAAAAAAACCAAATGCGCGTTTTAACCGTTCTATTCTTCGCATTAATGTCCACAACGTGCCTTTTTGTACTAAATCGATGATGCTCTACGACTTTGTAAATCACTTTTTTTCTCTATCTCTTTCTATTTTCGAGATATGAATGCTAACTCCGCAGCATTTCACCAGGTGGCGCCGTAGGCGGTTTCATTGAGTAGCGCATGGCTATTTTACTATACCTAGAAACTACTCTTATGAATATAGCAGGAGCTGTTCCGAAGTTAAGAGGGTGGCAAGGGACTTTAGTAGGCATACTGTAAATCCTTTTGAGATCATTTTAAAGAAAATAAATTTCGTCCAGAAGTTCTTAAATCATTGTAACATTACAATAAATAAATGAAATATAACCATATAAATGACTTAAATTACCATTAAAAGAGTGAAAAAGTAATTTTCTCTAGAAAAAACCCCTCTTAGATTGCTTTAAAATGTGTTAAAATAAGAAATACATCCTAATTTACATCAGAGGCTTTTTGAAACATGCATGTTTCAAAAGAAGTTTTAAAAGTAAATCTCTGAATTACATTGTTAAACAAATCAGAACTTCGTGTTTGTGTAAAGCTTATAAAACTACAGTCTTGAAAAGTCTGGAAATATAATTTTTTAAGCAAAAGATTTTTCTTTTCTTTTGTTTATCGCATATTTATTTCAAATTTAGAACTTAGATAGATAAGGATAAATTAATTTATTTTATTGTGAATTACGGTATATTAATCAAAACGCCAACTAAAGCTGAAGCAAAAGAGTGTTTAAAAAGAAATCTCTTAATTAAATATTTAAACAAATCAGAGCTTGCTGATTGAGTGAAACTTTTTTGCGTAAACTTGAAGAAGACAAATTACATGAAAACAAATGTCATTCTAGTGTTCGTAATAAGAAATTAATATTTTGAAGTGACAGCATCTATTTTGTTATTTTTCAAATGGGCTATATATCAATTTTTAAGCTTATAATGTTAGATATTTAAGAATAAATTATTTTATTCTATTGTAAATTTCGGTATATGTATCTAAACGTCCATTAAAAAGAAGATGCCCGTGTGACATTTTCAAAAAACAATATTTTTTAGTTTAAAAACTTCGATGTTCTTTACCGTGTACCTAAGCAACGATTCGAATCTGGAACGTGGCTAGTTTTTCGACAATTCTTGTCCAACATTGGACCATAGAAATAAATGTCTGCCTTACGGTACCATTGGCTAACGAACTATTTGCCAACAATGCCCCAGTGATTGTCCAACCGTTAGATGCTCAGAATTCTGCTCAGTTAGGCTCCTAATTAGAGGAATTTTTGTTCCTACCATTTCCAAACCATTTCCCATCGCTACCATTATGAATCTTACCGTTTCCTAACGGTTTCCATAAACTGTTAAGGATGGGCCAACAATCTGTGCTATTTGGGATACGGCAAAATGATTGGGCCACCGTTGGATAATTGTTGCTAATTGTCGTTCCACGTTTGTCCACAGTAAGAAATTTCCGATTGCCAGATCATTAGCAAATGAACCATTTGCCAACAAAGTTCCAATAGTTGTCCAATCGTTTGCTTCTCATAATCCTGCTCAGATACGCTCCAAATTAGAGGTATCTCTGCATATACCATTTCCCAAATATTTGCCAACACTAACATTCTCAATTCTACCATTTACCAACGGTTTCCACCAACTGACAACAACGGGCCAACAAACATTGCTATTTGGGATGTTCTGCCACCAGATCTACCCAGATGATATCCAGCCTGATACAGTTCATTCACCTGTAAGTACCACGAGATCTGCGAACTTGGCAGTTTACCGATGAAAACATGTTACACAAGTAAAATTCATTACTCAAAATGATTTTAATTATGTATATTGAGATTTCAACCCGAAATACCATATTCTTTATAGGTGGTGGGTTTAAGTTGAAAAATTTTCCCCAACAGAGTGAAAAGGTGGTTAAACAATACATATTATTCCATAAATCCACAGCAATCAGTTTTCATTCTATAAAACGTCTTAATACTGGTTGAATCTCCTTTAGAGAAAGAGTGGGGGGTTTTTTTGTACTGATAACTCGCAAAGTTGTAATAAGACTAAAGTATGAAAAGTTTTGGGACATCAAATTGCTAAACTCTGTGATTCTCAAGAAATTTTACTGTTTGGTACTTTTAGAAGGAGACATTTAAAATAACCAGTATCTTTCCAAGTTTTACCAATAACCATCGTTCTACCATCGACATACTACATTATGTTTCCATTTGAAGCCAGGACAATATCTTGCAGGCTTTATTTTTTTATGAAAAATTGCAAATTGCTCCAGACGACGTCGATCGTTATCGTGAAAAACAGTGTTGAATTCAGATTTTTTTTCTCCGGGAGGTATTTCTGTGGCTCCGGGGGGGGGGGGGGCATTATAGAGTTCCGGGGGATGAAATTGCACTTTTTGACAATTAAAAGCATAAAATCTAAAATATTCTTTTGGCGACATTTCAATGCTCCGGTGAGGGGGGGGGATGCCTCCGGGCCACCCCTTGAATTCAACATTGATGGAAAAATATTCCGTGCCTATGACTAGATGTTACTTTTTAACTCAAAACTTTTTGTCATTGGACTACATTTTTGAAAAGTTATTATTCTAAAAGGTTCTAATGGTCTCTGTTTGTATATCGAGTTCACACTATTGTAGTTAAGTCACATAGCTTAACTTTTTTTAATCGGACAACCCGGAATTAGGCTTCATTCGTTCACATTACCAAATAGTTTAAGAGACTTAACTTAGCCAAACACAAACAGATGTATGCGCATGCGCATAAGTTGTTAAATTTGTAACTGCAATTTCTGACTATACATAGTTATCCATTCTTGGCGACGCAGCGTATAAAATAAATAAACGTTCTAAAGGATCATTCGAAAAATATGTTTAATTACTCCAGCCATGGAACAAGTCTGGTTTTGTATAAATCTATGGCTCATGAGTACAAATATATCTATTTATATGTACTAAATATTTATAATATTATACAAATTAATCCAAAGGAAGGACTGCTTATAATAAATAATTCATTCAATGGGTTAAACTATCAGTTATTCATGATTTCATATTTAAAATATATTCTTCAGAGATAAAAGCTCTAGAGCATATAGCGTTTAAAATGTAAAAGATTATTACTCAAATCTCTTCTTGCGTTCGATCTTTATTGCATTTAATAAATTGACCATTAATCACGTAAAGATTCATTGTGAGAGCATAATTTCTCCCCTCCAGTTACTTTTCATTCTCAGAGGTTGATATCCTATCGAGATTCACTTTCCGGTTATTGAGAATGATCTCACTACGAATTAAATGATAGCATAAAGAAAATGAGTCGAAGTAAATGACAAAGTTCAATGCACGTCGTCCATTTTGTTTCTGTTAATTCCTTTTTTTATTTTACGTAATTTTATTTTTTATGTAAAGATCAAATTTCGTAATCGATTTTTCATTCACTTCCGGATATTCTTGAATTATAAAAAAATATGCTCACACGTGTGTTTCCGATGACAATACAATATTTTAATATTTTGTTTTTACTCAATCATAAATGATTAAATTAATTTTAAGGCATGGTGCAAATCTATGCTAGATGAGTACAAATATATCTATTTATATGTACGCAATATTTATAGTATTATACAAATTAATGACTTCTTATAATAATTTATTCGCTGTGTTAACTTTCCGTTAGTCATGATTTCATATTTAAAATATAGTCTACAGAGCAAAAAGCTCTAGAAGGCATAGAGCTTAAAGTGTGAAAGATCATTACTCAAATATCTTTACATGTTCGATCTTTATGCATTTAATAATTTACTATTAATCACGTAAGATTCATTGTGAGAGCATAATTTCTCCCCTCCAGTTACTTATTATCCTCAGAGGTTGATAACCTATCGAGATTCATTTTCTGGATTACAAACCGGATATTCGGTCCGGTCGAATACTTCAATATCTGGATGCCGAATAGTGACTCCTTTTTTAAATCCATATATTTTTAACATTATCAGAAAAAGTTAGTGCGAAATTAATTTTCTTTTTACCAACATTATCCTATTAAAACAATATTATTAGAAATAAATATTCATATTTTCACAAAAATTGAATGATAGGATTTATATATAAATGAAAATATAATACTTAAAATATGACAACTAGTTATTTATAATTAATGGCAAGTTATGGTGCTCAGCATTTTCAGGCTCTGTTACGTTTTTGATCACAAATATTTTCCTCTTTCTGAGAATAAGCACTCACCCCTCTGGTGGTCTCTTTTTATTGTGTTTTCAACAATTCTAAAGTAAAAATGATTTTATTGAATGTTTTTGTCAATATTTTGTCTATGGATGGAAGACCCGATGTGGTAAAATAATACTGATCATGAAAAGAACTGTACCACTTTCTTGAATAGTTCACTGTCCCTTTTGTACTACAAAAAAAGATACTTGCAATGAGGAGCTTCTCTATTTAAATTCAGTTAGAAAACATTTATTATAGGAAATGTAAGTAATAATATGTACGAGTATGCACAAAAAGAAAAAGCCACTTCAATAGGATGTTTAGTATTTATAAATAACAAAGATTTATAAATATGAAAAACAGAAAAATTACTTAATTGTTTATCTTTTATGTTCAATGACCATGAATAAAAGAAAAAAAACTACCAATATGTCTATTAGAATAGGCAAAAGACAACACATGATTAAATTTCAATACTTAATTACTGAAAAGCATTTGTTTTTAATCAACTTTAACTTAATAAATGAGTTTAAATCTATTATTAACATTTGAATGACATAAAATTATAATAATTTAAAGTTTTTCTTCTTTAAGCAAGCATAAAATAGAAATATTACTATGGAAATTAAAAATGAATAAGTATTCGGCCGGATACCGGATATTCGGTGAAATTTTGTACCGTATATTCGATATCCGGTATTCGGAAAAAATTCACATCCGGTGCATACCTAATAATAAACGAAGGAAAACTTTTTCTGGGCATAAACCAGTGATAGGTTAACCAATGATAGGTTAACATTTCTTCTGGCAGCAAGCTCAAGTAGCGACTGGAAAGTAAAAAAAAAAAAAATGTTAATTTACCAGTCAGAAAATCTCCTGGCATTTAAAAAGTTCAATTTATTTAAATCCATTCTGTTGTACAGGGTTATTCTAAATGATGGACCCATTTTCAAAAAATTGTATTTATTAAAGTACAAATCCAAAATGAACAATATTTATACCAATGAAAAGAGGAGGTTTCAAAGCTTTTTTAAGACATTATAAATGTTCAATGTGTCCACCGTTTGCTGCACGGCAAACATATACGCGATAGCCAAACTCGTCCCACACACGAGAAGGCGTATCTGCTGTTACTGAGTGCACGGCAGCAGTGCACTCAGCTCGCAGTAGTATATTGCCGCGCGACCTCTACCGGCCGCCTCTGGAACCATCACCGCTTTGAAAGGCGTGCACTCGGTAACAGCAAATACGCTTTCTCGTGTGTGGGACGAGTTTGGCTATGGCATAGATGTTTGCCGTGCAGCAAACGATGGACACATTGAACATTTATAATGTTTAAAAACTTTGAAACTTCTTCTTTCCATTGGTATAAAGATTGTTCATTTTGGATTTGTACTTTAACAAATACAATTTTTTGAAAATGGGTCCATCATTTAGATTAACCCTGTATTATGGAAGTATAACAGCAAAAAATAGGTCACAAGAATAAAATTTAGTGATTGGATTCGCGAAGTGTTCGAATCAACTGCCAAAGCCTATCTGCCAAAGAGAGAAGATACCCTACGAGAATTTTTGAAAGAATGAATAATTATACACTGTCATACGAATTAACAATAATTGTAAAGGCTTGGACAGAAATAAGAATCAATTGCCTCAAAACAGCATGTAAGAAATAGTCCTTCTTTTGGTAATGAATAACCTTCAGATAAAGGACACAAATTGATAAAATATATTGTGGCAACTGCTCATGTTATTAGCTTGAAGATGGAGAATTATTGGATATATATGACCGTTATCTGACAATTGACGAGGTAAAAAAATTCATCTATGAGCAATGTGAATAACAGAAAATGGAAATTTCTTCTAAAGATAAAGATGGGGAGAAAAAAAAAATATTACGACTGCTGAAATCAAAAAGATGTTTTGGCAAAGATCGAAGAAGTTCGAAATGTTGCATTGAAATGAAATTCTGACAAATTTAAAGTTATCAGAACTACATATCTATATAATGAAAAATTCATGCGGCTTTTCAGAAACAGTTTAAGAAACAAGCAGTATAAAACAGTCATAGACACGTTTTTTAAAGGTCCATTTGTTACAAAACTCCGAAGTGACTGTACTTCCGGTGAAGACAGGTAATTAAAAAATGTTTTCATTCGCAATCTATCTATAATAACAAAGATAAGATGTTTTTTCAGAGTTTTCTGAAGAACCCGCTACATACAGGGGTACAAGATTTGGTAGGAAGATACCTGTATATCTAAAGTTACGTACCTCGCAGCTAGCTTTTGAATTTTTTACAAGATTTACAAACAAAAAATCATGCCCCTTATTAGCGTTTTTTCGCGTTTTGACGTGATTTTTCCAAACTTATAAAAGGAATCTTTCAGCCCAATATAGTAAATTTTATTTTCAATAAAGTTTATTCTGAATTCGTTCAGTGATTTTTTGAGTTTTTCACAAATTTTGTACGCGATTTTTCGTTTTTTTTCCACGTTTTGAGGCGATTTTTAGACTCTCTTAAAATGAATCCAGTTTCAATTATTTTAATAATAAATTTGTCCTCTGAGATTTGTTCAATTTTTTAGAAATTTTTATGCGATTTATAGCGTTTTCTCGCGTTTCGCTGCGACTTTTTGACTTACGTAAAAATAATTTGGCTTCAATCTTTCAGCCAAATTTAGTAAAATTTGACAGCTGCAATTTCTGAATTTTTCGCCAATATTTTATGCGATTTTTAGCATTTTTTTTTGCATTTTGGGGCATTTTTTTTTAATTCGTAAAATAAATTTGGTATAATTTATTAGCCGAATGTATAAAAGTTTGTCCTGTGGGCTGTTAGATTTTTTGTTCGAAAATTTTCTGTTATTTATAGCGTGTTTTCTCGTTTTGCGACAACTTTTTGACATTCGTAGGTATTCTGTTTAAATCTTTTACCCTGATGTAGTAAAGTGTATTATCTTTTCAATAAAGTTTATTCTGAATTCATTCTGCGGTTTTTGAATTTTTCATAATTTTTTTATGCGATTTTCCGTTTTTTATTCACGTTTCGAGGCGATTTTTAGACATCCTTAAAATGGCTCCGGTTTCAATCATTTTAATAAATTTGCCCTCTGAGATTTGTTTATTTTTTCGGAAATGTTTATGCGATTTTTAGCGTTTTTTCGCGTTTTGCTGAAACTTTTTTAGTTTCGTAAAAGTAATCCGGCTTCAATCTTTCAGCCAAATTTAGTAAAATTTGTCAGCTGCAATTTCTGAATTTTTAGCGAATATCTTATGCGATGTTTAGCATTGTTTTTGCATGCGGTGGCATTTTTTAAAAATTCGTAAAAGGAATTCGGTGTAATTTATTAGCCTAATATAGTAAATTTTGTTCTCTGTGATGTTTGATTTTTTCGCGAAATTTTTCTGTTATTTTTAGCATGTTTTCTCGTTTTGCGACGATTTTTTAACATTCGTAAGAATTCGGTTTCAATCTTTTACACCAGTGTAGTAAATTTTGTCCTCTCCGATTTTTGAATTTTTCGCGAATTTTTTTATGTTGCTTTTAGCGTTTCGCGACTATTTTTTGACAGTGAAAAGTAAGAAAGAATCCGGTTTTAAAATTTTGACCAATATAATAAAACAATTTCTGCAATTTTTGAATTTTTACTGATTTTTTTTATGCAATTTTCGGAATTTTCTCACATTTTGATGCGAGATTTGGACAGGTGATTTTTCCTGAAATGGAAAGAACTCTCCGGTAAATTTTTGTACTGTCCTGATTAAATTAAAGTTGGAAGAATGTTTCTGTGACAACGTGAACGACGATGCTGAAAATTTTAATTTAATCTCTGCCGAAATAATAATAATAATAATAATAAACGAATAATTCAAGGTTTATTTGATTCGAGACTTGAGCGGGTGCGGCTCACATGGGTGTACGCTGGTAAAAACAGTGGGGTTCCCTATCCATGTTCCTTTAATTAGAAGTACGTTTTTAAAAAACTGACCAGCGAAGCTCCGAAAAATCATTTTATTAAAGTTGTAACTAATATGTTAAATAAATGACATTTTAAATTATTTAATTATTTTGTATGAGAAATCGCGCCTTGGATAACAATAACGGTTTTGGTTAAGAACAGTAATCCTGTAACAAGTTACCGAGGTTAACCGAGGTACAACTGTACGTTGGCTTTAAAGCATCTCATTCAAGGTTCATACTTAAAATTCATGATCATGACATCTCAGAAATGCGAAGAGATTCAAATAGTAGATGATAGTAGGAGATTAATTATTTACAATAAATAAAAAAAATATTGAGAGGAATATATTTAAATATGCACAAAACATATTTTGACTACACTATTAAAAGTGGAATGCCTTTAGGGAGGTATTTTTGACTGAAAACATTTCACAATAATTCCGTTCTGGCCAGCTCGATTTGAACATACAAAATTAGGTAGCAAAAGGGTAATCTACTGAACTAAGTAAATCCATAAAAAAGTAAGAGAAATAAAAAATATATATAAAAAATGAAAATAACAGTGTTCATTGCCATTTCGATTTCGGACAAAAACAATATTTAATTGACTGTATCATTTTTCAAAATATTGTTGGGCAGAAAGTTAGGGGGAGGGCACATGCCCCCTGTGCCTCCCCCCCCCCCCGACGCACCCCTATGATAAAAAGAACTCCGTTACATTACAGTCCATGGTGACAAATCATTTGCGGTGTATTTTAATGATGTTACTCTATTTCAAATCTATTGAAATGGTTATAAGATCACTTTGGTGCACTACAAGATGCTTACTACAGAATGTGGTGTGTACATAACATTCATCGGTCATTTACAGGGCACTCAAAAGGATTACGTTACATTACGGTCTATTTCGAAAAATCATTTGAAGTGTATTACACTATTTCAAACATATTGAAATTGATATACAGTGCAAAATGCTGACTATAGAATACAGTGAGCATAGCATTCATTGTTCCTATACAGAGACACACAAAATAATTCGGTTACAGTACTGTCTAAAATTAATAATTGCTGAATATGCGTTTTCAGTTGTGGTACGCGTTTATAAATTTAACAATTTTTTTTTGCATATTACTTTGTTTATATAAATTCTATAGATCCTATACAGGACATCACAAATCATTATATTTCCGTTTATTCATGCAAATTGCTGAAAGGGAAGTTATGTGAATCCTTACTAAACTAAATTTTAGCATGTTTTGTAGTTTATATTCAAATCTATAGATCGTATACAGCGCTGTTTAAAAGAGTTCGGATATTTTTCGACTGTTGATGGTAATTTCTGAAATTAGGTTTTTAAATGTGTTATGCGTTTTACAATCTGTTTACTTAGACAAGGTCTCCGTTGCGCAGAGCTAGCGTTCACGCTTTGAGTCAAGGTGGTGTGGGTTCTGTCTTATCATCGCCGCAACCGATGAACTAGTCGTTTCCTCCCTCCCTAGGACTAGATAATCTGAAGTTGCGGTTATCTAGTCGCAATCGGCATTGGCATAGGACCCGGTTACTCTTTTGGGGTTCCGGCTACGAAGCCGTCGGATCACCTCAGCGTCCGCCCAAGTGTTGTGGGGTGGTGTCCTCTGAGTTTGGGCTCCATCGCATGTTGCAACGTCCTTTGTCGTCAATTCATTTGGGAAAGGGTCGAGAGGCGCAGGAGGCTTACGCCTCCATCTCTCCCCAGGCCCAAGAGCGCCACCTGTGGAGGTGTACCGGGTAGACCGGAACTCTCTGGTCGCGTCCTCGTATGCATTCACGAGAATCTGGATTCGGCGATGAAGTACGTTCGCCTTCGGTGACTTAGCTTGTCTTACATTGTTTACTTAGACATCATATCTCACCTTATTAACCCTTTCAAGGGCAAAGGACTTCTTTTACTAAAATGTTGAAATATTTGAATGACACCATAATTAAAGATCAAATCTATTTGAAAATAACTAAAAGATATTCTTTGCGTATATTATAAAAGCAAAATTTTATTAAAAATTTCTGGGTGTCACTTGGCAGTTTGGTATTAAAATTAAGCGTTCGCGCCTTGCAAACACCGCCCTTGAAAGGGTTAAACAGTCAAGTTTTATTATAGTATTATGAATGTGTTGGAAAGTGATTCATAATCTATGCTTGACGCATGGTTTTTCGTTCTTGTTTTTCTTTTGTTGCTGTAAAAATTCGTTGGCGCTTACAAGGAAGGTCTCCTTAAAGCGCATGCTCGGAATATTTTGAAAAAAAAATTCTAATGAAACTATTTATCTGCGTCATAAATAAGGATCAGTCAAATGTAGCTGCGGAATCCCCGTAGAAAATCTGTAAAAAAAAATACTTTCGAGTATTTGGCGCAAAAGGAAACGTTTTGGCGAGCAAAACCTTTTCCTCGCCAAAAGCAAGCGATTTTGCATTTGAAAATTCCTAGTTAAACAAGTGTTTAAATGTGCATTGTTTTATGGATTTAAATTTAAACGATTAAATAATTTTTCATCTTTTCTATAAGCTGATATAATATATATGCAAATTGTGTGTTGCTGAAGTTATGTAATTTTACACGGTTTCACCGGCTGGATAAATTTAACAGTAACTGTCCGATTAAGAACGCTCTCATTTTACATTTCGATATTGAATAAGTTGGTGTTCCCATGGCAACAACACTTTACTCTTGTTGACTCCGACACTAATGTTCAGAATTGGACCTTAATTTTTAGTTTCAAGCATTTTTAATCTATTTAAATTTTGTTCTAAACCGTAGAATACGATCGTTAATTTCTTTATATATATATATAAATGTATATGGCAAAACCGTAGTTATAAAAGTGTATTTATTTAAGTTAAACTTGCTTGAAGTAGTTTAGTATGAAGGGAGCAAAAAGTTTTTCCTAAAAGAATAGGTATTTATCATAAAAGTTTTTTTTTTTTTTTCCATTGAGTCGCAATCAGCAATAAATCGCCAAAAACACGAAATTTTCATAATTGTTTTACGGACGTTATACCGAGGTTTCGCAGCAATTTTTTAATAGACATGAACTTCCTCATGAGAAGAACGTTCTGTAATTTTTCACATTGTTCTGAGTATGCGCTTATGGAGACCTTCCTTGTTAGTAAATCCATGAACTTAAATTATTTTGTCTTTAAAAACTACGCATGCTCATTCGGTATTTAAAACAACTTAAGAAATAATAAAAAGAGAAATAAGGTTTTTTATAAAATTCTCCAATGAATAAAAGGACTATATCGCGCAATAAATAACTTTAATTATTAACATCCTTTTAAATTTTTGTAAATACTTGATTCTGATTATTGAAAATAATTTTCATCTGCATTGTTGTTTTCAAATGTAATTTTTGAAAATATCCAAATGCATTAAACGCAAACTTTAAAATCAGTCTACCTTGAATTTCATTATTCCAATAGATAATAGCTGTTGCTAAGGCAACGTGAGAGCTCTAATGCATATGGTTTCATGGTTTGTTTTTAAACATAAAACATTTGTTTAATTTGCGTCATAGTTCAGCTGAATAAATATATTCAATAATACTGATATGCATTAGCGTATGGTTATTTTTTTACAGAAGAAAATGTTTGAATTATGGCTCATTAAAGACTAAATGTTATGTTTGCTTATTTATGAAATACTAAATGTAAGAGGTTCGTATGTACGTGCAAATATATGTAGTACATATAAAAATATGTAAGTAATTTGTAGTGTGTATGTAATAACGACACTTGTACATTGCATACACAAATAATTATAACACCACATGCATGTAACATATAAATACGATATATCAAAATGTGTAAATAAGTTGTATTCTATATATGTAATAATTCAAATGTACTTACACAGTACACATATATACGTCACATACCTAAATAGAAATAACACAATGCGAATATAACATATAAATAATACTTAATATATAAAAAAATTGTAACACATTGTATACATATATTATATCCTTCGATTTACGTATACAGAGTGTCTCAAAAAGATTGAAACACGCTTTAATACTTTACCTGTTGGGGATACGTGGGCAATGTAAATTGCAAAAGTGTTCAAAATAAGGTATGAATTAAGATTATGTTGATGAAATAGTCCTGCCATTAACTTTTAAAAAGTTGCAGTTTTTAAGTTTTTATACGATGCTTTGATCCTATAAGTTGGATTTAGAAAAATTCTCCACCCCCTGCCAAGTTAAACAATAAAAAGTCCTTCCGGCTTGTACCGGAAGGAAAATGTAGTTTTCTTATATCTTCGTTTTAAAATTTTAGCCAATGTTACTCGAAAACAACAAGCTAAAATGCAAAGAACCCGATTACAGAAGATTCTTTAATACTGAATTTGAATATGAAATTTGCCAAAATTGTCAACTATAGCTAAGTTGGCTTCATTTATGAAAACATATTTTGGTCGCCAAACTTGGCGAAAATGGCCAAGTTTGGAGAGAATTTTGCGCTGACGGATATGAATATATAGTTTTATGGGTATGATTTGGAAAATTATTTCAACAATGAAAGATAATAATTTGCGAGAAATCGCGATCACTAAAAATCATAAATTAATCGTCTGTTTTTTGTAATGTGCTGTCTTGTTTCAAAATGTCAGCCACCCTAGAATTTAAAACTGCTCTATCTCAGCCACCTTTTAAGATAGAGGTAAAACAAAAATGCTTCGGAATCCTTGTATCAAGGCCTAACACTTAAGCAAAAAATAAATTTGAATTTTTAACTTTTTTCCATATTTATTTTCGTTTTAAATCTTTCACTGACCTCCATTTTGAAACCAGATGGCGGACTAAGCTGGCCGATGAACTCGGTCGAGACATTGGTGAGCTTAATACACACAATTAGTTTCAATACGAGTGTTATCGTATCACATAGTTCAATATATATATATATATATATATATATATATATATATATATATATATGAAACAAATTTTAATTTTGTCGCCGTTGACCTCATCAATTCTATAATCCTGTTTATTTCCCATTATTCTAAATTATTTTCTCGTTCTATTATTTAAATTGTCAAAATCCCACATAGCTAAGAATTCTTTATTCTAAATTTATTATCTTGGAAAAATGGCGCAAGTATGCAGTTCTGTTAAAATTACTCACTTTTTTTTCCATTAAAATAACGCATCCTAAAATTTAATCCTTTTAAAATATCTCTTTCCCAGCTAAATATTTTAATTCTCTCGAAAAACACAACCTGTATCTTTTTATTTTTTATTCCCCTATTTTTTCTGACAAAAAAGTATTCTTTTCTCAAATATAAAAGTTAATCTCAGTTTCAATGTAAAATTTTATCTTGGCATTCTACCAAGACCCAGTAAAACCTACGAATTTTATTTTTATTTGTATATTTGTTCGAAAAAAATCAGGTTCAATCCAGATCAACCTAGAATGTCTTTCCCGCGCTTTTTCAGTCGGAAATTTAATATCCTTCATATCATAGCGCCCAAGAAATAGAGGCCCGTAACGCTATTGGTCGAAAGACTGTTTCGCGGCTCTGTATTCGTGAGCTTTAGCAAATGCTTATAGGTTTGTTTTTCCGCTTTGAGCGCAGATTGTTCCTGGATCTCAATGTATACGGAAACCCGGCGCGTACTTTGCGACAATGGAATATATCTCCTTGGCTGCCGATAGACCATACGATGTTGCATATTAACATCTTATGTCTTCTTCGAGTATTTAATTTAATTCACGAAGCCTCTCTTGGGTTCTAAAAGTCATTATTTATGGAATTAACATGTGAACCAGTAAAAGCATAGCCTCAGAATTTCCGGATTTTAATAAACTGTGACTTGGAATCGACTGCCTATTTATTTTCTTCAATAAGCACACCATGAGTTGGGAGTATCGGCGCTACGACTGCAAAATTCCTAGGTGGAAGCCTCTGGCCTTGATAGTGTGATATACAAAAATAAGGTGATTTATTGAAATCGTCACATATTATTTTTCAAGTCACCAGGATTGCCAGATATTATCTTTTATTATATGCGAGTATATAGCCTTCACTTATCACAGTGTTGTTGTTGTGTAGCCATCGGATCGGAGTAAATGGAAGAGAGGACATACGGCAGTTTGTAAGTTTTTGTTTTTATGATTATTATTCTGAGTGATATTTTTATTTTGTTGATTTGTTATTTTGTGCTGTTGGAAAATTCTACAATATGGACATGCAGCCAAGTAAAAATGGGAAAAGAAGACATACGGCTATTTATAAGTTTTTGTTTTTATGGTTGTTATTCTGATTGATATTTTTATTTTGTTGATTTTATGCTGTTCGGATATTTTGATAAGAGTTTTTATTTTATTGTTAGTGATTATTTAAATTCTATTGTTGTTATTTAAATGTTATTAAGATCGGGACTTTGTAAATAAAATAGAATATCATCTTATATTCATGTTAATAGAAATAACAGAAAAATGAATGAAATTAAAATGATTGCATTTGACCCTGATTTGGGAATGGGGATTCAGCAGTGGCTGGAGTATTTTGACCACATTTGTATAAGAGAAAATAAGAATGAGGAGTGGAAATTTAATAATATGTCTCAATATCTTAAGGGAGAAGCTCTTAAAGTAAATGTTAATGATTGTTTAGAGTGTGATGATTATGAACAAGTTGTAAATATCTTAATAGAGAGGTTTATTGACTTAAAGTGTCCAAAATTTTCTGATTTTACTACACTGAAACTGGATAAATTGAGTGATTTAGAAAATTATTTTAGAAAAAAGGTGGAGATAGGTAGGCAGTTACACTTAAGTGAAGCCATTCTGTTACAAGGATTGACTGATGGGTTACGACCAGAATATCAAAATTCCATCAATGTAAATCACCCTGAAAATACCACTGACTGGTATAGAATTGTGAAACAATTGGTTGAAGTTTCTCCACCCCCAAATACTCGACAACCAATCAATCAGCCATATATTCATCCAATTTGTTTTGCTCCCCGTTTCCCAATGCTATCTTATCAGCCTTTTCGACCACCTAGGCAAGAATATGCCCCTCGGAATTGGCTACCAGCACGGCAATTTAATCAGATATCTCCTAATTATAGGAATCCTGTACAAAACAATCATTTTCAGAATCTTTATAAAAGCAGACAGTGTAGAATTTGTTGAGTGGACAAATATTCTAAAAGAAAAAAACCCAAATTTGAGTCTTTGGTCTCCTCGATAATGGCTGTGAAGTTACAGGCCAAAACTGTTGGATAACTTTTAACTAAGTTTTTAATTGTATTGTAAACTGTTAATACTAAGAATGAGCACAATGTTGTGCTATTTATATTTTAATATAATATTCAATGGTGTAACGTCCATCTTTAACCCCTTCGGGACCGGCAGCTTTTACACCACCTTTTAAAAAAAAACTACCTTTACTTAAACTATCACAAAAATGCTCTAATTAAAGAAAACAATATTACTTTTATTTTTTACTGGTGCGTAAAACAAATTCTGTATGCTCTTTTTGAGGGTGCATATATGCACCCATGGTCCCGAATGGGTTAAGACTTATTCGAACATTTATTATACACATTATTTGAACATTTTTGCAATGTTGCTTTGTTTATCTAACAGGCAGGGTTCGCAGAGTTATATTTTATATATTTGCTACTACTATTTATAAACTATAACTTTTGCGGTAGACTTCTCTAGAATGTGTAATAGAGAATACCATAAATATTATAGTTTGAAAGTAGTGGTAGCAAATATAGCAAAAAAATATAGGACCTGGAACTCCTGCCAAAAGGTTAAAAATTGAAGTGTCTTTCAATCTTTTTGAGACACCCTCTATACAAACTGTACTGTATAGGTTTACCAGGGTAGACAAATTGCATCTATAACTCTTTCTCTTTTAGTGTTAGTTTTCTTGAAACACTGATAATATTCGAATATTTGAGGCGTTGTGGATATTAAGAGCGAGTTTTTGCAAAACACTGGTTTCGAGAATCAGCATATACACATCTATTAGCATGTTTTATAAAGTAAATTTCGGAGTATTAGAAGCAACACTTGTCAGAGATCGCACCAGTTATTACAGTCGTCCACGTTATGTTAAAAAAAATATGCTGTGACTCCACTTGACTCTCCGAACACTTTACAGAATATTATTCGCTCAAATAAACAGTAATATATAAAAATGAGTAAAATCTAAGATCTTAATATTACAAAGATTAAACGTTTTTATATCAAGTGTTTTATGCCAAATGTTAAATGATTTAAAAAAATGCGATTTTCAGATTTTTATTCTGTTATATATCACATACTTACGACTACATCATGACAAATTTTCATTCTGATACTCCCTATAGAACAACAGTTATGGCTGATTTAATAAACATCTGTTGACATTTTGTCCCTTTAGAGACTTTCCACTACAACCTCTTTGCAATTGAAAGCTTTAAACACATTTATCTAAGTTCGTGTTTTTCAGATTTTTCTTGTTTTCAAAATGCTAAGGCTTTTCCAGATGTGAATGAAAGTGCTGGAGTTTTCTTCTAGTTGAACATCATACTATATGTAAGAGATTTAAGGATCCGATTTTTAATATTTGATTCAAATCATAGGTGCATAAACTAGTTAATATTTTCTCTAAAACTATTGACATAAGAAAAAGAAAATCCGTTCTCTAAATCTATTCAAAATATCATTAATGATCTGCACAAAAGAAATTAACTGAATTTTGTTTTTAAATAAAATACCAACAGCGTTTTGAAATAAATGGTTAAAATTGAATTTTTTTTTCAATTTTATTTTAAAAATATTTTAATTTTAAGAAAAATTTTTGTGAATTAAATTATTTCTATTTAACATTTACATAATAATATACAAAAAGCCGATAATATTTTTTTTTCTTTGGATGCCGAGTCTCCTTAAATTAGACAAAATTTTCTAATATGGAACTAACTAATTCTAACTGGCGATAAAAGATTAAAAAATCATTAAAGGACTCTCGTCACGAAAGGGGTTAATATCCTCAACGTCTCATTTATATTTTTATATCTGGAAAAATGAAAGTTTGGAGTTAAATATCATAAATATTGATTTTCTATACATCAGGTAAAAGATGATGAATTGAGCTCAGATTAAGGTTTTCGTGTCCTTCAGCTTAGAATATGTCAATTGCTTGTTCGTATATACGTTTAAAAGAAAAAGTAAAATCCTAATACGAGCTATATGTTCAGTTTTAATTAATACAAGAAATATTAGATTCTGACTGCTTTTGACATCATATTTGATTTTCTTTGATCAAGGCAGCCGAGAAAAAAAGGCATAGTTTATATACTTTTTATTAAATAGTCATAGAGTTATATAAGAAAATTTGTTAGGGTATATCTGTTACAGTGAAAACCCGAAATCAGTCAAAACCCGAATTAAATAGGAAAAACGAGTTCTAACTGAGAGCTCCAGTTAAAACGCGTTTTAACTGATTTATTCCACTTAGAACGCGTTCTAACTTAGAGCGTTAGGCAAAACCCGTTTTATGCGGTTTTTGACTGATTTGTTAGACAATATTATTTGTATCTGTCAAAAATTATTGATATAAATCAGTTAAAACGCGTTTTAACTGATTTATTCCAGTTAGAACGCGTTCAAACTTAGAGCGCTAAAACTACTAGTAACATATATGTTACAATGAAAACCCGAAATCAGTCAAAACCCAAATTAACTAGGGAAAACGCGTTCTGACTGAGAACTCCAGTTAAAACGCGGTTTAACTGATTCATTCCACTTAGAACGTGTTATAACTTAGAGCGCTAGAAAAAACCCGTTTTATTTGGGTTTTGACTGATTTGTTAGACAATATTATTTGTAGCTATCAAAAATTATTGATATAAATCAGTTAAAACGTGTTTTAACTCATTTATTCCAGTTAGAACGTGTTCAAACTTAGAGCGCTAAAACTACTAGTAACATATATGTTACAATGAAAACCCGAAATCAGTCAAAACCCAAATTAACTAGGGGAAACGCGTTCTGACTGAGAGCTCCAGGTAAAACGCGGTTTAACTGATTCATTCCACTTAGAACGTGTTCTAACTTAGAGCGTTAGGAAAAACCCGTTTTATTCGGGTTTTGACTGATTTGTTAGACAATATTATTTGTAGCTATCAAAAATTATTAATATAAATCAGTTAAAACATGTTTTAACTGATTTATTCCAGTTAGAACGCGTTCTAACTTAGAGTGCTAGAACTACTAGTAACATATATATGTTGCAGTGAAATCCCGAAATCAGTCAAAACCCGAATTAACTAGGGAAAACTCGTTCTAACTGAGAGTTTCAGTTAAAACACGTTTTAACTGATTTATTACGGTTAGAACGCGTTCTAACTTAGAGCGCTAGAAAAAAATCGCTTTCCCTTCGGGTTTTGACTGATTTCGGGTTTTCTCTCTCTCACTGCAACATATCCACAAAAGAAAAAATATATAAGATCTCGAAGTAAAAAACTTCCAGACTCACTCCAGTAAAATTGGTAAGGCAATTCATTTATCTAACAAAATAAAGGAAATTCTCAACTATCTAATTTGATTTAATGTAATTTTTTTTATTGCTGTTTTCGATTTTCTTATAAGTGTTAGAACGGTGGCAGTGTACGGTCCATTTAGATCTTCGAAAAGTGAAATTTCGCTATATCCCGAAATATAATGATGGGAATGAACTGCAAACTTACACACTCAAGTTTTTGATGATGCCCATTCTGTTTATGTAAAAAATGTAGAAGATGTAGGTCCTAATTCATAATTTTTTACATACTTTCTTTTAACTTACATTTCTGTATGTATTTGGCAGTCAAACCTTGTTACTCATTTTTCACCCACTTCCTGTTGACGTAGAGTTTTGAAATTTGGAATATATGTGTATTCCTGAGGGCAATACATGAATTGGACATTGTGTTTTTAAAATTCGATCCCTAAGGGGGAGGGAGGTTTGACGTAGAAAAACGGTCCAAAACTTGCATTTTCCCCATATAAATAATATTATGAGATTGCTTTAATTGAAAAAAAATGCTCCATTGTTGCAACATTCATCTATTTTTACCACATTCTTACCCGCATCATTATGACGTCAGCATTGAGCGACGCACACATTTGTGCTTTATAATATAAGTTGACTTTTTTGTGAATTTTAATGAAAGTATGTTTAATTATTTTTATTATTATTATTTTTTTTTTACATTTAATATGAACTTATTATGATGAATTGATTAACCAACGACTTTCGTAACTAAAATTATGCTTCTGACAAAACAAAAATGGCTAGAATATTTTTCTTTTCAATTAATGTACTTCACTGAAAACGAAAAGTTTAAATTGGATTATATTAATAACTAACATAAAAATGCATTTTGGATAGAACGTAAATTTACGAGAAAACACGAAAAATAGCTATATATCCGAATGAAGTTATTCTGAATGTGTTCGAAAGTATTTCATAATCTATACTGGACGCATGATTTTCTTTTCTCGTTTAAAAATATTGCTGTTAAATAAAATATAGCCAAGAAAATATTGAATGTTATTCAGTGATTAATCAAGTTTCTACCATCATTTTAACAACCGCTTAAAATATTGACGTCAGATAATTCATATTGAAGAAGTGACGCTACATTTTATATGAAGGTTACTTTTGAAAGTAATAAAACGGAAAATAGGCAGATTCTTTCTAGCTTTTCATTCTAATACGTCAAGGGACGTTGCCATGGGAATTATTTCCCTTATTTTATGAAATATGATCTATCTTAAAGATTAAAAGCATTTTCTTCCCGAATCCTCTATTTTTACTTAAATAGGAACAAAATAAGGATAACAACCATAAAGTATCTAGATGAAAATCTGTCAAGTTTGACAGGTGAAAAAATATTTAAGATTAAGATAAATAAGAAGGCATTTTTTATTTTGTAAGAGTATAATATTTTGTAATATATGTAATATATTTTAATATTATGAAAATTGTATCGAATGTAAAGAATAGCTCTAATGTTATCACATAAGTAGACATTTATGCGTATTATATGCATATAAAACTATTTACCATCTTATTGCGACACTATAATTTTTTCAAACTTTTTACTTTCTCTATTTCGTTTTAGAGCCATATTTATCGTTTTAGTTTATTGATTATGGGATTAGAGAAACGTGCGCCCCAGAAACAATATATATTTTATTCTATTTGTACCACTTTTTGAAAAATAATCTCTGACACAGACTTATACTAGGATATCTTCAAGAGATATCTATCACAAAGAAAAATGTTTTCTAAATTGTGGTACGAATGAATATAAAAAAATTTGCCAGTCCTGTTTCTGTAATCAAAAGGTAATATCATTTATGATTTTTCATTGTGTAGATCATTTTGCGATGAAAGAAATTGGGCGTTGCTATTTAAATTTCTCGAAAAAATATTACTCTAACCGTAACTGTGAGAGCTCGATTGTAGCAGTTCTTCACCGTACCATAAAATATCTACATCTCAAATGGCATCCTTTTTCCTTGAATGGTACTGCCGGTAGAAGCACCTTGTATGTATATATACAGGGTGTTTCACAAAGGACCCCTAACTTTAAAAATCAATAACCCGGAAACGGTGATAGATAGAAGCATGAAACCAGTGGTATGTTTATTAAAAAAATCGTAAGAATCTTATACATAAATCTCAAAATTTAGTTAAAAATAGCACCGATAGATGGCGCTGAGAGCGTTAAGAATCCTTCTAAAGAGAGTTCAGATGTTCAGAAGCATAGAAAGACTAGTCGTTGAAGATTTCCCCCTTTACATCTGACCGCTATTAGCACATAGTAAAAATAATTCGCATCGGACACGTTGCCTGTCTGTTGAACTTTTTTGAAAAGCTCACGAATTATTTTCCCATCTGGGCCTTTTGCGACTTGAAATCGCGTTTGAAAACTTCCCCTTGTGGCAGTAGGACTCTGATTTAATCGGTGGTACTCCAACACACGTTCCACCACGGTATACATCACTTTCGGAATTATTTTCACTATACGCTAATAGCTGTCAGATTTCAATGGCGAAATCTTCAACGGCTAGTCTTTCTATGCTTCTGAACTCTTTTTAGAAGGATTCTTAACGCTCTCAGCGCCATCTATCGGTGCTATTTTTAACTAATTTTTAGATTTATGTTTAAGATTCTTACGATTTTTTAATAAACATACCACTGGTTTCATGTTTCTATCTATCACCGTTTCCGGGTTATTGATTTTCAAAGTTAGGGGTCCTTTGTGAAACACCCTGTATATATATATTCTGCAAAAGAAAAAAAAAAGTAAGAAAAAATACAAAAGAAAAAAATGTTGATTTTACGGTAGAATACTGGCATCTCAGCTGCGCATGCACGGTAGCGTATTACTGCTTATTTTACTGTTTCTTACTGTTAATTTTACGGTATAATACTGGCAGCTGGGATGCTAGTATTATATTGTAAATCAGCAATTTTTATTTTGTAGTGTAGGGACAATAAGGAATTTGAGGACAAATCTTTCTCTGGCTATTGCTGCCTTTTACTAAATTTAATTAAAAAATAGATGCAATAATAAGGATAAACACTCAGCTTACTCGAGAAATGAAAAGACATGCTCTAACAGTACGAGGGTAGTTTGATAAGTTCTCGGTCTGACACAGAGATGGAACAAGTATGGCCAAATGACAGTGATATTTATAAAGGATAATCCCTTAGATCACATGCTGCCGAGTTTCAGACGCGTGAGTTTATTGGTTATTGCTGGGCGATAAAGTAAAGTAAACAAGTACTGACATTTTTTAAAAATGGAAAAAATAGAAGTTCGAGCTGTCATAAAATTAATAAAATTAATTTTATTAATTTATTTTATTAATTTTATTAATTTTATTTACTATATTGCGCATATTGCAATTGCAATATGCGCATAAGCTAAAGTTTTGAAAACAAACATAAAACATTTACACCCAAATTATATTTTTTCTTATCTTTCCGAACCGCTTTTATATCGCCTTTTTTCCCCTTGTTACTCGACATTAGCGATATAACGTGTACTATATTTCCATATATATGTGGACTATATTTCCATGTAAATAAAATATAACTGTACAAATATTCCTTTGGGAGTATGCACGAAAAATAAATGCAAGAAAAATATTAGTTTATTTCAAGTAGACAGAAAATTCTAGAAATGAATTTTGTCTCCTTCAAGTAAAATCTCAAATGACGTTGATTATTTATTTTTTATTATCGAAAGTTGCTTTCGCTCCTTAAAATTGTAAAATTCAAAGAAGGAGTACTGCACGCTGAAATGAACAACTAACTCCAAATCCCCCCCCCCCCCCACAAAAATAAAGATATGTTCTTTGTAACAGATTCTTTTAAATTCATTTGAGAATATACCTTTGGCTCTGACTTTTACAATTTTAAGGACAAAAAACAACTCTCGATAATAAAAAGTAAAAAAAAAAAAAAAAAAAAAAAGATTTAACACCTACGGACATACAAAAAGGAGTTACATTCCAGCTTAAAGGATTCTTGCCCTTCATATTCGACGATAAAAAAGTGGGCTGCTGAATTTAAACATCTTAGGAAATTAATTCAGGATGATGAATCCTCAGGACGCCCAAAAACCATTACGACCGACGAAATTGTCTCAAAAATTCACAATCCCATATTAAATAATCGCCGACTGAAGATACGCGAACTTGCTGACCTTGCAAACATCTCGATAGATCGTGCCCACCACATTTTACACGATGTTTTGGGTATGAAAAAGATTTCCGCTCGATGCGTGCAGAGCGTTTGTTGAACGTCGACCAAAAATGCCAAAGAATGAAGATTTCTCAAGAGTCTTCTGAAATGTATTCTATTTCAAGTTGGAAAATAAAATAAAATATGGTCAAAAATCTTGTTTTTTTTTTTTTTTTTTTTTTTTTTTTTTTGTCAGGCTGAGAATTTTTCGAATCACTCTCGTACAAGGCTGCACTAAAGAATTCGCACACAAGAGTGCGTTTTAAAATCTATTAAGTTGCAAGGGGACTACATTGAAAAATAATATTAAATTATGTCAAAAATCTAGTGTTTTTACTGTCAGACCGAGAACTTATCAAACCACCCTCGTTGCTTTAAAGTCTGGGTATAGCCATTTAGAAATATCTCGATTTTTAAAAGTCGTCATATCTTCTGTCTACAAATTTCATAAGGCAAATTTCATAAGAGACAGAAAATGGAAAAAAAATCACCAGTATGAAAGCATAAAAAGGATTCCAAATGCCACGGTATAGTCAGAACATCAGAATAATAAAATAAAAAATAACCCCTTCGCGACGAGCGTCCTTTACAGAATTTTTAATCTTTTACCACCGGTTTTTCAAAACAGAAATCTTCGCCTATTTGATCCCAAAATTGCGATGATTAAATAAGGCAAAGCTTACAATAAAAAATAACTGGTGGGAATAATCGAGGAATCTGAGCGTCTTATGTGTCACGTATACGTGTCGCTCGTCCCCAAGCGGTTAATGACAATCCTAGAAAAGCGATGGTCACTTGCAAAAGAATTACATTTCTTAGAAGGAACAATCAGAATTTTTATTTATGAAGGCACCAGATATAAGTTTTATGTGATGAGAAACGGACAATTTATTGAAAAAATAAAAGTAAATAGCATAATCATATTTGAAAGAGTCTTAAATTAACTGAAAAATTCAGCTGATGATTACGTGATTGAGTTTCTCTCAGACGAGAAAAACTTTAATCAAAATTACAAAGTTAAAAGACGAAATTACACATTGCTATGTTGACGTTCCAAAAGTTATGTACAGAAAATTTCTAACAACTGTCATGATTTGGGGATTGTCAGCAATGTAGGTCACGTGATGCCTTCTTACGTCTTTTCACAATATCGTAGAGAGATGTGATGGGGAAGAATATTAAGCCAGTGTGTAAGATAGAAGATCTTATGTGTTTCTACAAGACTTTGCACCATCACAAAAGGTTTAAATCTCACATGAATTGTTAGCTTAATGCCACAATCACATAACCTCTAACATTTGGTCACCTAAATCTCCAGACTTTAATCCATTGAAGGATTACTACGCGTGGGGCGGTGTTATGAGAGAGGTCAATGAACATCCCATAGCACCAACAGTTTTTTAAAGCCGTCATAGACAGATTAATATCTAATATGGATCAAGATAATTTAATTCAAGCATGTAGATGATTAAGCCCCACACAGAAGTGATTTTAGCTGTTGATGGCGGTTTTATTCTATAAAATTATTAAAAAGATAATTTATTTTTATACTTATACCACATTGTTCAATAATAAAGTTAATTTCTGCTATTATATAGTGTATTTTATATATTAGCTTGGCAATAATTTCAGGTGCATCAAGTTTAAGATAACGGCAAGCTCCCCAAGTTTTTATTCAAAATCCTCTCCATCAATCAGATTTTGTTGTTGGTATGTTGTTACTCTACCATAAGAACACTTTGCTTTTATTGCATCAAAATTACGGAATTTACAAAATTTAAATATACAAAATCTTTTTTTTTGTAATTTTCAGTTAACCTACATGGTAAATATGATTCTTTATTTACAATACGAAATTTAATATAATTAGCATTATGAATATTTTTTTAAAATATAGAATAATATAAAACAATGCAAATCCAACACACCGAGTTGCTTCGCATCTAATTGATAATAACTGATGACGAGCTTTTATTACCATCTTTAGTTTAAAAACTCAGACTTTTGTGTTATTTCATTATAGTACCGACATAGAGATTATATAAGAATTTGAAAATAAATAAATAAATAAATAAATGTATGGCGTCTGGTAAAACATAGAATTGTTGTAATTTATTTAGCTTTCCGTGTCAATACTGGTGATACAAACAAATTAAGGCATATAAATCATTAGATGCCCGATTTTTGTGCCTAGTTTCTTGAATGTCGCGTAAGTGGGCTGTGTTCATGCATTATGTAAGAATGTTACTTAATCGTCATTCAGTGTTTCAAGATAACTCTTCTACAGCTCGTATTTACAACTGAATGTGCACAATAATCTATATGTATACATCAAAGTCCTAACGCGCAGCCCAAACTACTGAACCTATAAACACGAAAATTGGGGGATGGGGGATACTTCTTAGGATGTATAAAAAGGGATTTTCTAAAACTCCACATGTAAGAGGGGGGGGGGGGTAAAAAGGGTAACAAACTTTAAAAAAAATTCCTTAAAAATATTATTATAGTTATGTGTCAAATAATAACATACTTTAATGGTTTTTTTTTTTTTTTTTTTTTTTTTTGTATGCTGAATCGAATCTTACCAAGTCCATTCTTCTAAGTCCAATAGTTCATGAGATATTGCATATATTTTTTAACGATTATCGTATAATCGTTCTACGTAGCTTACTTATAGAATTAGAGGGGGGGGGGAGTTCTATAATAAGTTGAAATCATGAAACATTAGCCCTTTAAAATAATTCTGCTGAATGGATTTCGATGGAACTTGGATTGTTAATTTCTCAGGGATAGTTCTAGTACTATTGCATATTGCTATATCGCTCTTTATCAAATCCTACTGTAAATGATTAAATAAAGGAGTTGATCTTTAATAGCTCAAATTTTGTGCAAATATTAGAAAATATAATAGCGCAATGGCGTTTGTTTCGTTTTACGGAATTGCGGAAGGACAATCAAGGTAAAGGTTCATATTGCTTTAAAACACATGATCCAATTCACGGGTATATTTCGTTTGGAGAAACAGACTAGCGTAGCGGGCAAAGCCTGCTAGTAAGAGTATATAAATATGACGTGAGTACATCATGAGTACATGATTATTAATCTTTTTTTTAAATAGATATTGATTAATTAATCATTTAAGAATAAATTAGTAGTTATTAAGTTAATTGTTAAAATGCATAATTTGATTGAAATCTCAGGCTAATAATTAAACAGTATTTTGGAGAGAATCATTCTTTAAAGAAGTTTCTTTGGTAATTTTTTGTTTAGAGAAACAAGCAAGTCATTCAATAGGCTTTTAGATTACACTGTTCAACAAGGTATCTGTTTTTCATGAAGTGATACTTTTTATATTTTAGGTTGGTTGATAAGTTGATTACTGGCTCTGAACATGCTGGGATCCTCGTTTAAAGTGGAATGCGATCTACTACAAACATCCATACCGAAGTTCAGATTCGATACGGCACCTTTTGTCCAGTAGTCAGCGACCTAGTCACTAGATAAGCAGGTGGACGTTTTATATTTTATGAGGCTGACAAAGAATACGGCATCAAAAAGTTGCCGCCGCCCAGAAATTTTGAAATAAAAATAAAAATAAAAGCAATGAAAAAAGATAAAAAACAATGCAATCGAAAACTGGCACCCCTTGTCCAGTAGCCGACGCCCTAATTATGAGACAAGCAAGAGGGCGTTTCATATATTAGGAAAGAATAAAAAATAATGCAGTATTTAAAAATTTCCATCGTCCATAGAATTTGAAAAAAGAAAATTAAAAACAATTACTAATTTTAATACATTTTTTAATTTAATATAATGCAATATAATATACGAATTTTCTCATTTGAACTTAGTAATAAAATAAATGATTAAATGAGCATTTACTTAGATGAGAAGCCAGATTACAATATTAAAAAAAAATAACAGGCTAATTATTTTTTTAGAATTTTTTTTAAAACATAAATACAGTTTTCTATAAATAATCATGAAGGTGTTATAAACAAAATTACCAAAACAAAATAACGCAATTAAAATAATAAGTAATTTAATCTTATTACACACTGAAAAAAAGTGTTGATTTTACAATATAATACTGGCATCCCAGCTGCTAGTATTATACTGTAAAATCAACACTTTTTTAATGCAGTTATTATATCAATATTGTCCCAAAATTGAAAGCATAATTTCTTAAAATTGAAGGATGGTAGAAAAATTTTAGAAACATTCTTCTTCTTTGCCCGCTAAAATCTACAACAAACACGGAATACATATTTAGATACAGAAAGTTCATTAACATTTATTGAACCGAGATATTTTTCGCATTTTTTAAAAAGAGATACAGACGATGAAAAGAAAGAAAAAACTGGAAGTCAGTGACCCTTTCAAATTATATAAAGTGCAGGGTGAATTTTTTTTTTTTTTTTTTTTTTTTTTTTAAATCTTTCTACATAAATATCAAACGGAAGGAATTAGAGTGGATAAATCTAAATTTAAATTATTTGAAAATGAACTTTCTATTGTTAGTTTTGAACATATCTACTATTTAAAGAGGAAATAAATTAGCTTAGAATATTTGAAAGTAACGGAAGTTTTCAAGTTTTATATTCCGTAAAAGGCATTAGAAATGCTTTGAAGTTGCATTTCAAATATTTTAGCGGTCTCTTTAATCATTCGAATCATTAATTAAAAAAAATTCCCATCGAAGTTTATATTGTGGTTCTTTTGAGTTCATTTAAATGGGTAAACTATATGGAGAGATGTTTGCGCTATCTCGGTATTTGTTTTTCATAGGATTCATAAACAGACATTTGAAAGAAAAATAGTTTAAAATGTATATATATTCAGTTTCGAGTCATTGGCTAAATTAATAGTTTTTTTAAAAAAAATAATAAAGGTTAGATTATATAAAAAAATCCCTGACGGCTCGGCCTACAGGCACAGGTAGATTTCGAAGACGCAGACCATGGGGCGCCTGTTTGTTGGGAATTACGGAAGAAATGACCTTTTTTCCATGATACGGTATTTGGAAACGCCCACTTCCAAACCTAACTTGTTTGCCAGCAGGGATTTTTTTTTGTTTTTAATTTTTTACTTACCCATCATACGTACTATAGGGTAAGTCTTGTAATCGTTTTGAAAATCGAAAATTTTATTTTGACGGATTTACACGTTTCAGACACTGGAGATTCCGAAAAACATATTTTTAGAAAAACAAATTTGCCGTTCGTCTGTGTGCCTGTGTGTCTGTGTGTCTGTGTGTCTGTAAACGCTCTATCTCCCGAAAAAATTGAGATAGAGACTTGCAATTTGGTATGTACTTAGTATGTAATAATGGGAAGAAGCCTATTTAATTTTAATAACCTCGATTAACCGGAACTACTTTTTTCGGACTCTCGAAATATTCGTTCTGATAAAAGGTATATAAAAATTTTCGAAATTGTTTATTTTAAGAAATGAATATAAAAGACAATAAAAAAAAACATAAATTTTGCATAAAGCATGAAGTCGATCGGATAATGAGTTGCCGAGATATTTGGAATCCTATTTTCCACACTCTTCGATTTTTCATGACCCTGTATTTCATCCAAATTTCATTTCAAAAATATATTTTAATTGGAAATTTGACGATGGTTCGATAAAAAACTTGTCAATATAAAAGTTTTAGATAATATTAAGAGTATTTATAATAAATCTAAGCGGATTTGATATCTTCTGAATTGACGAAGTATTAATTTTTTTCTTCTACCCCCCCCCCTTTTTCCTCTCCTTGGGGCCATTTTTAATGATATCAAAAATCTGTCATACATAAATTTTCGGCCCTTTTCCTAGAATTAATAATAACTTTAAACGGATTCGATACGCATCATAATTTTTCTATTTCACAAAAGCCCTCCCATTTCCTCCCCCCCCCTCCCTTGGTTTGATTTTACCCATTAACGAACTTGACCGAGATTTTATGCCCCTTGATTTTATGCATCAGTTTGGAAGAGATTTGTGCAGAATTATGGGAGTTATCGCGTCCATAAAAAAGTGACATAGATAGATAGATAAGGTAAAGCTAGGAGAGTTTGCGCACAATTCAAAAGAATAACAATAAAAAATCTAAATATTAATTTTTTGCTAAACTATCCATGAATAATTTTGACTTCATTTGTTTTTTATGCATTTCCGTTGCTATTTTGTTATTATGTTGTAATTTAATAGAACAGTTGTAATAAAACCAAGAAAGTTGTTTTGCGCAATCTGTCCTTACAGGGTTGGTGTGATTGCGCACATGGGTAGGAGAGATTGTTATTAATAATAGCTACAATTAAATAATTGCACTTAAATGACATTGTTGTAAGGTTTTTGTGAACAAATTTTATTGTATTAGGAGTGAATATTTCAACATAATTATTAAAAAATTAGAAAAAGGAAATAATTTAAAAAACGATTTAAAAAATTTAATTAAAGGGAAAAAAATTAAATAATCAGAAAAAGCAAGTCCAGATAAGATTACAAAATAACATTAAGTTATTTGATAAAACGTTTAACTTTTAAAACTAGTCAATTTTAATTTTTCATTTTTTTAGGCAAATTTACCAACAAGCTGCGTAATCTCTCCTATCGAAACTAATGGAAATAATGCGCCATATCTCCTAATTAGGAGATGCGCAAACTCTCCGATTTAGGTAGGCGAGATTGCGCAACCTTTTATATAAACTTGGCCGCTTCTAAAACGAACCGCTGATGTTCACATTGTTAGTCTAGATTAGTAGCTTATGAAAAATCGTTTAAGTTTAAAATATTTTGTACTACTGACATTGTGTAGAAATTCTGATGAATAGCTATGAAAATTCAAGCACTTACTTTGGGAAAACAAAACAAAATAGCAATGCTTTATCTTAGACACTAAAAACAATCAACGTGCACTTTCAAGTAGACACTCTTCTATTGTTGTTGTACATCTACCTGGAGTCGCTGCGCGCTCACTCCACTACTTCCCCCCGAACCTCCATATGCACAATCTCTCCGACCGCGCAATCTCTCCTGACTTTACCTTAGATAGATAAAGTTTTGAACTGGGGGGTGGTTTTGGGTTCTGGGAGTCATGATCGGCGTAGATCTGCAAATTTTTTTTATAAATTCCAAATTGGGGGAGAATGTAATAGGTAGTATTTCTTACGAAATCTACCTAAAACAAATAATATGTGGTCACTCACCGCATAATAAAGATGAAACGGGCTGGAGCTCTATTTTTATGCCAGTCTTCGATCTCGGGCGGAATCGGGCTCAAAGTAAAATTGTTATTTATTAAGGCATGTTATAACTTTTTTAAATTTTATTTATTTATTTATTTATTTTGCATATTTTCACTCCTTAAACTCTCAAAAACTTTGTGGTAAAGCAGGTTTTTTGAAATTTGCATTGGTTTAAAAAATATCCGCCTTTTGGTGTTGCAGTGAATAGGCTCATTTGTAGCGTATTGTGTGCGGTGCACAGGTAGAAACAAAAGAATTGAAAAAGAGGAAGTCCAGGAGGCTTCATTATATTCGCCTGGCATAGATGATTTTATAAAACCTGAAAATTGTCACTGTTATCTATGTTTGTTTAAAAACGTTGTAAAACTTTAAAACTGTTAAAGAACAAAACTCAGTTTTACAAATGGGTACCAGGTAGAACTCGAGATTGGACCGACCGATTTGCTTGAAATTCTATGCTTTAAAAATAAAATATTTAAAAATATTGAAATGCAAACGAGATATCTTAAAATATTTCCCCCATAGAATTAATATTAGCTAGAGGGTGTTTTCGCGTGGTGAAGTTGTTGGAAATATTAATATCATCCGCGAAATTAACGATCAAAAAGTACATTTTCATTTCCTCGTGAAAAAAATAAAATAAAAAAACTTAATCAAAAGGGGGAAAAACACGAAATCACCAACTCATTTCTTCATCGGGCAGTGAGAAACCAATTATAGAGATTTATAGCCACTCAACGCCAGACAACTGATGCGAAACCACTCTACATTGATAAACAGTTTTGTGAATATGCTGAAGATTAGAACAATAATTATAACAAGTAATAAAGAACTTCATTGACTGATTTAACTCTTACGGGAAAACCATGCAATGTGTAATTCCACTGACGTAGGAGTGACGAAAGTAAAAAACTCTAAATATTGAACTAATAACTTTATACTTCAGTCCCGAATAAAAATGTAACCGAGAACACACGTGAGCTTCAGGGCTCAGATAAAATATGTTATTATGCATTATAATTTAAAACTAAACTTAAATGTTAATCTTAATCATTGTAACGTCCTAGTGTTTTATAATCCAAAATACATAATCAAGATAAAAAGTATGTGTAAAATTATTTAGTCTCCTACTAATATATCAATTAGTTTTCAGAAAAAAGTGAATTGTGCCGTATCAACGACATCATCAATGGATACTACAATTTAAATATATTAATCGTTTCAAAGAATAATAATAAATGGATAAACACTGGATTACCAGGTGAGAACAACTTCAGAAAAGGTAAGATAATTGTCTTATCCTTATTCAACTCACTGAAATTTATGCTAAACAGAAAAATAACTTTAAAAAACTTTTGAGACAATCGCGCTGCCACGAATTCCGCCTTCAGAAGTAGCCTCTTAAAATGTAAAACAGCTGTTTTAAACACTCTTTTCTAGTAATTCTGACTAAAAACTTGATGCAAGATTTTATTCGAAAGTTGAAATATTGAAACATATTAAAAACAAACACTGACAAAATCATTCTTGCATTTCATTCTAATACGTTAAGGGACGTTGCTATGGCAATGCTGACACTTATTTTCTGTGACAGATGATTTATTTTTAAGGTATTTTTGTTCATATACTTATATTTTAACTTAAATAGGCAAAAAAACAACTATGATCTATTCAGGCGAAAACCTGTCAAATAGCGTACAAGAATTGAAAGATTTGCGGAATAAATCAGACAAAAAGATTTTTTTTTTTTTTTTTTTTTTTTTTTTTGTAAAATTAATATTAACACGTTCACTGTCGGATTAAAATTACCGGAATTTTATTTTATTTTGAAAGTCCGAATTCATACCAGAAAATACTAATAGCAGTATTTACTTTATTTAATTACTGACATTTCGTAATTACATAAAATGAAAATTCTTCTTTCGAAATTCCCGGTACGAATTCGTAATTTTAGATTAAAAAAACACGAGTATAGTCGTGGTTAGCAGCGAATGGATTAATATTTTTCTATGTGTGTACACATAATCATACATATGTATGACACACGAGAATACGGTTTGGACAATAATGCTTCTCATGATGGAAAGTTTCGCTTAAGCACATTATACCAGGAACGAAAAATCGTAAGCCAATAATTTTTCTATTATGAAACACTTTCCAACACTGCAAGGACAAAATTTTACAGTATAATAAGGTAAAAGATGAAGTCTAAGTAAAGAATTTGTAAAACGCATGGCATATATGAAAAACGAATTTCACCAATTACCGTCTATAATCGCAAAAGTATCCGAATTAATTTGTGCATTCCTGTATATAATCTATTGATTCGTATATATACAAGGTGTTTCTACGATCATGGGGCAAACTTGGAGGGTTGGTACAGGATATTGTAACAAACAATTTTTTTATAGAACAGCAGGGTCGCAAATCCATTTATAGTCAAAAATACAGGACGTCTCACTCCAACCCGAAGTCGCATTTTCGTTCATAACTTTAACAGTAGTGAAGATACTTTAACTAAATCCTTACAATATGCTTACAATTCATACAAAAACGAGTGTGTTGCAAATTTCGTATGGTTACTTTTTTTAAAGTCTGCATATCTTAAGATATAAGTAGTTTATAGAGGCTAATTCTTTGTTTTCTGCAATTGCTATCAAGAAAAAATAAATGGTAAACTGTACACTGTAAAAAAAGATAAATGTTTCTTCATCTAAGAAAATATAAAATAACCACGAACGAAAATATACAATAAAATCTTCCGGGTTACCCACGATTCCGAAAATTGTTCATTATCTTTAGAAACCTCAGAAAACAATATGTTTCAGAGATTTATAGAAGCATTTATTAAAACAAAGTTTCTTTTACTGCCACTGATTTTCGGTAATGTTTCCGAATAGTTTTTATGGTGTATTAAATAGTATCCTCAAACCCGAATCTCGGTTTTTATTATGCTATCAATTCTCAATTAAACATTTTCAGTTGGATAATTGAATTTAAAGATGCAAGAGTAACAAATTAATATTAATTTTAATGCTGACGTTAATTTTGTCAATTTAACATGTTGATTTGTAAAACACGTTTGTTGAACATAAAAATGTTTACTTGAGAATTGATAGCATTCGAAAAACCGATATTCCAGTTTGAGAAAAAAGGATTAATACTCGGAAACATTTCCGAAAATCAGTGGTAGCAAAAGAAACTTTCTTTTTATAAATGTTTCGTTAAATCTCGAAAATATATTGGTGTCTGAGGTTTATAAAGATAAAGAACCTTTTTCGGAATTGTGGATAACTCGAAAGAGCCTATTCTGTATTTTATTTCGTGGTTATATTTTTTCATAGATTATGAAGCATTTGTCTTTTTTTGAAGGGTAGTTTTATATCTATTTAAAGCAAAACTTATTTTTGAAAATATAATCTTTCTTTTGGCCTTCGAAACATCGATTTATGTTTAAAACGAGACACGTCAGTGAGCGTTCTTACTGTTAAATACTTACTCAATTGGCTAATTCCTTTGCTAATCCGTTGTTAATACTAATCCTGTATAGTTGTAAGATTAAAATAATAATAATAATAAAAAATTTATCTGTATCAAGTCTTAAACTTTAGCCATGTTCTACATTTCTTGAAGTAAAATTTTTAGAAACTCATAAACTGTTACACAAAAACTCCCTTCTAATAACTTTTGCTTAGCTACATTTACTCAAAATGTGCATTTTTTTTCTCTTAAAATCCTTCCTCTTTCACATTCATGCATCGAAGGTTAAAGTTTTTGATAGCAAGAAACAACGTTTCATTCGCAACGTTTAAGTCAGTTACAGTGATATTCGCATATTCTTACATGATTTCATATTTTACGATCACCAAACTTTATAAAGTTCAATAAAAAAATATCTGTTATTCATTTTTCTTGGTTATAAGATATTACAATAAAGATTAAAAGATAGTTGAATTGTGTAGGTGCTGGAATTAGACACCGTCCGCGTCCAAATAACACTAAATGCGGTGTTTTATATTTGAGAAATGAGGCTTTCATTACGTTCAATGTCACATAAGGAATTATTGTGCAATTCCAATATTGTCACAATGTCATCACATTTCACTCCAAAGAAGATGAGTCTTTTTAGGTTCGTAAGTCGGCCTAGTCTTTCGTAATTATATATATGCGTAACGCCTATAGTCGTCGTCTGGTCCGTCCGTCTGTCTGCATATAACAATGCAAAAACTACCCAACCGAATGGTTTGAAATTTAATATATATTATCGTTGTAGAGTTTTGTCGAGTCATTTCAAATTTTATGAAAATCGAATCAAAATTTAAATAGATATTAATAAAAGTTTTCTTTATTTTATTAAATCCTATCGTACGTAATCTATATAATAAAAGCGCAAGTCATGTGACCGATGAAAACAAATACGAGCAAACCACTTTTTTTTTCATATCTCAGGCGGCCATTTTTATTAAAAATTATTTTTTCGAATAAAATTGTATAAAAGTGGCATTTTTAGAAAGATGGTTGAAAAAAATTATTTGTTTGAGAGAGATGAGTTACATTAAAAAATGTATAGATTCTGAGATAACTTCAGTGGAAATTACGTTAACAGCCGACTATCTAAATCCATTAGTGTAAATAAACACAGGAGATTCGTTCATTATGAGTCGTAAAAATATTAAACCATGGACACAGTCATTCGCAAAGCAAGATCTTCATGCTGAATTTTTCAGTGCTGTCTGGTGTAGAAAAAAAAATCGCATTTGTCAACGTGGCATACGTAATAATAAAAAAAAAGGCATGCATATTTCGCTCCTAGCAGACGATAAAATTCATTTCACTGAAATAATAAAGATGTTTTTTTTTTTTTACATTGTGAATCTAGTATAAAACGAACGCTCCTATGCCACGTTTAATGTACAATTTCCAACTTGTTTAATTTTTACTAAAATATCTTCCTTATTCTTAAAGCTATTAACTAAATTATGTGTTTGGCTTGAAGTGGGATTCTAAAATACGGGGACTGTTAGCATTCAACATAGTTGAAAAGTATTTATTACTTCGGTTTATCTGACCGCCTGTCCATGCTCTAAATTTTGTAAATATACTCAGATTATCATGTAAGTTTTATTTGCTATAGTTTACTATATGCTACTATGGTTCACTATAGTATAATTGCTATTGTGTAGCATTTATAGTCCTTTACAGTGACCAAAAAAAGGAAAAAAAGATTCGTTACATTATGGCCTCTGGGAAAAAAATCGTTTTCGGTGCATTTTAATATGAAGTTACCATACTTTAACCCTTTAACGGATAAAGCATTTCAATTGCTAAAATGTTGAAATAAATGATTGACACCGGAAATTGTGGACAAAGTTATTTTTATATATAAAAAAAGCGATATTTCCCATATGTAATAAATGGAAAATATTTCTATTAAAATTCTGCTGTCATTGTTGAATTTCGTAAATAAAGTTTTGTGGTTTCACAGGGAAACCAATGAACGTTAAAGGGTTAAACATAAAACAATTGATATGCATCACACAGGTGGACTAGAACATGCTTTCTACGGAATATAGTAGAAGTTGCATTCATAGTTCGTTTGCAAAGAAGTACAAAATAATTCAATTACATTACGATGTGTGGAAAAAAATCGTTTGTGGTGCATTTTAATGTTACGATACTTCAAACATAATGAAACTGAATTGGATAAATGAGGTGACTACATCGTGTTTTCTAATTATTATGTAGTGCATAGCATTTACAGCTTATTTACAGAGACACACAAAAGACATCGGTTACAGGATTGATTATGAGCGATAATTGCTGGAAGTGCGTTTTCAGCTGTGGTGCGGATTTTTAACTAATTTTTCATGGATTACGTCATTATGTGTGATGTATAAATTCTATACATCATATACAAGTCTGGACAATATAATTCGCACACATGTACATTCGGATATGGACAGCAATTTCTGAAAATGGATTGTTACTTGGTTGCGATTTTTAGGTAATTTCGTAAGAAATACTACCTATTGTACATTCTCCCCTAAGTTGGAATTTCTGAAAATTTTTTGCAGATCTACACCGATCATGACTCTCAGAAAGCAAAACCACCCCCAGTTCAAAACTTTATCTATCTATCTATATCAATTTTTTATGGACACGATAACTTCAATAATTCTGCACATATCTCTTCCAAACTGATACATAAAATCAAGGGGCATAAAATCTCGGTCAAGTTCGTTAATGGGCAAAATCGAACCGGGGGGATGGGGGGGGGGGCTTGTGAAAACAGAAAAAATCCCATAACTTCTTCATTATGATACCGTATCGAACCCGTTTAAACTTATTATTACTTCTAGGAAAAGGACCGAAAATGTATGACAGATTTTTGATATCATTAAAAATGGCCCCAAGGGGGGGGGGGAAGAGGGGTTTCAGAAGACACAAATTCATAACTTCGTCAATTCACAAGATATCAAATCCGCTTAAATCCCCTTAATATTATCTATAAGTTTTTTATAAAACCAGCCCTTATAGCAAAAAAAAAAAAAAAAAAAAAAAAAAAAAAAAAAATATATATATTTGCCGGTTTCGCTTCTACAGACACTGCTAGATGTCGAAGTGGGCGGTCCCAACTGCCGCATCATGGCAAAAAGGTAATTTCTTTTGCAATTCCCAACAAACAGGCGCCCCACGGTCTGCGTCTTTGAAATCTATTTGTGTCTGTAGGCCGAGCTGACAGGGATTTTTTAAATTGTTTTTTTTAGATATCTGATTTCATTGTATAAAAAAGGAAACTGCTTAGTAATATCCTGTTAGTGTTCTGAGCGTTGGGATATCTTATTAGTGTTTCATAATCTATGGCTGATGCATTATTTTTTGTTCTTCTTCCTTTTGGTCTTGACATTTGCTCTTTTTTTCTGTCAGTAGATTTTATGCTTACACTGCATATATTATTGCTTTTATTTTCGAAGTCATAACCCGTAAAATATCGTGTTGAAGTTTCATTATGATAAAAAAAATAATACATAACGCATCGATTATGAAACTCATTCTAACACCGCAGAATATTGTTAGAAACGTCTATACATTTTAAAAAAAAAATATGTTAATAAAATTAAAAATTAATAAAACAATTGGAAATTCATTTTCTGGAAATATCGCTTATAAACGGTAATGTATTCGGATTTTTTTGTGCAGCCCTGTATATGATCTCTAGATTTCTATAAATACCAGATGGTGTAGTAAAATTTAATTCAGCTAAGAAAGAGCATTACACAAGTGAAAATGCTTTCCTTGATGAAATTGCTATCCATAAATTGTAGCGTAGTCAAATCCTTTTGTATAGCCAAATCTAAATTTATTTATATTATATTTATTATATTTATTTGAATTTATTTACATTATACTTATTATATTTATCTGAATTTATTTATATTATATTTATTATATTTATTTTAATTTATTGATATTATATTTATTATTGATATTATATTTATTGATATTATGTTTATCTGAATTTATTTATATTATATTCGCAGCAGATAGTACTATAATAAACTTTAGTTCAGCTGAAAAATACGTAACGCAATTATTTGCTATATGAAAGAGGTAACAAATTATAAATGCTGCACATTTCATTTACAACAGAGAACATACTGCAGTTATCCTCAACAGCATGTATCAATTTTGTGACAGTTCAAGTATATTTACGAAAGTTCAAGCGCGGAGAGACCCGAAGACAGATAGACGAACTGGAATTATGCAAAAAATTCGGTTATGTAAGAAAGTGTTAAAAAATGTTTCTAATTAACCAATAAAGATAACATGATTCGAATGGTGATCATTATTTCCTGTCATCAGATGTTCTTTGAAGATAATATAAAAAAAAAAAAAAAAACAGAGTTGTAAAATAAGAGGTGCTTGAACGAATCAGCTATGAATGGATATACACATTGAATGAATTGACATTAGTTAGCAATGTTTAGGTTTGAAAAAAGAAACACTTTACACGTCCTAAATATTTTATAAATCCATTAATGAAAAAAGCTAATTTTAAACGTTTTCTTAAAGATATCAGAATGCTGGATTCATTAAAAATATTTTAAGCTTCCATGGCAAAGTTCCAGAATTCGTTGCCAAAACACTTAAGGAAATTCAGTAGCGAAAAGGATTTTAAAATACTCTAAATGGGAAAAATAAATACGTAGTTCTATTTATATTTGCTTTTATCTAGATAAATTTAGGAATGTTTAACGTGATTAATCATAAGAAGAAATATACCTGCTTTATACGTATGTATGTATATATATTTATCTATTTGCCATATATGGGATATAATGAATATTCTTGAAAATCCGCAGAGAAAAATAAATAATAAATGAAAAAAGGAAGTTTAACGGAGGAGTTTTAATATTTTTAAAAGTTTACAATACTTTTTTATTACTTTCTTTTAGCAATATTCGCATAACTTCCAACTGCTACGAATTTTCGTCATCAGTTACTTCGAAATGAAATATTCAGCTTATTTCATAAATCTGCGATTAAATAAGAAGGTAACTTTTCGAAACTACGGTTGGCCAAAATTCGTAGCAGATGGCAGCTATGTGTTGGTATAAAAAGTAAAGAGTTGAATTCAACCTTGAATGGAAATTCTGGAATTAATACGGAATGTTTTGCTTAAAAATGAATGTTATATTTAATAACTAACTTACCCGCCCGGTGTTTCTTGAGTCCGTCAAAAATCGCACTAAACGGGAAAAAAACTCTAAATATCGCGAAAATTGGCAGCCACCTGTCTGCTGAGATAGTCCGAAAGAGGCTCTATAGGATCAAAGTCCGGAGATTGTGCTGGCCATTCCATTCGCTCCAAACCTTGATATTCTAGATATTCATCAACGGCTCTAGCTCAATTCCATAGGCATTATTAAACATTCAGATTCATTCATCACCAATGGCATCATCCATCATACGGTGTGACAAACGGAGCAAGGATCTCGTCCCGATATTTCACAGCAGTCAGAATTCTTCCATGGCACACATGGAAGTAACTGTGTCCAAAAGAGAGATTCCAGCACAAACCATGATTCCACCTCCTCTATAATTGTGTCTTTCAATAATGTTACATAGGTAAAATCTGATGCCTTCTTCTCTCCAGATCAGCACACTAACTGAATCACTCTCCAAAGCAAACCGTGACAGCGGTGTGCAACAGTAGGATAACTGTGAACAGTACGGAAGCCCATCGTTGTGTGTTCCAGGTAACGTGCTCTCTTAGCCAACATAAACAAGCACTCCTGTGTTGTAGATTAAGAGGGCCACACACAACGGGTCGTTTTGCATAGAGTCCTTAATTGTGAAGACGTCTATGCATCGTAATCGCAGGTATTGTCATCCCTGTTGCTTTACGATGATCTGAAATTAGCTGAACCACAGTAGTGATGCTCCTCCTTCGGGCCAAAAGAGCTATAAAGCGATCTTGTACAGGAGTTGTAACCCATCAGCGGTCTGGAACAAGTCTTCTTGATACTGAATTTTTAGATTCAAATTGATCTGAGAGCCTTTGGACCCAAAGCCATTAAATAATAAGCCCAGTCAGATAAATGGGAAACTTTTCGCAAGTTGAAAATAGCGCCATCTAGCGGTTGGGAGTGCTGCATTCGGCACCAAGAATATTTTAATAAAATTTTGCTTCTAAAATTAAAGCTTAAAATAAGGAATTCATATTTTCTAAGAAAGTCGTTTGTAAATTCCGGTGTCAGTCAGTAATTTCACATTTTACGAACATAATTTGTCTGTGCCGGAAAGGGTTAATTGCATAGTGATGTAAATTTCCATCACTTTTTATTTAACTTTTAATAAATAAATCAACTTCTTCGCCACCACTATATTTATATAGAAATATTAATCCAGTAAATTTCCACATTTTTTTTTCATTATAGTTTTAGCTTTAATGTAAAAGATCCCAATAATTAGCAAGCTTTTAAAGGAAGTGCAAAAACAAAACATCGATAAAAATCGTATAAAATATCGATATAAATAAATCGTATCTTTTCTCTGCGACCCACTTCTGTTTTGTCCTCCTTCCGCAGCAGAGGTTTGGCGCTAGTGTGTCGCTAACAAATTTAACACTATCTGACTGGGCTTATTATTTAATGGCTTTGTTTGGATCAAACTACGAGACACATTAAGACGTATAGCAGCACCAGCTTGTGATACCCCATTTCCATTCATGAGATTGCCCGCCATCTTAACGAATCAAGTAAACGACATCTCTTAGACATGGACAGCACTATTTTAGTACCAACAATTAAAGATCCTCAACCACAAAAAAAAAAAAATGTCACACAATTTCTCAAAGTGGGATATTCACAGTTCCTCCTGACAAACATATAAGTATCCAATACATTAAAATAATTGAGATAGGTATAATTTTTTCATAAGATTTTATTGAAGTTACTTATGATCATTCATATGAACCATATTTTTTACGTTTAATTTCATTCTTTTAATAGTGAGCATCAAAACACCGATTGTACCTTAACTTTTGGTGGCCAGTGTACTTTATTGGGCGGTAATGCTTCTGGCATTTAAAACAAATATTTACAAATATTAGTTAAAGATAGGAAAGATAATCATCGAAACACAAAAACAATTTCAAGGAAATTGAATATTGATTCAGGGTGGATTTCAATAGCAGATTTTTCATAATAATATCAATTTAAAAATGAGATCAAAACGTTCTTACAAGGGGAAGTCCAAGCTTTGTAATCCCAGATTTTGATTATTTTTATATATGTTGTAGGGTAGAAGCGCCTTAGTCTCAGGTTCAACGGATTTTATACAACGCCCTTTAGTTCTCGAGAAATAGGGGGTCTAATATTATAAAACAACTAAAATACTTACGTTTTTAAGTAATTACTGTGTTGGTTGTAGCTCAGTTGGAATGGCGTCTGCTCGTCAATCCGCGGGCCCGGGTTCGAGACCGGAAAGCTCTCATTTTTTGCTTTTTAAATATAATTGAAATTAAAATTTAATAATCGCAATTAAAAATTATAATATTGTACATTAATTATAATGTTAACCTGTTTATTTTTTGGAGCAGTTAGTAAATAAACTCACCATCACTTTACATATTATCTACGTCTCCAAAGATAAATATGCCTGTTATTTTGTTTATTGAAAACTTGGGAAGTAAGCCGCATATTGACCTCATGACCTCAGTGGCACTTAGCTGTCATCGCGGTGGTTCCTGGTTCGGATCCATACCACTGTAAAAAAAGACAATGTCTACGAAAATATAAATAATCCCGACCAAAAATATACGATAAATTTTTCCGAAAAGCGTTCTTTATCTTTAGGAACTTCTGAAATCAATATATTTTTTTAGATTTAAAGAAACATTTTTAAAAACAAAGTTTATTTTGCTGCCGCTTATTTTCGGAAACGTTTTCGAGGAGATTTTATAGTGCATTAATCAGTTTTCTGGAACCGGAATATCGGTTTTCAGGATGCTACTAATTCTAAATTAAACACTTTCAGCTGCTTAATTGCTTTTATACATGAAAGGCGAACACAATAACAGTAATTTTAATTGTTTTATAATGTTTGTCTGTAAATCACTTGTTAAACATGAAAATGTTTACTTGAGAAATTAAGCATACGAAAATTTTATATTCCGAATTAAAAAACTGATTAATACACTATAAAAAACTACTCGAAAACGTTTCCCAAAATCAGTGGCAGCAAAAGAAACTTTGTTTTTAAAAATGCTTCCTTAAACCTCGAAAATATATTGTTTTTTGTAGTTTCTAAAGATAAGGACAGCATTTTGGAATTGTGAGTAACTCGGAAGAGATTATTGTAGATTTTCGATCATGTCTATATACTATTTTCCAAGATTAAGAAACATTTTTTCTTTTTTACTTACCCATCATACGCAGTATTGGGTAAATCTTGTAATTATTTTGAAAATCGATTTTTTTTGACGGATTTACACGTTTCTGACACTGAAGATTCTGAAAAACATATTTTTAGAAGAAAAAAAAATGTAATCCGTCTGTCTGTGTGTGTGCCTGTGTGTCTGTATGTCTGTAAACGCTCTATTTCCCGAACAAATTGAGATAGAGACTTGAAATTTGGTATGTACTTAAAATGTAATAATGGGAAAAAGCTTATTGAATTTCAGTAAACTCGATTATCCGGAACTATTTTTTTCAGACTCTCGAAATATTCGTTCTAATAAAAGGTATATAAAAATTTTCGAAACTGTTTATTTTAAGGAGTGAATATAAAAGACGATAAAAAACATAAATTTTGCATATAGAATGAAGTCGATCGGATAATGAGTTGCCGAGATATTTGTAATCCTCTTTTCCGCACTCTTCGATTTTTCATGACCCTGTATTTCATTCCAATTTCAATTCAAAGATACATTTTAATTGGAAATGAGACGCTTAATCCAACGCAGTAAACCGGATAACCAGTTAATAGGATTATCAATTTTGGAGTTATGAGGGTGTTCAGTAATAGAGCATTTAAAGTTTATGACATCATCAAGCCACGATTTTATTCGAATTGCAAGGCATTTTATAAATCGTTTACACATGTTTTATTTTCCTATTTTATATTATGCATATCCCTGATGGGTAAGTATTAAGGTGGCCCCAACGACTAGTTTAACAGTGTAGTGGATGCCTAGGCTTTAATCCTTCCTATTCTCCCTGAAGTAATTCTGTCCTGTGCTATCCGTCCTATGAATCAATATGTAATGTCAGCTTGTGTCTATTTTTGAAGATATGTAGAATTTTTTTTTACACAAGACTTGTGAGCGTATTGCATGGAATTAATAAGAATCATGTTATAAAGATAATTCAAGACAACAGCTTTGGTAACCTAAAAGTTTCAAAGTAACTCTCCAAATTGTAAAATGTGAAACCGCATACCCTACTAATTTATAAACCTCTAGCCTAAGAATAACATCTACTGTGAGTTTCAGACATAATCAATTTATTTTGTTTACTAAGCTCATTTTTTAAAAAAAGTGTTGTAAATTCCTTTTAAAGAATTCCTAGAAATACAATTTAGGCAAAAATCATTTGAGACAACAGCTTTGGTAGTCTAAAGGTCTCGAAGCAAATCTCAAATTCTAAAATGTGAAGCCTTACCTTACAAACTTATAAACCGCTGACCTAAAAATAACATCTAACTGTGAATTTCAAACATAATTAACTTATTTTTCATATTAAGGATATTTTTTAAAGTGTTATAAATACCTTTTTAAAAAAATTCTTAGAATACAATTAATGCAAAAATTATTTGAGACAACAGCTTTGGTAGCATAAAGGTCTCGGAGCAACTCTCAAATTCTAAAACGTGAAACCGCATACCCTACTAATTTATAAACCTCTAGCCTAAAAATAACATCTACTGTGAGTTTCAGACATAATCAAATTACTTTGTTTATTAAGCTTGTTTTTTTTTAAAGTGTTATAAATGCCTTTTTAAAAAATTCCTAGAAATACAATTTAGGCAAAAACCATTCGAGACAACAGCTTTGGTAGCATAAAGGTAATGAAGCAACTCTCAAATTCTAAAATGTGAAGCCACATACCTTACAAACTTATAAACCGCTGACCTAAAAATAAAATCTAACTGTGAGTTTTAACCCTTTTCGGCAGAGTGGTCCCACTCCGGGTACACTTAAATTTAATTCCAAACTTGCATTCGACACCAAGAATATTTAATAAAATTTTGTTTCTACAATGAAACCTTAAAATAAAGAGTTCTTATTTTTTTTTAAAAAGTCGTTTATAAATTCCGGTGTGAGTCAGTAATTTATCATTATACGAACAGACTTTGTCTGTGCCGGAAAGGGTTAAACATAATTAACCCTTTGAGGGGCGGTGGTATATATTATATACCACCTAATTTAATCCGATTCAAACCAGAAACTTTTAATTAAATTTTACTTTTTTAACTTTGACGAGAAAAAGTTTAAAAATTGCTTATTCTTATTTTGAAGTAAATTCTTTCCTAAATTCCGGTGGGAATCCAACGTTACAGGAGCACAAGTGCTTGCCTCTGAAAGGGTTAACTTATTTATTCATAAATTTTACCAATTTCTCTCAGACATTACTTATAAAAAAGCATGGTCAAAAATTTTCATTAAAAGTGTCCTTCATTTAAAAAATTAAAAACAGTCTCTAATAAAAACTTCCACCACCTAACAAAAGCGCTTTCACCCCTGGCCAGGGCATCATCAGTTGTGTTCTCTATCCAACTTCCTCTCCATTATATAGATGACTGGTGGCTGTAGAGCTCCCCCTATCGGATTTCAATATTTTCTCTCTATCTCTCTCCCCCTCCTCCAACATTCTTCTCCAGCGGCAATCGAGCATTGAGTGTACCATGTCATTGCACGTTTCTTTGGATATATTTATTTCAATTGATTCTCGATAGGGGGAGCTCTACAGCCACCAGTCATCTATATAAAGGAGAGGAAGTTGGATAGAGAACACAACTGATGATGCCCTGGCGAGGGGTGAAAGCGCTTTTGTTAGGTGGTGGAAGTTTTTATTAGAGACTGTTTTTAATTTTTTAAATGAAGGACATTTTTAATGAAAATTTTTGACCATACTTTTTTATAAGTAATGTCTGAGAGAAATTGGTAAAATTTATGAATAAATATATGTACAGACATTAACGGGTGAACACCTATTTTTAATGTTAGGGTTAACTTATTTTGTATATTAACCCATTAACACCGACTTATTTTACACTTCTTTTAATACTTCGTTTCCAGTTGACACCAGTTTTCCCATACTGTTATTTTAAATGATTGAATATCTTATAGTTTCAAATGAGATAATATGATTTTTTTTTTTTTTACTAAGATACTGGTGTTCATATTTAAAAGTTTCGTATCACTTAAATGTTAACTTTTCGTACCGACCGGCATTAATGAGTTAAAGTTATTTTTAAAGTTTTATAAATACCTTTTTTAAAAAAAAAATTCTTAGAATACAATTTATGCAAAATCATTCGAGACAACAGCTTTGGTGGCATAAAGGTCTTGAAGCAACTCTCAAATTCTAAAATGTGAAGCCGCATACCTTGCAAACTTATAAACCGCTAACCTAAAAATAACATCTAACTGTGAGTTTCAAACATAATTAACTTATTTTGTATACTAAAGTTAGTTAACAAAACGTGTTATAATTGCCTATTTAAAAAGTTCCTACAAATACAATTTATGTCATATCTTCACCTTCCTCTTATATTTAATTTTCTTCTTATGTAAAATTTCACTATAAGGAATGTAGGGCAAAACTTGTTATAATTGTCTATTTAAAAAATTCCTACAAATACAGTTTATGTCATATCTTTACCTTCTTCTTATATTTAAATACAATTTATGTCATATCTTCACCTTCCTCTTATATTTAATTTTCTTCTTATATAAAATTTCACTATAAGGAATGTAGGTCGAAATTTGTTACAATTGTCTATTTAAAAAATTCCTACAAATACAATTTATGTTATGTCTTCACCTTCTTCTTATATTTAAATACTATTTATGTCCTATCTTCACCTTCCTCTTATATTTAATTTTCTTCTTATGTAAAATTTCACTATAAGGAATGTAGGGCAAAACTTGTTATAATTGCCTATTAAAAAAATTCCTACAAATACAATTTATGTCATATCTTCACCTTCCTCTTATTTCAATAACTTTCTTCTTATATAAACTTTCACTATAAGGAATGTAGGGCAAAATGATAAACTACACCGAATAACTATTAATTTCTTTTTATTCTGCGTACTGAACTAGAAAGAGAAATCAATAACTGTTCCTAAAAGGAAATTCTTCTATTTTTATTTCCCCTCTGATCTACTTTACCTACATCCTACTTGCACAAACATTTATTAAAGCATCGAATTATTCTATATAGAGCACATTAAAAAGGAAATACAGGAATCACATTCCTTTAGATTTAATCAAATAATATTTGATTCTGATAAATTGTAAATTAAATGACTACACTAATTCTATATCCTCAAAATGAATTAATGTATATTCAAGAAAAGAGATGAAAAAAATTGCACTGAAGTTTTTTGGAGGGATTTATCATTAATACTTTCTATAAATCTAATATATAAAAATGAAAATTTGTCTATCTGTGTGCACTTCTAAACAAATCAACAGTTTGAAAGCCAGAATTGTGAAATGTTACGTGTAGGTGTATTAAAACACGGTCGATGCAACTAAAGTAATCCGGAATTGAAATAATGTCTTGCTAATTTTTAATTAATAAAAAAACCAAAATCTAGTCTTTTCCGAATAAATTTAAACATTTTTCGTTATAGCAGTTGCCAACCATTAAAAATTCACAATAAAATTATTTCTACAGCAATCAATTTTCTATTGAAAGATTTCCACGTGAATAATTAAAATTAAATAAAAAGTTTCAACAATTGAAAAAAAATAATATGACGTCATATTGGTAACATAACAGAAATTTTCAAACATTTCTCAATAATAGAAGGAGTGTGAGTATGTGTAAGTACAGAAAGCAGGTTAATATGACGTCATTAGAGAATTAAAAGAAAATTAATTTAACGCCATATTGGAAGTTTAACGGACTTTTTCAAATGTTTGAGAATCATACAAACAGAGTATCGATATGAGTAATAGAGAAAGCAAGTAGATAGGACGTCAGCAGATGAATATAACGTCATATGAGTTTGAGGAACGTATTGAATCATGACAAAACCCCGATGATGGAATTTTGGCATATTTTAACATTTTGAAGTTCTCTGTACAACATGTGTGACGAAGAATATTGGTTGAAGAAATTTCACGTCGGTTGAGCTGCAAAAAAAGTAATTTGTTAATATCCAGGAAAACAGGTCACACAGAGTGAATGGATGCGAACTCAGGAGTTTCTTGATAAACAAATCTTTTTTTTATTATAAATTGCAGTTGACCATGGGTTCAGGTACAAGCATCAATAGGCACGGAGATGCCCGAGAGCACTGGAGAGGAGGCACGAATAATTACATGTCTTTAATCACAGACAAGCAGCGAGAGAATCTTGGCTGTTACGTAATTTCTTTTCGCTGTTACAGTGATGACATGGCGATAATTAGATACGCCAATTAGCCAGATAACATGCTGTTGTGGCGAGGACAATGTGAAAAGAAACAGATGGTAACAGTCCGTTAATGGTAATCCTATGGGGAAGATATGAATGTAAAATATGAATTTTAAGCGCCAGAATGGAGATATGGAATTTTGGTAAACCAGACAAAACCGCATGGAGTTCTTTCTCATGGGGTTAGCTTAAAGAATTAAGAACTGGGGTTAAAAATAGAATTGGTACGTTACAGATATTATATATTAAAGGCAGCTGGACAATTGGGAAAATAATGAAATACGTTAAAAGGAATGAAACCTTGACAAGCAAAAGTGTAGGCGAAAAAATTTAAGTAAAGTTTAGACGCCGAAAGAAAAGAGCGGATTATAATGGGAATAAATTCCTTTTCTTTCTTTTTTTTATAACGGCATGATTTATGCGGTGAGGAAAGAGATCCGAATGAATTAACGAACGCTTAATAAAAGAGAAATACAGGGAGTAGCTAGATTTTATAACACGAAAAACAAAATAATATTAAAGAAAGAGAAATTTAGAAAAAGTGAGGGGATGGGGGAACTAATTTTAAGAAAGTGGAATATGTGAAGTTAAATCCACTTCACATATATCTCCCCAACAACCGAAGACGAAAAACAATAAAGGTCCATAGGGAAACGGAAAACCACCTGTGTCTTTTCACTAACAAAAAAAAATCACACAAAATGATGAATAAAGTAATTGCTATAGAAAACCCTGGTAACTACATGAAATAATTAAAATAACAATACACAACAATAATCTTGATTAAGAAAAACAAATACATCATGTCTCAAATATATATGCATGCCTTCATAAGCATGACACAAACCAAACTGGGTCGACCTCTTACGTTTGAAAATTAAAATATATGAATGAGCTCAAAATTTTAAATCTGTTTCTGGATTTTATTTTCTCTTTTCTTTTCTTTAAGTGTGCACACGTATTATAAAACATAACCAGAAACTAAATGAAAATTAACTTGAAATTAAAATTCAAGAAAATAGCAATTTTTTATAAATTGCAAGAAATGTTGGTTGTTTCCAACATCAAATACTTTTTTTTTTTGAGACATGAAACTAAGTAAAAAAATAAAACACAAAGCAAATAATACATGTAATAAATATGAGTACTCCATAGATGAAAAAAATAAAAATAAAGTGAAATTAAATACCAAATTGTTTTTTTTTTAATGTAAACTGTTCCAAAATGGCATGAAAATGAATAAACATGGAAAATTAGGAACAGATTGTATAAATTTGCATGTTTCTGTGATGGCATATATACGAAAAAATTTAACTGATAAACAATTTAGAGATCATACGTTATGTGTGTTCGTTTTTTTTTTTATTTTATTTTATTTTTTTTTTAAACTTAATTATGATAACTTATTTGATGTGTTTTGAAAATTTAACAATAAGTTTAGACAGGAACAAAAAAACGTATTTTGCGAACTACGAAACAGGCGAGATTGTAAAAGAAAGAGATTGTGTGTGTGTGTGAGTGCAACTTGCACAAACATCATAAATTTGATGATATATGTACATGATCTGTACCAGGCGAAGTCTGCACGAGTCTGTAAGAAGAGAGGAGGTGTACACCTGTTTGAAGAACGAACAAAATTCGTGAATAAGGAAATCTTATCACGTGAACAGTGTTTTCAGTGGGTGAAAACAGCAAAAACGAAAAGTAAAATTCTTTTTTTATATAACGATATGTCAAAATAGAAGCAGAAATTGTTTTATAGCCTAGCAAATGAGTATGATATTGCAGTAAATGAGTATATGTGTAACATTGAATTAAAACTGGCTGGTATTGCATGTAGTGAACTATGAAAAATAGAAAAAAAACACAATAGAAGTCCTCTATGTATTTAAATATTTTGAGAGTGAAGGGTAGAAATTTAAATTGAGAAAAGAAAAAAATGTGCTTATAACTGTAAATGTAAAAAAGAGCATCTGACATGTAAACAAGTTTAATGTAAAATGTTTAGTGCGAAATACCTCAATGAGAGTATCTTACTTGTTTTCATTTTTTTTTTTTATAAAAAGGAGAGAGTGGTAATTAAGATGATAAAGAAAGGACAGTTGTTACAATTTTAAGTGTATGTAAAAAAAAACAAGAAAAACACAAGTACTGAACCTAAGCGGGATAGAAAAGTCAACGGTATGTGTGTAAACAAAACCCAAAAGTTTGAGTTTTCTATGAACCACAAATAGCATACGCTATACGATGAACTAACGTGTGTGTGTGTGTGTGTATAACCTATGAACTATGCAATGAGAAAACTATGAGCAATGATTTCCGTGTATACAAAAAATCCGAAAAAAACAAAAAAAACAACTATGAACTATTCTATGAGCAACTATGAGTAACTATGAGCGAATTTCCCTATATACACAAAAAAATCACAAACGATGAACTACTTGTATATAAAAAAAAAAAAAAGGAATACCGTCGAAAATGTCTATCAACCAGAACCTAGATTGATTTTTCTCTTTTTAAAAAAAAATAAAAAAAAAGATGTGGTAAAGAGGAAAGCAAATGTAATGGCCTTCTGAATCAAATGTGGCAAACCAAATGAAAAAAAAAATTATATATATAAGTCTGTGTAAGAGTATAAAAAAATAGTAACCAGAACAAATGTTAGGACTATAAATTGAAAAAGAATGTGCTTGTTTTACCTTGCCATAGGAATAGTTTACAACATTATTAAGATAACATAACTTTATTTTACCTTTACCTGTTTTTTTATAGACCTAAAAACAAGAACTTGAGTTGTCGTTAAACTTATACTCCGACAAAAAAAATGATGCGCAGACATCATGAAGTGTGAATTTATTACAGGTTGTCTCCCCTATGAATATGCATCTGTAAGCTGTAGACTACACAAAAAAAAAAAAAACCTGAAGAGTACACTCAAAATAATGTGAAAGAAGATGTTTAAAATATAATAGCATTAATAAACATTTAAGGTTGCTTAATAAAAAAATATTCAGTACAATACCTAAACTTGACAAATCACGAGCGTAGATATCAAGTAAAAAAAAAAATATTATATTGGAGTAGAGGAATGTATTGAGTCACCAGTAAAAAATAAAAATGGGACAATGTAAATAAAGGTGTATATAAAGTAACATAAAAGATATGTTAAATCGAGAAAATTAAGCAACTAGGTTTTGAGAAAAAAATGTTGTGAAGAAAAGAAAAAGTGTAATGTTCATGTGAACCGAGATACATATTTGCCTAGAATATTAAATTTTGAGTACCAATGGGATATATGACAGTGCGCGTGTAAAGTATTGAGTGGTCACAATGAATGAAATTAGCATTGAATTGACATGACATTGCATGTATGTCATTAGTGAACATGAAAAACATTGAACATTAAACGAATGTGTAAATAAATAAAAGGGGCACTGTTTTCGTATCTCAATAGTGTGTGTAAGAAATGTTAATTGAATGAAAAAAAAACAAGTGTTTGAATATATATAAAAAAATGTGATATTTAAGTAAGTTTAAATACTTATTTAAATTTATTATGAACGAAAATCAATTCCTATGAACATGCATGTAATATATTCCATTTTCAAATCAGCAACAGGCCTTATTCGCTGAATGAAAACAAAATATTTATTTCTGACATAAAGTTATTCCGCGAAAATAAGTCAATGAAAGAATAACATACATGAAACATAATAAGAAACGGAATAAAAGTGCAGTTGATTAAATTTTGAATTGTACGTTCTACTATAAAAAGAGTTTCTATTTATGAATTGAACAGCTGTAAAAACCGCAGAAGCGTAGATGTATCGTGTCGTATAAATGTTGAATGGGAGGAAAAAGGTAAGATGCGGGAAGCCTGAATGGACTTTAGAAAAAGGGAGTGACAGGCATTATCAGTTTAATATGAACAAGCTATAAACTCGTGTTCATCCATCCTTTTCTTTTTTTTTTTAGGTGGAATTTAAAGCTTAAATTTAACATTAATTGAGTGTTTGAAATTCAGAATAACTTAACATAGGGAGATTGAAATTGGCAAAATAACTACTAAGATAAAATATTGAATGAACTGAAATTAAAGTGAATTCTATAATTATTATTATTATTCCTTTTTTTTTTTGGAGTCTCATTATTATTTTTTTTTAGTACGTCACACTATAAGGGTGTGAAGGGAAAAATTACACACTTACATAAAGATAAACTGGAATATATATATATATATATTATAAACGTTGAAATACCTTAAAAATATATAATTGTAAATAATAAAAATATGAAATAGTTGCAAAATATATGTGCATAAACATGTATGTATAATAATATGCATAATTTAACTTCAAAAGAGTTTATAAGAGAATGGTCAAAATGAGGGTACACAAAAACTTAAAATTTCTCAATTTAATATATTACAATATGTGAAAAAAATAGAATAAAATCAGTAATGCAAACAAATCAAACCAGAGAATTTGCTTTCTCTATCTTACCTTAGGCTTCATTTGTAAGGTCTATGGAAAAAAAACTTTATCTCCATCTATTATACGTGTTATATTTATCAAAAACAAATCCTAACATAATAATTATGAACTTAAAATAAGATAAACAAAAGTATTTATAATATTAAGTTAAACTGTTAGAAAAAAAAAATAGATGCAGAGGGACAAGAAATTCTTTACAGTTAAATTCTTAACGTAAAATTATAGGCCAGCTATAAACTTAATCAATTAAGAAAAACACCAAAAGAATCAAATGCAATTCATGGCCGTCAAACAGAAATAAATGCACTATTTGTGAATTGCACTATGTCACCCTGTATTATTTTTTTACTATATTAAAAACTGAAAACTAAGTGATAAAAGAAAAAAAATCTGAAATTTTGAAGTACCTTTATAGGTGTCAAATAAAAGTTATAATAAAAATGAACCTTTATAATATTTTTGTTAGATATGCATTTTTTGCTTAAACTATGTGCAAATTTTTATTCAACGAAGCACACGCATCTTTTTCAACAATATTAAAAAAAATACTACAAAAGTGTGTATTTTCAACCAAAACTCGACTTAACAATAAGTAATTATGCATTAGACCATTCTCAAAATTATGCAAAGTACACATGAAATAATATAATTATCAAGCAGAAAAAAATATATATATAAGGTATATTATAAACAGTACACACCAACAAGCAAAAATTTTGTAGTGCCGAGCAGATTTTCATTTCGGCATGGTATTTTGTTTTGTTACGAAATTGATAGCCTATCATAAAGAAAAATCTTCTTTTTATTTATTTTTCTATCAATCAGAACAAATAGTTCAAAATCTAATTTTTTTTTAATTCTCTTCTTATCTAAAAAGAGGTAAAAAAGACTATAGTTGTAAAAGATATAGTCACTCATGCAGTCTTTTTATGAGTCCTAGTGTCAGTTTGAGCAATAAGATTTTTTTTTATCGATACACACAATTAAAAAATATGAAAACTTCGTTAAAAATTCTATGTAGCACATATAAATGAAAGAAAAAAATCATATAAAATATAAAGCCATTTTATAAAACTAGAGGCAGAAACTCAATGAAAATGTAAATATTGCTTGAGTATGACACTACATAATAATATTAAACTTTAAATAAGTGTTTAAGTTAAATTGTCTATTCCTGTAAAAATTTTCTTTTATGAAAGAAAAGTTTTTTTTTGTCGTTCAAGTTCCGGTAGGACTATCTTTCAAGCAGCAGAGAACCAATTACAGATATTATAATAAAAGACTTACCTTAGGAATAGCCTTTCAAGAATTTAATCACACGACATGCAAAATTACTACACACATTTCACTTTAATTAAAAAAAATGGTTGTAAAAGTTAAATATCAGCCCTTTCTATCTTTATTAATTTGGGCTCTGAATCTTTGATTAGCTAATGCGATATTTACTTTTTTTTTTTTAACTGATTGAATATACGTAAAACATATGTGAGGTAAGAGTAGGTCGTTGCTCTTCGATGAATCATCTTTAAAACGAAAACGCTTGAAATCTTTACCGATTATCGGCGCATCACTTTCGACAATAGAGAACAGTTAGTTTTTTGATAAGTGATAATTTTCTTGAAAATTTGGCACTGTACTGGGGCTTGATGACATATTTGTAACGTGTCTGTCAGAACGAAAGGCGGGGTGTCCATAGGTGCGACTTTCAACATAATATTATTCAAGAATCAAGATCCATGGAATTCAAAGTTTCTCTCGAGAAGAACAGTCTAGCTAATGCTGGCTGAGTCGGGACAAAACACAGACAGAGTTCCAAGGAGAGTGCGGTCAAAGGTGAAAGATAGAAAATGCGCTCAGTTTGTCGGTTGACCGGGGAAAATCTTGAATGCGCGTACACTGATTCAGAATACGGCGTAGAGTTGAAAGTTCGTAGAAAATGTAGTTTGACAGTCTGTCTAAAAATAGTATCCTTATGTACGATTGTGAGTCGAAGATGCAGGGCTACTCAGCAGGAGTACTACGATAGGCGTTGAAATCCATCGTCAGAAAATATTTTAATTTGGTAGAATAAATTACGTGAATTTTTTTTTTTACGATGTTTTCTTTTTAAACTAAAAAGCCCTCCTCTCCAGTTAAAGATGCTTGTGAGCGGCTGATGTACCAAATATCTGTGACGAAGAATATTGGTTGAAGAAATTTCACGTCGGTTGAGCTGCAAAAAAAGTAATTTGTTAATATCCAGGAAAACAGGTCACACAGAGTGAATGGATGCGAACTCAGGAGTTTCTTGATAAACAAATCTTTTTTTTATTATAAATTGCAGTTGACCATGGGTTCAGGTACAAGCATCAATAGGCACGGAGATGCCCGAGAGCACTGGAGAGGAGGCACGAATAATTACATGTCTTTAATCACAGACAAGCAGCGAGAGAATCTTGGCTGTTACGTAATTTCTTTTCGCTGTTACAGTGATGACATGGCGATAATTAGATACGCCAATTAGCCAGATAACATGCTGTTGTGGCGAGGACAATGTGAAAAGAAACAGATGGTAACAGTCCGTTAATGGTAATCCTATGGGGAAGATATGAATGTAAAATATGAATTTTAAGCGCCAGAATGGAGATATGGAATTTTGGTAAACCAGACAAAACCGCATGGAGTTCTTTCTCATGGGGTTAGCTTAAAGAATTAAGAACTGGGGTTAAAAATAGAATTGGTACGTTACAGATATTATATATTAAAGGCAGCTGGACAATTGGGAAAATAATGAAATACGTTAAAAGGAATGAAACCTTGACAAGCAAAAGTGTAGGCGAAAAAATTTAAGTAAAGTTTAGACGCCGAAAGAAAAGAGCGGATTATAATGGGAATAAATTCCTTTTCTTTCTTTTTTTTATAACGGCATGATTTATGCGGTGAGGAAAGAGATCCGAATGAATTAACGAACGCTTAATAAAAGAGAAATACAGGGAGTAGCTAGATTTTATAACACGAAAAACAAAATAATATTAAAGAAAGAGAAATTTAGAAAAAGTGAGGGGATGGGGGAACTAATTTTAAGAAAGTGGAATATGTGAAGTTAAATCCACTTCACAACATGTTTAATTCTGAAATTGATTTTTCTACACAAACATTCTTAAAATCCCGTATAACGCCGAGTACTTCCGCTAGTACTTGATAAACAACTTAAAAAATCACTTTCAAATACAATTCACCACATTTCTTAGCCTCCATATAGTTTTTTTCTTTTCTCTTTTTCTTCTATTTTCTCTCTCCTCTACTTTACTTTATTCAATTGTATTTAGACAAATATCTATAAACGTATATATATATATATATATATATATACACACTTTTTGCGTTTAGTACAATATATTATTTCCTTGTATATTAATGTATATTGAATCACAACCTAATTTATTTTGATAAATACATGCAATTAATTACACTAACTCTGTATACAGACTATCGCACAAGGGCTTAAATATACTTTAATGTTTTACCTGTAGTAAAAAAGTAGTTTACTTACAAAGTAAACTTACAAAAGTGTTCAAACCAAGTGCTGGATATCTTATGTATATAACCATTATTTCTAACGGAAAAAAGGAACATTTTTGCGTATTTTTTGTCAAGATAATCTAAAGAATATTTTATGTAAACTATCCTATGGACATTATAAACATATAATTTACATCCCCAGAAACTAGAATCTCTGACGAAGAAAATAAAAATATTCATTAACTTTAATCACAAACAATTAATCGTGTAATTAATGTTTAACGGTAAAACTGCGATGAGATCGTGCTAAATGATAGAACCATTTTAGCCCCGCAGCCTAAGAGTTTGTTTTCTACATTCATAAACCTATAAAAGTCAATAAAATTCCTTAACACTAGAACGACTGTGAGGGGCCATTTTGGACCCTACCAAAAGAAAAAATGTCGATTAGAACCGGATATTTCTTCATACAATAAGTTAAATGTAAACCGCCCAAAATAAGTTAAATAAATAGGTTAAAAGTCTTAAATAAAAATTCTGGTGTGAAATATTTTTATGAAACTTGTGTAAAATTTCTCGTCGTTCTAGTGTTAACCCGTGGTTGTCAAAATTCAAAATAAAAGTGTATAATAATAATAATAATAATAATAATAATAATAATAATAATAATAAGAACCTGCCTAGCCACCACTATTTTAATATGTTAAAAAATACTTTATTTAATGACTCAAACTGTACATAATTAAAGTTACCAAATATTATCTTTCAGAATTTTTGGTGGGAAACGAATTTCAGTTAAAACATCGAAGACTCCGCCCACATAGTTTTAGCAATTAATTGGCTAATTAAGTGTGTCATTGGGAAAGGCGGTATTAACTAATAGACAAATAAGACAAACGTCTAGGCCCGTAAATCGGAGAAGCACGGCTTTATAAACGGGAAATAATGATAATAAAAGTAATAGTAAAATTCCATAAAAATCTAATTTTATATAATTTAAAATTTGTAACTAATATGAATTCACAAAATATTTTTTCTTTTATTGCGTAAATAGCTGGCGAAAAAACAGTGTAATGTAAATGAGACTCGAGAACCACTTGTTTCTTGAAAGCTAGGAAGTTTCCGAAAGTTTAAATAAAATTTATTTAGTAGGCCAACCTACCTCGTTCGACGGGACAGGTTGGCCAGTGACTTGATGTCTTTCTGAGCTTCATATAGAAAATATTAATTAATATTAAAAAAAAAAATTCCTATGTGGTTAGGCTTTTAGATGCGCTGATTGTCCAAACTAAAAAGATATATATTAAAATTTTTAATTAAATAAAATAAATAAACAATATTGAAGAAAAAATGGGCCAGCAAGCAATGGGCCTGTCTCCCCTACTTTTCATGGAAAAAATGGCTTAACATTATTCCAGCAATGATCCTTTTGAGTCTCCGTTTCCGAAAGTAAAAGAATCCCCATAAAAAAAAAAAAAAACAAAAAAAAACATGCACAAACAAATTTGAAAAAGTAAAAAGGGGCAATCGCATACATCGACCTCCGCTATATAATGCAAAAAAAAAATCCTTTAAAAATATTGAAATACAAACGAGATATTTTAAAACAACTGTCCCATAGGATTAACAATAGCGAGTGGTTGTTTTCGCGGGTGAGAAGTAGCCTCTTCAGGTAGTAATATTGTAGCACGTACGTAAAATCGAATCTAATTTCTAGATTTTTTTTTCTCTTGCAAGATCTTCTTGAACAAATGTAAACAGCTCTATTTTATGATCTCTTTTCTAGCCATTCTTTAAAGAGATCATAAAATTTTTATTATGGGGTACTTCTAGACTAAGTTACTGTAACGTAGCACTTTAAGAAATGGCGAATTTCTGGATGATTTTGCATCAAAAAACGATTTCTTTCATTTCGTATTCTAAGAACCCCATTCCTTCATACATGAAAGAAATCATGAGGTCTGAAATCGATAGAATGACAAAGACGAAAAAAAAATTATAAGAATCCCCTTCAGAAAACTCTCTTTTAATGTTTATCTTTTATATGCATCTCCATTAATGAAATTCATATTACTGATGAAACTAAAACTCACAAAGCCTGATTAAACATAAATAAATAAATTGATGATCATAATTTGCATACATTGAAATTTCTTTTGCTTTCTGTAATAATTTCAGAGCTAAGTTGTTTAACCCTTCTTTGCATGAGTTTTTCTTTTACAATTGTGTTTTTTTATACATATATTAAATATTAGACACCAGAAATTTTAAGATAGATTTTTAACTTTGTTCAGCAACATAGTTCACGGGAAATTTACTGGATTAATATTTCTATATAAATATAGTGGTGGCGAAAAAGTTGATTTATTTATTAAAAGTTAAATAAACAGTAATGGAAATTTACATCACTATGCAATTAAGGGTTAAAGACTCTTGACAAGTTACATACTTTTTTAAGAAATTATATTGGATTGTCCGGAAAATTTGTGCCGTTTGGGAAAATTAATTCGTACCAGAAAATTCTGCCCGTTAATTATTAGACATTAGCTATAAGAATTAATGTCTAATAATTAAATGATAGAATTTTCCGGTACGAATTAATTTTCCCAAATGGCACGAATTTTCCAGACAACCCAAAGCCATTAAATAATAAGCCCAGTCAGATAAATGGGAAACTTTTCGCAAGTTGAAAATAGCGCCATCTAGCGGTTGGGAGTGCTGCATTCGGCACCAAGAATATTTTAATAAAATTTTGCTTCTAAAATTAAAGCTTAAAATAAGGAGTTCATATTTTCTAAGAAAGTCGTTTGTAAATTCCGGTGTCAGTCAGTAATTTCACATTTTACGAATAGAATTTGTCTGTGCCGGAAAGGGTTAATTGCATAGTGATGTAAATTTCCATCACTTTTTATTTAACTTTTAATAAATAAATCAACTTCTTCGCCACCACTATATTTATATAGAAATATTAATCCAGTAAATTTCCACATTTTTTTTTATTATAGTTTTAGCTTTAATGTAAAAGATCCCAATAAATAGCAAGCTTTTAAAGGAAGTGCAAAAATAAAAAATAGATAAAAATCGTATAAAATATCGATATAAATAAATCGTATCGTTTCTCTGCGACGCACTTCTGTTTTGTCCTCCTTCCGCAGCAGAGGTTTGGCGCTAGTGTGTCGCTAACAAATTTAACACTATCTGACTGGGCTTATTATTTAATGGCTTTGGGACAACCCAATAATTGCATAGATGCCAACTTCTGTTAATTATTCCGGAGTTTTATAAAAGAGAAATATATTTAAACCGGAAAGTGTTTATAAGGAAATGTGTCTTTTTTTTTTCTATAAGATGCTTATAAGATTTCATTTTAGAATGCTTGATTAAATAAAATTTCCGGTTGTAAATATCTTTGTCTTGGGTTAGACTCCGGAATAATTAAGAAATGTTGCCATCAATGTAATTGAATCGTTCATCATTTTTGAATATGGGGAATATCCCCAATTTATATGTTATTACTTTCTTCTATCTTTACAAGAAGAAAGTAAATTATGATTCATGAAAAATTTCGACTTCCGGTTTTCGACGTATCTTCCGGTTTATACGTTTTAGAAGGTCCTGAACACGATTTGACTGTTTTTAGAAAATGTCTGTCTGCGAGTCTGTGACTCTGTCTATCTGCCTGTCTGTCTGTATGTGACACAAATTTTGTGGGCGCTCTATCTCAAGAACTAATGCACGAAATTTAATAAAACTTTACATTCAGTTAGTCCTTGATATAAATTGGTGCTGATTAGTTTTTAGTGAAAATCTTCCAACAGATGGCGCTGCTATGCTGCATTTTTTGGAATTTCCGCGATAGCTATATCTCAAGAACTAATGCACTCATTTTCATCAAACTTCAGTTTCAGTTAGACCTTGACATAAATAGACGCTGATTACGTTTGGGTGTAAATATCCCAAGAGGAGGCGCTGCTATACCACCTTTTTCTCGATTTTCACGATAACTATATCTCAAGAACTAATGCACGGAATTTCATCAAACATCAGATTCAGTTAAACGTTGACGTAAGTTGTTGTTGATTAGGTTTTGGTCTAAATCTCCCAACAAGGGGCACTGCTATGCTACTTTTTTCATTATTATCACGATAACTATATCTCAAGAACTAGTGCACGGAATTTCACCAAACTTCAGATTGAGTTAGACGTTGACATAAGATGTTGTTGATTAGGTTTTGATCTAAATCTCCCAAAAAGTGGCGCTGCTATGCTGCATTTTGCAGGATTTACACGATTTTAGCAATAGTCATATCTCAAGAACTAATGCACGGAATTTAATAAAACTTTAGATTCAGTTAGACCGTGATATAAATGGGTGCTGTTTCTTTTTAGTGTATGCGAAATCTATGTGAGATAGAAGAAAGTTTTGGGATTGACACATCCCACTAGTATATTTATATATTTATTTATCATCTATATTTTCTATTTGTATGTATTTGAGGCATATGTAATATATTTTCACTCTAAATAATTAATTTTTTTCCTAGACACATATGCAAAAATTTATTTTTGTATAAAGATAATTCAGAATGGCTAGATGCTCACAGTCAAACATTTATGTCTTGACTGGAAAGATTGAGTGTCACAAATTTCGGCAATTAAATTTAGTAATACGTGGATTTAGCACTTAGCAATTTAAATCTGAAACCGCCGAAGTCTAGGTATTACCGGAAAAACATCCGCTAAAAAGCGTAAAAGAGAAGTGGAAACCAAGTTCACTAATACAAGCTAGGGTTCTCATTATGTTATAATGGGGGGCAATCATTCGCTAAACAAATCACTTGATAGTTCTCATTGGCCCTCAAAACACGAAAGTGATAATATATATATATATATATATATATATATATATATATATATATATATATATATATATACCGGGTACCCCATAAATTCTTTAAAACTTTAAAAAATCATTAAAAAGGAACAAATGATGTTAAAAAATTGCGGTATATACGAATGGGATTAGAGGGAAATTGAATTTTTTTAATGATAAAAAGTTGCGGTTCAAAAAATTACCGATGGATGGCACTGGCATACATAACATGAAGCAGATTTATGCAAATCGGGTTCTCAATAAAACACCTCGATACACATAGGTAGTTCATTCGATGTCAGCAGTATGCTATCGTTACCAGATTTAAGCATCGTTGGTTAAACTCTTTTACAAGAACGGGAAACCAGCAACCAGCGCATTGCGTAAATTCCGTACGGCAGAAGGACTCGAGACCATAAAAGAGCCTGTTTCATGTGCTGAGATACTGAAGCTTGTCAGACGCTTCGAAGTATTTCGGGTATTTTACTATAAGCCTAATTTGCATACATCTGCTTCATATTATGCATGCCAGCGTCATCTATCGGTAATTTTTGAACTACAACATTTTTTGTTATTGAAAAATCCGATTTCCCTCTAATCCCATTCGTGCAAACAGTAACTCTTTAGCATCATTTGTTCCTTTTTAATGATTATATATATATATATATATATATATATATATATATATATATATATATATATATATATATATATATATATATATATTAATCTTCATATATCTTTATTTATATCTAAATTCACAGTAATAACTTCATTGCCTGTAATTTATTTTTAGCTTATTGTTCTTCTTTTTAAAGCTAGATGGAAGCAATAGCATTTCTCTTTTTTTTAAGCTCGATGGCAGCACCAGCCCGTCTTTTTTCTTCTTTTTTGTCTGCCTTGCTTCAGAATTACCTCCTAGAGATTTTGCATGGCACATGATGCACAATTTAGTATCTTACTTTATTCTTATCACATTTTATTCCTTGGTGAGTTGTGTTTATTATTTTTTAAGTTTTTTATCTATTACAGAAGTATTATATATATATATATATTATCCCTCCTCCCCCCTCCTTTAGATTTTTTGATATGGTCGTCTGTCCTTTTTAGACCTATTGCTGCCAATTTTCGACGATATAACAATATTTACTATGAATTACTATGAAGCTCCTCTGAAGAATCCCTTTGAAAGATCCCCTTGAACTCACAAAATGCATGAAAAGCTCTATAAGTATTAATGTCACTCCATAACTAATTGACTTTTAATTATAAAATTTAAAACACATATTACAAAAGTTTTTTTTTTATCAAATAAAGATCTAAAAAAAGTATTCATGCATATAAAGTTTTTAATTTGATTTAAAACATAATACACTTTTTACGAAAAAATTATTCTTGCATGCATTGTGCACATGATTTTTCACATTTTAATTCCTAAAACTAGCCAAAATTTGTTTAATAAGTACAGATATAATGTGTTCTCAAATGACCTACAATAAAAAAAATTAAATGGATTGATCCTGAGAATTTATTTTTTATTTATTTATTTATTTATTTATTTAATTATTTATTTTAAGAAACTCGAAGTATCGAGTCATATATATATATATAATGTATATTGCAGCTTCACGGTGAGAAGCTTGAACACCTCAAATAAAGGTATATTGTTTCAACTAGTTGTTTTTTTTTCTTTCTAAGATCGCTTTGTCACGTCACAGAGTAGGAAATCACGAAAAAACAAATGCGCGTTTTAACCGTTCTATTCTTCGCATTAATGTCCACAAGGTGTCTTTTTGTACTAAATCGATGATGCTCTACAACTTAGTACATCACTTTTTTTCCCTATCTCTTTCCGTTTTCGAGATAGGAATGCTAACTTCGCAGTTCTCCACCAGGTGGCACCGTAGGCAATTTCAAACAGTAGCGCATGCCTACTTTACTATACCTAGACACCACTTTTATGAATATAGCAGCAGCCGTTCCAAAGTTAAAAGGGTGGCAATGGACTTTAGTGGGCATACTGTATATAAATACAAAATTAGTCGTTAATCCCAAACTTATTACTTGAGAAACATAATAATAGGTCATTTTGTGCATGTTAATACATTCACTCAAAATTTCATGAAATTCTAACCAACCATTTTTGAGAAATCGTGCGCACAATAACCAAATTCACCGTTTTGAGAAAATTTACTTTAAAGATGAAATTACCCTCTTGATCATATAGAAAGATCTTCAACTCTTCTACACGTACCTTCTCTTCTAAAGTGATTTTTGTTCCTTTTTAGCACTTTCCAACCTAGTTGAAAAGTGCTTATGACTTCGGTTTGTCTGGTTAGCACTTTCCAACCTAGTTGAAAAGTGCTTATGACTTCGGTTTGTCTGGCCGTATGGCCGTCTGCCGTCTGTCCGTGCTCTAACTCCCGTAAATATGCTCGGATTGCTCTGCAATTTTTATATGTTATTGTCGTTATCTATAGCATGTTCCCTATTTCAACGGAAGTGTGTAGCACTTATAGTTTTATTACAGGGACACTCAGAAGAATTCCGTTACATTGCGGTCTATGGGGAAAAATCATTTGCGGTTTATTTAAATAATGTTTCACTATTTTAAACGCATTGAAATTTATATATATCACTAAGGTGCATTAAAAGAAGCTTAATATGGAATAGGGTGTGCATAGCACTTATAGTTACTTTACAGGGACAGTCAAAAGAATTCCGTTACATGACGTCTATGGAGAAAAATCGTCTGCGGTTTATTTAACCGTTTGAGGGGCGGTGGTATATATTATATACCACCTAATTTTAATCCGATTCAAACCAGAAACTTTTAATTAAATTTTACTTTTTTAACTTTGACGAGAAAAAGTTGAAAAATTGCTTATTTTTATTTTGAACTAAATTCTTTCCTAAATTCCGGTGGGAATTCAACGTTACAGGAGCACAAGCGCTTGCCCCTGAAAGGGTTAAATAATGTTTCACTATTTTAAACGCATTGAAATTTATCTATATATATCTAAGGTGCATTACAAGAGGCTTACTACAGAATAGTGTGTGTATAGCAGTCATCGTTCATTTACAGGGACACACAAAAGAATTCTCTACTGTCTATTAACACTAATTCCTGGAAGTGCGTTTTAAGTTACTAAACGCGATTTTAATTTTAACTCGCTTTTTGTCTATTACGTGGTGTGTATAAATTCTGTAGATCCTATACAGGGCAGCACAAAAGTTCGCGAACACATTTCCGTTTATTGACAGAAACTCTAGAAAGATAATTTTAAACTGTGCTACGCGTTTCCTAACTAAACTAAAATTTGGCATCCTAGCGTATACAAATCTATAGATCATATACAGGGCTGAGTAAAAGTATTCGGATATTTTTCCGAATATTGTATCTGTTGGAAATTCCTGAAATTATGTTTTTAAATATGTTATGCGTTTTCCAAATTGTTTACTTAGATGTTATCTTTTAGCTTATTAAACGGTATGTTTTGTAAAATTATTTTGGAAGCGTTGGAAAGTGCTACATAATCTATGCTTGACGCATGATTTTTCGTTCTTGTTTAATATTCCTGAAGAATCATATTTTGCATACCATATAAGCTATTTAAAAAAAAAAAAAAAAAAAAAAAAAAAAAAAAAAAAAAAAAAAAAAAACGATTTTTTGATACTTTAAAGGGTACATGACCCCACTTTTATATCACAAATTTCTCAATCACCGCGTTTATTCATAGAATTTGTAATATTTTTCTGTAGTTATATAAAGCGAAATATTATTTTTTAAAATTGTGGTAGAACTGTATGAACCCTGGTAAAAGTCGGCAGCTATGGTAAAGCGCTGCTTCAAGATGCAAACACGATTAAGTACGTACGTACGCTGCATTCTAGTCACCAATCTCAAGTTTCTAGTCACCAAGAATGGCCTGGGAACGAGAAAGGACCACGCATAAATTATATGGAAATGTGGTCTCGCTTAGAATTGGCTGAAATTTGGATATGTTGTAGTTCATGCGATGCTGATCAAATATCTCAATGGGAATTGGCTATTGAAAATAACTAGTTTTGATGCAATGATCATCGAGAGATCTTAATTAGTATTACATAGCTGTCGAGACCTTCCGTTTTTTTTCTAAGTCAAATAAACATAATATGAACAAGAAAAAAAATATTTAACGAAATATTACATGCTTCCATGTGGGTCTTAATTATCTTTTATTTTTCAATAACATTTCTTGATTTATTTCATTTGAAAAAAAAATGTAAGGTTGTCTAAGAGATTATGACACAGATGTTATGTTTTTAAAATAAGACGAATCCTAAATATTTATTAAATAACAGTAGCTAATTAAAAATCTCATGAAAACAGGAGAAATTTCACTAAAAAAATGTCTGATTCAAGTCATGTTTATTTGACTTGTGAAGAAAAAAGGAGGGTTGACAGCTGTGCAATTTGAATTAACATTTTCCTATGGTCACAGCATCAAAACTAAGCATTTTTCAGAGTTGCGCCAATTCAGACATTTGATTAGAATTGTATGAACTAAAACATAATAAAATTTCAGCCAATTCCACCGGGACCACATTTCCATATAATTTGTGTGTCGCCCTTTCGTTCTTTGACTTACACTATTCTGTTTTTAAATTGTTGCCGAAATTGTTTTGTTCTTCATTCTTGAATAATTTTTATTTTTCTTGAATATAGCAAACTGCAGAAGGTGAAATATGATGTAACGTTTTCTGAAACAAACATACGAATATTAGAGAAAGAAACTGAAATATCTATGATGAACAAACCGAAAACATATGTTAAATGATCAGATGTGCCAATCCCAAAACTTTCTTCTATTTCATACATGTTAATATTTTAAAATAACAGAATATGAAATTTGATAAAATCCCGTGCATTAATTCTTGAGATATTACTATCGCTAAAATAGTGTAATTCCAAAAAAATGCAGCATAGCAGCGCCACCTGTTGGATTGCTTACACCAAAAACGAATCAGCACAGATTTATATCAAAGTCTAACTTAATCTAAAGTTTTATTAAATTCCATGCATTAATTCCTGAGATATCATTATCATTAAAATAGTGTAAATCCAGAGAAATGCATCATAGCAGCGCCACCTTTACACCAAAAACGAAACAGCACCAATTTATATAGGTCTAAGTGAATCTCAAGTTTTATTAAATTCCATGCATAGGTTTTGAGACATGACAATCGTTAAAATTGTGTAAGTCCTGAAAAATAGCGCATACCAGCGCCACCTGTTCGGAGATTTACACCAGAAGCTTTAAGCAACAACTTATATCAAACTAAATCTGATGTTTGATGAAAATCCGTGCATTAGTTCTTGAGATATAGCTATCTGGAAAATCGTGAATAATGTAGCACATCAGCGCCGCCTGTTGGGCGGTAAAAATCAGAACCAATAATTTATCCAACGTATAACAGAATCTGAAGTTTTATGCAAATTCGCGCATTAGTTTTTGAGATAGAGCTATTGCGGAAATCGGAAAAATTGTAGCATAGCAGTGCTACCTGCTGGACGATATACACCAAAATCTAATCAGCACCAATTTATATGAAGGTCAAACTGAATCTAAAGTTTTATTAAATTTTGTGCATTAGTTCTTTAGGTAGAGCACCCACAAAATTTTTGTCACATACAGACACACAGACAGACATACAGACTCACAGACAGACATTTTCTAAAAACAGTCAAATTGTAAACAAATAAAATAAGTTGAAACTGGTGTGAAACACTAAGAACTAAAATAACTTCTTAAAACACCATCAAAACGTTAAAATGCGCTAGGCCTTTCGTAAGATCTGAGTCTTTCTTCGTCAGGCGCAAAAAGACGTGCGTCTACTATGAAAGTAGCAGCAAGACTGAAATGAGAGGTAAGGGAGAGGAAACAAGCTGATGCAACAGCCAATAGGAAAGTAGAAAACAACAGCCAATAGGAAAACAGAAGACAACAGCCAATCACAGAAGAGTAAAATCAAAACAATAGAGAATACAAAATAGAAGGGGAATAAGGAAGTGAAAAAAAATATAAATAAATAAATAAATAAAGCACACAAATATATTAAAAAATGGAAACAGATTAAAATTAAGAATTAAATAAGTAACCAAAATATATAAATATATATAAAAAACAGACTAAAATTAATTAATACAAAATAAATTATATGGAAGTACTGAAGAGGTTTTTCCAAGCAGCAGAGAGCATTGTGGAATCAGATTTATCATTAACAATAACTTCACGATTAAGATAAATAGCTACATTTTCCAAAAAGTCCAAAGCTAATAGTATCTCTGAATTGGACTTTTTTGAAAATGTAGCTATTTATCTTAATCGTGAAGTTATTGTTAATGACAAATCCGATTCCACAATGCTCTCTGCTGCTTGGAAAAACCTCTTCAGTACTTCCATATAATTTATTTTGTATTAATTAATTTTAGTCTGTTTTTTATATATATTTATATATTTTGGTTACTTATTTAATTCTTAATTTTAATCTGTTTCCATTTTTTAATATATTTGTGTGCTTTATTTATTTATTTATTTATATTTTTTTTTCACTTCCTTATTCCCCTTCTATTTTGTATTCTCTATTGTTTTGATTTTACTCTTCTGTGATTGGCTGTTGTCTTCTGTTTTCCTATTGGCTGTTGTTTTCTACTTTCCTATTGGCTGTTGCATCAGCTTGTTTCCTCTCCCTTACCTCTCATTTCAGTCTTGCTGCTACTTTCATAGTAGACGCACGTCTTTTTGCGCCTGACGAAGAAAGACTCAGATCTTTCGAAAGGCCTAGCGCATTTTAACGTTTTGATGGTGTTTTAAGAAGTTATTTTAGTTCTCAGTCAAATTGTATTCAGGACCTCCTAAAACATATAAATCCGTATAAAACCAAAAATCGAAAATTTTCACGAATCCAATACTTTCTTCTTGTAAAGCTGGAAGAAAGTAATAAACGAATTAGAACTGTAAAATATTAAGCATAATTTTATCTATCAGTTTGCGAAAATGTAGAAATTTTAGAAACCAGTCTGAATATGCTCAATTTCGCTGTTTGCCAAAAGCTAATATAGCTTTAATTAACGCATAAGCGCCTACGCGAAAGGCGGAGACAGTCAAAATTGAAAACTGAGCATGAGCTACAGAATATAATTCAGCTGTGTAACCTGAAAGAAACAATTAAATACAGAGAATATTGGAAATTGTTCAGCAGTGAATTGTGATCTATGTTCCGTGTAAATTGCTAGAGTTAAGCGACTTGGCAACTCATAACTGAATAACAAAACTTAAACTTTGATAAAACTTGCGGTAATTTTATTTATAAAAACTAATTAAACATGCTATTTTTATCACACAGTATTTCATGTTTTCAACTTTGTATGCATTGTAACTCTATATATTTTTTAATTAACTAGGTTTATTTTAATCATGAATAGTAGCGATCTTCTGTAACCGGGTTACCATTCATTTCCTTTTGACGGTGGGGTTTTCGGCGGCCGAGGTCGCATCCACCATTAACGTGACAGTTGATAGTTGTTTTCGTGATTGATTAAGAAAAATCAATTGCATATTTGAAAATCACCTTGTATAAAATGGTTGAATAAAAAATGTCGCTGCCTTCTGGACTTTTATGACGTTTAGAAGAAACATTTTCTTTTAGATGCTGTAAAGATATGTTGTAAGAAAATCGTTTTAAATTTGATATTTTAAATTTATCGTTTTAAATATGATGTAATTTTTACAATTAAAATCTTCACACGTAATATTTTAACTATTTTAAAGTTTTCTTTCTGTTTCAAGATTCACATGTAAATAAATATACAATTCAATTTAAAATAAAGCGTTTGGAAACTCTATAAGAAAATAGTTTTAAATATGACATTTTAAGTATATTGATTTAAATATATCGTTTTAAATATGACATCTCCAATATATTGTTTTAAATATATCGCTGACGTAATTTTCACCATTAAATGCTTTTCGCATGCAATAGCATAATTAATTTAAAGTTTTGTTTCTTTTTAAAATTTACGCGTAAATATATTTTTCAATTGAAATGTGTTTGTAAATACTATATCCGATAAGGCGGAATGGTAGTTTCTAAAAATTTCCAGGATCCAAGGAACAAAACAAAAATGTCAAAAGTGGGTGTTGGCATTTGAAAAATCAAATTTGGAATATTTTTCAATATGTAGATGACACTTATTTTTAAAATTGCATTCATATTCGGAAAATAAGCATAATCCCATGTCGCAGCGGTTCCCAACCTTCGGTACGCGTACCCCTGGGAGTACGTGGTGGAAAACAGTCGGGGATACGTGAAAATTACATTGATAATGATGGGTAACGCAAAGAATAAAACTTAAAATGAAAACAGAAAATAAAACTGTATCCTTTTCTTTACCAAGATGGACTTGTGTAAAAAGTAATATAGCTTATGAAGGAAAATACCTAAACTTAGTAATTGCTTGATCATTTGTTGTCATTATCTCCACCCACTCCTAATAACATCTTGCGATTTCGCATGTGTCCCTTCTCTTTTTTTTATTTTTTTTTTCTAGTAATTCTAGAAATATCTAGATAAAACACGAATCGTATCGGGTCTTCTGGTTTAGAAGATTTTATTTAAAACCCATTTGAAAGCGGGTCGTCATTTTAGTGTTCGACTCATCAGCATTAGCATAAACTCATTAACGTGTATTAATGGGTGTAGCTTCATCCCTTCTTTGTGAGTGCTTGTTTTGACATATTTGTCTAACATTTAGTGTTTTGAGCGACTTAATGTTGATATTGTGTTGCAGTTCCGACTGGATAAGTGGTTGAAAATTGAGATTCGTAAGCGAACTGCCTCTAACATTGGTAACTAGCATAAGAACGTTACTAATGAGCGAAAACAAAAATATTTGGGGCGGGTTTATGTGAGAGGGGTACGCATACATGAAAAATCTAAGCAAGGGGTACGTGAGAGAAAAAAGGTTTTGAAGCGCTACCTATCGAATTCTTTACCTGTTACATCTCTCGGTAATAATTTGTTAATAAATATAGTATGGGGTTCCCATTTATATTCTTTTTGTTTTGTTTTGTTTTAAACCGAACGTAAAAAGTTTCCATTTCTCTCTTCCTTTCTAAACTCAATATTAAAAGTTTAAAAGTGGCAATATATTCAAAAGTTCTATTGGCTTTTCTGTGTATCGAGAAAGCGGATATAAATAAGAAAGCCCCCAAGATAACTTCAGTGCAAGAAATCGATAGCTATTATATTTTCGCATAGTGTCGCGGGATAGGAAAAATATTTCTTCGCTTATTTTATGATGTAAAGGAATGTTCAGCATTCCAAAAAACAATAGATTTTAAATATGGAGCGCAAGAGAGACTTGCTACGCGAGTTTAAATTACATTCTTAATGTTCTTCACAAATTGGATAAAAATAGTTTGAAAATTAATTAAGTGTATTTGTTACAGAATAAATTGTAGTAAAAATGTAAAAAAAACGCAATTTACAGAGTACATGTTTCCTAATTGCATCATAAAAGTCCAGAAAAAAAAAAAGAATGGAAGTATTAATCCATTTTTATCAACTATAGTTCCTCTACGATGTGATATACAAACTACTCATATACCGGGAGTGGAGTTGTTTTACAACTGGGAATCCTATTGAAACAATAAACTGTTTCTGTTTTTGTTTCAACTATAGCGTTAATTCTTTGACTGTTTATGGGTATAATGACTTGTTTTGATATTTGAATGAAAATCATTCAGTTATGTGCAAAAGCATGGCTGCCAACCTTCGTATTCTTTTTAATCAATTAACCTTCTTTGCATGAGTTTTTCTTTTACAATCGTGTTTTTTTATACATGTATTAAATATTAAACACCAGAAATTTTAAGATAGATTTTTAACTTTGTTCAGCAACATAGTTCACGGTAAATTTAGTGGATTAATATTTCTATATAAATATAGTGGTGGCGAAGAAGTTGATTTATTTATTAAAAGTTAAATAAAAAGTGATGGAAATTTACATCATTATGCAATTAAGGGTTAAAGTTAGATATTTTGTCCAGAAAAAGATTTAAATTAAGCCATATAAAAACAATGGCTCTAAATTAATTTTATTTTATTATTTTTTTAAAGAAAATTTCTGGTTTCAATTGATTAAAAAAATATGAAATTCTGTGTCTATGCTTTTGTGCATGCCCAAATTATTCATTCGGACATCATAATATGCCCATCATTACTTCTTACTACGGTTCGGGACGTATGCGTCCTAGTGGGCTATTTTCTTTTACCGCTTTTTGAAAAACAATTTCTGCCATATATATATTTATACTACGGTATTTTCAAGATAAATCCACCACAAAGAATTTTTTTTTGTAAATTGTGGTATGGCTGAATATAGTTACAGTCGCCAGTCCTGGACCATAATCAAATAGTTAATGTTTGTGCTTAAAACTCTGATTTGTTTTCACCAACGAAAAACGCTTTAGATCTTCAATATTTTATATCGTTAATTTAGATTAAAATTTATTTTAGCATTCATTACAATATTACGTCAATTTCTTAATGTAGCTTTGACAAGAATGATATGACCTGTAGATGTGCAGGCGTACGGTACAGAATTTGAAAGCCTTAAGAATATTTTTAGTCATTAAAAAATAACATTCATAACCCTATCGGGAAGGTAATAATTTCTACTGAATCCAAAAACATACAGTTTCATTTTTTTCTTTCCTTGCTGAATCCAAGCTGAAATGACCGGTAAATTCCAAAAGCTCTATTATCTTTTCTTTTTTGAAGGAAGGGGTATAAAAAAGAATACCCCCAAAATATCTTAGGTGCCATGAATCGATAGCTATTGTTTTCACATGCTGGCAAGTGGTAGAAAAAATAGTTACTCCGTTTGCTTTACTTATAAAAGAATGTTGGATACTCTCTAATTAAAATAATAATAATAAAAGTTCTTGCGGCCTGTACCGGGAGGAAAAGGTAGCTTTCCTATACTTGTTTTAAAATTTTAGCTAATGTTACTCGAAAACAGCAAGCTAAAATGCAAAGACACCGTTTACAAAAGATTCGTTAATACTGAATTTGAATAAGAAATTCGCCAAATTAGTCAGCTATAGCCAAGTTAGCTTCATTTATGGAGACATATTTTTGGTCGCCAAATTTGGCGATATTTCGCCAAGTGTAGCCAAGCTTGGCGAGAATTTAACGTTAACGGCAGGCCTTGGAGCGGTCTCTTTTTCACCACCACAAATTTTTTCAAATTATTTTCGTGGCACATTATTGCAACAATTGCAAGAAAAAGATCAACTCGAAATGGGTTTCTACAACATTTGTAAGATAAATCTAAAACGAAAATTTTCACAAGGAAATAGAGGTGCTCAAAAGTTAGATTTGGTCTCTATTATTAGAGACCACTTCGAGGCCTGTGACGTAGACGTGGACATAATTTTGTGCGTATGATTGGAAAAATGATTACAACAATGAAAGATGATAATTTGCGAGAAATAATGTTCAATAAAACTCATAATTTTTTTGTAATCTGCTCTTTTATTTCAAAATGTCAGCCACCCTAGAATTCCGAACTGCTATATCTCAGCCATTTTTTAAGATAGAGACAAAACGAAAAATGCTCCGGCATCCTTGTATTAAGACCTAACAGTTAAACAAAATATAAATTTGAATTTTTGATTTTTTTTTTGTATATAGTACATAGTTTTTAGTTTTAAATCTTTTAATTGCGGCCATTTTGAAACAAGAGGGCGGACCAAGCTGGCCAACGAACTCGGTCAAGATATTGGTGAGCCTAATACACATGATTAGTTTCATCTAAATTGGTTTAACAAATACGAGTGCTATCGTATGTTAAAGATCACACACATACACACACACACACACACACACACACACACACACACACACACACACACATTTATATATATATATATATACATAATATATAAATCAATATTTGAACGAAGGGTGATTTTAGGGTCTGGGGATGATGATCGGTGAAAATATACTGAAATTTTTCGGAATTGCTTTCCACCGAACGGCTGCAATAGGTAGCTTTTTACTTTTTATAATGAAAGTTACCTAAAATGAGAGGATTAGCAGCTATAAAACATGGTTTCTTTTCTTTTCTTCTTCATTTTTTCTATACTTGTAAGAGCTTTTACGTAATAAATTCAAAAAGATCTTTCTTACTAGAAATAGTGTATAAAAAATAAGATCCAATAAACCAATTTAAAGTCTAAACACACATTTTCTTAAAGACATTTCCCGATTCAAAACGTGTTTGGCTTGGTTCCGACTCCGGTAGTATACCGAAATGTTGCTATCTATGGTATTTATTCAAATTTTCAGTAGGCTAAAACTAAGTAATTGAACAGATTATGCTAAAATTTCAAAAACAGTTTCATATTTCACATCATTCGTACATCATCATCATAAAGCACATGAAACATTCTTGCGAATATGGAATATTTTTAGACAGATTAACATAATAACTCTAAGAACACAATGCGTGACTACCATATATTTCAGTCTTTTTCACATAAATAGTTTTGTTGTTCCTTGTAAATTTGAAACAAAAATGTTCATTCGTATCTTAAGAAAATTTCTTGAAGAGACTATCACATTTGACATTAAATTTAATAGCATTTATAAGTTTTATAATACATTTTCATAACCCATTAACAATTAGTGAAATATTTTTAGACACATTAAGATTTTACTATAAGTAACACAAAGCATAAGATCAAGAAGCATTTCTGGATATTTATCTTTTTAAGTAGCCAATATTTCTTACCCATCATAACACACGCGTGTCGTCTGATTTTAAAATTTAATGTATATTCCATGATATGCATATATTTACTGTAAGAAATTTACTATTTACTCATTTCCTTTTCTGATGCACATTTTTGGCATTTTATATATTTTATAATTTTTGTAGTACCACGTTCAGCTATTTCAAGTATTTTTTAGATTAAATGTGTTCAAGCCAGGCAGTTTTAAATGTAGTCTTAAGTAATTTCTCGTGTAAAAGTTTCTTTATGTGACATATAGCAGAAGAAATAAAAACATATCTCATTCAATAAATAGCTTGAAATATTGTAAAATACAACAGTAACCAGAAAAGTTATAAAACTTTTATGATATATACAAGAAAAGAAAATTTGATGTCTGAAATTTTTTAAAGGCTTTTTATATAATTTTTCCGTGTTCATTCTATTTTCAACTTTTGATTTATTTATTTTTTGAAAATTTAGTAAAACGAAAAACTTTATTTTTGAATTTTGTATTTATTACTTCTATTTTTACTCTATAACATTATTTTTGCAGAATAAGACAAAAATAACTACCAAGGAATGCGTTAGTAACAAATTTGGAATTGCGCCCCACGTTGGGATCCACTGCTCTAGCATATAGATAAAATGTGCCTCAAAGGCAGTTAATTTTTCTTTTCTTCATGATTGAAATATAATAATATAGTCAACCCCAAATTTATCGTAAAAGCCTGTTCCATGGAATATAGAAACGTCAATGTTACTTTCAATTCTTAAATAAGTTAATGATAATTCAGATGTCTGAAAAAATTTATTTTGTCCAAAAGTCCTATATTCCAAAAGTCCTATTGGCTTTTCTTTCTTGAAGGAAGGGATTTATAAATAAGAAAGCAGTCAAAGTAACTTCACTGCAAAGAATCGATAGCTAATACTTTCACATATTGGCGAGCGATAGGAAAAGAATTTATCCACATTTTTTACTCGTGATGCTGGACTGCCACTGGCAACTATTTTTTAATTCTATCTCGCACCACTTTCTCAAAATAAAAATCTTTCGGATACACTTTGAAAACATGTGCAAGAGAAATCCACTACAAAATTATTATTTTTTTAATAGTGGTGTAAAAATAGTCGCCAGTGTCAGCCCTGATGATTGAATATTAAAAATTTATATTAAACAATTACATTAATATTAAACATTTTGAAAACGTAACAGATTACAAATCTGTGGCATGAGAAAGTGATAAGCTGCACGGCTTTAAATGCGATGTTAGCATTCTTTACAATTTGGAGACTAATATTAAACTCCGTTCTCAGTCGGAACAGTAGGTTGAATTCGTTATTTTATTTATTTATTTATTTATTTTTTTTTTTTTTTGAGGCAGTGATTGAGGTAGTGACTGCATAATGTATGATATCGATATACGAACGAATTATTCGAGCATGCGCAAAAGCATAGATTCCAATCGTCATGTTCTTTTTAATCAATTAAAACCAGAAATTTTGTAAACAAAAAAAGAAACAATATTTTAAAAGCAGTTTTGGAACGTGAAACATATATGTAAGCAGCTGATTGGAGTACGCTAATACAAAAATGGGTTCTCAAAATTGAGTGAAAGGTGGTACTCACTTTTAAATACGTCACATACTTAAAAATAGCTATTCCATGGATGTGTTCTTTTTTTATCACATGGATGATTGATGTGTTTAAATATGAACTGTCATGAACTCATTTTTGATCCCATGGATGTATTCGAATATAAACTCTGTGTGCTCTGTTAAATATTCAATACATTTTTTCTTATTTTATGTAATTAGTAGAACATTCTGTAAACATTAAATTTATGTAAATAATAAATTATGCACAGTATTTTAAAATAATTTAAAAGTGTTTGAAAACAATGCTCTTGGTTATAAAAATATGAATTAAAACAAGATGGCGTCCAAGATGGCCGATTAATAACACGTGGGAAACCAAAATTTAGGTAAAAACATGGACTAAAAGACATTATTGAAAAACCACTTTCAAAACTAAAATAAATTAAATGGGAAAAAATATTTTTTCCCATTTAACAAGAAACATTTAATTGATTATTTATTTAGAAAAAATAGCAAAATTATTATCAAGATACCCAAAATCAAGTATTTTTTACAACAAGAGTATTGTTTTCAAGCAATTTTAAATTATTTTAAAATATTATGCATAATTTAATACTTATACTAATTGAATATTTACAGAAGGTGCAGATGATTACATAAAATAAGAAAAAAAACATATTGAAAATTTAACAGAGAGCTTTTACTTTCAAAGTTTCCGCCAAATCTTGAAAATCCCATTCTTCTAACTTTTTTTTTACAAACCAGTCCATGTCACTCAGAACACAGACCGGACTGACTGCGTATGAATATACGAAGCACCAACAAAGCAATGCAATCTTGCGCGTTATAAAGACGGTGCGAGATACAGTTCCAGGAATAAAAATATAATATTATTCTTTGATTTCCAGGGTATATTATATTGTTCTCCTATTAATGAACATTTTTTACGCCGCCATGAAAGAAATAAACCAATAGAAAGTACAAAATTATCGTTTCGCTGTAGTTTGTTAACATGTTTACATGTCGTTGTTAACATGTTTGTTAACATGTCGTTGCTACCATGTCAAACTATCGAATGTGAAAAAAGCATTTTTCATTACTTTTAAAAATTGTCTATAATTTAGTGATTGTCACCACTAAATTTTTATAGAATTCTTTGGCTAGTAAGAATATTAATAAAATTTCTGAGAAGAACAGAGATGCCAGCTTGGCCTTCCTTCTATTCAGAAATGCCAACTTCATACCGGAAATTTAAGTATATATATATTACTTTAAGTAATCACGAAATGTCAGACATTAAATAAAGCAAAAATATCTGTTTAAAATTTCTGGTATGGATTCGGAATTTCTGAATGAAAAAGGAGGCCAAACTGGCAACGCTGGTGTAGAATACTATTACAACTTAGTGGTGGGAACAGGCCTATTTTTAAAAGTAATGAAAAATGCATTTATCACATTCGATAGTTTGACATAGTAGCGACGATGTGATGTTTAAAATTGAGAAATAATATGCTGATTTTTTATCCAAACTCACTCAATTCAATACGAGTACATCGATTAACTCATTTTTGAGTACTTCGTTTTTTACAGTGTACCTAGTTGGTTGGCAATTTTACGCCCAGCGCCTTTACGTAACCGACTTGCGAGGTGTCAGTTTACGTGGCTCTTAATTTAATTTCATTTTCCTCTTCTTACAAAAATTCTGGTTTTAATTGATTAAAAATAATACGAATGTTGTCAAATATGCATTTGCGCATGCCCGAATGATTAATTAAAAGATCAAAATCATTCATCAAAATCCCATCACTATTTTGATGTACATACATCAGATTTAATACAAATAAAATAAATTGGTCTCACTCATTCTAAGTTCGCTATTTTGACGAGAAAGGTAATTCCCAGGGAAATTTTAAATTAGGCTTACCACATGTAATTGAATGTATATGAGGCAATAATACCAAAAACATTAAAAAAATATTGAAATCATAGTTTAATAATCGCCCGAAGGCTGTAATATAATCCAAACCATTTTATGAATGCCATGGGAAAAAATTTTTGTGCTCCTGTAAACAAATAGTAAGAGCAACATACTTGATAAATGAATTAAACACTTGCAAGATCAATACACTGCCCCAATTAGATTTGAATTTATTCAGTACTTCAGGCGCTATCACGGCGATAAGTTTTGCATCTTTTGCTTTTGTGTGTCCATGTAAACGAACTATAATAACTACATACTTGATTAACGAACTCATACACTCTCCCAACTTTTATTACAATATAAGTGACACTTTAAATACGATACACGTGGCACTTTATACAATACACGTGACACTTTCAATCCATACAAAGATCAATACAAATGTTCTTTTTCCAGCGAATAAAAGCAATCAAGAAATCTATCGCTTAAAAAATTTACGATGCATCAGAAAGATAATAACTTCTATTTTCTCCTCAAAAATACCAAGTGTCTTCTCCCTTCTTAGCTAAACTCAGGATGAGATGTTTGAAATGGTCGGTATATTCTAAAAGTTCTATTGGCTTTTTTTTTTTGCGGGGAAGGGGTAGATAAATGAGAAACACCCCAAGAAGACTTCAGAGCAAGAAATCGATAGCAATTATTTTCGAATACTTGCAAGAGATAAGAAAAGGATTTCTCTTCTTACTAAGATAATGTTGGGCATTCTAAGAAACAGTATATTTTAAATAAACACAAGAATGTGGGAATGCTTTATGACTTTAGGGCGTGTACGCGAAGACTCTCGCTATACCTAATGTTAAATCCATGGTAGCGATCTTTTAAAAAATGCTGGTTCGCATTTCAATATTTTAAAATGATTCTTTTAAAAAATTGTAGACGGGTAGTTTTCATTTTTTAAACAGGAAGCCCGGCCTATGGGCGTTATACATGCATGTTACAATATTTAACAAAGAGATTTTCTCTGTTCGTGTTTATATTATAAATGAATGTATATCATAATGGCATTGTTTCTAATCGAAGTAATTTATATACATAGTACTCTAATTGTAAAAATACGAATTTTGAGAATATTTTTGAGAAATAATGTAACACACAAAATTCAAAAGTACCGCCAGTGGGGGAAATTACATGGAAAAACGTAATTTTACGTAACCCGTTCGTTAAGTGTTCATAGGATATTTGAGGTGAATGTCTTATCTGGTTTTATTTTTAATTTAATTGCAGTTTTTTTTCTCTCTCTGGAAATTTACACTTTTGGAACACTGAAATATGAACAAGTAATTTCAAAGAACGCTTTCGTTGGCAGGGTCAGAGTATTTCTGTTACCAAAATATTGAAGTGATTGACTGACACCAGGATTTACGAAAAAAAAAATATTTGAAGTAACTAAAAGCTTTTCTTCGCGTACATTTTAAAAGCAAAATTATATTCCAAAATTCTGTATATCTTAATGGTATTGCTTCTAATCGAAGTAATTTATATGCATAGTACTATAATTGTCATCGTGCATTAGAGATTAAATTTAAGAGGTGTATCTAGAATATAACCGCCCATCAAGGGGTTCACATTAACTTGAAGTATCTTCGTGTTATTAGTAGTTTGCCAGTCTTCTACTTCTTTTCTATTCAAATTGTATGATTGTCACCACTTTTCTGAAATTGTATAATGCGCCTTGTTTTTACTTTATTTAATCTGTTATTAAATAAGGTGAATATTACTATTTGAAAAAAATGCTGGCAATCAAGCGATCTGAATAAAAATTAAAATCACAGACTGATAAGTGGCAATACTGGCTTACTAGCGTATATTCTTTATGTGTTCATGTTCTTAATGTTTTTGACAATTCGGATAAGAATATTTTGAAAGTTTGATAAAAAGTATTTTTAACAAAATAAATTATAATGAATCTGCCTCAAAACACCATTTATTGAATAAAGGAATGGTATGTTTTCAACTATGTATAAATTGCTACTTTGAAAAATTCAATACTGAATCTAGATACCTTAATTAGGATTCCGTTCATCTCACGAATACTCCCGCTTCGTTGTCTGTCCGTCACAGAACCGGTTCTCAGAAACTGTTTAACTTACAGAGATGAAACTTTGTGTACTTCTAGCTGAATACCTGCTATAAAGCTCAAAATAATAAAATTTTAAAAAATCATATTATTTTTATATAGAGAGATAAAAAACCAAAAATCTAACAGCCTTTTCCTATTAAATGTAAACATTTTTTGTTATAGCAGTTGCCAACAATTAAAAATCCACAATAAAATTCTTTCTACAATAATTAATTTTCTATTGAAAGATTTCCACGTGAAAAATGAAAATGAAATAAAAAGTTTCACCAATTAAAAAAATTATTAATATGAAATAAAAATGATTGACGTCATATAGTGGTAATAAAACGAAATTATCAAAGATTTCTCAATAATACAAGGAGTATGAGTATGTATATGTACACAAAGCAGATTAATATCACGTCATTAGAGAATTAAAAAGACAATCTGACGTCATATTGGAAGTTTAACGGATTTTTCAAATGTTTGAGAATAATACAGTAGTCCGTGTAAACATTTCGTGAAAAAATATTGTTATCTAGTTGTAAAGAAATATATTTTCTTCTTTTCTTTTCTTTTCTTTCTCTTTTTCTTTTTTTTCCTCGTTGGCTTCTTTAACATAACAATAAAAAATATAGTTCTCATCTTCTGAACTCTCTGAAATTTTAATCGGTTATAAATATAACTGTATCCAAGCTCTTTGTAAAGTTTCGCGAAAACATATGCATATTTAGTACTGAAAACACGAGTCTAAGAAGAGAAAAGCCACGCCGAAACACCACGCTTTTCGCTTTTTTTTTCTAAAGTTTCTAAGATTTTATTTTTTTTTTTAAATATTCCGTCCGAATGTTTCGAAAATTTTATAGGTGATGTAAATCTGGTCTAACAAGATGCTGTTAACACGTTGACGGACACTTGCGTCTATAGCCGTCAAAGCGAAGTTCACTATGTGGCATGACGGCAATAGCCGTCCAAAACGAAACGGTCGTTTTTAGACACTACGGCTATAGCAGCACAAATGTGCATTTACCGGCGTACAAGTAGAAGCCCAGTGTCATGGAAAAAAAATGTTTGGAAAATTTTTTTTAGGTTGAAGTTCGTTTTCCACCTGTTATACGAGTTGCAGCTTCAGTATGCACGTTTGGCTGTGAAGGAGTAGTGCAACCTAATTAAAGGTGCTGAATTAATCAAAATTAAGTTTATTTAAGCAGAAAGAGTAAAACTATACTTCTAATATTCTAAAAATTACAAAAACATATAGTGTCAATTTTCGAACAAAACTTGTTCCTACTGTCCGTCAATGTGTTAAATGATTGTTGAAATACGGACGTCTAGTTACTTTTAGCGTAGAAAAAAGATCGTCCCCGTGAGGGGCGAAGTGATTTGCGTTCGCCTGAGTTTATGTAAGGATTAAAATTCGTATTTTTTAAACCAATTGCACCGTCAGTTAGAAGAACATTTCAGCTTTAAGAACATATTTTTGATTTGTCAATACGTCTAAAATTGCGCCCTGGAGGGGAGTTGCCATAAGCGGAAAAATATTTTTCGTGAAAACGACTTTTTTAATTTAATTTAATTTTTTCAAAAGTTTGACAACGATATAGTTTCGAATTAATTACTGAATTTGAGACGTAAGCTTACGATCTTTTTGAATATGTCTTCCAATTTTAACTATACCGACTGGTTTGGTTGATTTAAGACGATTTAAAACTACCAAATAACACAAAATAAACTCGCGCTCGGTCCTTTAATATCAAATCGATGCCTAAACCGGGTTCTGGGCATGCGCGAGAGCTTTTAGCGGCTTGGAACGAATGAGATGAGTTTTTAATTAATATCTCGCTTAATCATCAAAAAATTAAAATTCTTACACAGGTGCATCATGACCTGTCTTAGACTATCCTCACCGAAATTTTCAGAGTTCTAGGTGCGGTAGCTTTCACTAGCCATCGCAGACAAACACACACACACACATACACTGACAGCATAAAATTTTCTTTTATTATATAGATAGATAAATAGCACAAGAATATGAAATTTTAAATATGCGATACAAAAATAAGGTATGTTTCACCGTTTTAAATACGTTCTTGATGTTTTCACAATTTGGATTAAAAAATAAGTAGAAATTTAACAAACAATATTTGTAACAGAATGTATTGTAGTAAAAGTGGTGGTAAACACAATTTATAGAGTGAGATATTTTACAATATACGTAATGTTTTAATTTTTTTTCTATTGGCTACACTAAATAGTTTATTTCGAATGATATCTTAAAAACGTTTTATCTAGAATTTTTTTCTTCCCGTAAGATCATAGAAATCATGGTTCGAATGTATTCCTTAAAATTAAATATATGCATATTATTTTGTTGCCTATTAAATTTTTATAGAATTTATATCTACCCTATATATATAAAATCCTAATGAAACGAATTTGTGAAACGATTTTATGAAACGAATTTGTGAAACGATTTTATGAAACAAATTTATGAAACGATTTTATGAAACGACTGATTATGTTTCAGAGCTATTTTTAATAAAATATTAAACGCTTGATGGTGAAATTAATACCAATTGTCCATAAAAATCCGCGGATGTCAAAACTGGTAATAGAATTTTGAAATTGGAATTAGTTTTCGAGATATTAATTTTTTTATAATTTTAATGACATTTCTGTAATGATGGCAACTAATTACTCAGTTTTTTTGCGACAAAAAGGGAAAAAAAATGAAAAGGATCCCGATAGGGATTATTGATTTCTTTTTATTCGTCATTTTCAAATTGAAATTGAATTTATCTTTTATTTCAATCGATAATGAAGACAAGATTGTGATTAAATTGTGTTTTTCAGGAAAATTTGAAAAAAAATCACATTTCTATCGTCAGGATTCAATCGTCTGTCAGCATTTAATTTAATTTATAAACTGAAAATATTTTGAATAAATTCGTCCAAATGACGTCATTTATGTAAACGCAAAAGAAAGGGGGGAAAAGGAATTAATAGTAATTATTATTTATTGATATCATTTTGTTATTTTTTTTGTAAAATTTAATTAAACGAATTTATAAAATCACTAATTCGGACATTTGAAACGAATATATAAAATAATAATTGCCCAACTGAACGGAAGGAGAATAAAATATCCTGCTTGGTTTTTTTCTGCCAAGATTTTTTTTAAAGCGTCAAGACCCCTATAATAGAAAAACACCAAAAGTTCATTGGGTTTGATTTCATAACTTTTGGCAACAAATCTATGTATATTACCGAATCTATCCCTTTTTGAAGCTCGAATTACGCCAAACCTAAAAGCAAAGGATCCTATACTGGAAAAATACCCGATTTTCTTATGGACAATATTCAAGTGACATAACATGGTGTAAAATTATCGCGGATAGTAAATTTGTTTAAATATCTCATCAATTGATGCCGAATAAATGCAGGCATGCATGTACAAAATATTTAATTAATGTTGTATGATAAATAATTATTAGAAAATTCGTATATACATATTAATTAAAATAAATAATTTACATATTTAAAATAAAATGAAAATATGCATGATGATGCAGTAAAATAGAGAGAAAAATAAAACCTGCTACTGAAAATGTCTATAACATAGTACTTTTCAATACCGTGGTTCTTAATGTTATTCACAAGCAGATGGAATTTTTCTCATCCTTAAACGCAAAGGAAGAATAGAATACAGATCGTTGTTATAAAAGTCCGAGAGGTAGCCACAATTTAAACCTAACCATTTTATACAAGCTGGTTTTCAAGTGGTAATTGATTTTACTTATCAATCCCGAAAACAGTCGTCAGTTGTCGCAACAGCTGTGTATGAGGCCATGATAATCAAAAAATGCCCCATTGAAAAGTTAAAAGCATGGCAACCCAATTACAGATTTACCAAGATTTTTTAAATAAAGCACGCTGACATGTTTTTAGAGGCCTCGAAGTCTGAGAGGGGGTTGGCGAGCGTAGCTCTCAGGGCGTAGGCCCCCTAGTATTTACTTTAAATCTTTATTATGCCCCCAAATTTTGAATTGAGTAAAATACCACCATAACACCTTAATATCTGACGATATATTAAAAAAAAAAAAAAAAAAAAAAAAAAAAAAAAAAAAAAAAACTTAATAATAATATGAAATTTCGGAAAGATTCGCTCGTTAAAATTGATAATTTGGTTGGAATTTAAATAATTATTGGTTTCTTGTGAAGCATTTACAGTAATACTGTGCAAGAATACCTATCTACTCTTTTATAAGGGTACTGTAGTGTACGATTGAATTTTGAGATTTAGCATACGATCACGGTATCCTGAATACGTGATGTAAAGTAGCTACCAAACAGTGATACAAAATAATACTAAATTTATGTATTATATGCATAAAACATTGTATTAAAAGTGATAATTGCTTCTTTTTGCCAATAGTACCAACATTTTCTTTTTTCGAATGTATATACTTTTTTCAAATTATTTTTCTGATGCACTATTTATCAATCCCAATAAAAATAATTATTATCTTAAGCAGCAGTATTTATTAAAATACTTATGCTATTAAAATAAATTTTATTTATCGCTTATTTAAAAAAAACTTATGTAAATAAACAACAATTTTAACAAAATTAAATAATTATATTTGAGCCATGCTGAGAGTTTGTGTACGCTTCTGTTAAATTGAATAGTTTTAAAAATATTAAAATAAGGAAAATTGATTTTTAGAGTCAATTTTGAAATTAATGACCTTCAGATACGTTTGGTTTAAATTTAAACCTAATTTAGTTTAAATTAATTTAGGTTAATTTATAAAATTATAAATAAAAGAAATACATTATAAACTTTATACAATTATAAACTTTGTATAATTATAATTTATAAAATAATAAATTCTAGTTTAATTCATAAATTTATATGCCAAATCAGTTTAATTAAAATTCATAAAGATACAACTAAATGTAAATATATTGCTTGAAGGTGCGTAAAAACATACATAAAAACATTTAAAAGCACATTAAAGTCCTTTTAAAAAATCAATACGTTTTCAACCGAACTTACTCGGTCATCATCAGTGAAAAACTGATAGTTAAGTTGAGTTGTTGTCTCTTCGCGTTCCCTAGCTTGCCCGGAACAAACCATTTTACTTGAAGGGTGTGGAATATAAGGTGGGATGGGAAAGGTCATTCAACATTTCAAAAACAAGTACAGGTTAATCAATCATGTATTAATTTATTCCAGACTGCGTGGATATCATATGATAATACATCGTTACAGACTATTTCTTTTTTAGATATTATTTCCTGAGACTCTCTTATGATAGCTTCCTGGTGGTTTTAGTATGCTATTGCTGTTAAATAGATCAGGATGTATTTAGATAAAAGCTTACATTTAAATATCTAAATATTATAGAATGACCATCAAAACTGTTTCTCCGAAACAAAAATTGTAAAAACATTTGATTTCTATATCAGATATAAGTGAAATATAGTAGATTTAGTTTACATTTCTATAATTTGCTTTCGTACATGAAATTTTATTCAACTTATCCATCAGATGTAGGTTTTTTGTAGTTGGCAGGTAAATAAATATTGCTTTTTGGATATTATGATAACAAGAAATCTTCTATCAAACTGATGCTTATCACAAAGATCAGAGTGTAAAACGGAATCAAGATATACAACAATGATATTCGCACAATCAATAGGAAATTACAAATGTAATTTAAATTATATTACGGGGGTTCGGGGGCGGGGCTCTGCCCCCCTGAAAAAATTTACTTTTTAGTCTAAAAAATCACAAGAATAAGCAATTCATGAGGATTTCAAAATATTATTGCATAGCACCGTGTTTAATTTAACGCTTCTAATTTCCTAAGGCGTCAGAGTATCTTATATGCTTATAAATATTTATGTAATTTAAAATATGTGTAAAAATATATGTAAAAATATATGTATGTATATAATGTTATTTATGTAATTTAAAAATTGTAGGAAGTTGTATTTTATGCAAGGTGTGTTAAAAAACAACAAATTGGAGAACTGACGTTGAGGCTTCTGATCTGCAGATTTACTAGTATGTAATGGCTTTATTCTGGACAACAGAAGTCTGTGAAAAGTGTCCAACAATCACTCTCAACCTGCGTCCGAACTTTGATGTAAGGCCCGATACACACCATCATCAATCGATACTTAAAAATTTTTGCGATGCACATTAAAACCGGTAAGTATGATTTTGCTGCATTTTCTATGTTTGTTGTTTCCAATGAAATCCTCTGCTTTCGTTATAACTCATATTTAGCACTTGAAAATTCTGCATTATTGTAGCCACAGGATCCAATTTCTTAACAGTTTATAGAACATACTACGCAGTGTACCATTTTTTAACACTTTCCAACATAGCTGAAAAGTGTTTATGAATTCGGTTTGTCTGTTTGTCCGTACTCTAATTCACGTAAATATACCCGAATTGCCATGCAATTGATATATGTAATGACATGTTCGGTATTGAAAATGAAGTATGTAGCAGTTATGTTTCGTTTACAGGGACGCACAAAAAATGCCGGTACATTATGGTCTATGGGGAAAAATCCTTTGCTGTGTATTTAAATTATGTTAAACTATTTGAAATATATTGAAATTGATATATAGTTGTGAAGTGCACAACAAGATGCTTACTATCGAATATGGTACGTGTAGCACTTATAATTAGTTTACAGAGAAACTAAAAAGAATTCCATTATATTATGGTCTATGGGGAAAAATCGTTTGCGGTGCATTTTACTCATGTTACACTATTACAAACATAATGAAATTGATATCAATTTGTGCGATGCACTAAAACATGCTTTCTGTAGAATACGGAGTGTAAAGCATTTATCATTCATTTACAGGGCCACACAAAAGTATTCGGTTACATAATGTCTACGGAGAAAAACTGTTTGCAGCGTATTTTAGTTACGTTACACTATATGTCAACTATAATAAAATTGATATACAATACTAAAGTTTACTGCAAGATACATTTTTGTATAATATGATGTGCATAGCATTTATCCTTCATTTACAGGGACACACAAAAGTTTTCGGAACCCGGTATTCGACGTATTATCCATAAGCGATAATTGCTGGAAGTGCGCTTTCAGTTAAGTATGCGTTTAACTAAATTTTTGCATACTATGTGCTATGTACAAATGCTAAAGACCCAATATTATACTTTTTTAGATTGCCGACTAACAACGCAAAAAACCATTTTTATATGAAAAACATTCATCATTTTTCTTTTAAATTCTAAAAGGTGTAAATTAACAACATAATACAAAATAAAATAACTTTATTAGGTTCTTAAATAGTAATTATTTAAATTTTCATGTATACTATTTTAAAAATTACGCACGTTATCTTTTATTTATATTTACTTTGTTGTTTATTTTCATATCTGTAACCAAGGAGTAACTCGAATCATTTTGAATGTAACTCATGTCTCGAACAAACAATTTTTTGAACGATTTTTCTAGAAATGTAACTTTTATGGAATTTCATTCGAAAAAAAAATTGAATAAAAATGGCCTCTTGGCATATGAAAAAAGAAGTGTTTGTTTTCCTCAGTCACATGACTTGCGCTTTTATTATATAGATTACGTACGGTAGGATTTAATAGAATAAGAAAACTTTTATTAGTATCTTTTTAAGTTTTGGTTCGATTTTCATAAAATTTGAAATGACTCGACCAAATTCTGCAACGATTATATATATTAAATTTTAAACCATTCGGTTGGGTAGTTCTTGCGCTATTATATGCGGACGGACCAGACGACGAGGATACGTGCTAAGTATTTATAAATATAATTACGAACGCACCTAATAAAAGTGTGTAAAAATATTCATTTTCCCTATGTATGACAACTTATGGCCTATACTGTAAATAAAAGTTTATATTATATTAAGAACAATAATATATTATTAAAGTTTTTAACTACCAAAAATATTTTATATGAAAGAAAAAAGTGGTTTGATGTCTGAAAGTATTAAAACTATGATAGAAAATATACTTCTATTGAAATAAAATAACATAAATATATTTTGTTAATATTTCGAAAATTACTATTCTAAAGTACTGGTGGATGTTTATATAAGTTCAGAATATGGCCCTGCTTATCACACAAATAAGAAATTATATCCGAAAAAAAAAATTATTTACGAAAGTAAATAGACTTAATTTCTTGTCGTTACTTAACAAACGCAGAGAATACCTGTAAAAATATTAATTTCCTTCAGTATTACAATTGACCCGAATGCTCTGACGCACTCAGGATTGCGTGAACAAAAAATCGGAAGTTGCTACTGAATGTAGAAGACAAAAGTTTAGTTGAAATTATAAATAACTTTAATGCATTGAAAATAGTGGTGTGCGTTTAATAAAAATGTATTTGCTTATGTTTTCATATTATGTATATATATATATAATTTGTGTTGTCAATATCCCTTTTTCTATGCATTTACAAAATGATGAATGAGGTATCATTTGAGAAGCTTTTGAACCGGTTTCTGACATAGTACACTCACATTTTATTAAAACATGTTTTTTGATTAAAAAGTGCAGTTAATTAAAAATTAAATCAGCATCGTTTTCATAAATGAAATGGAAGGTTTTTCTCAAATCAATGTTGCCACAAAAATAAGATATATAGTACATATATCGTGCACTGCAATGATTTTAAAAAAATAAATAGTACAAAAAACATAAAGTGGGATTTCTCCGCATGGGTTTATTTTATATTTGTGATTGGAAATCAAATTGACCGAAGCAGTGGCACGTGTTGCCTAGAAGATATTCTTTATTATCAGGGCCCGTTTAAGACTTAGAAGTAGGGGAAGCCTGACGTCACACAGGGGGGGCGGCCCTTTTACTCTACCATTTATGCTTCCACAATTTGAATTTTTACCATCAAAATTTCGAGTAAACAGCACTTTTAATATTAAACTAAAACTAACTGCCTATATGCACATAAAAAATATTTTATTATATAGCTAATTATACATAAAAAGTTAATTTTGTAAATGAATTTACAAATATGGAACAAGTGCGAATATTTGAACTTCAAACTATATTTTATATTTTAAAAAATGTAGGATTTGCCAATGCTAAGGACAATGCAGGGACAGCAAATATTTGACATAAATTTATGCTTATCTGCAACACAATTTTGCTTCTATTTTATAAAGAGAAATTTGGTATAACATGAATGCTAATTACTTTCCCCTTTATTTAACCCTTTTTATCCTGACGGTACTTATAAGTACCACTTTAACCCCTTCGCGACGAGCGTCTTTTACAGAATTTTTAATCTGTTACCACCGGTTTTTCAAATGAGAAATTTTCACCTAATTGAATCGCAAAAATGCTATGATTAGATAAGGAAAACTTTACAAAATAATAATAATAATAATAACTGGTGGGAATAATCGAGGATTCTGAGCATCTAAAAAGTAGCTGGAAAATTAATTCAGGATATAAAGGGTTAAATAACGTATTCTCCATATTTTATATTATTTCTCCACTCGTTATGAATATAAACAAAATATAATTATACAGATTAAATTTTCTGTTATTTTTAGCACGTTTGAAGTTAAAATGTAAAACATAAGAAAAATGAAAATAAGTTGCATTTAATCACTGTTTTTATACCATTTATTTATATAAACAGAAAAAAAAAAATGCAGTATAAATGTGTCAGTAATAGTCTGAGGGAAAATTTAGTAGCTATAATTAAGAAAAAAATAATAAATTTTTTACCCTGACTGAATTTTTCCCCCCTAAAAATTAGTTTTGAAAAGTAAATTTGGGGGCCCCTTTGTATTTCAGTGTGTAAACTCGGGCTTCACTGTCCTATTCGGTAAACAGGCCCAGTTTGTTATATTATATAAATTGTATTTTATGGGTATTTCAATTTATTTTTCTTTGTTCCGTGTTTTCCCGAAGCGGATGACGCCATCCTCTAATGCAGCACCGCCCTCTGAATACTAGGCCTGAGCGCTGACAACAATGGCGGCTGTCGCAGGCCGATTTTTTTTTTCAGCGTTTGAATGGTCCCTCGAAATTCCACACCAATAATTTCTAAAAGTTTTCTTCGCCTTGTTTTTCGGAGATCAAATAAGTCAAAGATAAATTTTAGATAAATTTTAGATTTTAAACAAAGATAAATTTTAGACCTAAATCATGGAGAGTCAGTAGAATATTAAGCAGAGATTCAGTTTCTATATTTTGTGTAAGGGCGATTACTTCAAACTTAAAACTTTCAAGTTCACATGTGAATTCGTACTTTTCTAAATCTTTGCTATATTTAATAACGGGATCGGAAGCTGATTTTTTAAAAATCAGCAACACTCCATGTATTGTATAGGCGAGCCACAGAGAAAGCAAAAATCGCCAAAGATAGTTTTCAATTTTTGATAACGCCAATCTATTTTAGACAATAGAGTGTCATGAACACTGTAAATTTGTATTTTGAATACTTTTTCGGATATCAAATTACTTCCTTCATCTGACGTTTCATCTGTTTCCATTCTCTTAAACAGGGTTTTACAAATTTGATAAAATCTCGTAGCCAGAAAAAAATTCTAGTAGCCAGTAAAAATTATTTACCACCCCTCCTTCCTCGTCATTCATTTTCAAGAAGCACAAAAGTTTTTATGAATTAATTGAGGAAAATAATAACAGGCATTGTTTAGAATAATTAGTTACATAGTTTGGAAAGATAATATAAACTAAGTTTTCTAATGAAACTTATCAAAATCATATATCTTTCAAAAAAAAAAAAAAAAACTGTAAAGAGTGAATTAACCGGCATGTTCGGAAAATGCTGATTGCCGAATGCTTCAAATGTCCGGATAGTTGAATGCTACAAAATCTATATCTGCTGAGGTGCATATCGACGAAACAGTGAAGCAGGAAAACAAGTTTTCACCTATTTTTAAGTTGAAGTCTCAAATAATTCTGATTTGATTATTTTAAAATTTACATTTGATGAACTTATTTTTGCCAAATTAAAAACAAAAGTTACATATTTTTTGTGTGAACATAGTTTTAAAGTTTATTTTCTAATATTGGGAAAGGGGGGTGGGGGTGGCTTTTGTGCTCATTTCAAGAAAGCTTTGGTCAATTTTTGTACAAAAAAGAACAACAAAAAACCTCATTAGATTAAATAACTTGGTCGCCAGTGGCGACTTGGCGATCGCATTTGTCAAGCCCTGCTCTTAACTCTTCTATTTCGTTTATTAAGAAATCCCTTCTCTACACCCATTTCTTTAGCCAAATTTTGTACTTCCTGGAAATTTTGTTCAAAACCTGCATCTCGAAGGCCTTGTAATGTACTACATAACCCAGCAATTAAATTTGTTCCACAATCTATTAACAAATCTTTCTGTTGTAATGCTTTATTTGTTCGATCGATGCATTGCAGAATTTATTCCACATAGAAAGAGTACAGATAAATCTATAATTAATTTGCAAAATCAAACTTTTTGTATTCGATACAGCTTCCGGATTTGAAAAATCGTTTGTAGTCCTTGAATTACTTCAAGTAATTGTAAATGCAGCTCCTTTATTGCACTAACCTTTGATGACCACCTTGTATGAGCAAAACTTTTAACCCTTTGATTATGGGGTCGGGACGTATGTCGTCCCAGCGACCACTTTTTGAAAACAAAAAACCCTCTGCCGTACAGTTATACTGGGATATTTTCAAGAAAAATCTTCTATACAGTAATGTTTATCGAAATTGTGATACGATTGAATATTGAAATAGTCGCCAGTCCTGGCCCGTTATCAAAAGGTTAAATAATAATTTTAGGCACTTCATTAAAATGTCCCAATGTGTTGTTGAGGACGAGAAAAAATTAAATAATCTCTGCACAGTACCAAAAAAAGTAATCATTTCACCAGCTAAATTTTTAATTATGAGCACAAGGTACAAATTATATGCACAAGGAACAAATATTACTTAATTATTAATTTCCAAAATACGGGCTAATATTTGTAATTTTTTAAATGGTTTGTATTGTTGGAAAGTGAATTGAGCGTACATGTTGCTTTGTATTTTCTTTTTTGCGTATTTTGATTTTCAGAATCAATGCGTAATTTTGAAGTATGCCGAAAGAAGGGAAAGAGTATTCTGTAATTTAGAAAAAAGATAGTCGTTATCGTTCAAATTCTTCGAAAGTTTTAGGAATTAAAAATATATTGTTTCTTTAGCCAGCTTTAAAATTTCGTAAAAAAATATCGGTATCAATAGTCAACAAATTTTAACTTTTTTTTCAGTATCTGGCTTGTAAATCAAATGGATGCATTTAACTAATTTTAGGGTGCTGAATTCGGTGGAATAATTATATTCTCTCAATCACGTCACATTTATTAGATACACGACAGTTATATAAAGTAAACTGTGAAATATGTGACAAAAATTGACCGTTTGAAATACAAACAGAACATAATATTCATCAGTAAAGATGTTTTCTTGATTACTTAACCCCTTGGGGACGAGCGACACGTATACGTGACACATAAGATGCTCAGAATCCTCGATTATTCCCACCAGTAACTTTTTATTGCAAGCTTTGCTTTATTTAATTACAGCATTTCTGCAATTCAATAAGGCGAAAATTTCCGTTTTGAAAAACCGGTCGTGAAAGATTAAAAATTCTGTAAAGGACGCTCGTCTCGAAGGGGTTAACAGAAAACTATGAACTAATACGAGCACTAAACTGTTGAACAATAACCCATAATGTAAATCTTAACAATGTTATTTTTTAAAATAGGATGATGTCTTTCTTGTCGATCAGAATGCATCCAAATAAAGGTTTTAACCTAAATAGTCATTCATTTCCTCATTATTTGACCACAAAATGTAAATTGTAATTTATATTTCACCCCGTATTTTACCATGTATGTAAAATTTACATTCTAAAATTTTGTAAAACCCTTGCGTGATAGAAAATTTCTGATAGCAGATTCGGATTCTACATGCAAAAATACATAATAAGACAGAAAAATTATGTCAAAATACCGGACGTTTAGTTACTTTCAACGTAAAAAAAAAGATCTTTTCCGAAATACGCAAAGTGACTTGCGGTCACAAGTTTTATTAACGGGGATAATATTCGTTATTTTCAAAATCCGATTACACCGACGATTACGCATTTTGAAAATGGGAATGTAACAGTGCCCAAAAGGTATACACAGTGGTAAACAAAACAGGCATGGCCCAATTTGGGCTCATACCTAAGAAACTTTCAACCCAAATTGGGTTTTATTTTTTTCCGTGCATAGATGCAGGTTACAACTTTAGGACCATATTTTTTGTTTATAGGTACCTTTGAAATTGCGCTCTGGGGACGCGTTGGCGTAAAGGGGAAAATGTTTACCGTGATTACCACACATTTAGAAAAAACATATTTAAAAGGTTTAACAACGGAATTTTTCCGAACTGATTGCGGCGCTTCAGACGTAAAAATGCGAACTTTAAAATTATATCTTCTGTTTTTGCGTATCCTGAACGGTCTAACCGATAGATGTTAAAAAAAAAAAAAAAAAAAGGAAGCCGGCATTTGATTCGCATTTGGTGGACACATATACGCGAAAACACAAGTATGGTGACTACGTTGCTGTATTCACACTGTAACCTAACTTAAAGTGGTTCTCAAATGATCTCAACAACGTGAAACTTTAGTTTTTAAGCATAAAGACATAAAATTGGCAGGCCTGACTATTGAAACGATTTGGAATCGAAATGAATTCTCCATCTTTTGATTCATAAATTAGTTATCGAGTTATAAGAGATTCGTGTCACGTGACGACACGTTTTTTTCTTTTCTCGTTTGGCGCTTGGGCAATTCGGTTCAAAACGCCGTCTTTGACAGTATTTTCTGAAAGATCTTCTGCTTTTACAAAAAAATGGAAAACGTCTTTCGATTACACAATTTCTGAATAAGAAAACCTGCCAATTTCATGCGTTTCCGAACAAAAATGGATTTAAAAATTGTTCAGAAAGTAGCTCTTTTGGATTTGAGAACAGCCTTAAGATAAGCAATTTAACATAAGCATGTTGAAAATATCAGTCAGTTCCGCCATTTATTCGAATGTTTATCTAGGGTCTAATCAGTCAGGCAGTAAGGCAAAATCTAATCGCCAAACCGCGCAATAGAAAGGCTGAAAAAGATAAAAATCAAATATATAATTTCTTGTGAACAGAATTTTGGGCCCCTTTTTACAGTGGGCCCTGTGCGGGTACACCTGTAAAAAATATTAGACTGCAGTGGGAAATTCTTGCACGGGTCTACTTGTATAATCGCCGAAACGTTATAGTTAGTCTCACTGTGGAGATCCAAAAAGTTTTTGTTTTTCATCTGTTTGTCTGTTCCGCGATAACTGACGCAAAAAGCATCCGAATAGGTTTAATATTTGATAAGTATGTTGCTGAGGTACCCGGATTTAGCTGCATAGTTTTTGGTTAAATTTGTCTCATTCGTTCATGTAGAACGTTTTTTTTTTTTTTTTTTTTTCATGTCAAAAATGCTTTCCTATAGGAATTCAGATGATTTTCAAATTTTTCATTCGCTGAAAAGAAAATGGCGAATTTGAATAATAGATTTAAATGATAAATTATCGAAGTTAAAACTTTTCAATAAAGGTCTTAAATTATTCCTATTAGTTTGAAATTTTGTTAACCCTTTCCGGCGCGGAGTAAGTCTGTTTTTAAAATGATGAAATTATGAATTTAAACACCAGAATTTAAAAAAAGAATAAATTAGAAAATAAAAACTTGCTCATTTTCCCGTACTTTATAAAAGGAAAAATTTTATTAAATATTCTGGGTGCCATTTGTCAGTTTTTTAATTAAAATTAGGTGTCCTTTTTTGTGGACACCGCCCGCTAAAGGTTTAATACATGTGTCAGATTTTTTAATTTAGCTTATAACATTTGAAGAAATTTAATGCATCTGTTCGAATAATATAAAACATTTTGTTTTATCACTTTATTTATTTGACATAATACATATTTCCCTTTTTTCCCCTTTTATCAGTTCCCTAGCAACTGTATTTCATACCCTAAATAAAATCCTTCAAATAATTCGCGATTATGAAAGTAGAAAATCTGGATGAGGAAAATAAAAGGTTAATTAATATTTCGCAATCTGGCCTGCTCTGTAGGTTTACGTCAATTATAAGCGATATTAGTGACATAACGGTTTAAATTGAATGTGGATACTATTAAACGGCTATCACAAAAAATACTTTATAGTGCCAAATAACGTTTGCTATTTAGTCAATTAACAGTGGACACGATTATGAATGCTTAGCCAATATGTTTCAAATTTTCCAAATATGCCTATTTTGAGATAGTTTTAGCTATTGACATCAAGTAGATCAGGATGTATTTAGATAAGATCTCACATCTAAATATTATGGAAAGACAACCAAAACTTTTTTTCCGTAACAAAAAATGTTAAAAACATTTGATTTCTGAATTAGACATAAGTGAAATATAGTAGATTCAGGTTACATTTTCCTAAGTTGCTTTCGTGCATGATATTTTATTCTACTTATCCATCAGATGCAGGTGTTTCGTGGTTGGCAAGTAAGTAAATATTGCTATTTAGATATTAAGATAACATGACATCCTTTACCAAACTGATGCTTATCAAAATTATTCGCACCATCAATTCAATAAAAAATTACGAATGTAAATTTAATGAGATTACAGGGGGTTCAGGGGGGAAGTCCCCCCCCCCCCTGAAGAAATGGTGAAAAAATTACAAGAATAAGCAGTCCATCAGAATTGCAGAATGTCATAGCATAGCATCGTCTTTAATTTAACGCTTGTAATTTTCGAAGCCGTCGAAGTATATTATATACTTATAAATATTTATGTAATTTGAAAACTTTAAATTAAAAACTTTTGCGTTTTGTAGAAAGTTGGACATTATGCAAAGTGTGTTAAAAAAGAACGAATAGGAGAGCTGACGTTGAGGCTCCTTATCTGCTTGCGGATTTACTGGTATTAAAATTTTTAATTACCAAAAATATTTTCTAATAAGAAAAAAATTGTCTTATGTGTCAAGGTTTTTTCACTATGATAGAAAATATACTTCAATTCAAATAAAATAGCACAAATATCTTTTGTTATTACTTCGAAAATTATTATTATTCGAAAGTATTGGTGGAAGTTTATATATGTTCAGAATATGGTCTTGCTTATCTCACAAATCAGAAGTTACATCCCTTATTAAACGAAAGTAAATCGACCTAATTTCTTATTTCTTGCCGTCACCTCCGACAACTCCTGCAAAAGAATAACCTCCTTATTCTTTAATTTTCCCAATTGACCCGAACACTCTAATGCTTTCAGGATTACGTGAAGAAACTAGCTAAATATGCAGCATTGAACTATAAAATTTAGTTGAATTATAAGTAACTTTAATGCTCAGAAAATAGCGGTATGAGTTTAATAAAAACACATCTGCTTTTATTTCATACCATTTGTGTTGTCAACATTCCTTTTTCTATGCATTTACACAATGCACAACAATGAATGAGGTATCGTTCAAAAGATTTTTGAACCGGCTTCTGACGTAGCACACTCACATTTCGTTAAAAGAAGTTTTTCGATTAAAAATTACAGATAATTAAAAAATAAATCAGCATTGTTTTTATAAGTCAAATGAAAGATTTCTCTCTAATCAATGTTGCCAGAAAAGTAAAATACCGCATTATATCATGCTCAACAATGATGAGTGCCGAAACTAGCTTTTTTTGCACCCGGGGCAAACATGGATCCCCCCCCCCCCCCCCACGCCGTCAAGTAAATCTGCAAATGTATTTTACCAAGTTCCTAATAGGCGACTTATTTTAAATTTAAAATATGCAATTACAAAACACATAATATTGTACTACGTAATCAGCTTTGTAAAATATTGATCAATTGCTTTCTTAGGTGCTAACCAATAGATTATTTACTGCTATTATTACTTAATCGGAAATTCCATACAATTTCTCGTGTTAAAATTAAATACTGCGTGCAAATATAAATAAATATAATGTTTTCTTGTGAATCAAGACGAAAGTAAGAATTCTGTAGTTCCGCAGTGCATATATAGAACCTGGCCTTGATTTTGAAATCTAGGCGTGTATACATTTCTTACCTAAGCTATTTAATTGAATGATGACTCGTGGAAATTTAAGGATTTATAAATGTTTCTCTCGAGCGGGGGGGGGGGGGGGTAAATACATGCCTGAAACAAATTATTTTCTTACCATTACGTTTTTACAAGAAATTATCTTCTTGTTTAATAAGAAAAATTGCTGACAGTAAATAAAATAAAGTATTCCTTTTTAATAACAGTAGTAAGAAAAGAATAAATTTAGCAGCCATGCATATAGTGTCCCAAATAAAGCCAAACACGAGCCGCCACTGAATGCTTCTAAATTATGGTAAAATTGAAAATAGCCTATTTTTAGAAAAACAATTAACCAAAGTTAATAAGTTTAAAAATTCAATAAATTAAAATTATGACAATTTTTATATTTTAACTTCTGACGCCCTTTAACTTAAAACTATTCACGAAATCATAAATGATTACTTTCTGATACATCGAAGATGTACTTTTCATTAAAAAATGTGACATTCTATTTTAAATATCAAAAAATTTAATAGTGTTTTTCATGTTAGAAAATGTTGTTAAACTTTACATTTTAAGACGAAAATAGAGACGCAGAACGCGACAGATCGTGAATAATCAATCAGCAATCAACAATTCAAAATGGATGGTCGTTTCTACCTATTTAGGCAAAACTACGGGGACATCTAGGGTAGAAAATTACATATTTTAGAGGTATATAGGATTCTTTACTGGCCATGGCACCCTGGGTGATTTTTTTTCTGAACTCCTACAAATAATACATTCTTAAAAAGAAAGAAAAAAGGTTTTTACTATTTTATCTTGCATATAATTCACCCTTTAGTTTTTAGCGTCGTTGGCGCCCATTAAGGCCAGATCTATATGTAAAAAAAAAATAATTGTAGTAAAAAAAAAGAGCGGCAATTTTCACTTGTCAACTTCCTAGTCAAGGCAAAAGGACGAAAAAATAATTTGGCAGATTAAAGGCAGGGGCGACTTTACTAGCCATGGCGCCCTGAGCGGGATTTTTTTTCTGCACCCCTACAAATGATATATCCAAAATAAAATAAAATAAAAAGGTTTTACTAAGTAATTTATTTTGCGTATTTTTTTCACCTTTTTGTTTTTTGTATATCGAGCAGTCGTTTGACCTTTCCTCCTTTAAACCTGGATCTGGTTCCAAAAAATAATTGCAGCAAAAAGGGCGGCAAAGCATACAGAAATGACAAAAAGATGAGACATTTGGGAGATTAAGGCAGAAGCGGTTTTACTAACCATGGCGCCCTGTACTAGCTTCTTTTCTGCACCTGTACAAATGGTTTATTTTAAACAAAAAATAAGTTTTTATTATATATTTTGCATTTATTTCACCTGTTAGTTTTTAGTGTCGTTGGCAGTTGTCCGACTTCGTGCCCTTTCAAGCAGGATGTATGTAAGAAAAAATTGTAGTAAAAGACATGGGCATTTTTTAGTTGTCACATGAAATAATTTAGTTGCTAGAAATGGCAAAAGGATAAAAAAAATATTTGGGAGATAAAGGCAGAGGCGGTTTACTAGCTATGGCACCTTGGGCGGGATTTTTTGTGTATCCATACAAATGATATATTAAAAAATAAAATAAAATAAAAGGTTTTACTATTTTATTTTGCGTATATTTTCCACACCTTTGTTTCGACATCTTTGTATCCCGAGAAGTCGCCTGATCTCACCCCCTCTAAGCTCCAAGGCTGGTTCTGTATGCAAAAAAATATTTGCGGAAAAAGTAATTCGGCTGAATTTTCCAGTTGTCGCGTAGGGCAGCAAAACAGATAGAAATGGTAAAAAGAGGAGAAAAACTAATTTTGGAGGATAAAGGCTTTAAGCCATGGCGCCCTGTGTGAGATTGTTGATTGTACCTCTGACAAATGTTATACTCTTTTTAGAAAATTATTTATTAAAACTAAGTATTTTATTTTATGCATTCCCTTTGTTTTTATTGTCTTGGACAGTTGCCAGACCTCGTCCATAGCAAAACGGGAAAAAAAGAAAGCTTTTCGCTGCTCAGTGAGAAAAAAAAGAAATAGAACACCCTTCTTGGAATTTTTTTGCAGGGAATCGCTTGGCAATTATCCTTGTCGGACACTGGACAGTGACACAGAGACATGAAATTCACCTGGAAAAATGTTAGTGATTCTTACTACACGGGAAGTGATTTCCCCGATAGATAGAAGACAAGACATAGACTCACGGGTACTCACAAATTTTTTTTAATGTTTCTTTGTAGGTGAGCCTAGTGAAAAGTGTGTTCGTCCAGCATTAAAAAAGGAGGCAAGCAAAGAAGAGCATAGAGATATGATTTGGTTTTTGGTATATGAGAGTGCTGGAACACACGAAATTCCTCGTCGTATGTCTGCTGTCTATGGCGAACACTGCATGTCACTGACAAGTGTGCACGGGTGCCATATGAGATCTCGAGAAAGACGCACATCAGTGCAAAACGATCCTCGGCCAGGACAGGCCCATCAATCCAGTGTTCGTCATAAACAGTAGACATGCGACGATGAAGTTCGCGTGTTTCAGCACCTTCTGCCACCAAAAACTGAATCACACCTCTCTGCTCTTCTTTACTTGCCTCCAATTCTAATACTGGACGAACACACTTTTCACTATGCTCACCTGCAAAGAAATAAAAAAACAACTATGAGTAGGGGAGAGTCGGACAAAACCGTGTAGGTGGGTAAAACAGGGATCCAGGTTTTATGGCTTTTTTTTTGAAGCAGTATCTAGCGGAAACTTCTAGAATTACTTCTAGGCAAGCGGCTTGACAGCACCTAGTAAACAGTAGTCGTGTAAAGCAACTCATTTTGCAGTGGTGATTATTTTAAAGTTTTACGTGGAAAAGTTAACAATTCGGCGTCTGCAATATTACGTTAACAATCCTAAATGCCTAAGGATTTAGTTTAGGTAAGTAAAACGTATGATAGCTCATTATTTACTTGTTATTTTAATGTTTTGTATTGGTGTCTATGAGCTGTTTGAACAACGCTAGAGTAACATTTTATGAAAATGGCGTGGTCGGACAAAACCGGGAAGTTCCCGGTTTTGGACAACTCATTTATTTCCGTGATTGAAATGGAATTCACTTGTTTTATTATTGTTTTACGATCTATAAATATTTAAAAACTATACAAAAAGTATTATTTAAATTAAGTTGTTATATAGAAAACTGTTTTTTAGTCATTTATATTCCAATTTAAGTAAAAAAAAAAAAATTAGTAAATCATCTAGTTGGGGCTAAATTAATTTATTCGCGAGATTAACCTTTTGTTTAATTTCATGGTAGTTTTTAAGTGTTTAATTTTCTGCGTATCAATTATTTGTACCTAATAAACTACAAATAATTTTTACTTTCGTCTATCTTTAGAAAAATAAAGTACTGGATTCGTGAAAAATTTCGACTTCGAGTTTTCGATAGATTTATACGTTTTAGAAGGTCCTGAACACGATTTGGTGGTTTTTAGAAAATATCTGTCTGTGAGTCTGTCAGTCTGTATGTGACAAAAATTTTGTGGGCTCTCTATCTGCTATAAAAGGGTTTAAAAAGACGGGGAACTACCCGTTTAACAGTGACGTATTCCCAAATCACCTCTTTACTCCCGCTGAGAGAACTGAGAGGGCCATGGAAGTGGAAAAGAATCCTTTGGCAGAATTTTAAGTATTGCCTGAACAACAACAAGATCCTGATGTAGACATGCCTGTAGGAACCTATAAACCTCAGCCTGAGAAAGGGAATGGGTCTATAGAGAAGCTGTCAACACCGACTTCGAAGGCTCCCGTTCCTGTGCAAGACGACGACGTCGGCTTGCAGGTTCCTGTGCAACCGTCTACGTCTTTTCAAGGTCTGGGCAGAGATATCAAGCGTCCTTTTGCAGTCTCACCACAGGATATAAAGCCTATTCCAGTACAAACCGGCCCTAGGACCATTAGGATATCTGACAAGCGTCCAGGGAAAACATCTATCCTTACTTCAACCCCCTACAAATTAGAACTCGAACTAGAAGAAAAAGAAAGGATGTAAAAACAAGACAAGAAAGACATAGCCCTGAAGCGAAAACTTTTCAAGATGACAGAAAAAAAACTGAGGTGAAAAAGAAGAAAAGACCCTTGACCCTTGAAGGATGAAAGTGGTGAAGCATGCATCTTTTGAAAAGATTTATATAAACAATCCAAACCCAAGGAGAGTTGGATACAGTGCCTTCACTGCAAACGGTGGACACATGAAGCGTGCAGCAATGCAGATGAACAAGATCAAACTTTCATTTGTAATTTTTGTGCCAAACAAGTTTAACTCTTAAGGCATAACTTACATAACTGTTATTTGATGTAGATTTGATATACCGTAATTTCGCGCGTATGCGCCGCGTCTTAGTTAAGTCTTTTTCAAACCCGAAACTTTATTGAAAATAAGAAGTCAAATAAGTGCTAAACAGAAGTAAGTAACATTTTATTTAAAATAAATTCTGGTGCGTAATCGAATTGTCTGAGGTGCGGCGTATACGCGCGAAATTACGGTAGATTCAAATTCTATAAGTATAATATGTCATATCCTGCAAGTTTCCCTTTAATAAATAGTGTTATTGCAAAGTTGCAATGTGTTTTTAATTATTATTTCCAGTTCCCGGTTTTGTCAGATCAGGTCGGACAAAACTGGGACATTGCAGACTTCTAAAAAATGTGCTTTTATGATCTTAATTGCTATTGTTCGCGATTGAATGAATACTTTTTTTCTTCACAAGGAATCAGTTTATCGTTTTAACGCAAATTTTGACTGTTTTGTTCACATAGTGAATAACAATAAAGGAAAACCCGTTAGGGTCCCGGTTTTGTCTGACTTTCCCCTATGCATATAAAGTTTTTTAATTTGATGTAAAATATAATACACTTTTTACGAAACAATTATTATTCATGAAAGAATTATTCTTGCATGCCTTGTGCGCATGATTTTTAACATTTGAATTCCTAAAACCAGCCAAATTTTTTTAAATAAGTACAGATATAATGAAAAAATGGAACTCAATGAAAAAAGATTAAAAATATTGATCCTGATATATATATATATATATATATTAAGAAACTTTAAATATTTATTTTATATCTATATATATAAAAGTAGTCGTTAATCCCAAACTTCTTACTTGAGAAATATAATAGGTCATTTTGTGCAACTGTTAATACATTCACTCAAAATGTCATGAAATTCTAGCCAACCATTTTTGAGAAATCGTGCGCGAAATCAAAGTTTTGAGAAAATCGACTTTAAAGATGAAATTAGCCTTTGATCGCATAGAAAGAGCTTCAACTCTTTAACACATACGTTCTCTTCTAAAGTGATTTTTTTCTTGATATTCCTGAAAAATCATATTTAAATATAAGCTATTTAAAAAAAAAAATAGATTTTTTTTTAACTTTAAAGGGTACGTGACCCCAATTTTATATCACAAAATTCTCTATCACCGATATTCATAGATTTTGTAATATTTTTCTGCAGTTATATAAAGCGAAATATTCTTTTTAAAAATTGTGGTAGAACTGTACGAAGCTTGGTAAAAGTCGGCAGCTATGGTAAAGCGCTGCTTCAAGATGCAAACACGACCACGTTCTTACACGCTGCATTCTAGTCACCAAGGGTGACCTGGGAACGAGAAAGGACGCATAAATTATATCACCCCGCATATATTATTTCACCACGCATAAATTATATAAAAATGTGGCCTCGGTTGGAATTGGCTGAAATTTGGATATGTTGCAGTTCATGCGATGCCGATAAAATATCTCAATGGGAATTGGTTCTTGAAAATGGCTAGTTTTTATGCTATGACCACCGAAAGATCTTAAGAGGCTACTTCACTCAGACGAAAACACCCGCTCGCTAACGTTAATCCTACGGGGGAAATAATTTACGATATCTCGTTTGCATTTCAATATTTTCAAAAAATTTTTTTTTTTTTTTTTTTTTTTTTTGCATTGGATAGCTGAGGTAGCCCTATGCACGCTCCTTTGTTCTTTTTCGATTTTGGTTACAAGTTTTTTTATTAAGATACTTTCACTTTCGGAACCAGTTTCGAAAGTGAAAGTATCCTCAATAAAACTGCAACAAAAATCGAAAAAGTACAAAGAAGCGTGCATAGAGATTGACCTCAGCTATCCAATGAAAAAAAAATCATTTAAAAATATTAAAATGCGAACGAGATATCGTAAATTATTTCACCTGTAGGATTAACGTTAGCGAGCGTGTGTTTTCGCCTGAGTGAAGTAGACTCTTAATTCATATTACATAGCTGTCGACCTTCCGTTTTTTTTTAAGTCAAATAAACATAGTATTAACAAAAAAAAAAATATTTAACGACATATTACCTGCTTCCATGGGGGTCTTAATTATCTTTTATTTTTCAATAACATTTCTTGTTTTATTTCAATATTTCATTCGAAAAAAAAAAAAAAGAAAAAAAGGAAAAAAGAAAAAACAACAACAAAACAAAACAAACAAACAAAAAACAACAAGGATGTTGCTTAAGAGATTATGACTCAGATGTTATATTTTAAAAATATGATGAAACTGAAATATTTATTAAATAACAGTTGCTAATTAAAAATAACATGAAAATAAGAGAAATTTCGCTAAAAAAATTTCTGGTTCAAGTTATGTTTATTTGATTTATGAAGAAAAAAAGGAAGGTTGACAGCTGTGCAATTTGAATTAACATTTTCCTATGGTCACAGCATCAAACTAAGCATTTTTTTAGAGTTGCGCCATTTCAGACATTTGATTAGAATTGTATGAATAATAACATAATAAAATTTCAGTCAATTCCACCGGGACCACATTTCCATATAATTTGTGTGTCGCCCTTTCGTTCTTTGACTTACTCTATTCTGTTTTTAAATTGTTGCCGAAATTGTTTTGTTCCTCATTTTTGAATAATTTTTATTTTTCTTGAATATAGCAAACTGCAGAAGGTGAAATATGATGTAACGTTTTCTGAAACAAACCTACGAATATTAGGGAAAAACTGAAATATCTCTTATGAACAAGCCGAAAACATATATTAAACTAGTCAGATGTGCCAGTCCCAAAACTTTCTTCTATTTCATACATGTTAATATTTCAAAATAACAGAATATGAAGTTTGATAAAATTCCGTGCATTAATTCTTGAGATATGACTGTCGCTAAAATAGTGTAAATCCAGAAAAATGTAGAATAGCAGTACCATCTGTTGGGATGTTTCTACCATAAAGAATCAGCACCAATTTTTATTAAGGTCTAACTAAATCTAAAGTTTTATTAAATTCCATGCATTAATTCCTGAGATATCATTATCACTAAAATAGTGTGAATCCAGAAAAATGCATCATAGCAGCGCCACCTTTACACCAAAAACGAATCGGCACCAATTTATATCAAGGTCTAACTGAATCTCAAGTTTTATTAAAATCCATGTATTAGTTTCTGAGACATGACAATCGCTAAAATCGTGTAAATCTTGAAAAATGCAGTACAGCCGCGCAGGTTCGGAGATTTACAACAAAACCTGATAAGCAACAACTTATATCAAACTAAATCTGACGTTTAATGAAAATCCGTGCATTAGTTCTTGAGATATAGCTATCTTGAAAATCGTGAATAATGCAGCATATCACCTGGGCGGTAAACACCAAAACCTAATCAACAATACCTTATATCACCGTATAACAAACAGAATCTGAAGTTTTATGTAAATTCGCGCAGTAGTTTTTGAGATAGGGCTATTGCGAAAATCGGGAAAATTGCAGCATAGCAGTGCCACCTGCTGGGCGATTTACACGCAAAACCAATCAGCACCAATTTCTATGAAGATCTAGCTAAATCTAAAATTTTATTAAATTCCGCGCAATAGTACTTTAGATAGAGCGCCCACAAAATTTTTGTCACATACAGACACACAGACAGACATTTTCTAAAAACAGTCAAATCGTATTCAGGACTTTCTAAACGTATAATTCCGTCGAAAACCGGAAATCGAAAATTTTCACGAATCCAATACTTTCTTCTTGTAAAGATGGAAGAAAGTAATAAACGAATTAGAACTGTAAAATATTAAGCATAATTTTATCTATCAGTTTGCGAAAATGTAGAAATTTTAGAAACCAGTCTGAATATGCACAATTTCGCTGTTTGCTAAAAGCTAATATAGCTTTAATTAACGCATAAGCGCCTACGCGAAAGGCGGAGACCGTCAAAATTGAAAACTGAGCATGAGCTACAGAATATAATTCAGCTGTGTCACCTGAAAGAAACAATTAAATACAGAGAATATTGGAAATTGTTCAGCAGCGAATTGGGATCTATGTTCCGTGTAAATTGCTAGAGTTAAGCGACTTGGCAACTCATAACTGAATAACAAAACTTAAACTTTGATAAAACTTGCAGTAATTTTATTTATAAAAACTAATTAAACGTGCTATTTTTATCACACAGTATTTCATGTTTTCAACTTTGTATGCATTGTAACTGTATTTTTTTTAATTAACTAGGTTTTTTTTTAATCATGAATAGTGGCGATCTTCTGTAACCGGGTTACCATTCATTTCCTTTTGACGGTGGGGTTTTCGGCGTCCGAGGTCGCATCCACCATTAACCCTTTATATCCTGAATTAATTTTCCAGCTACTTTTTAATTGTATTTTTGCATCATTGGATAAGTTTTGGTGCAGAATAAACATAGGAAAGGGGAAAATAATTTTTATAGTGTTTTAGTGGTTAATTATGCACCTGTAACCACCATAAATTTTTTACCCTATGATATAAAATAAAATAGTAAATTTCAAATAGTAAACTTCAAATAAAATATAGGAAATGTTCATCTGTAGAGTATAGAAAACAATAGAAAATAATAGTACTAAATAACCGGTAATAAACCACTAAAATTACTCAAATGAAGAACAACATGCATGTCAATTCTATTGAAAAATGGATTTCTAATGTAGCGTGGCAAATGTAAAATCCCTACAATGCAAAGAAAGAGGATATGTGCTTGAATTTGCCATCTCCTGCCTGCTGTCAGAAATACACTCTTTGTGGCATTGTGAATACCGTTAGGAAAGCGGTCATATTACGAATATATAGGTGTTTTATTAACCCCTTGGGAACGAGCGACACGTATACGTGACGCATAAGGTGCTCAGAATCCTCGATTATTCCCACCAGTAACTTTTTATTGTAAACTTTGCCTTATTTAAGGACAGCATTTCTGATATTCAATTAGCCGAAAATTTCTGTTTTGAGAAACCGGTGGCAAAAGATTACAAATTCTGTAAAGGACGCTTTTCGCAAAGGGTCTAACCCAGTGGTTCCCAACGGAGGGCAATTTGACTTTTTGAGGGGGGCAATTTCAGATTTGTTATTATCCCAGTCCCTGTCAGGTTTAATTTTTCAATTTTTTGTTTAATTTTTTTTATAAAACTATTTTTGCAGGCTAAAAATATAAATAATACATGAAAATTTTATAAATAACTGAAAAAAAATAAATTTTCAAAAAGTTTCCATTAAAATTTCAAAACACAACTACTACCGGAATAATTATACTAATTTTTTTTTAGATATTTCGACACCTTTTAATATATTTAAATAATTATTAATTTTTTCTGGTTACAATATTATTTTAGTATTACTCACTTTTTATTTTTTCTATTTATTAAAAATTTAACTATTTATTATTATATTTGTATTTCTATTGCCAGAGCAATAAGTCACATGAAGAAACTTTTACTTATGAAATTACTTAAGGGTATATCTGAAATTGACTAATGTTCAATATATTCAACCTAAAAAATGATTGAAGTATCTAAACGAGGTACTACTTTTATAAAATTAATTAATCTTCAAATGAGCATCACATAAAGAAATGAGTGAAATGTCTTCTTATAGCTCATGTGCAGACAAAATAGACAGATTTACAATTTTAAAATCGGCTTATATATGGTGTCCAAATAACCATAACGTTAAAAAGAAAGCCTGATTTAAAATGGATAAAGGTGCGAATCCGGAAATGCTACTTGTGAATTATTATATGCGTATAAACTTGGTATTAAAAAAAAATTTCACCTGTTTTAAAGGAAGTACTAAAATCAGTTATAAAATGTATCAATTCTACCAAATGTAATGCAAAATGTGAGATTCTCTTCAAGAAATTTCACGAAGATAAAAATGCAGACCATATCACACTTTTGTGTCTGAGGTAAGTTGCCAAAGAACAATAAAACTTTTCTAGGTATAAATGCGAAGATGCATGGCCTCATTGCATTCATCGAATTATGTTAAAAACATATTTATACCGAAAATTTTATTATTTTTATAAGTAAAAGGATGTGAAAGGGCTTATCATAGTTAACCCCTTCACGACCAGCGTCCATTACAGAATTTTTAATCTTGTACCACCGGTTTTTTAAAACAGAAAATTTCACCTAATTGAATCGCAGAAATGCTAAGATTTAATGAAGCAAATCTTACAATGAAAAATAACTGGTGGGAATAATCGAGGATTCTGAGGATTCATCCTATGCGTCACGTGTACGTGTCGCTCGTCCCCAACTATACTCTGTTAGTCTTCCTTTGTGGGAATAAGAGTTCATTTTGTATATAATAACAATAATTATATGTTACAGAGGAAAAAAGGGGGGCATCATGATTTTAAAGGTGCTTAGGTGGGGCGCGGCCAAAAAAAGGTTGGGAACCACTGGTCTAACCCTTTAAGGGTAATTTTAATTCGATTCAAACCAGAAACTTTTAATTAAATTTTACTTTTTTAACTTTGACGAAAAAAAAGTTGAAAAATTGCTTATTCTTATTTTGAACTAAATTCTTTCCTAGATTCCGGTGGGAATTCAACGTTACAGGAGCACAAGTGCTTGCCCCTGAAAGGGTTAAAGTGGTACTTATAAGTACCGTCAGGATAAAAAGGGTTAACCTGACAGTTGATGGTTGTTTTCGTGATTGATTAAGAAAAATCATTTGCATATTTGAAAATCCCCTTCTATAAAATGGTTGAGTATTAAATGTCGCTGCCTTCTGGACTTTTATGACGTTTAGAAGAAACATTTTCTTTTAGATGCTGTAAAGATATCTGTAAGAAAATCGTTTTAAATTTGACATTTTAAATTTATTGTTTTAAATATGATGTAATTTTTACAATTAAAATCTTTTCACGCGTAATATTTTAACGATTTTAAAGTTTTCTTTCTGTTTCAAGATTCACATGTAAATATACAATTCAATTTAAAATACAGCGTTTGGAAACGCTACAAGAAAATGGTTTTAAATATGACATTTTAAATATATTGATTTAAATATTTCGTTTTAAACATGACATCTTGAAACAAATGTTTTAAATATATCGTTGACGTAATTTTCACCATTAAATGCTTTTCGCAATAGCATAATTAATTGCAATAGCATAATTAATTTAAAGTTTTGTTTCTTTTTAAAATTTACGCGTAAATATATTTTTCAATTGAAATGTGTTTGTAAATACTATACCCGATAAGGCGGAATGGTAGTTTCTACATTTTGCCGGGATCCAAGGAACAAAACAAAAATGTCAAAAGCAGGGTTCGTACGGGTACCGTTATTTTTCCAGGTGACATACCAGTATATTTTTCAAAAAAAATACATCAAGTTCAAACGTGCGAACTTGCACCGTATTTAAAAAAGAGATTATCTGTAAGAAAATAATGGTGCCGGATTATTTCCTGGTCATAAAATTCCAGGACCCGTACGAACCATGAAAAGTGGGTGTTGTGGCAAAATGTGGTGTTGGCATTTGAAAAATCAAATTTGGAATATTTTTCAATATGTAGATGACACTTATTTTTAAAATTGCATTCATATTCGGAAAGTAAGCATAATCCCATATCGCAGCGGTTCCTAACCTGGGGTACACGTATCCCTGGCGGTACGTGGTGGAAGAGTCGGGGATACGTGAAAATTACATTGATAATGATGGATAACGCAAAGAATAAAACTTAAAAACTTAAAATGAAAACAGAAAATAAAACTGTATCCTTTTCTTTACCAAGATGGACTTGTGTAAAATGTAAAATAGGTTATGAAGGAAAATACCTAAACTTAGTAATTGCTTGATCATTTGTTGTCATTATCTCCACCCACTCCTAATAACATCTTGCGATTTCGCATGTGTCTGTCCATTTTTTTTTATTGTTATTTTTTTTCTAGTAATTCTAGAAATATCTAGATAAAACATGAATCGTATCGGGTCTTCTGGTTTCGAAGATTTTATTTAAAACCCATTTGAAAGCGGGTCGTCATTTTAGTGTTCGACTCATCAGCATTAGCATAAACTCATTAACGTGTATTAATGGGTGTAGCTTCATGCCTTCTTTGTGAGTGCTTTTTTTGACATATTTGGCTAACATTTAGTGTTTTGAGCGACTTAATGTTGATATTGTCTTGTTGTTCAAAATGGATAAGTGGTTGGAAATTGAAATTCGTAAGCGAACTGCCTCTAACATTGATAACTAGCATAAGAACATTACTAATGAACGGAAACAAAAATATTTGTTGGGCGGGTTTATGTGAGAAGGGGTACGCACAGATGAAAAATCTAAACAAGGGGTACGTGAGAGAAAAATAATCCCTGACGGCTCGGCCTACTGGCACAGGTAGATTTTGAAGACGCAAACCGTGGGGCGCCTGTTTATTGGGAATTGCAGAAGAAAGACCTATTTTCCATGATGCGGCAGTTGGGACCGCCCACTTTGAAATATACATCTGCATGTAGGTGGATCCAGCACGGATTTTTTTGTTTTTATTCATTTATTTATTTATTTATTTTGCTGTAAAAGTTGATCCTATAAAAAACTCGTCAATATAAAAGTTGTAGATAATATAAGAAGATTTATAATAAATTTAAGCGGATTTGATATCTTGTGAATTGACGAAGTTAGGAATTTGTTTCTTCAGAAACCCCTATTCCCCCCCCCCCCCCCCCCACCGTGGGGTCATTTTTAATGAAATCAAAAATCTGCCCTATATAAATTTTTGGCCCTTTTCCTGGACGTAATAATAACTTTAAACGGATTCGATATGTATCAAAATTAAGATGTTATGAGGTTTTTTCTGTTTTCACATAAAGTCCCCTATTGCCCCCCCCCCTTTGTTCGATTTTTCCCTTTAACGAACAGGACCGAGGTTTTATGCCTCTTGATTTTATGTATGAGTTTGGAAGACATTTGTGAAGAATTATGGAAGTCATCGTGTCCATAAAAAAGTGATACAGATAGATAGATAAAGTTTTGAACTGTGGGTGGTTTTGGGTTCTAGGAGTCATGATCGGTGTAGATCTGCAAAATTTTTTCAGGAATTCCAACTTAGGGGAGAATGTAATAGGTAGTATTTCTTACGAAATCTACCTAAAAGGTTGGGAAGCGTTGACTGTCGAATTCTCTATCTCTTGCATCTCTTTCTAATAATTTGTTAATAAAATAGTATGGGGTTACTATTAATGTATGGTACTATTAATGTAATAAAATTGGGTTCCCATTTTTATCCTTTTTTAGCACTTTCCAACCTAGTTGAAAAGTGCTTATGACTTCGGTTTGTCTGGCCGTCTGCCGTCTGGCCGTGCTCTAACTCCCGTAAATATGCTCGGATTGCTCTGCAATTTTTATATGTTATTGTCGTTATCTATAGCATGTTCCCTATTTCAACGGAAGTGTGTAGCACTTATAGTTTTTTTACAGGGACACTCAAAAGAATTCCGTTACATTGCGGTCTATGGGGAAAAATCATTTGCGGTTTATTTAAATAATGTTTCACTATTTTAAACGCATTGAAATTTATATATATCACTAAGGTGCATTAGAAGAAGCTTAATATGGAACAGGGTGTGCATAGCACTTATAGTTACTTTACAGGGACAGTAAAAATAATTCCGTTACATTACGTCAATGGAGAAAAATCGTCTGCAGTTTATTTAAATAATGTTTCACTATTTTAAACGCATTGAAATTTATATAGATCACTAAGGTGCATTACAAGAGACTTACTATGGAATATTGTGTGTATAGCAGTCATCGTTCATTTACAGGGACACGCAAAAGAATTATCTACTGACTGTTAACAATAATTCCTGGAAGTGCGTTTTAAGTTACTGAACGCGATTTTAATGTTAACTTGCTTTTTGTCTATTACGTGATGTGTATAAATTCTGTAGATCCTATACAGGGCAGCACAAAAGTTCGCGAACACATTTCTGTTTATTGACAAACTCCAGACGGAGAATTTTAAACTGTGCTACGCGTTTCCTAACTGAACTAAAATTTAGCATCCTATGTAGTATATATACAATTCTATAGATCCCATACAGGGCTGAATAAAATTATTCGGATATTTTTCAGAATATTGTATGTTGGAAATTCCTGAAATTATGTTTTTAAATATGTTATGCGTTTTCCAAATTGTTTACTTAGAAGTTATCTTTCAGCTTATTAAACGGTATGATTTGTAAAATTATTTTGGAAGCGTTGGAAAGTGCTACATAATCTATGCTTGACGCATGATTTTTCGTTCTTGTTTTTGTTTTGTTTTAAACCGAACGTAAAATGTTTCCATTTCTCTCTTCCTTTCTAAACTCAATATTAAAAGTTTAAAAGTGGCAATATATTCAAAAGTTCTATTGGCTTTTTTGGGTATCGAGAAAGGGGATATAAATAAGAAAGCCCCCAAGATAACTTCAGTGCAAGGAATCGATAGCTATTATATTTTCGCATAGTGTCGCGAGATAGGAAAAATATTTCTTCGCTTATTTTACGATGAAAAGGAATGTTTAGCATTCCAAAAAACAATACATTTTAAACTTGGAGCGCAAGAATGAGACTTGCTATGCGCGACTTTAAATTACGTTCTTAATATTCTTCACAAATTGGATAAAAATAGTTTGAAAATTAATTAACTGTATTTGTTGTAGAATAAATTGTAGTAAAACTGTAGAAAAACGCAATTTACAGAGTACATGTTTCCTAATTGCATAAAAGATCAGAAAAAATAAGAACGGAATTTTTAAGTATTAATCCATTTTCATCAACTAAAGTGTTAATCCTTTGACTATTTATGGGCATAATCAGTTATTTTGATACTCGAATTAAAATCATTCGGTTATGAATGGCTGCCAACTTTCGCATTCTATTTAGTCATTTAAAGTTCGAAATTAAATCCAGAAAAAGATTTAAATTTAAGATTGCATAATGATAGTACCCTAAATTTATTTATTATTTATTTATTTATTTTACAAGGTTTATGGCTTTAATTGATTAAAAAAAATACAAAAGTCGACGCCTATGCTTTTGCGCATGCACAAGTGATTCATTTGGATATCAAATTAGTAACTCATTATGCCCATCACTACCTTTGACTACGGTTCGGGACTTATGCATCCCAGTGGATTATTTTTTTTTATTATTCGTACCACTTTTTGAAAAATAATCTCTGTCGTATATTTATACTAGGATATTTTCAATAAAAATCTACCACAAAGAAATTTTTTTGAAAATTGTGGTATGATTGAATATACGTAAATATAGTCGCCAGTCCTGGACCGTAAACAAACAATTAATGGATGTGCTTAAAAATTCAGATTTGTTTTCACCAACCAAAAATGCTTTAGATCTTCGATATTGTAGATCATGAATTTAGATTCAAATTAACGTTAACATTATTTACAATATTACTTTATTTTCTTACTGTAGATATAAAAAAATAATATGACCTGTAGATGTGCAGGCGTATGATACAGGATTTTAAAACGTTGAGAATACTTTTCAGTCATTAAAAAATAACATTCATAACCCTATCGGGAGGGTAATAATTTCTATTCAATCCAAAAATATACAATTTCAAATCCTTCTTTCCTTGCTGAATCCAAGATGAAATGACCGGTAAATTACAAAAGCTCTATTGACGTTTCTTTTTTGGAGGAAAGGGTATAAATAAGGAAAAATATCTTAGGAAGGAAAAATATCCCCCAAAATATCTTAGATTCAAGGAATCGATAGCTATTGTTTTCACATGCTGGCAAGCGGTAGAAAAAATAGTTACTCCGCTTGCTTTACTTATAGAAGAATGTTGGATACCTCTCTAATTAAAATAATAATAATAAAAGTTCTTGCGGCCTGTACCGGGAGGAAAAGGTAGCTTTCCTTGGCGAGAATTTAACGTTAACGGCAGGCCTTGGAGCGGTCTCTTTTTCACCACCACTAATTTTTTCAAATTATTTTCGTGACGCATTATTGCAACAATTGCAAGAAAAAGATCAACTCGAAATGGGTTTCTACAACATTTGTAAGATAAATCTAAGAAAATTTTCACAAGGAAATAGAGGTGCTCAAAATTTAGATTTGGTCTCTATTATTAGAGACCACTTCGAGGCCTGTGACGTAGACGTGGACATAATTTTGTGCGTATGATTGGGAAAATGATTACAAGAATGAAAGATAATAATTTGCGAGAAATAATGTTCAATAAAACTCATAATTTTTTTGTAATCTGCTCTTTTATCTAAAAATGTCAGCCACCCTAGAATTCCGAACTGCTATATCTCAGCCATTTTTTAAGATAGAGACAAAACGAAAAATGCTCCGGCATCCTTGTATTAAGACCTAACACTTAAACAAAATATAAATTTGAATTTCGATTTTTTTTGTATATAGTACACAGTTTTTAGTTTTAAATCTTTTAATGGCCGCCATTTTGAAACAAGAGGGCGGACCAAGCTGGCCAACGAACTCGGTCGAGATATTGGTGAGCCTAATACACATGATTAGTTTCATCTAAATTGGTTTAACAAATCCGAGTGCTATCGTATGATAAAGATCACACACACACACACACACACACACACACACACATATACACACACACACACACACACATATATATATATATATATATATATATATATATAATTATAATATCTATGAATTTCAAAAAACATATCAAGTTCTTCTTAAATCTCGAAAGAGATAATTAATGATAATGTGAAGACGGAATACCACATAGCTAATAGTTTAACTAGTGCAATCATAATATTACCATAGCTTATGCTTCAATGGTAATTGGCCAAAAATACTGAAAACATGAAGAAAATTTAAAAAGAGAGAGAGAAAGATAAAAAAAGAAATAATAATTTGGAGTTGCTATCAATTGAATAAAAATGGATTAAGAAATGAAATATGAACCATATACAATGGAAAATTTGACAATAAGAGAATAAAATCAGAATTGGATATGAAAAAACACATGTAGATATAATCGTCAGCCTGGATGTACCCACATGTGTTTTTAAAAAATAATTCAGTATTTCATAATTCTACTGGCATATATGCTAAGATCAGTAGAATCACCCAGATATACTGAATTATTACCAGAAAACAATTAGAAATAATAAAATGTGAATAATATCCGTAAAGAATAGATAAAATATTTTACTCACAGTATTTATCCATAAAACCTTATACAACACAATACTAAATTATTACCAGATAACAGTTTAAATTTTAAAATTGGAAATAAATAAACTGTAAAGAGTAGATAAAATATTTTACTCACAATTATTAACCAAAAAACCTTAACTATCACAATGTTTTCATGATCCCAATACGTCCACATGGCGATCATCATGAAATATCTCATACTTGATTATAATAGTGAAGTTGAGAGAAATTATTTGAAAGTTAAGTTGAGAGTACATTTTTTGAAATAACACCTTAATTTTTACACCATAACACAAATTGATTTAAACACACACAAATTTATTTTTGTAATAATACACTTAAAAACAAATTTATATTTGTGAAATTACAAATTTTCCATTTAATTTTAATCTTTAAAAGTAAAATTAATACACAAGCGTTAAGCGCCCTCTATATATAAATTAAAATTACTATTAACAATATTATTAACATTTATATGACATGTACAGCGCTTCCCTCTATTGGAATTATAATTATTCAAAATTAAATTTGAGTTATTTATTAATTATATTAGATTTAATATGATATATAAATATTAGAAAATATTATTATCATTGTAGTTTTACATTAAAATCGTACAAAATCCTATTATATGAATAAATTTACACAGAATTAATTTTATCTTACATAGTATTTCATAGATTCTTAACAACAGTATATATTATGTAAAAGAGATATTTCTTTTAATACAAAGCGCTGGTGCTGCCATCTATGTTAAACTACTTATATATATTATAGAATTTATAAAAAAAAATTAATCTTTTTATATACTTCTACAAATAAGTTAATGAATTCTGATTTAATACATATTTCTACCTTCTATCTACCTATATATCGAATAGTATTTACCAAAAATAGTTAAGATATCATACATGTATTTATCAGTTAATGAATTATAACATCCTAAAAAAAAATATTTATATATATATAGAAAATTTGAAAAAGATAGAGATTAATTTAAATATCAAATTTAATATATCAAAAACAATTAAAAATATTTCAAACTTATAAAAATTGTAATAAATTGTAATAAATAATAAATAATAATTAGATTACTAATGTGTTTCAAACTTTTTAATGCAATGCAGTATTTAAAAGACTAATTAAAATTAAACATCATGCAAAATATATATATATATAATAATAATAAATAAATAAATAAATAAATAATAAAAATAAAAATAAACCATGTGTATATTTATATATTACATATAGTGATGTTTGTGATTTATGGTCAACAATGTCATCCATGTAAAATTTTATGTGTTTTTGTAAAGTTATTTTTACAGTATTTTTGACATTTTTACAGTATTTTTATATTTTATAGACATTTTTAACAGATCATTATAAACACTTAATAAAAAGTGATCGACTAAACGCACAATCACAATAACTGTATAAAGTGTAAATAATGTACAACCAACTTAAGAATTGTTCTTATATGTTATATGTTATAATTTATAAGTATTAAACACTGAACACCAGTATCACTTAAAATATAGGTGATCGGCAACGCACAATCACAGACAATATAAAGTGTATATAATGTTCAATCATTTAATTATTGTCCTAATATGTTTTAATTTTATTGATGTATGTTTTAATTGTAAATTGCTATATCATTTGCTATATGTTATCTCACACTAAAACAATAATTTATCACATACCATGTTTATATTTATATGATGTAATAATTGTTATTTAAAAGAGTTGATGATTGAATTTATCAAAAAAATGGGATAACCATATTTTTGTGCATGATCACGAATAAATCTAATATTTTTGTTTTTATTTATATCTGAGCATAGGTATTTTATACGATGAAGATAATTTATAATTATATTTTTATAAACTGATTTATGTAAACAAGAAGCAAAATTGGTAAAAATATTTACTTTAAATGGAAAATCAAATCTTTTATCATAAATATCAAAACTTAATTTATAAGTATCATTAATTTTAATTTTTAAGTCAAGAAAATTTATATTATTATTAATCAAATCATTTTCACTTAATTTAAGCTGATTCGGATAAAAATTGAGTGGTGATGTGCAATTTTTATCATTGAAATAAAAAATGATAATGTCATCAATATAGCGATAAAATACATAATCATTGTTCGGACCAATATTTCTTTCATAATAATATAAATAAAGGTCAGACAATATACTAGAAGCGGTCCCACCCTGCGCAATTCCCTGACATTGTTTATAAATAATATTGTCATGTATGATGTAATTATTATGCAATGTAAAATTTAGTAAAGTTTTAAAATAATTAACGGAAATATGATCTTTTAATTTTAATTGAGATTTAAATTCTTTAAATAATATACACATTGTTTTATGTAAGTCTTTTATATCAATGTTATTAAATAAATCATTAAAATCCAATGTTTTTATGAATTTTACCGGATTGATATTATGTATTTTACTAATAAGTTGAAAACTGTTTTTTAGGCAATGTTGGTTATTATGTTTTATCGTTATATCATAAATCTGCTTTAAAATATTAAGTAGTAAATTGCTTGCATTATTATTGTATGTGTTACACACGATGGTAACTGTGCGAAATTTAATTGGATTTTTATGAAATTTTGGAATTATAACAAGATAAGGATAATTTAAATTATTACATTTGATTTTTAGTAATTTATGATAATTTAATAATTTTCTATTATTAATTTCAATATTTAATTTAGTTTTATTAAAAATATTACTTGTGTTAATTGCATTGTGAATTAACACTATATATATATATATATATATATATATATATATATATATATATATATATATATATATATATAATATAAATCAATATTTGAACGAAGGGTGATTTTAGAGTCTGGAGGTTATGATCGGTGAAAATATACTGAAATTTTTCCGAATTGCTTTCCACCGAACGGCTGCAATAGGTAGCTTTTTACTTTTTATAATGAAAGTTACCTAAAATGAGAGGATTAGCAGCTATAAAACATGGTTTCTTTTCTTTTCTTCTTCATTTTTTCTATACTTGTAAGAGCTTTTACGTAATAAATTCAAAGATCTTTCTTACTAGAAATAGTGTATAAAAAAATAAGATCCAATAAACCAATTTAAAGTCTAAACACACATTTTCTTAAAGACATTTCCCGGTTCAAAACGTGTTTGGCTTGGTTCCGACTCCGGTAGTTTACCGAAATGTTGCTATCTATGGTATTTATTCAAATTTTCAGTAGTCAAAAACTAAGTAATTGAACAGATTAAATTTTTCCGTGATAAAAGAGATTTTAACAGGATGTATGCTAAAATATCAAAAACAGTTTCATATTTCACATCATTCGTACATCATCATCATAAAGCACATGAAACATTCTTGCGAATATGGAATATTTTTAGACAGATTAACATAATAACTCTAAGAACACAATGCGTGACTACCATATATTTCAGTCTTTTTCCCTTAAATAGTTTTGTTGTTCCTTGTAAATTTGAAACAAAAATGTCCATTCGTATCTTAAGAAAATTTCTTGAAGAGACTATCACATTTGACATTAAATTTAATAGCATTTATAAGTTTTATAATACATTTTCATAACTCATTAACAATTAGTGAAATATTTTTAGACACATTAAGATTTTATTATAAGTAACACAAAGCATAAGATCAAGAAGCATTTCTGGATATTTATCTTTTTAAGTAGCCAATATTTCTTACCCATCATAACACACGCGTGTCGTCTGATTTTAAAATTTAATGTATATTCCATGATATGCATATATTTACTGTAAGAAATTTACTATTTACTCATTTCCTTTTCTGATGCACATTTTTGGCATTTATATATTTTATAATTTTTGTAGTACCACGTTCAGCTATTTCAAGTATTTTTTAGATTAAATGTGTTCAAGCCAGGCAGTTTTAAATGTACTCTTAAGTAATTTCTCGTGTAAAAGTTTCTTTATGTGACATATAGCAGAAGAAATAAAAACATATCTCATTCAATAAATAGCTTGAAATATTGTAAAATACAACAGCAACCAGAAAAGTTATAAAACTTTTATGATATATTTTAAGAAACGAAAATTTGATGTCTGAAATTTTTTAAAGACTTTTTATATAATTTTTCCGCCTTCAATCTATTTTCAACTTTTGATTTTTTTTTTTTTTTTTTTTTTTTGAAAATTTAGTAAAACGAAAAACTTTATTTTTGAATTTTGTATTTATTACTTCTAACATTATTTTTGCAGAATAAGACAAAAATAACTACCAAGGAATGCGTTAGTAACAAATTTGGAATTGCGCCCCACGTTGGGATCCACTGCTCTAGCATATAGATAAAATGTGCCTCAAAGGCAGTTAAATTTTCTTTTCTTCAAGATTGAAATATAATAATATAGTCAACCCCAAATTTATCGTAAAAGCCTGTTCCATGGAATATAGAAACGTCAATGTTACTTTCAATTCTTAAATAAGTTAATGATAATTCAGGTGTCTGAAAAAAATTTATTTTGTCCAAAAGTCCTATATTCCAAAAGTCCTATTGGCTTTTCTTTCTTGAAGGAAGGGATTTATAAATAAGAAAGCAGTCAAAGTAACTTCACTGCAAGGAATCGATAGCTAATACTTTCACATATTGGCGAGCGATAGGAAAAGAATTTATCCACATTTTTTACTCGTGATGCTGGACTGCCACTGCGAGCTATTTTTTAATTCTATCTCGCACCACTTTCTCAAAATAAAAATCTTTCGGATACACTTTGAAAACATGTGCAAGAGAAATCCACTACAAAATTATTATTTTTTTAATAGTGGTGTAGAAATAGTCGCCAGTGTCAGCCCTGATGATTGAATATTAAAAATTTTTATTAAACAAATATATTAATATTAAACATTTTGAAAACGTAACAGATTACAAATCTGTGGCATGAGAAAGTGATAAGCTGTACGGCTTTAAATGCGATGCTAGCATTCTTTACAATTTGGAGACTAATATTAAACTCCGTCCTCAGTCGGAATAGTAGGTTGAATTCGTTATTATTATTATTATTATTATTTTTTTTTTTTTGAGGCAGTGACTGAGGTAGTGACTGCATAATGAATGATTTCGATATACGAACGAATTATTCGAGCATGCGCGAAAGCATAGATTCCAATCGTCATGTTCTTTTTAATCATTTAAAACCAGAAATTTTGTAAACAAAAAAAGAAAGAACATTTTAAAAGCAGTTTCGGAACATGAAGCATATATGTAAACAGCTGATTGGAGTACGCAAATACAAAAATGGGTTCTCAAAATTGAGAGAAAAGTACTCGCTTTTAAATACGTCACATACTCAAAATTGCCATTCCATGGATGTGTTCTTTTTTGATCACATGGATGATTGATGTGTTTAAATATGAACTGTCATGTACTCATTTTTGATCCCATGGATGTATTCAAATATAAACTCTGTGTGCTGTGTTAAATATTCAATACATTTTTCTTATTTTATGTAATCAGTAGAACATTCTGTAAACATTAAATTTATGTAAATATTAAATTATGCACAGTATTTTAAAATAATTTAAAAGTGTTTGAAAACAATGCTCTTGATCATAAAAATATGAATTAAAACAAGATGGCGTCCAAGATGGCCGATTAGTAACACGTGGGAAACCAAAATTTAGGTAAAAACATGGACTAAAAGACATTATTGAAAAACCACTTTCAAAACTAAAATAAATTAAATGGGGAAAAATATTTTTTCTTGTCAAGAGGGCTCTGCTCCAAACAGTGATTATTACAGATTAGGGTAAAGAAAGTACTAACATTTATTTCTCGCTCAAAATTATTAACAAGAAACATTTAATTGATTATTTATTTAGAAAAAATAACAAACTTATTATCAAGATACTTATTATCAAATCAAATATTTTTATAACAAGAGTATTGTTTTCAAACAATTTTAAATTATTTTAAAATATTATGCATAATTTAATATTTATACTAATTTAATATTTACAGAAGGTGCAGATGATTACATAAAATAAGAAAAAAAGTATTGAAAATTTAACAGAGAGCTCTTACTTTCAAAGTTTCCGCCAAATCTTGAAAATCCCATTCTTCTAACTTTCTTTTTACAAACAAGTTCATGTCACTCAGAACACAGACCGGTCTGACTGCGTATGAATATACGAAGCACCAACAAAGCAATGCAATCTTACGCGTTATAAAGAAGGTGGAAGATATAGTTCCAGGAATAAAAATGTAATATTATCCTTTGATTTCCAGCGTATATTACATTGTTCTCCTATTAATGAACATTTTTTACGCCGCCATGAAAGAAATAAGCCAATAGAAAGTACAAAATTATCGTTTCGCTGTAGTTTGCTTACATGTCGTTGTTAATATGTTTGTTAACATGTCGTTGCTACCATGTCAAACTATAGAATGTGAAAAATGCATTTTTCATTTACATAATTGTCTATAATTTAGTGATTGTCACTACTAAAATTTTATAGAATTCTTTGCTTTGTAAGAATATTAATAAAATTTCTGAAAAGAACAGAGATGCCAGCTTGGCATTCCTTCTATTCAGAAATGCCAACTTCATACCGGAAATTTTGAGAAAAAAATGTTACTTTAAGTAATCACGAAATATCAGACATTAAATAAAGCAAAAATTTCTGGTATGTATTCGGAATTTACGAATGAAAAAGGAGGTCAAACTGGCAACCCTGGTGTAGAATACTATTAAAATTTAGTGGTGACAACAGTCCTATTTTTAAAAGTAATGAAAACTGCATTTTTCACATTCGATAGTTTGACATGGTAGCGACGATGTGATGTTTAAAATTGAGAAAGAATATGTTCATTTTTTATCCAAACTTACCCAATTCAATACGAGTACATCGATTCACTCATTTTTGAGTACTTCGTTTTTTACAGTGTACCTAGTTGGGTGGCAACTTTACGCCCAGTGCCCTTACGTAACCCACTTGCGAGGCACCGCCCCCTGAATACTAGGCTTGCGCACTGACAAAAATGGCGGCTGCCGTAGGCGGATTTTTTTTTCAGCGTTTGAACGGTCCCTCGAACTTTAACAACAATAATTTCTAAACGTTTTCTTTGCCTAGTTTTCCTGAGATCAAATAAAACTTTTAGATATTATTGGTGTTAAAGTTCGAGGGACCATACAAACGCTGAAAGAGAAAACCGCCTGCAACAGCCGCCATTTTTGCCAGCTCGCAGGCTTAGTATTCGGGGGGAGGTGTACGAGGTGTCAGTTTACGTGGCACTTAATTTAATAATTTAAGTTCATAATTGTTTAAAAACAACACAAAATGTCACAAAAACATATATGCATCATTTATTAAAAACTTTTACTTTAGGTGTTTTAAAAATATACAAAACTGCATTTCACATTAAAAACCTAGCGCTTTCGAGCCGTCCTGGCTCATCATCAGGGTTAAAACATCACCACGCAGATACACACAAAAAAACATAACTAGTCTGAAACACTGTAAAAACATCAATGTCTGCTGAAGACAAGGTCAAACCATTATAAACAGGGTGGGAAGCATAGGGAGGGATGTGCCAATCTTATTCATTCTTGAACTATCTGTAAAAGCTTATACCATACTTTAGGGATATTGTACGAAACTGAATCATTGCATGTTTTATTTTTCCTGGTTAAAATTTCTATTGATTCACTTATTATTGCTTCATAAAAAGAGGATGTGGGTTTAATAATTTTAGCGTTATCAAAATCTATTATAATCGACTGCTGTTGTTTTAATCTGGAAAGTGCCGTTTTATTTCTATTATACTTGACAACTGCAATATGTTCTTTTAACCGAATTTTAAATTTCCTTAAAGTCATACCAATGTAGTCTTTAACTTTATAAGATTTTATCTTATTTTCAACTATTTCCATAATAACTGGGATTCTATAAATTCCTGCTAAATCTTCAATCGGTATGGGATCAATCTTCTTATGTAGTAACGCATTCAATTTAACTGGAGGGGATGCTACCAAATTTATTTCATATTTCTTTAAATTATATTTTAATTTTTCAAAAAGTTTCGGAATATATTGGAACTTGTAAAATTTAGTTGGTTTTCCTGTTAATTCTTTTTGTTTTTTACCCTGATATTGATATTGACAAATTAACTTATTAATTAACCTCTCTGAAAAACCATTTTCGTTTGCTATAATTTTAACTCTGTCAAGCTCCTCATTGATATAACTATCAGTACACACTGAAAATGCTCTATGGATGTAAAACCTACATGCTTTTATGCCTATATGTTTTTAAACAATTATTATAGTACAGAGGTGAATTTGATTCAATTCAGTGTTGTGTTTTTCATGACTCAAGTTTAATTTAAGTTCATTTTCCTTTTCTTACAAAAATTCTGGTTTTAATTCATTAAAAATAATACGAATGTTGCCAGATATGCATTTGCGCATGCCCAAATGATTAATTAAAACATCAAAATCATTCATCCAATCATTCATCAAAATCCCATCACTATTTTGATGTACATACATCAGATTTAATATAAATTAAACAAATTGGTCTCACACATTCTAAGTTCGCTATTTTGACGAGAAAGGTAATTTCCAGGGAAATTTTAAATTAAACTTACCAAATGTAATTGAATGTATATGAGGCAATAATACCAAACATATTAAAAAATTATTGAAATCATAGTTTAATAATCGTTCGAAGGCTGTAATATAATCCAAACCATTTTATGAATGCCATGGAAAAAAAATTGTGCTCCTGTAAACAAATAGTAAGAGCAACATACTTGATAAATGAATTAAACACTTGCAAGATCAACACACTGCCCGAATTAGATTTGAATTTATTCAGTACTTCAGACGCTATCACGGCGACAAGTTTCGCATCTTTTGATTTTTGTGCCCATGTAAACGAACTATAATAACTACATACTTGATTAATGAACTCATACACTGTCCCAACTTTTAATACAATATAAGTGACACTTTCAATACAATACACGTGGCACTTTATACAATACACGTGACACTTTCAATCCATACAAAAATCAATACAAATGTTCTTTTTCCGGCGAATAAAAGTAATCAAGAAATCCATCGCTTAAAAAATTAACGATGCATCAGAAAGATATAAATAACTTCTATTTTCTCCTCAAAAATACCAAGAGTCTTCCCCCTTCTTAGTTAAACTCAAGATCAGATGTTTGAAATGGTTGGTATATTCTAAAAGTTCTATTGGCTTTTCTTTCTGCGGGGAAGGGATAGATAAATAAGAAACACCCCAAGAAGACTTCAGAGCAAGAAATCGATAACAATTATTTTCGAATACTTGTGAGAGATAAGAAAAGAATTTCTCTTCTTACTATATTCATAAGATAATGTTGGACATTCTAAGAAACAGTAGATTTTAAATACACACAAGAATGTAGGAATGCTTTATGACTTTACGCGTGCACGCGAAGACACTCACTATAACTAATGTTAAATACATGGTACCGTTCTTTTCAAAATGCTGGTTCGCATTTCAATATTTTTAAATGATTCTTTAAAACATTGTAGACGGTTAGTTTTAATTTTTTAAACAGGAAGCCCCTCCTATGGGCGTTATACTTGCATGTTACAGTATTTAACAAAGAGATTTTCTCTGTTGGTGTTTATATTATAAATGAATGCCAATTATCATAATGGCATTGTTTCTAATCGAAGTAATTTATATGCATAGTACTCTAATTGTAAAAATACGAATTTTGAGAATATTTTTGAGAAATAATGTAACACACAAAATTCAAAAGTACCGCCAGTGAGGGAAATTACATGGAAAAACGTAAATTTACGTAACCCATCCGTTAAGTGTTCATAGGATATTTGAGGTCAATGTCTTATCTGGTTACCTCGTTTTATTTTTAATTTAATTGCAGTTTTTTTTCTCTCTGGAAACTTACACTTTTGGAACACTGAAATATGAACAAGTAATTTCAAAGAACGCTTTCGTTGGCTTAAGCCTTTCAGGGGGGTGCGACTCAAACGTGAAAGGTTCCATTCTCCCATTGGTTGACAAACAAGAACGAAAAATCATGCGTCAAGCATAGATTATGTAGCACTTTCCAACGCTTCCAAAATAATTTTACAAATCATACCGTTTAATAAGCTAAAAGATAACTTCTAAGTAAACAATTTGGAAAACGCATAACATATTTAAAAACATAATTTCAGGAATTTCCAACATATACAATATTCGGAAAAATATCCGAATACTTTTATTCAGCCCTGTATAGGATATATAGAATTGTATATATACTACATAGGATGCTAAATTTTAGTTCAGTTAGGAAACGTGTAGCACATTTTAAAATTCTCCGTCTGGAGTTTGTCAATAAACAGAAATGTGTTCGCGAACTTTTGTGCTGCCCTGTATAGGATCTACAGAATTTATACACACCACGTAATAGACAAAAAGCAAGTTAACATTAAAATCGCGTTCAGTAACTTAAAACGCACTTCCAGGAATTATTGTTAACAGACAGTAGATAATTCTTTTGCGTGTCCCTGTAAATGAACGATGACTGCTATACACACAATATTCCGTAGTAAGTCTCTTGTAATGCACCTTAGTGATCTATATAAATTTCAATGCGTTTAAAATAGTGAAACATTATTTAAATAAACCGCAGACGATTTTTCTCCATAGACGTAATGTAACGGAATTATTTTTACTGTCCCTGTAAAGTAACTATAAGTGCTATGCACACCCTGTTCCATATTAAGCTTCTTCTAATGCACCTTAGTGATATATATAAATTTCAATGCGTTTAAAATAGTGAAACATTATTTAAATAAACAGCAAATGATTTTTCCCCATAGACCGCAATGTAACGGAATTCTTTTGAGTGTCCCTGTAAAAAAACTATAAGTGCTACACACTTCCGTTGAAATAGGGAACATGCTATAGATAACGATAATAACATATAAAAATTGCAGAGCAATCCGAGCATATTTACGGGAGTTAGAGCACGGACAGACGGCAGACGGCAGACGGCAGACGGCCAGACGGCCAGACGGCAGACGGCCAGACAAACCGAAGTCATAAGCACTTTTCAACTAGGTTGGAAAGTGCTAAAAACCGAAAGTCGTGTGATTTTTTTCTAAATGTTCCCGCTCTTCGTATCTTTGTGCTGCTGCCCTCTGTGGACAGGATAATAAAACATAATTATGCCCCAATACTTCGTACTTAAAAATTAAACTGTGTAAATTAACTTGTAAATTAAACTGTGTTTTATAAAATAAATTTTGGGATAATATAAATTTATTATACAAATAACTAAATACATTTAATGTATACATAAAATATATTTTATTTCCATTAAATACATTTTATGTAAATTAAAATGTATTTAATGGGATTTTTTTTACGTAATGAATTGATATTTGATTATTAGCAATTTTAATTAATTATATACGAGAATTGTTTTAACAAATTGTATAATATTAATTTGTAAAATTTAATGCATATTTCTTTACATTTCTTATAATAATAATAAATTATAAATTATAATATAATTTTTGTAAAATAATTTAAATTAAATATTTATAAAAATAATATTTCCCATGGTGATATTTTGATTCTTGGTCATGAAATCATGACATAGTAAATTATAATAATAAAATTAATTAAGAATGAAGAAAAATTATAGAGAGATGTTATTGTATTCGATTAGTTTATAAAGTGATACCTAAAAATAAATTATATTTTTTACTTATTAAGTATCAATTAAAATGTTTATTAAGAAAATATAGATTTTATACAGGGCCCCTAGATCAAACTTTTATTGTTTCTTACCAGTATGACAGTATAGTAATATACAAAGATTAATGAATTAATGTTTTTTTATAATCAGTATAATATTGGTGTATTATTGCTGTAATTTTAACGTTTTCTTACTCTTACACAACATTGCAATCCAATAAATCTGACATAATTTTTTCTCGTAAAAGTGAAAACATATACAATACACATATGCATGTATGATATACGTATGTAATAAATATATATGTGTATATAATTATATGAACATATATATTTATATACGTGTGTATATTTATATGTATATTTACATATATTTATATATATATATATGTATGTAAATATGTGTAATATATAATTATATGAATATATACATGCATACATGTCTGCATAATTTTTATATATGTATGTCTGTGTTTCTAACGTAGTTGAAGATTTTATATGATTTAGATATTATTTGCTACTCCAGTTTCCAAAAATTTATTGAGATCACAATGATATTCTATTATATTATTGATGTAGGCATATACAATAAATGAAAAAAAAAAAAAAAGTCAATACTTCTGGATTCTAATAAGAACCAAGAAGCATACGTTTCTATTATGCCTTTTTAATAACAGATAATATTTATAAAAAAAAGTTTAGTTTAATCCTAAACATACGTACATGTAATGCTTGGGCTTCTACAAAGTGTATCATTCAAAAAAAAAAAAAAAAAAAAAAAAAAAATCATTGAGTTACATTTTAAAAAATCCCAAGTTTTTCTTTAAGATAAATTGGTTTATTTTCTTAAATAATTTATATCTTATTAATTATTTACTGAAAATAGAGGAGAATGTATTGCAAACCACTAAGCGAAAATATTAATTATATGCATTTAAATAATAATATAAATATTAATATTAGTTATATACTTAAGTAATAATAATAAATATTAATATTAGTTATATATTTAAGTAATAATAATAAATATTAATTATGTATGTACATACATAGTACACACACATATTTAAATAAACTATTAACTATTATTAATTATATATATTTAAATATAATACTAATTAGCATTAACTATATATATTTAATAAAATATATATATATATTTTATTTTATTTTTTAAATATTCCGTCCGAATCTTTCGAAAATTTTGTAGGTGGTGTAAATCGGGTCTACCAAGATGCTCTTAAATGATTATTGAAATACGGACGTCTAGTTAATTTTAGCGTAGAAAAAAGATCGTCCCCGTGAGGGGCGAAGTGATTTGCGTTCGCCTGAGTTTATGTAAGGGTTCAAATTAGTATTTTTTTAAAGATTGCACCGTCGGTTAGAAGAAGATTTCAGCTTAAGAACATATTTTTGATTTGTCAATACGTCTACAATTCCGCCGTGGAAGGGCGTTGCCATAAGCGGAAAAATGTCTTTCGTGAAAACGACTTTTTTAATTTAATTTTATTTTTTCAAAAGTTTAACAACGATATATTTTCGAATTAATTACTGAATTTGCGACGTAAGATTACGATCTTTCTGAATATGTCTTCGAATTTTAACTATACCGACTGGTTTGGTTGATTTAAGACGATTTAAAACTACGAAATAACACAAAATAAACTCACGTTCGGTCCTTCAATATCAAATTGATGCCTAAACCGGGTTCTGGGCATGCGCGAGAGCTTTTAGCGGCTTGGAAAGAATGAGATGAGTTTTTAATTAATATTTCGGCTAATCATCAAAAAATAAAAAATCTTACCCTCAGGTGCATCATGACCTGCCTTAGACTATCCTCACCGAAATTTTCAGAGTTCTAGGTGCGGTAGCTTTTACTAGCCATCGCAGACAAACGCACACACACATACAGTGACAGCACGAAATTTTCTTTTATTATATAGATAGATAAATAGCACAAGAATATGAAATTTGAAATATGCGACACAAGAATAAGGTATGTGTCACCGTTTTAAATACGTTCTTGATGTTTGCGCAATTTGGATTAAAAAATAAGTAGAAACTTAACAAACAGTATTTGTAACAGAATATATTGTAGTAAAAGTTGTGGTAAACACAATTTATAGAGAGAGATTTTTTACAATATACTTAATGTTTTAAATTTTTTTTTCTATTGGGTACACTAAATATTTTGTTTCGAATGATATCTTAAAATCGTTTTATCTAGAATTTTTTTCTTCCCATAAGATTATAGAAATCATGGTTCGAATGTATTCCTTAAAATTAGAATATATGCATATAATTTTGTTGCCTATTAATTTTTTATAGAATTTATGTATTTACTTTAAATCTTTATTATGCCCCAAATTTTGAATTGAGTAAAATACCACCATGATACCTTTCCCCCATAATATCTGATAATAATAGATTAAATATTAGATTTAAAAAAAAAAAAAACTTAATAATAACATGAAATTTCGGAAAGATTCGCTCGTTAAAATTGATAATTTGGTTGGAATTTAAATAATTATTGGTTTCTTGTAAAGCATTTACAGGAATACTGTGCAAGAATACCTATCTACTCTTTTATAAGGGTACTCTAGTGTACGATTGAATTTTGAGATGTAGCGTACGATCACGGTATCCTGAATACGTGATGTAAAGTAGCTATTAAACAGTGATGTAAAATAATACTAAATTTATGTATTATATGCGTAAAACATTGTATTAAAAGTGATAATTGCTTCTTTTTGCCAATAGTACCAACATTTTCTTTTTTTGAATGTATATACTTTTTCAAATTATTTTTCTGATGCACTATTTATCAATCCCAATAAAAATAATTATTATCTTAAGCAGCAGTATTTATTAAAATACTTATGCTTTTAAAATAAATTTTATTTATCGCTTATTAAAAAAAAATGTAAATAAACAACAATTTTAACAAAATTAAATTATTATATTTGAGCCTTGCTGAGAGTTTGTGTACGCTTCTGTTAAATTGAATAGTTTAAAAAATATTAAAATAAGGAAAATTGATTTTTAGAGTCAATTTTGAAATTAATGACCTTGTGATACGTTTGGTTTAATTTTGAACCTAATTTAGTTTAAATTAATTTAGGTTAATTTACAAAATTATAAATTAAAGAAATAAATTATAAACTTTATAGAATTATAAACTTTGTAAAATTATAATTTATAAAATAATAAATTCTAGTTTAGTTCATAAATTTATATACCAAATCAGTTTAATTAAAATTCATAAAGATACAACTAAATGTAAATATATTGCTTGAAGGTGCGTAAAAACATTCATAAAAACATTTAAAAGCACATTAAATTCCTTTTAAAAAATCAATACGTTTTCAACCGAACTTACTCGGTCATCATCAGAGAAAAACTAATAGTTAAGTTGAGTTGTTGTCTCTTCGCGTTTTCTAGCTTGGTCGAAACAAACCATTTTACTTCAAGGGTGTGGAATATAAGGTGGGATTGGAAAGGTCATTCAACATTTCAAAAACAAGTACAGGTTAATCAATCATGTATTAATTCATTCCAGACTGCGTGCATATCATACGATAATACATCGTTACAGACTATTTCTTTTTTAGATACTATTTCCAGAGACTCTCTTATGATAGCTTCCTGGTGGTTTTAGTATGCTATTGCTGTTAAATAGATCAGGATGTATTTAGATAAAAGCTTACATTAAAATATCTAAATATTATAGAATGACCATCAAAACTGTTTCTCCGAAACAAAAATTGTAAAAACATCTGATTTCTAAATCAGATATAAGTGAAATATAGTAGAGATTTAGTTTACATATCCATAATTTGCTTTCGTACATAAAATTTTATTCAACTTATCCATCAGATGTAGGGTTTTTGTAGTTGGCAGGTAAATAAATATTGCTGTTTGGATATTTCATAGCTGCCAACTTTTACGCTTAATTCCTACCACTAAAATTTTATACTAAATTTTATCTTATTAAATTGACAAGATCGTGTGATTACCTAACGAAAAAAATTCTATTAAATTTTAGTGGTAAGAAAAAAGCGTAAAAGTTGGCAGCTATGTATTATTATAACAAGAAATCTTCTATCAAACTGATGCTTATCGCAATAAAATCAGAGTGTAAAACGGTATCAAGATGTACAACAATGATATTCGCACAATCAATAGGAAATTAAAAATGTAATTTTAATGAGATTACGGGGGTTCAGGGGGGCAGAGCCCCCCTGAAAAAATGTACTTTTTTATCTAAAAAATCACAAGAATAAGCAATTTATGAGGATTTCAAAATATTATTGCACAGCACCGTGTTTAATTTAATGCTTCTAATTTCCGAAGGCGTCAGAGTATTTTATATGCTTATAAATATTTATGTAATTTAAAATATGTGTAAAAATATATGTAAAAATATATGTATGTATATAATGTTATTTATGTAATTTAAAAATTGTAGGAAATGCAAGGTGTGTTAAAAAACAACAAATTGGAGAACTGACGTTGAGGCTTCTGATCTGCAGATTTGCTAGAATGTAATGGCTTTGTTCTAGACACCAGACGTGTATGAAAAGTGTCCAACAATCACTCTCAACCTGCGTCCGAACTATTATGTAAGGCCCGATTCACACAATCATCAATCCATACTTAAAAAAATTTAGATGCACATTAAAACCGGTAAGTATGATTTTGCTGCAATTTCGATATTTGTTGTTTCCAATGAAATCCTCTGCTTTCGTTATAACTCATATTTAGTACTTGAAAATTCTGCATTACTATAGCCACAGGATCCAACCTCTTAACGGTTTATAGAACATACTACCTGGTGTAAAGAACATAGAACCATTTTTTATCACTTTCCACCAAAGTTGAAAAGTGTATATGAATTCGGTTTGTCTGTCTGTCCGTACTCTAATTTACGTAAATATACCCGAATTGCCATGCAATTGATATAGGTAATGACATGTTCAGTATTGAAAATGAAGTATACATGAGTTATGTTTCATTTACAGGGGCGCGCAAAAAAAAATGCCGGTACATTATGGTCTATGGGGGGGGGGGGGGAAATCATTTGCTGTGTATTTTAATGATGTTAAACTATTTCAAATATATTGAAATTCATATATATTTGTTAAGTGCACAACAAGATGCTTATAATCGAATATGGTATGTGTAGCACTTATAATTTGCCTACAGGGAAACTCAAAAGAATTAGATTATATTACGGTCTATGGGGAAAAATCGTTTGCGGTGCATTTTAATCATGTTATACTATTACAAGCATAATGAAATTGGTATCAATTTGTGAGGTACACTAAAACATGCTTTCTGTAGAATATGGAGTGTAAAGCATTTATCATTCATTTACAGGGTCTCACAAAAGTATTCGGTTACATAATGGTCTACGGAGAAAAACTGTTTGCAGCGTATTTTAATTACGTTACCCTATGTCAAATATAATGAAATTGATATACATCACTAAAGTTTACTACAAGATACCTTTTTTGTATAATATGATGTGCATAGCATTTATCCTTCATTTACAGGGACACACAAAAGTTTTCGGAACCCGTACTGTATTCGACGTATTGTCCATAAGCGATAATTGCTGGAAGTGCGCTTTCAGTTAAGTATGCGTTTAACTAAATTTTTGCATGCTATGTATAAATGCTAAAGACCCAATATTATACTTTTTAGATTGCCGACTAACAACGCCAAACACCATTTTTTATGAAAAACATTCATCATTTTTCTTTTAAATGCTAAAAGGTGTAAATTAACAACATAATACAAATTAAAATAACTTTATTAGGTTCTTTGACATGTTTCGTTTCACTCCGAGTCATTTTCAAAAACAAATGAGAATATTCCATAATTGCACGGGCTTTGAAGTAATTATTTAAATTTTCATGTACTATTTTAAAAATTACACACGTTATCTTTTATATTTACTTGGTTGTTTATTTTCATATCTGTAACCATGGAGTCACTCGAGCCATTTTGAATGTAACTCATGTCTCGAACAAACAATTTTTTGAACGATTTTTCTAGAAATGTAACTTTTATGGAATTTCATTCGAGAAAAAAAAATTTGAATAAAACTGGCCTCTTGGCAGATGAAAAAAGAAGTGTTTGTTTTCCTCAGTCACATGACTTGCGCTTTTATTATATAGATTACATACGATAGGATTTAATAGAATAAGAAAACTTTTATTAGTATCTTTTTAAGTTTTGGTTCGATTTTCATAAAATTTGAAATGACTCGACCAAATTCTGCAACGATTATATATATTAAATTTTAAACCATTCGGTTGGGTAGTTCTTGCGCTGTTATATGCGGATGAACCAAACGACGAGGATACGTGCTAAGTATTTATAAAGATAATTACGAACGCACCTAATAAAAATGTGTAAAAATGTTCATTTTCCCTATGTATGAAAACTTGTGGTCCATACTCTAAATAAAAGTTTATATTATATTAAGAACAATAATACATTATTAAAGTTTTTAACTACCAAAAATATTTTCTATGAAAGAAAAAAGTGGTTTGATGTCTGAAAGTATTAAAACTATGACAGAAAATATACTTCTATTGAAATAAAATAACACCAATATATTTTGTTAATATTTCGAAAATTACTATTCTAAAGTATTGGTGGATGTTTATATATGTTCAGAATATGGTCCTGCTTATCACACAAATAAGAAATTATATCCGAAAAAATAAAAAAAAGAATTATTTACGAAAGTAAATAGACTTAATTTCTTGTCGTTACCTAAACGCTGGGAATACCTGTGAAAAATATTAATTTCCTTCAGTAATACAATTGACCAGAATGCTCTGACGCACTCAGGATTGCGTGAACAAAAAATCGGAAGTTGCTATCCAAGCAAAAAACAAAAGTTTAGTTGAAATTATAAATAACTTTAATGCATTGAAAATAGTGGTGTGCGTTTAATAAAAATGTATTTGCTTATGTTTTCATATTATGTATATATATGTATATACAGGGTGTTCCGTTAAAGGGGTACAATATTAATAGGGGTAATAGAGGAGATCACACGGAGCATAAATCAGTATATAATGCCTGGCCGGATCTCAATAATTTTCAAGTTACAGCAAATAGAATGAAAAATCGGAAATTTGTAAAAAAACCCTCATTGCTAAACTATCGATAATGCTACATAAAAACGAAGCCCATATTTAGAAAGAGGAGAAAAAATCCTACGAAATGACATAAGTTGTTTTAGAATATTGAGAATTAATGGCGAGTTACAAGCTCTGAAACAGTGAAAAAATACAAAATCAAATATTTAGCAAAATAGTTAATCGTTAATTCCAAAAATGCAACTCTACCTACATCAAGGAAAATGTTATAAAATTTGGTCCATTCCGAAAGCTTTCGAAGAAGCTGACAATAAACCATATCAGTTTAATTGTATGGGAGAAATCAAGCAGTTCCCTAGTTACAACTCTGTACTGTTGCACGCTCGGAAAGAGCGAAACTCCACCCATGACGATTGTATCGTTGTGCAGCTCTCGCCTTGTCTTAAAGCAAACTCCGTGACTGCTGCGTTTCCTCCATGAACTTTCAGGATGATGAAGAAGAAGTACTTTTTATGCAAATTTTCTATGTGTATAGGAAGAAAAGTGTAATAAAACAGCAGTCATCAGTGGGCGTTATGTTAAAGGGAGGCTGTTGTAAGTGGGATTGTAGTAAGTTGATGTATAATAATTATGCCGGAATACTCTAACGAAGAATATGCGGACATGCATCTGATTTACGGGCAAGCTCATGGAAATGCATGTCTAGCACAGCGCATGTACCGTGAGCAATTTCCAAGGAGACGTTGCTCAAGTTCGAAACTCTTCATAAAAATCGATAGACGATTACGGGAGACTGGATCGTTTAATACAGCAAGCATTCATGCAGGGAAACCTTGACATGTACGAACACCTGCAATGGAAGAAGATGTACTGAATATTTTTAAAGATAACCCCTCCACGAGTACACGAGCTGCTGCGTCTGAAGTCGGTGTTTCTCACCAAAGTGTGTGGCGTGTTCTGCGTGCAGAAAACATGCACCCCTTTCATGTGCAGCGGGTACAACTGTTATCAGTAACAGATTGTGCTCAGCGGACAGAATTCGTACGCTGGTTGCTTAATGTAACAGAAAATAATCCACAATTTCTGGAAAATATTTTATTTACTGATGAAGCAACATTTACGAGAGAGGGCGTGGTAAACACGCACAATATGCACACATGGTCATATACAAATCCGCACACTGTTTTCCCGTCGAACGCACAACAAAAGTTCAGTGTGAACATATGGGCAGGTGTCCTCGGCGATTATCTCATAGGACCATATTTACTCCCAGATGTACTCAATGGCAGTACGTACTTGGTTTTCCTACGGGATATCTTACCGCAGTTACTGCAAAATGTGCCAGCAACATTGCGCCACAATATGTGGTTTATGCACGATGGCGCGCCGGCACATTTTTTCATAGGTGTTCGCAATCACCTCAATTCAACATATCCTGGGAAATGGATTGGACGCAGTGGACCTGTTGCTTGGCCTGCACGCTCTCCAGACCTCAATCCGTTAGACTTTTTTGTTTGGGGACACCTTAAATCGCTGGTGTATGAAACGCCTGTGGATACACCGGAGGATTTACTAGCGCGAATCGTTGTCGCTGCAGGAGACATTCCCAACTCCGTCGGAGTTTTTCGGCGTGTTCGCCAATCTTTACGACGTCGCTGTCGGCTGTGCGATTCTGTTAATGGGCGCAACTTCGAACACCTATTGTAATAATGTCCGTTCGTCTGCCTTCCGACATTGAACTGTGCAGCGCAGGCCAGAAGACTATGCTTCACATATGTCATAAAGTACGTGGAATGTAATTCTTTATTTGTCATTTTTCTTTTATTTTCAACACTTTTTGGCACAGTATTTTGTAAGTCACAGACTGTGGTGTACTCAAATTGTAAATTACAAAGTTTGTATGAATTAATTTAAAATTTAGTGTCTTTTTTAAATTTATAATTAATAAAATTATTATGCTATTTGTTATTATTATTTCCTATCATAAATTATGATGCACATATACATACAATAATTGTCCATGTAAAACATGTACTGAAACTTCTTGCATAGTTACAAATCGCAATATTTTTAATTATTTCCGAATTTTCACCACCAGTTTAATTTTAAGGAATTTAACTTAAGCTTTATATCAATAAAAGACCACTTTAAAATGTAGACTATTATTGTAAAGTTATTTTGGTTCATTCAACTCTTGAATAATTAAAAATGTTGCATCTCAGAAGAAGCATGATCGAAAATGTATAGTTGAGAGTAATTAAAAAGGCGGTGTTTCCAATCGTGATGGGCGGAGTTTAACCTTTGCTAGTGTCAAAGAAAGCGGAGTTGTAACTAAGAAACTGATTAATTTCTCTCACACAATTAAACCGATATGGTTCATTGTAAGCTTTTTCGAAAGTTTTCGGAATGGACCAAATTTTACTACATTTTCCTTGTTGTAGCTAGAGTTGTATTTTTGGAATTAACGATTAACTATTTTGATGTATATTGGATTTCGTACTTTTTTCACTGTTTCAGGGCTTGTAACTCGTCAATAAATATTGCTATTTTAATACAATTGATGTCATTTTGTAGGTTTTTTTCTGCTCTTTCTAAATATGTGCTTCGTTTTTATGTAGCATTATCGATAGTTTAGCAATGAGGGTTCTTTTACAATTTTCCGAATTTTCATTCTATTTGCTGTAACTTGAAAACTATTGAGATCCGACCAGGCTTTATATACTGATTTATGCTCCATGTGATCTCCTCTATTACCCCTATTAATATTGGACCCCTTTAACGGAACACCCTGTATATAATTTGTGTTGTCAATATCCCTTTTTCTATGCATTTACAAAATGATGAATGAGGTACCATTTGAGAAGCTTCTGACATAGTACAGTCACATTTTATTAATACATGTTTTTTGATTAAAAAGTGCAGTTAATTAAAAATTAAATCAGCATTGTTTTCATAAATGAAATGGAAGGTTTTTCTCAAATCAATATTGCCACAAAAATAAGATACTGCATTATATCGTGCACAGCAATGATTATAAAAAAAATGAATAGTACAAAAAACATAAAGTGGGATTTCTCCGCATGGGTTTATTTTATATTTGTGATTGGAAATCAAATTGATCGAAGCAGTGGCACGTGTTGCCTAGAAGATATTCTTTATTATCAGGGCCCGTTTAAGACTTAGAAGTAGGGGAAGCCTGACGTCACACAGGGGGGGCGGCCCTTTTACTCTACCATTTATGCTTCCACAATTTGAATTTTTACCATCAAAATTTCGAGTAAACAGCACTTTTAATATTAAACTAAAACTAACTGCCTATATGCACATAAAAAATATTTTATTATATAACTAATTATACATAAAAAGTTAATTTTGTAAATGAATTGACAAATATTGAACAGGTGCGAATATTTGAACTTCAAACTATATTTTTTGTTTTGAAAAATGTAGGATTTGCCAATGCTAAGAACAATGCAGGTACAACAAATATATGACGTAAATTTATGCTTAGCAGCAACACAATTTTGCTTCTATTTTATAAAGAGAAATTTGGTATAACATGAATGCTAATTACTTTCCCTTTCATTTAAATAACGTATTCTCCATATTTTATATCATTTCTCCACTTTTTAATACTTTCCAACCTAGTTGAAAAGTGTTTATGACTTCGGTTTGTCTGGCCGTATGGCCGTCTGCCGTCTGGCCGTCTGTCCGTGCTCTAACTCCCGTAAATTTGCTCGGATTGCTCTGCAATTTTTATATGTTATTGTCGTTATCTATATCATGTTCCCTATTTCAACGGAAGTGTGTAGCTCTTATAGTTTTTTTACAGGGACACTCAAAAGAATTCCGTTACATTGCGGTCTATGGGGAAAAATCATTTGCGGTTTATTTAAATAATGTTTAACTATTTTAAACGCATTGAAATTTATATATTTCACTAAGGTGCATTACAAGAGGCTTACAACAGAATATTGTGTGTATAGCAGTCATCGTTCATTTACAGGGACACACAAAAGAATTCTCAACTGTCTGTTAACAATAATTCCTGGAAGTGCGTTTTAAGTTACTGAACACGATTTTAATTTTAACTCGCTTTTTGTCTATTACGTGATGTGTATAAATTCTGTAGATCCTATACAGGGAAGCCCAAAATTTCGTGGACACATTTCCGTTTAGTGACAGAAACTCCAGACGGAGAATTTTAAACTGTGCTACGCGTTTCCTAACTGAACTAAAATTTAGCATCCTATGTAGTATATATACAGATATATAGATCCTATACAGGGCTGAATAAAAGTATTCGGATATTTTTCTGAATATTGTATATGTTGGAAATTCCTGAAATTATGTTTTTTAAATATATTATGCGTTTTCCAATATGTTTACTTAGATGTCATCTTTTAGCTTATTAAACGGTATGATTTGTAAAATTATTTTGGAAGTGTTGGAAAGTGTTACATAATCTATGCTTGACGCATGATTTTTCGTTCTTGTTATGAAAATAAACAAAATATAATTATACAGATTAAATTTTCTGTTATTTTTAGCACGTTTGAAGTTAAAATGTAAAACATGAGAACAATGAAAATAAGTTGCATTTAATCACTGTTTTTATACCATTTATTTATATCAACAGAAAAAAATAGAGTATAAATGTATATCAGTAATAGCCTGCGGGAAAATTTAGTAGCTATAATTAAGAAAACAAATTAAAAAAATTTTACCCTGACTGAAAATTTTTTTCCTAAAAATTAGTTTTGAAAAGTAAATTTGGGGGCCTCTTTGTATTTCAGTGGGTAAACTCGGGCTTCACGGGCCTATTCGGTAAACAGGCCCAGTTTGTTATATTATATAAATTGTATTTTATGGGTATTTCACACAATTTATTTTTCTTTGTCCCGTGTTTTCCCGAAGCGGATGACGCCATCCTCTAATGCAGTTAAAATACAATTGTTATTATTATTATTTTTTTCTCGCGCGTACTTTTAGTATCTTCCATGTGTTTGCATTGTAACTTTGATGGAATAAATGAGATGACATTGTGGCTTGACTAACGTTCTTTGAAGACATTTTTATCTTTAATTTTTTTAGAAGTTTAAATCTGCATCTAAAAAACATTAGATATTGCTAAACAGTCGATGGCGTATCTAGCCATTCCTGTGTCCTGTGCAAGAATTTGCATTTAGGCCCCTTAATTAATTAGGTTTGAGAAAATAATAAAACAAATACATTACAATAGATTTTTAATAAGACTGATTTTAATTGCACTTTCCTGTCTTTCATTTCAGAAAATTTATTAATTACATCATCATAATTAATATTTTGTACGATATTGTACTCTATTGGAATAATAGAAAGATTGGATAACTGTTCTTGTCCGATAGTTGATCTTAAATAATTTTTTACTGATTTCAGCTTGCTAAAATTTCTCTCGCATGAACCAATAGAAACGGGAAGAGTTAGAAATATTCGGGTAAGACTCAATTAAACCTAAATCATAGAGAGTCAGTAGAATATTAAGCAGATATGCAGTTTCTATATTTTGCGCAAAGTTCGTTACTTAAAACTTAAAACTTTCAAGTTTACATGTGAATTCGTACTTTTTTAAATCTTTGCTATATTTAATAGCGGGATCAGAAGCCGATTTTTTAAAAATCAGCAGCACTTCATGTATTGTAAATTTCTCTCGCATGAAGCAATAGAAAGAGTTCTACTAAGAGTTAGAAATATTCGGGTAAGACTCAATTAAATCAAAATCATGGAGAGTCAGTAGAATATTAGAAAGCAAAAATCGCCAAAGATAGTTTTAAATTTTTGATAACGCCAATGTATTTGAGACCATAGAGTGTCAAGAATACTGTAAAGGATCAGGGTCCATAAGCCGTGTTTTTGGCCCATGAAATAAGACTAAACTCGATTTTGTTAAACTTACTTAATTATTTCACTTTTTAATATTAGAAGGTTTATCCTGTACGATTTCAACAATAGTTTTTGCATTTTGTTCAGATTTATATGACTTACAGAAGCTCAAAGTTCGTATTATTCGTAGTTTTTGATGAGAAATACGCAATTTCTCCTAATTTTACCTCAATTATTTATATGAGCGCAATCCAAATGTACAATATATATATAAATAAAAGTGTTGCAAAGCTGCGCTCATAGTAAAATATTAAAAAATATATTAAAAATTGAGGTAAAATTAGGAGAAATTGCTTATTTCTCATCAAAAACTACGAATAATACGAACTTTGAGCTTGTGTAAGTTATATAAATCCGAACAAAATGCAAAAAATATTGTTGAAATAGTACAGATAAACCTTCTAATATTAAAAAATGAAATAATTAAGTCAGTATAACAAAATCAAATTTTGGTCTTATCTCATGGACCAAAAAAACGGCTTATGGACCCTGATCCTTTGTATTTTGAATACTTCTTCGGATGTCAAATTACATCCTTCATCTGGCGTTTCATCTGTTTCCGCATTCTCTTAACTCTTCTATTTGGTTATTAAGCAATCCCTTCTCTACAACCATTTCTTAAGCCAAATTTTGTACTTCCTGGAAATTTTGTTCAAAACCTGCATCTCGAAAGTCTTGAACTGTATTACATAACCCAGCAATTAATTTTGTTCCACAATCTATTAACAAATCTTTCTGTTATAATGCTTTATTTGTTCGATCGATGCATTGCACAATTTTATTCCATATAGAAAGAGTACAGATAAATCTATAATTAATTTGCAAAATCAAACTTTTTGCATTCGATACAGCTTCCGGATGTGGAAAATCGTTTGCAGTCCTTGAATTACTTCAAGAAATTGTAAATACAGCTCCTTTATTGCACTAAACTTTGATGACCAGCTTGTATGAGCAAAACTTTTAACCCTTTGATTATGGGGTTGGGACGTATGTCGTCTCAGCGACCATTTTGAAAAAAATCTCTTCCGTACACTTATACTGAGATATTTTCAAGAAAAATCTTCTATAAAGAAATGTTTATCTAAATTGTGGTACGATTGAATATAGAAATGGTCGCCAGTCCTGGCCCGTTATCAAAAGGTTAAATAATAATTTTAGGCACTTCATTAAAATGACCCAATGTGTTGTTGAGGACGAGAAAAAATTAAATAATCTCTGCATCAATAAAGTAATCATTTCACCAGCTAAATTTATATTATGAGCTGCACAAGGTACAAATATTGCTAAATTATTAATTTCCAAAATACGGGCTAATATTTGTAATTTTTTAAATGGTTTGTATTGTTGGAAAGTGAATTGGTCGTACATGTTGCTTTGTATATTCTTTTTTGCGTATTTTGATTTTCATAATTGATGTGAAATTTTGAAGTATGCCGAAAAAAGGGAGATAGTATCCTGCAGTTTAGAAAAAAAGATAGTTTTTTTAAAAAAGATAGTCGTTATCGTTCAAATTCTTCGAAAGTTTTAGGAGTTAAAAAAATAACGTTTCTTTAGCCAGCTTTAAAAGTTCGCAAAAAATATCGGTATCACTAGTCAACAAATTTAATTTTTTTTTTCAGTATCTGGCTTGTAAATCAAATGGGTGCATTTAACTAATTTTAGGGTGCTGAATTTGGTGGAATAATAATATTCTTTCAATCACGTCACATTTATTAGATACACGGCAGTTATATAAAGTAAACTGTGAAATATGTGACAAAAATTGACCGTTTGAAATACAAACAAAACATAATATTCATCAGTAAAGATGTTTTCTTGATTACTTAACAAAAAACTATGAACTAATACGAGCACGAAACTGTTGCACAATAACCCATAATGTAAATCTTAAAGATGTTATTTTTCAAAATAGGATTATGTCTTTCTTGATGTCGATCAGAATGCATCCAAATAAAGGTTTTAACCTACATAGTCATTCATTTCCTCATTATTTGACCACAAAATGTAAATTGTAATTTATATTTCACCCCGTATTTTACCATGTATGAAAAAATTTACAATCTAAAATTTTGTAAAACCCTTCCGTGATAGAAAATTTCTGATAGCAGATTCGGATTCTACATGCAAAAATACATAAGACAGAAAAATTGTGTCGAATATCGGACATTTAGTTACTTTCAACGTAGAAAAAAGATCGTTTCCGAAATGCACAAAGTGACTTGCGGTCACAAGTTTTTTGAAGGGGTTAATATTTGTTATTTTCAAAATTCGATTGCGCCGACGATTACACATTTTGAAAATGGGTATTTAACAGTGCCTAAAAGGCATACACAGTAAAAACAAAACAGTCATGGCCCAATTTGGCTCATACCTAAGTATCTTTCAACTCAAATTGGGTTTTATTTTTTTCTGTGCATAGATGAAGGTTTCAACTTTAAGACCATATATTTTGTTTATAGGTACCTTTGAAATTGCGCTCTGGGGATGCGTTGGCGTAAAGGTGAAAATGTTTACCGCGATAACGACCCATTTAGAAAAACACATTTAAAAGGTTTAACAACGGTTTTTTTTTCGAACTGATTGCGGCGCTTCAGACGTAAAAATACGAACTTAAAAATTATATCTTCTGTTTTTGCGTATCCTGAACGGTCTAACCGATAGATGTTAAAAAAAAAGTAAGCCAGCATTTGGCTCGCATTTGGTAGACACATATACGTGAAAACACAAGTATGGTGACTACGTTGCTTTATTCGCACTATTACCTAACTTAAAGTGGTTCTCAAATAATCTAAACAACGTGAAACTTTTTGACTCATTTTTAAACATAAAGACATAAAATTGGCAGGCCTGACTATTGAAACGATTAGGAATCGAAATGAATTCTCCATCTTTTGATTCATAAAGTAGTTATCGAGTTATAAGCGATTCGTGTCACGTGACGATACGTTTTTTTCTTTTTCTCGTTTGGTGATTGAGGAATTCGGTTCAAAACGCCGTCTTTGACAGTATTTTCTGAAAGATCTTCTGCTTTTACAAAAAAAAATGGAAAACGTCTTTATATTACACGGTTTCTGAATAAGAAAACCTGCAGATGTGTAGCCAGGGAGGGGGGGGGGGGGTTCCAAACGATCTCGATACCAGAAAAATTGTAAAGTTTTCTTGGCCTTGATTATCGCAGAAAGTTTTCCGGTTACATAAGGCAAAGAAAACATTACAAAATTAGCGGTATCAATATCAAGAGCATCTGGACCCCCACCATGGCTACGCCACTGAAAACCTGCCAATTTCATGCGTTTCCGAACAAAAATGGATTTAAAAATTGTTCAGAAAGTAGCTCTTTTGGATCTGAGAACAGCCTTAAGATAGGCAATTTAACATAAGCATGTTGAAAATATCAGTCAGTTCTGCCATTTATTCGAATGTTTATCTTGGTGAACAGAGACATCTAGGGTTTAATCAGTCAGGCAGTAATAGACCGGGAGGCGGCAGCACAGATAATCACCTCATCGAGTTCACGGATGAAATTCTAGGATTAGTTAAATCTTGATTTGCATATTAAAACGCAATCGGTCTGCCAAGTCATATCTTGGTGGAAAACACCCGAAAACCCGATTTTAGCGGCTGACTCGTAGGTTTACCATTGTGTTTTCCTGCACCGAATGGTATGAAAACATGGAGGACTGGGAGCAGGAAAACACAATGGTAAACCTACGAGTCAGCCGCTAAAATCGGGTTTTCAGGTGTTTTCCACCAAGATATGACTTGGCAGACCGATTGCATTTTAACAGTGCCGAAACTAGCCTTTTTGGCGCCCGGGGCAAACATGGATTCTGGCGCGCCCCCCGCCCCCCTCCGAAAAGAATTTTTTCTAAGTTTCTAAAATTTAAAGTATATAATCAGATAATCTGTAATACTGAACTAAGTAATCAGTTTTGTCAAATACTGATTCATTAAAACCTTGAAAATGGAATCGAAAGGAACCGAAAATTATTCCGCTTTATACAGGTTTTCATCTTAGGAAGTATAATTAGTGATATTCTCAGGGGCGGAATTTAAGGGGTCGCGATGGTCTCAATCGCGGGGGGGCCCGCATCCAAAGGGCCCCCAAAATCCTCTTTTCAGTTCAACGAGAAAAATTATTTTTTGATCAAAGGATTTTCTTAGCACTTTTTTTTAATTAGTATTTCTACATAATTTTCATGTAATTTAAATAGAATATTTTTTATGCCATTTGCTATTCCCAGAAATGTTTTAGTTATAATGAATAGAGGAAAGTATATTCAACTAGGCAAATTATATCCAATGGTTGGAGTATCATAGTTGAGATTTTTTCCAACAGAGTGAAAATATGCCGGGACCAGTGCTATAGTTATTAGCTCGGATGAATGAAATTAGCCTTTCAGTTCGGAGCCTTGTCCAACAGATAAGAGTGAAATATGCCAGTCCAGAATATCGTCGGGATAGCTCAGTAGGTACGGCAAACCAAAGTACCCAGGTTCGAGTCCCGGCATATTTTCACTCTATTGGAAAAAATCTCAACTATGATACTCCAACCATTGGATATATGTTTTAGTTATGTTTAAATGTTTTTCCTTGTCTTCTCTTCTATTAGCAATTATCAGAACTGTGAACGGTTGTGGAGGGTTGGGGTGAGACTCAAACTTGTATCTGAGCTGAAAGGGACCCTGTTACTGTTAGAGACTTTTATGACGATTTAATTACACAGATTCAGAGTATAATTAAATCAGATCTGATAAATCTAAACCTGGATCATGACACTGGGGGCCCTAATTTAGGGGTGCCTCATATTTAGTATGCGGTTTACGTAAAGCTGATATTTAGAATGCATTTGACTTTGTTGCTGATTATAATCGATATTTTACAGTTTTAGAGTAGGATAAGATTAAAAACAAAAAGAAATTCTGCTTGACTATTACAGGGGCACACGATGTATTTGTGCCGGGAATTTACATCTGGATCTAAAAAAATAATTACAGCAAAAGAATGGGGCGGCAAAACACGTAAGAATGGGTAAAAGATGATTTTTTTTTCTGCAAAGATAAAGGCAGAGACGACTTTATTATCCATGGCACCCTGTGCGAGGTTCTTTTCTGCGTCTCTACAAATGCTATATTCTTAAGAAAGAAAAAAGGGGAGGAGAGGTTACTATTTTATCTTGCATATGTTTCGTCTCCTTAGTTTTTAGTGTCAATAGCCAACTTCGCGCCCTTTAAAGCCGGATCTGTACGTAAAAAAGTAATTGTAACAAATGGTATGGCGGCATTTTTCATTTATCTGGAAATGGCCAAAAGACGAGAAAATAATTTAGGAGGATAAAAGCAGGGGCAGCTGCGGTTTTATTATTCATAGCAACTTGGGTATGGTTTTCTCCCTGCACCCCTACAAATGACATTTTTTTTCTCAAAAAAAGTTTTAACAAAGAGTTTTAATTTGCGTATTTTTCAAATTATTCTTTCAAATATTATTTGTTTTTAGTATCCAAGTCAGTCGCCCAACCTCGCCCCCTCTAATAATACTGGATTGGATCTGGATAAAAAAGTAATTTCAGCAAAATTAACAGGCCGGCATATTCCAGTTGCCGCCAAGGGCGGCAAAATGCTTAGAAAACTTTCGCAAAAAGACGAGTAAAAAACTTTTTGGAAGATAAAGCCAGGGGCGGCTCCGACTTTACTAGCCATGGCGCGCTGTACGAGATTTTTTACTATACCTCTACAAAGGCTATACAGTCAAACCTCGTTAACATGAACACTCTTAACGTGAATTACCTTTAACATGAATTGTTTTCATAGTCCCCTATAAAAACGAGTACAAAGATTTGATACTGATAACATGAATTACTGTTAACATGAACAAAATTTTGATTCCCCTTGAGGTTCATGTTAACGAGGTTCGACTGTACTTAAATGAAAAAGATTTTACTGAGAATTTTACTTTGGGCATTCATCCTCCAATTTGTGTTTATTGTCCATGGCAGTCATCCCTCGCCCATGACAAAATGGAAAGAGAAGAAAGCTCCACGCTGGGAGAAAAGGGAAAAAATAGAACAGCCTTCATGGAATATTTTTATCTAATAGAAAATCAAAGTGAGGGAATCGTTTGCCAATTATCCATGCTGGACAGTGCAGTACCGTATCCAGACGACATTGAACAGTGCATATACAGACACTAGTAGGGACTGACCTTGAAAAATGTTAGTGATTCTCCTAAACCACAGTAAGAGATTTAAATGATAGACGGCATAGACATGATACAATTGGAATGGGAGAACGAAAATAGCCAAGAGAACAGTTCGTTTTTTATTCATTTGCTATCTTGTATTGTAGACGAATCTTTTTATCTATTTGTCTATTTTAATGCATTTGGTTCATTTTTCTTTTGGATTTTCTGGCTGCGAGACTTTTTATACAAATTTCATATATTATATACATTTCTATATCAAACAACAAACAAAACCTGCATTTGGCGCCCCCTCCACCTTCAGTTCTGCTGGCGCCCGGGGCACGTGCCCCCTCTGCCCCCCCCTTAGTTTCGGCCCTGCATTTTAATATGCGAATCAAGATATAACTAATCCTAGAATTTCATCCGTGAACTCGATGAGGTGATTATCTGTGCTGCCGCCTCCCGGTCTATAAGCCAAGATCTAATCGTCAAACCGCGCAATAGAAAGGCAGAAAAAGCTAAAAATCAAATATATAATTTCTTGTGAACAGCATTTTGGGGCCTCTTTCCCAGTGGTCCTTGTGCGAGTACACCTGTAAAAAATATTAGACTGCAGTGCGAAATCCTCGCACGGGTCTACTTGTATAATCGCCGAAACGTCAGTTGAGTCTCACTGTGGAGATCCGAATAGTTTTTGGTTTTCATCTGTTTGTCTGTTCCGCGATACCTGACGCAAAAAGCATGCCAATAGGTTTAATATTTGGTCAGTCTGTTGCTGAGGTAACCGGGTTTAGCTGTATAGTTTTTGGTTAAATTTGGCTCATTCGTTCGGAAAATATAGAACGTTTCTTTTCATGTCAAAATGCTTTCCTCTAGGAATTCAGACGATTTTCAAATTTTTCATTCGCTGAAAAGAAAATGGCGAATTTGATTAATAGATTTAAATAATAAATTATCAAAGTTAAAACTTTCAATAATGGTCTAAAATTATTCCTATTAGTGTGAAATTTTATTAATACACTAGCCGCCACTGGCGACCAGTTTGGTCTCCCTTAAATGTATGTTAAACATTGCAACACGTTACATTTATTCATAATTTAATTTTCCCTTAATCCTTCGCCAAATCGGAAGATTCTAATAGACAAATCATGAACTTTTGCGATCATGGTAGCATTTCGCATATTTTTTGGGCACAAATGTCACATACGCACGTTGGCGCGATTCCCCCCCCCCCCCCCCCCTCCCCCGCCAATTTGGCGAAAACTTTGTTATGGAAATTGTTGTTTATTTACTTTTATTTTTTATTTTAATTCTATAAATTATTTTTGATATGTATATCAATATTTATTTACAACAAACTATCATTTATTTATTTTTATTCTTTTTTTTTAATTATGAGTATTTTTGTTAGCCGGGAGCAGATGATAATTCGCCAAATATCGTTCCCATCACCGTCATTCATACTACAATTAATTTAATTTTAAATTATAAACCTGTCACTCATTTCATTTAAAATACTTAACTTTAATCTAAAATGCTTATATTACATAAATTTAAAATACTTCACACTTTTCATTTAAAAGAGAAAATAAATAAATAAATAAGAAATAATATCATAAATCAAAACATTTGATTTCAAAATCAAAGTATCATTTCTAATTTGTACACGCGATAAATAAAAGCTGTATTAGCGATTTTAAAAATGCTAAAAATCTGATTCATTAAATATTATTACATGACTTCAATTTACGTCAAGAAAAGGTCCGAAAGTTGAGTTGTATAGCACATAATTATGGTAAACTTTGATTGTCTCACTGGTGCGAATTATTTTTTTGACGCGAGGCAGCGGTCCAAAAATTCATTCGCGGAGAACTTGCTTTGCGAATGATTACCTCCATGATTTAATATTTTAAATGTTCACGACGAATCAATCTTTTTTTTGTTTACTTTTATGAATAGAGAATTTGAACTGCGAATCTTTCGACTGAAGTTATTGCAGAATATATACATAATTGAACGCAAGTCATCTCTCAAATATTAATTTATTTTGAACGATCTTTCTTAAAATGTAACTTTTATGCAGTTTATTCGAAAAAATAATTTTGAATAAAAATGGCCGCTTGGCATATGAAAAAGCGATGCGGCATCCCGGAACTGTTGAGGACAGTCACATGACTTACAGTTTTATTATAGAGATGTGTCAGATTTTTTAAATTAGGTTATAACATTTGAAGAAATTCAATGCATCTGTTCGAATAATATAAAATATTTTGTTTTATAACTTTATTTAGTTGGCATGATACATATTTCCCATTTTTCCCCATAACCAGTTCCCTAGCAACTGTATTTCATACCCTAAATAAAATCATTCAAATAATTTGCGATTATGAAGTGAGAAAATCTGGATGAGGAAAATAAAATGTTAATTAATATTTCGCAATCGGGCCTGCTCTGTAGGTTTACGTCAATTATAAGCGATATTAGTGACATTGCGGTTTAAATTGAATGTGGATACTATTAAAAAGCTATAAAAAAAAAATACTTTATAGCACTAAATAACGTTTACTATTTAGTCAATTGACAGTGGACACGATTATGAATGATTAGCCAATAGGTTTAAAATTTCCCAAATATCCCTATTTTGAGATAGTTTTAGCTATTGCTATCAAGTAGATCAGGAGGTATTTAGATAAGATCTCACATCTAAATATTATGGAAAGACATTTAAAACTGTTTTTCCGTAACAAAAAATTTTAAAAACATCAGATTTCTAAATTAGATGTAAGTGAAATATAGTAGATTCAGGTTACATTTTCCTAAGTTGCTTTTGTGCATGATATTTTATTCTACTTATCCATCAGATGCAGGTGTTTCGTGGTTGGCAAGTAAGTAAATATTGCTTTTTTGATATTAAGATAACATGAAATCCTTTATGCTTATCAAAATTATTCGCACCATCAATTTAATAGAAAATTACGAACGTAAATTTAATGAGATTACGGGGATTCAGGGGGACAGCCCCCTGAAGGAATTGGGAAAAAATTACAAGAATAGGCAGTTCATCAGAATTTCAGACTATCCTATCATAGCAGCGTCTTTAATTTAACGCTTGTAATTTCCGGAACCGTCGAAGTATATTATATACTTATAAATATTTATGTAATTTTTAAAAACTTTTGCGTTTTGTAGGAAGTTGAATATTATGCAAAGTGTGCTAAAAAAGAACGAATTGGAGAGCTGACGTTGAGGTTCCTGATCTGCGTGCGGATTTATTAGTATTAAAGTTTTTAATTACCAAAAATATTTTATATGAAAAAAAAATTGTCTTATGTCTAAAAGTTTTTCCACTATGATAGAAAATATACTTACAAAATATATATACAGTTTAATATATATACAGTTTAAATAAAATAGCAGAAATATTTTTTGTTATTATTTCGAAAATTATTATTATTCGAAAGTATTGGTGGAAGTTTATATATGTTCAGAATACGGTCCTGCTTATCACATAAATCAAAATTGCATCCCTTAAACGAAAGTAAATCGACCTAATTTCTTATTTCTTGCCGTCAACTCAGACAACTCCTGCAAAAGAATAATTTCCTTACTCCTTAATTTTTCCAATTGACCCGAACGCTCTAATGCATTCAGGATTACGTGAAGAAACCAGCAAGATATGTAGCATACAACTATAAATTTTAGTTGAATTATAAATAACTTTAATGCTTAGAAAATAGTGGTGTGAGTTTAATAAAAACACATCTGCTTTTATTTCATGTCATTTGCGTTGTCAACATTCCTTTTTCTATGCATTTACACAATGCACAACAATGAATGAGGTATCGTTCGTAAGATTTTTGAACCGGCTTCTGACGTAGCACACTCACATTTCGTTAAAAGAAGTTTTTCGATTAAAAATTACAGATAATTAAAAAATAAATCATCATTGTTTTTATAAGTCAAATGAAAGATTTTTCTCTAATCAATGTTGCCAGAAAAGTAAAATACCGCATTATATCATGCTCAACAATGATCAATGCCAAAACTACCTTTTTTCTGCACCCGGGGCAAACATGGATTTTGCCCCGGGGGAGAGAGGAGTGGCAATGAAAAGCCGAAATGAAAAGCCTAAGCAAGGGGTACGTGAAATAAAGAAGATTGGCCTTAAACGAAAGTAAATCGAACTAATTTCTTGCTGTCACCTCAGACAAATCCTGTAAAAGAATAATTTTGTTATTTCCTTCCTTAATCCTTTCCAATTGACCGGAACGCTGTAAAAAACTAATTATGAAACTAGCTTTTTTTGCACCCGGGGCAAACAACATGTATTTTGCCCCCCCCCCCCCCCCCGCCCCCTCAAATCTACAAATGTATTTTACCAAGTTCCTAATAGGCGACTTTTTTAAATTTAAAATATGTAATTACAAAATACATAATATTGTACTACGTAATCAGCTTTGTCAAATATTGATCAATTGCTTTCTTAGGTGCTAACCAATAGATTATTTACTGCTATTATTACTTAATCGGAAATTCCATACAATTTCTCGTGTTAAAATTAAATACTGCGTGCAAATATAAATATATATAATGTTTTCTTGTGAATCAAGACGAAAGTAAGAATTCTGTATTTCCGCAGTGCATATATAGAACCTGGCCCTGATTTTGAAATCTAGGCGTGTATACATTTCTTACCTAAGCTGTTCAATTGAATGATGACTCGTGGAAATTTAAGGATTTATAAATGTTTCTCTCGAGCGGGGGGGCTAAATGCATGCCTGAAACAAATTATTTTGTTACCATTACTTTTTTACAAGATATTATCTTCTTGTTTAATACGAAAAATTGCTGACAGTAAATAAAATAAAGTATTCCTTTTTAATAACAGTGGTAAGAAAAGAATAAATTTAGCAGACATGCATATAGTATCCCAAATAAAGCCAAACACGAGCCGCCACTGGATGCTTCTAAATTATGGTAAAATTGAAAATAGCCTATTTTTAGAAAAACAATTAACCAAAGTTAATAAGTTTAAAAATTCAATAAATTAAAATTATGACAAATTTTATATTTTAACTTCTGACGCCCTTTAACTTAAAACTATTCACGAAATCATAAATGATTACTTTCTGATACATCAAAGATGTACTTTTCATTAAAAAATGTGACATTCTATTTTAAATATCAAAAAATTTAATAGTGTTTTTCATGTTAGAAAATGTTGTTAAACTTTACATTTTAAGACGAAAATAGAGACGCAGAACGCGACAGATCGTGAATAATCAATCAGCAATCAACAATTCAAAATGGATGGTCGTTTCTACCTATTTAGGCAAAACTACGGATCTAGGGTAGAAAATGACATATTTTAGAGGTATATAGGATTCTTTACTGGCCATGGCGCCCTGGGGGATTTTTTTTCTGAACTCCTACAAATAATACATTCTTAAAAAGAAAGAAAAAAGACTTACTATTTTATCTTGCATATAATTGCCCCCTTAGTTTTTAGTGTCGTTGGCGCCCATTAAGGCCAGATTTATATGTAAAAAAAATAATTGTAGTAAAAAAAAGAGCAGCAATTTTCATTTGTCGCCTTCCTAGACATGGCAAAAGGACGAAAAAATAATTTGGCAGTTTAAAGGCAGGGACGACTTTACTAGCCATGGCGCCCTGAGCGAGATTTTTTTCTGCACCCCTACAAATGATATATCCAAAATAAAATAAAATAAAAAGGTTTTACTAAGTAATTTATTTTGCGTATATTTTTCACCCCTTTGTTTTTAGTATATCGAGCAGTCGTTTGACCTTTCCTCCTTTAAACCTGGATCTGGTTCCAAAATATAATTGCAGCAAAAAGGGCGGCAAAACACACAGATATGACAAAAGGATGAGACAAAATAATTTTTGGGAGATTAAGGCAGGGGCGGTTATTCTAGCAATGTCGCCCTGTACTAGCTTCTTTTCTGCACCTGTACCAATGGTTTATTCTAAACAAAAAATAAGTTTTTATTATTTATTTTGCATTTATTTCACCCCTTAGTTTTTAGTGTCGTTGGCAGTTGTTCGACTTCGTGCCCTTTCTAGCCGGATGTATGTAAAAAAGTAATTGTAGTAAAAGACATGGACATTTTTAGTTGTCACATGCAATAGTTTAGTTGCTAGAAATGTCAAAAGGATAAAAAAAAATTATTTGGGAGATAAAGTCAGGGGCGGTTTACTAGCCATGGCACTCTGGGCGGGATTTTTTATGTATCCCTACAAATGATATATTAAAAAAATAAAATAAAATAAAAGGTTTTACTAAGTATTTTATTTTGCGCATATTTTCCTCACCTTTGTTTCCACACCTTTGTATCCCCAGAAGTCGCCTGATCTCTCCCCCTCTAAGCTCCAAGGCTGGTTCTGTATGCAAAAAAATATTTTTGGCAAAAGTAATGGGGCTGAATTTTCCAGTTGTCGCCTAGGTCAGCAAAACAGAAAGAAATGGTAAAAAGAGGAGAAAAACTAATTTTGGAGGATAAAGGCTTTAAGCTATGGCGCCCTGTGAAAGATTGTTGATTGTACCTCTAACAAATGTTATACTCTTTTTAGAAAATTATTTTACTAAGTATTTTATTTTATGCATTCCTCTTTGTTTTTATTGTCTTGGACAGTCTCTAGACCACGTCCATAGCAAAACGGGAAAAAAGAAAGATTTACGCTGCTCAGTGAGAAAAAAAAAGAAATAGAACACTCTTCTTGGAATTTTTTTGCAGGGAATCGCTTGGTAATTATCCTTGTTGGACACTGGACAGTGACACACAGACATGAGATTGACCTTGAAAAATGTTAGTGATTCTTACTACACGGGAAGTGATTTCCTAGATAGATAGAAGACAAGACATAGACTCACGGGTACTCACAGTTTTTTTAATTGTATTTTTGTAGGTGACCATAGTGAAAAGTGTGTTCGTCCAGCATTAAAAAAGGAGGCAAGCAAAGAAGAGCATAGCGATATGATTCGGTTTTTGGTAGATGAGAGTGCTGGACCACACGAAATTTCTCGTCGTATGTCTGCTGTCTATGGCGAACACTGCATGTCACTGACAAGTGTGCGCGGGTGCCATATGAGATATCGAGAAAGAAGCACATCACGGCAAAACGATCCTCGGCCAGGACAGGCCCATCAATCCAGTGTTCGTCATAGACAGTAGACATGCGACGATAAATTTCGCGTGTTTCAGCACCCCCACCTAAAACTGAATCACACCTCTCTGCTCTTCTTTACTTGCCTCCAATTCTAATACTACACACTTTTCACTATGCTCACCTACAAAGAAAAAAACAACAACTATGAGTACTTGTGAGCTGTCATTATGCATTTCTACCAACCTCGAGATAGAAGTATCGATATGTTACAACAATGTTGCCAAATTTGGCAAGGAATGTATTTTATGGTGGGTGTTCTGTTTTCATTTGACTGCCCCTCATATAACAGGATGAAAAAATATACAACAATTGGCACAGATGTCATATATGCACCCCGTTGGCGCGATTTTTCCCCCGCCAATTTGGCGAAAAAAATAAATTGTTGTTTGTTTACTTTTATTTTTTATTTTAATTCTATAAATTATTTTTATTATGTATATCAATATTTATTTATATCAAACTATCATTTATTTATTTTTATTTCCCTTTTTAAAATAATAAAAGCTTTTTCATTTATTACGTTATTTAATTTTTATATTGAAATAAAAAATCACGTGTCATATTATTGCATGCTATTTGTAACTAATATTCAAAAACAAAGTTTTCGCCAAATTGGCGGGGGGAAAAATCACACCAACGTGGTGCGTATATGGCATCCGTGCCTAACAATTTTTCAGTATTTTTTCTCAGAAATTATTGGCTTGGTTAAGTAGTCACTATTTTTAAATTTTTTATAAAAAATAATCACGTTTCAAATAAAAGCATAAACCTTTCAGAAACTTTTTTTTTTCTTGTATCTATTTTATAAAGCAAAACCATCTCCGTGGATAACGCTGACGTCATATTGGAAGAGGTAGCGACCTTTCCAATAAATGCCTCTTTTACTGCAATTAGTTTAACTTCTAAACATTGCACGATTTAGTTTTTTACACCGTCGAATATAAAAGAAAAATTATTTTCAAAGACAATTGGTTTGAAAACTGTTCCGCAATTTACTGATTCTTTATAGTTTTTTAAATAACTTTCAAATGGTTTATTTTAAAAATAAATCTCTATCGCGTGCAGTCCGCTTACAGAAGATTAACCCGTTTGCACTTAAAACAACATAAATAGCTTAATAATAACCTTTCATGATTAAATTTGAAGATAACTGTTGCATTTATCTACATAAAATTACCGTATATGCCGGCGTCTAAAATGCACTTTTGAAACAAGTAAATTGATCAAAATTTGCAGGTACGCGCGTTATACGTCAGATATAAAAAGGAAATGATTAAACATTTCGAAAATATACGCATACGAATTAATATTTTTATATTAATGAACAAGAAAAAGTAGACTTAATTTGTTCATTAAACTAAAGTAACGATTCCAAATGCTTTGTGGAAGTTCAGATAGACAGTATATGCTTTCGCATTGGATTTACTCACTTTTTAACACTTTCCAACATAGTTGAAAAGTGTTTATGAATTCGGTTTGTTTGTTTGCCGTCTGTGTGCCGTCTGTCTGTCTGTCCGTACTCTAACTCGCGTAAATATATTCAGATTTTCATGCAATTGATATATGTTATTGAGGTTTACTACGGCATGTTCGGTATTGAAAATGAAATGTGTAACACTATAGTTTTTTTTTACATGGACACTCAAAATAATTCTGTTACTTTACGGTCTATGGGGAAAAATCATTTCCTGTTTATTTTAACATTATTACACAATTTCAAACACATTGAAATTGATATATATCACTGAGCTCGCTCCACTACAAAAGGCTTACTATAAGAATATGGTGTGCATAGCACTTATAGTTCCTTCGCAGGGACACTCAAAAGAATTCATTACGGTCTATAGGGAAAAATTTAAGCATTTGTTTCCGGCTAATATTTCATAAGGAAATTAAAACTTCATTAATAAATAAATAAACAAATAAAATTCCATAAATAAAACACAAACTAAAGTGATAGGTAATTGAAGTAACGCTGAAAAAAAATCTCAATCGAAAAGACTGCAGTATGTCTCAAAATATTTGGCGATTTCTTCGGCTTTTAACCTCTGGCATGCGGCTAGTACGAGAATATCGCTATTAATAAAGTTGAAAACTTTATTTGAATACAAACTTGGTATTTTTCATATAAAAATACTTTTTGATATTGTTAGTGTGCAATCTAAAAAATATATATATTAAATGAAAAAAAAAAAAAAAAAAAAAAACTATTAGAGTTTTCAATTTTAAACAAGTTGGAAATTGTACGTCAAATTTGACAAATGAGGTGCATTCGTACTATAACTAGTTTTGTAAATATTCAGATCTTGGTGCAATAGCTGTTGCATTCTTATGCAAAAATGCATGAATACGAAATTTATTTTATGCACAGATTTTCATATTATAGATATTAATTTTATTTTATGAAATTGAATTTCAATACACTTTTACAAACAATTAATTACAATTTTGTTATTCTTTTAAAATTATACTATCCCCAAATATCCAATACAAGATTGTGAAAAAAAATCATCGTTATTATATCACTGAAAAAAAGAATTATATCGTCTATTATTATGACAGGATTAATTTCCGTAATAAAATAAGTACATTTTAAATTGGCAAAAATAAATTTTTTGTTGACATTTAAATTCCCATGAGAAACTTAAGCCTAGCTTTAAAATTTCAGAACTTGAAATCTATATTTAAGCTCTTTATCCATTTAATATCTATTTCTCCGGAAACATCTATCCGAAAAATTGTCTGTAGATTATAGGATTGCTATAATTAAACAATTATAGTATACAAATTCGGTTTTTTAATTCAGTAATACGGAAATAATATGACTCCATCTTAAATGCGACGTAATCACCATAGCAACCTAGAATCATTACCTATCATGAGATATCATTGAATTAATTACGTATGATAGAATTTAATAGAATGAAGAAAACTTTTATTAATATCTTTTTAAGTTTCGATTCGATTTTCGTAAAATTTGAAATATCTCGACAAAATTCTGCAACGATTATATGTATTAAATTTCAACCCATTCGTTTGGGTAGTTTTTGCGCTGTTGTATCCAGACAGACAAACGAACCAGACGACGACTATAGGTGCTACGTATTTATATAATTACAAACGCACCTAAAAACATGGTTTTCATGTAATATGTTTTGAAACACTGGGCAGTATGTTTCAAAAACCTGAGTTGTATCTTCCTGGTTTTTACTAAATGCTGAAACATAAATAAAAATAGTATATGAAGTGTCACTGGTAAGTGTAAAGACATGTACTATTATTAAGACACCAAATACGAATGGCTGAAGATGACATGACTGAAATTGCCGATATACACAAAACGCTCTATTGGCTTAAGAATAAAGACATGTACTGTTATTAGGATGCTAGATACGAATGGCTTAAGATGAAATTACTTAAATTGCCGATATATTCAAAACGCTCTATTGCCTTAAAAGTAAAGACATGTACTGTTATTACGACGCCAGATACGAATGGCTTAAGATGAAATGACTTAAATTGCTGATGTATTCAAAACGCTTTATTGACTTAAGAATAAAGACATGTACTGTTATTAGGATGCCAGATACGAATGGCTTAAGATGAAATTACTTAAATTTCCGATATACCCAAAACGCTCTATTGGCTTAAGAATAAATACATATACTGTTATTAGGATGCTAGATACGAATGGCTTAAGATGAAATTACTTAAATTGCCGATATATTCAAAACGCTCTATTGCCTTAAAAGTAAAGACATGTACTGTTATTACGACGCCAGATACGAATGGCTTAAGATGAAATGACTTAAATTGCCGATGTATTCAAAACGCTTTATTGACTTAAGAATAAAGACATGTACTGTTATTAGGATGCCCAGTGGCGTAGCTACGTTTTTTGGCGCCCGGGGCAAGGAACAAATTTTGCGCCCCCCCCCCCCCCAATAAAAAAAACAAATTTTTCCTCAAGACGGAAAGAAAGTCCTTCCGGCTTGTACAGGAGGAAAAGGTAGCTTTCCTTTTCCTTGTTTTTAAGAATTAAACGAATTTTACTCAAACACACGAAGGTAAAATGCGTGGAACACGATAATAGAAGATTCCTAATTTTAGTCAATATTTGGGAATTTTGAAAAATTGTCAGCTATCGCAAATTTATGCCGACTTTTTCATTTATGACGACCTACTTTTATCTCCAAGATGTTTAGCTATGTAGTTTTAAGAGTATGATAGTAGCAACAATGACTACAACAATGAAAGTAAATAAGTAAATTATTTGCTAGAAATCCCGTTTGCGAAAACTCTTAAATTAAACCCGATTATGGGGAAAAAAAATCTGCTGCCTTGTTACATTTACAAGGTACGTACACTCTTTAAAAATTACAAGGAGTTTCATATTATCCGAAGTGACAAAACTGCAACAAATATTTTTCAATTGACTGTTTTTTTTTTCTTAAGGTGCATTTCGTGAAATTAAAAAATATCATATAGATAGTTTTTTCTAAAAACAAAAAGGTTAAGTAAAATGTCTTTTATATTTTATTTTAAAATCTGTCATGACATTTTAACTAATTAACATTTGGCATGACATTTTAACAAATTGAAAATGTGATCCTTACACTTATAGAATAGATTTGTAAGGAAAGCATGAAAGAAAAATATTGCGAAAAGTTTGATTATACAAAAGTGTGGTTTTGAAATTTTCTTTAAAAGATTTTCAATGAAATATATTTAACACAAAATGAATTTTACCTAAAGAATAACTTTTTGCTTGATTAAATCATAAAACTTTCGCAAAACCTTTCAATAATATCAATAAAAACTGCATCTGAAAACTTACATCGATGCACCTTATTTGCTAACTTTTATTACCGTAAAATTTTTACTTTGATTAGCCCATTGATATTTGTCCATTCAGATTTAATTATATTATTTTATGTCTCTTTTGCTTTCTTTTAATCATGATGGCTAATCCTTATTTGAAAAGCAATCTAAAAAACTATTTACAAGCTTGTTGTTTAAAAGTAGCGCCGAAACTTCAGTTGCGTCCCAGAAACTTATAATATTGTGGCTTAGCCATAAAAAGTATGCAAATGATCTCTGCAATAGCATATCTGACTTTTAATAAATCCCGGATAGAACGAGCGAGGAATTTCGATTTCCAATATACTAAATCTCTAAAAGTTTAGCATATGGATGGACTGCCCGTTTTCTGAAAGTTTTCATGAACTTTTATTTTTATTTATTTTATAAAATTTTGCCCTTTAAAAAAATATATATCTGAAGATTTAACAAAACATTTTAGTTATAAAATTATCGATGATTAGCGCTATCTTTAACTTTGGAATTCATCTATTATACTTTTGTCTTTACTCAATAAATAAAGATTTCATTAATAATACATGAATTCGTTTTTAGGGTTTCGTACATCTCACGAAACCCTATTACTCCCGATCCGTTGTCTGTCTGTCACAGACCTATTCTCAGAAACTATGTAACTTACAGAGTTGAAACTTTGTGTATATAGCTGAATACCAGCTATAAAGAGCTCAAAATTTTAAAATTTGAAAAATTCTTATTATTTTAATAAATAGAGATAAAAAACCAAAATTCTAACAGCCTTTTCCTATTACATTTAAACATTTTTCGTTATAGCACATGCCAAAAATTAAAATCCACGATGAAATTCTTTCTACAATAATTAATTTTCCATCAGACGATTTCCACGTGAAAAATGAAAATGAAATAAAACGTTCCACCCATTGAAAAAAAGATTAATATGAAATAAAAATGATTGACGTCACAGTGGTAATAAAACAGAAAATTTCAAAGATTTCTCAATAATACAAGGAGTATGTGTATGTGTATGTACACAAAGCAGATTAATATCACGTCATTAGAGAATTAAAAAGAAAATCTGACGTCCTATTGGAAGTTTAACGAATTTTTCAGAAGTTTGAGAATAATACAAAGCGAGTATCAATATGAGTATAATAGAGAATAGTAAATATATGAGTTTGAGAAACATATTGAATAATGATAAAAATCTGATTATGGAAATATTCGCCTATTTTAACATTTTGAAGGTGTACAACTTGTTTAATTTTGAAATTATTTTTTTATATCGCATTTAGTCCGCGTGACAGATATTATTATGACAGAATATAATAGCCGGCTTCGCCCGCTATCGGGCTGGTTTGGATACTCGAAAAAACGAAAAAATAGACCGGTAATTTTTTTCTTTATAAAAAACAAAAAACATGTTTTTTTTTTTTTTGCTAAATGAAATTTATTTGGATTTATTAAAGAAAGGATAAAGTGTTTTGAAAGGAATATTAAACGAAACCTTTTGAGCGATCTTCGATCACACTTACCCACTGTTTATTTATTTCCTTTTCATTTAACTTGCTTTTTGTAAAGTAAAAATGGAATTTTTTAATTGATTTTTCATCCACTTCCTGATAGACTAGAATTATAAAAATTAAGTATGCAGGTGTATTTCAGAAGACAACACAGCATTTTACTATTTTAAGAACTTTATTATCTATGTATATTACCAGCGGGTACGACCGAGCAATGCTCGGTCAACATTTGCTTTGTGTTCAACTTGGTAGTTGAATCATGTATGTCGGCTCCTATTGGAAATTTCTAGAAAATTATTTCAGATTCTAAAAGCCAACATTTTCGCCAAATGTCGCCAAGTTTAGCGACATTCTTTCATTTAGCACCAAGCATGCGTTGAGAAAGCTCTATGTACCCTAATTGGTTCAAATCTGTTTTCGAGAACGTTTCATGGACTCTGATTTGTTGAATTATGTATCTCAGCTTCTATTGGGAATTTCTAGAAAATTCCGTCATATTCTAAAAGTCAAATTTTTGCGCCAAATTCGCCAAATTTGGCGATTTTTTCTTTTGACGCCAAGCAAGTGTTTTGGCATTGGTAATCTTAAAAGTCAATTTTCCTTATCATACGTACCCTGATTGGTTGAATTCTGATTTTGAGAACGCTTAGCTTGACCCATAATGACCCATGACCAAAATGACCCACTAATTGCATTTTCTCGAACATGTGACCTAGCCCAACAGTCTTCTCGTGCTCGAAAACTATAGGATGCAAAATTTAGTGTAAATAGTCTGAACCGTTTTTAAGATAAAATAACTTAACCCGCAATGACCCAGAAATGATCCACTAATCGAATTTTCTAGGACAGGTGACCTAGCCCAATGATTTTCTCATGCCTGAAACTCGTAGGATACAAAATTTAATCAAAATCGTTAGAGCCGTGTTTTAAATAAAATTATGTTGCCCCGCGTTGACCCAAAAATGACACACTAATCGAAAGTTCTCGAACATGTGACCCAGCCCAATAGTCTTCTCGTGCCCAAAAATGGTAAGGTACAAAATTGTCAAAATCGTTTGAACCGTTTTTTAGATAGAATTAGCTTGACCCTGACCCTTGATGACCCAAAATGACCCACTAATCCAATTTTCTCGAACACGTGACCTAGCCCAATGGTTTTCTGGTGCCCGAAAACGATAGGATACAAAATTTCGTCAAAATCGTTAGAGCCGTTTTTAAAATAAAATTTGCATAACCACACACAAGATTTTCTCGTATTATAATATACGAGCAGGGAAGACCGAGCTATGCTCGGTCAAAATTAAATCTGAGTTCAAATATCATGACCCATGACCAAAATGACCCACTAATTGAATTTTCTCGAACATGCTACTTAGCCCAACAGTCTTTTCGTGCCCGAAAACCATAGGATGCAAAATTTAGTGTAAATTGAGCCGCTTTTTAGATCTTGACCCACAATGACCCAGAAATGACCCACTAATCGAATTTTCTCGAACATGTGACCTAGCCCAATGATTTTCGCGTGCCCGAAACTCGTAGGATACAAAATTTAATCAAAATCGTTAGAGCTCTTTTTTTTATATAAAATTAATTTGACCTACTTTGACCCAAAAATGACCCACTAATCGAAAGTTCTCGAACATGTGACCCAGCCCAATAGTCTTCTCGTGCCCGAAAATAGTCGGATACAAAATTTCGTCAAAATCGTTTGAACCGTTTTTTAGATACAATTAGCTTGACCATGACCCAAAATGACCCACTAATTGAATTTTCTCGAACATGTGACCTAGCCCAACAGTCTTCTCGTGCCCGAAATACATTGGATGCAAAATTTAGTGTAAATTGAGCCGCTTTTTAGATTTTGATCCACAATGACCCAGAAATGACCCATTAATCGAATTTTCTCGGACATGTGACCTAGCCCAATGCTTTTATCGTGCTCGAAACTCGTAGGACACAAAATTTAATCAAAATCGTTAGAGCCGTTTTTTAGATAAAATTAATTTGACCCGCGCTGACCCAAAAATGACCCACCAATCGAAAGTTCTCAAACATGTGACCCAGCCCAATAGTCTTCTCGTGCACGAAAATGGTCGGATACAAAATTTCGTCAAAATCGTTTGAACCGTTGTTTAGAATACAATTAGCTAGACCATGACCCAAAATGACCGACTAATCGAATTTTCTCGAAGATGTGACCTAGCCCAATGGTTTTCTGGTGCCCCAAAATGGTAGGATACGAAATTTCGTCAAAATCGTTAGAGCCATTTTTAAGTTAATTTTTGCATATATATATATATATATATAACCACACACAAGATTTGCTCGTATTAGAATATATATAATATATATGATAAAGGACAAACGTGTCCGTGCGTAACGCTGACGTCATTTTGCGAATGGCAACACCGGACGATGAAGTTTTGGTTATGCGATTTCTGCTACTGCAATTTTTTCAATTTCTAAATATCGCACATTTTTAATTTTTACACCGTTATATAGGAAAAAAAATCTACTTTCGAATGCAATTTGTTTGAAAACTGTATCGCAGTTTACGTAATTATTATAGCATTTAAATTAAATTTCAAGCATGGTTTAAAAAAAACAAAATCCATCTCTATCTCTTGCAGACGATTACTAAATATTAATCCGTTTGCATTTTAAACACTATAAAAAGTTCAAAATTTGTTTCCAGCTAATATTCAATAAAGAAATTAAAATTTCATTAAGCAATAAATAAAATAGTGTCAATAAAACACAAATTTAACAGACATGTAACTGAAGTAAACGCCCTTCCTCGTGCATTTAATAATTTCGCGCCAACTTTCAGGTACGTAATCATGTAAAGTGCGAAGAGTGTTGAGCCATCCCTAGAAACATTTACAGAAACTTTTTCTTTCATAATTTCAATATAATAAAATGTTTCACTAAAGAAAACATTCACACACACAAAAAAATAATGTCAAAAATTTTTATTTATTGTCAAAATATGAGAGATAATTTCGGTTAAGAACCCCTCTCAATTTGGCGCCCCTTGGCAGCGGCGCCCGGGGCGGTCGCCCCCCTTGCCCCCCCTTAGCTACGCTACTGAGGATGCCAGATACGAATGGCTTAAGATGAAATTACTTAAATTGCCGATATACCCAAAACGCTCTATTGGCTTAAGAATAAATACATATACTGTTATTAGGATGCTAGATACGAATGGCTTAAGATGAAATTACTTAAATTGCCGATATATTCAAAACGCTCTATTGCCTTAAAAGTAAAGACATGTACTGTTATTACGACGCCAGATACGAATGGCTTAAGATGAAATGACTTAAATTGCCGATGTATTCAAAACGCTTTATTGACTTAAGAATAAAGACATGTACTGTTATTAGGATGCCAGATACGAATGGCTTAAGATGAAATTACTTAAATTGCCGATATACCCAAAACGCTCCATTGGCTTAAGAATAAATACATATACTGTTATTAGGATGCTAGATACGAATGGCTTAAGATGAAATTACTTAAATTGCCGATATATTCAAAACGCTCTATTGCCTTAAAAGTAAAGACATGTACTGTTATTAGGATGCCAGATACGAATGGCTTAAGATGAAATTACTTAAATTTCCGATATACCCAAAACGCTCTATTGGCTTAAGAATAAATACATATACTGTTATTAGGATGCTAGATACGAATGGCTTAAGATGAAATTACTTAAATTGCCGATATATTCAAAACGCTCTATTGCCTTAAAAGTAAAGACATGTACTGTTATTACGACGCCAGATACGAATGGCTTAAGATGAAATGACTTAAATTGCCGATGTATTCAAAACGCTTTATTGACTTAAGAATAAAGACATGTACTGTTATTAGGATGCCAGATACGAATGGCTTAAGATGAAATTACTTAAATTGCCGATATATTCAAAACGCTCTATTGACTTAAGAATAAAGACATGTACTGTTATTAGGATGCCAGATACGAATGGTTTAAGATGAAATGATGACTTAAATTGCCAATATACCCAAAACGCTCTATTGGCTTAAGAACATATACTGTTATTAGGACGCCAGATACGAATGGTTTAAGATGAAATTTACTTAAATTGTCGATTTATTCAAAACGCTCTATTGACTTAAGAATAAAGACATGTACTGTTATTAGGATGCCAGATACAAATGGCTTAAGATGAAATGATGACTTAAATTGCCAATATCCCCAAAGCGCTCTATTGGCTTAAGAACATATACTGTTATTAGGATGAAATTACTTAAATTGTCGATATATTCAAAACGCTCTATTGTCTTAAAAGTAAAGACATGTACTGTTATTAGGATGCCACATAGGAATGGCTGAAGATGAAATGACTTAAACTGCCGATATATCCGAAATGCTCTATTGGTTTTTCTTTCTTGGGGAAGAGGGACATAAATAAAAAAAAACCCTCCAAGACTGCTTCAATGCAAAGAATCGATAGCTATTATTTTCGCATACTGTCGAGAGATAGAAAAAGAATTTCTGCGTCTACTTTATTCATTAAATAATGTAGAATATTGTAAAAAAACAAACATATTTTAAATATCCGGCACAAACATAAGATATGCTTCATGGTTTTAAGTTTGTTTTTAATATTCTGCATAGTTTGGATTGTAGCCTTTTAAAAATTCAAGATAAACTGAACAGTATTTGTAGGAGAATAAATTTTAGTATACCTATTTATATATATGTATATTACCACAATTCATAGAGTTAAGTTTTCTTATCCACCCTTAAAAAAAAAGAAAAATATATATATATAATCAATAAGCATAATATATGTAATCAATAAGTATAATATAATATCAAATAAGTAAATCCTTCTTCACCAGGTTAAAATACGTAATTTGTAATTCATGAGCATAAAATCATCATATTGCGATACCATACTATATTGAGGTGTGCTTCTGAGTTCTCATCTGTAAAAAACTTGCTGTCGGGGGAAAAAATAATAATTTTCAATATATTAGAATAAGTTCTGTAAACAACAAAAATTATTAAATAATAATTTAAAGTATAATTTAATAAATAAATCTACAGCATAAAATATGTAAAGCTATTCAAAATCTACTTGACAATAAAATTTCAATATGATTTATTTATGTTATAGATTTTTTTCTTTAAAAAAATTAAATAAAATAGCATTTTAAATTTACCATTTAAAAAAAAAACAATGTAGCTTAACTTGGTATTAATTTTATGTTCAACAAATGCAAATCTGTCTTTTCATTAACAGATTTTAGTTTAGATCCAAGGTCTAATCTTATAATTAATCTCTTTTTTTATTATTATTTTTAATTTTGTTCTGGTTATCAGATGTCAATAGTAGTAACTCTGCACTAATTACTTTACATTATTTTAGCTAACAATTCATTATTGAGATAGATTTTTTTTTTAAAAGCATGCCTGAAAACTATTTAAAAGTCATAAAATGTTACTAAATTGAACTAAGCTTTTAAGCAAATTCAGATTTTATTTGAAAGTACATTTTTATTCAATTGGATAATGTAAAAATTGAAATTATGCTATATTTAGAAGTGATGTCTGAGCAAAAAAAAAAAAAAAAAACTATAACCCAGTTTTTGGAACCCATCAAAGACAGAAAACAACCGTGGCAAAAGAAATAGAACTTTCAAGTTGCCATTGCAACTTCAAATGGATAGTTTAAATTACTTATAAAAAAGAAACACATTTATAAAACTTAAACCAATATTTAAAATAATAAACGCTACATTTTATCTTCTTTTTCTTTTTACGTATTTACAGTATCGATTTGTTTATTTTGAAACATGGAATAGTATTGTATATTTTCAACTATCTTTTAAATTGTAACCAATATACAACAAAATGTTATAACGGCAAAGAGATCCTAATATCGATTATTATTACTATTATTATTCAACCTAACTAAAATGCACAACAAATTATGATCCTTAATCAAATACATTGAAAATAAATATTGCAGGATTTGTTTAAATTTTTTTTTAAGTAGTAAGCCATTATGAAATGTCAAATAGTGTTATGAATTTCAAATTCTCTCAAATATTTACTCAGATAATCATAACTGTTTCAACGGAAAACTAATTGATTCTGGATTTAATCTTCGACTCTAAAGTTTCTTTCCTGCTTTTATCCAAGATAAAATATTTGAAACGTCTTATAACAAGAATAGCGAACTTTTTCATATCCGCGTTCCGATTTTTTTTTCCAAAAAATATTTTATGCGACCGTGAAGAGATAATTAAAACATTTAGTGTTTCGAATTATAATGAATCAAAATTACTCTAATTTTTATTTTTAGGATTAAAAAGATGGAAAACATACGGTGTTATAAATTTCGAATTTTCTCAAATATCTACTCAGATAATCATAACTGTCTCAGCAGGAAACTAACTGATTCTGGATTTATCCTCGAGTCTAAAGTTTTTTCCCTGTTTTTATCCAAGATAAAATATTTGAAACTGCTTATAACAAGAAATAGCGAACTTTTTCATATCCGCGTTCCGATTTTTTTTTTCAAAAAATATTTTATGTGACCGTGAAGAGATAATTAAAAAGTTTAGTGTTTCGAATTATAATGAATTAAAATTACTCTAATTTTTGTTTTAGGATTAAAAAGATGAAAAACATAAGATGTTATAAATTTCGAATTTTCTCAAAAATCTACTCAGATAACTGTCTAAGAACTGAATAATTGTCTCAGAAGGAAACTAACTGATTCTGGATTTATCCTCGAGTTTAAAGTTTTTTCCCTGTTTTTATCCAAGATAAAATATTTGAAACTGCTTATAACAAGAATAGCTAACTTTTTCATATACGCGTTCCGTTTTTTTTTTTTTTTTTTTTTTTCAAAAAATATTTTATGTGACCGTGAAGAGATAATTAAAACGTTTAGTGTTTCGAATTATAATGAATCAAAATTACTCTCATTTTTGTTTTTAGGATTAAAAAGATGAAAAACATACGGTGTTATAAATTTCGAATTTTCTCAAATATCTACTCAGATAATCATAACTGTGTCAGCAGGAAACTAACTGATTCTGGCTTTATCCTCGAGTCTAAAGTTTTTTTCCTGCTTTTATCCAAGATAAAATATTTGAAACTCCTTATAACAAGAATGGCGAGCTTTTTCACGTCCGCGTTACAACTTTTTTCAAAAAATGTTTTATGTGGCCGTGAAGTGATAATTAAAAAGTTTAGTGGATCAAATCATCAGGAATCAAAATTACTCTAAATTTTCTTTTTAGGATTAAAAAGATGGAAAACATACGGTGTTATAAATTTTGAATTTTCTCAAATATCCACATAACTGTCTCAGCAGGAAACTAACTGACTATGGATTTATCCTCGAGCCTAAAGTTTCTTCCCTGCTTTTATCCAAGGTATAATATTTGAAACTGCTTATAACAAGAATGGTGAAATTTTTCGTATCCGTGTGTCATTTTTTTTTTCAAAAAATAATTTATGTGACCGTGAAGTGCCAATTAAAAAGTTTTGTGGATCAAATCATCAAGAATCAAAATTACTCTAAATTTTGTTTTTAGTATTTAAAAAATGGATAACATTCGGTTTATAAATTTCGAATTCTCTCAAATATCTACTCCGATAATCATAACTGTCTCCGCAGGAATCAAACCGATTCTGGATTTATCTTAGACTCTAAAGTTTCTTCCCTGCTTTTACCCAAGATAAAATATTTGAAACTGCTTTTATAACAAGAATGGCGAACTTTATCGATCTGCGTGCCAATTATTTTTTCAAAAATATCTTATGTGACCGTGAAATTCCAATTAAAAAGTTTAGTGGATAAAATCATAATAAATCAAATTTACTCTTTTTTTTTTCTTTTCTTTTCTTTTTCTTTTTTTTTTCTAGGATTTAAAAAATGGAAAATATGCATTTTAAATTTTGAATTTTCTCAAATACAGGGCTCCCACTCGGTCCGTTTTTTGAACACCACTTTTTTTTAAAGAAAAATCTTCTTTATAAATTTTGCAGAAACTAACCTCGAAGCGCGTTTTAGTTGCAATTGTTGCAAGTACCCACCACAATTTTCTTTCTAAAACAATACTGGTTTTCAAAAAACGAACCAATGAAGCCCTGCAAATATCTACTCAGATAATCACAATTGTCTCAGCAGGAAATTAACTGATTTTGTATTTATCCTCGACTTCTATTACTCGATCTATTTGTCCTAGTTTCTTTCCTACTTTTAGCCAAGATAAAATATTTGAAACTGCTTACAATAAGAATGGAGAACTATTTCACATCTGCATGTCATTTTTTCTTTCAAAAAGAAAAAAAAAACTTGTGCGATCGTGAAGTGCCAATTAAAAAGTTTAATTAATCAAATCATAATGAATCAAAATTTTATTTTTGCGTTTAAAAAAAAAAAAAAAAAAGATAACCGATTTTACATTTAAAAAAATAATTTTAAAATATGCTCTTTCTGTTGTTATATAATAGATGCGAAATAATCGATATCAGCTTTACATTTACTTATTTTTAAGGAAATGCACGCTAAACTGAAATCATTTTAATTTTACAAAAGGTTACTACTGGAGTTTTTCTTTTCTTTTTTTATATTATTCCTTTCTGAAAATAGTGAAAATTATATCAATATTTCCTTAAACAGTTTTTCGTGTCTAGCATTGAATTCCAAATTATCATAAGTTTATTATCGCCATGTTTGCTTATAGTGCCTGATAATCTTTCTTTTCCGACAGTTTCCAAACACTGTTTTAATTCGAAGAATATTTTGAGCCATTTAAACGAGATTGGGAATTGTTAAATTGTATTTCTGCTTCTAAATTTCTCAACCAATCTAATTTAGACAACTTAACTAGTCTAAAATTGTGTATTTTGATTTAGAAACATCGATATATGCCGCGCCATGCCATTAGTTCGTCGTCCCTGGTTTATAAAATCCATCAGATATTATAGATTTTCTAGGGGCCAAATAAGAACTTCTCAGAATTTCTCTGTCTCTTTAACAGGGTTCGATAGCGATTATGTTCACATGTGCAGAGAATTAAGGAATTTTGTGTTCTGCAGGACTATATAATGGAACAATTTTATACGTATTGTCTACGACGATTGGCATTATTCAATTGAAATATTGCCTCAAAATTGGGATGTTTACATTTTGTCAATATTCATCAATATTTCCAAAAATGATTTCTATATTACATTGTCAATATTTCCAAAATAAACCAATATTTTTTGCAATATTTGTGCTTTATTGCAAATATTTCAACATAAAACCAATATTTCTGTAATAAATAATAAAAAGAAAAAAAACAGATATTGAATGTAAAAAAATATTCATGTAAAAATGACATCGCAAATACCTTCAGTGCAAAGCCAACGCTTAACAAATATTGGTATGTCGTATTTTTTGTCCAGTGAATGCAATGTTTTTCTCCAATATAACCAATATTAGTTTACAATTAGAGAAAATAAAGGTATTTTATGAATGAAAGCATTTATTTGTGATAAAAATGAGACATTAGCTATAAATCCAGATAAAGTGTAGTTCATTTTTTAATGTTTTATAGAATTTTAAAAGTTTTAAACTGAAAAAAAAGATATGTCGAATTCGACGAGATTGTATTATTGCATTATCAGATAGTTTTAAACCCTTTTTACGCACGAAGGGAAACTGCAGGCGAGAGTTCATCACATATATTGTCTTTCATGTTAAACTGCTAGTCTGTCTTTTAAATATTCTCGCGACTGAAATGACACCGAAAAGTGAGAATTCAAGCATCCGCTTTACATGGCCGAATACAAATAACAATTCATTTAATACTTTTCTAAAATTTTGAAAACAGTATATAAAAAAAATTGCAACTTTTAACCCGGGAGAAGTCGCATGGGGTATGACATACCCCGAGTGCGTACGGATTTTACAATTACCACCACTACTTTTCGAAAAGTAATCTTTAGCGTATTTTATCCTACAATGTGTAACAGTCATCACTGACTAAATAAGTTGAAAATTATTGTTTGTATTTATTGGTGACAAAGTAAAAACTGTTCATACCCTAGATATGCGCGATTTCTCCCGGGTTAAAAGAAATATTTATATCTTTGTGAATTTCCTAGAGAAATGCATTCTAACATTACACAAAACAAGAAAAAATATATGCAAAAGGTAAAGATCAATTACCATTTTTTAATGATATGGGAGGATCACAAATATTTTCTTTTATATTAAATTGGTTGTCAGTTTTTTAAATATTCGCACAACTGAATTTTTACTGGAAAGTGTGAGTTGAAGCATCCTCTTTACGTAGTCAAATATGAATAACTAACTGTTCGTCTAATATTTTTCTACGAATTAGAAAAAATGTCTGTAATCAAAAGTTTATTCAACTGATCACAGTTAATTTGCACACAATTGTAGATTAATGCTAGGATCATGAACAGTAGTGAACTACGCTAAGAATTTTGGATAAGATGTGCATTAAAAATTAGTATACATGTATTTAAAATACTTTCTTGTATGGATCAAAATGAATTACATTTTTGAATCTTAAAAAATATACATTTGAATTCAGAATATATTTAGATCAGAAAAAAAAACCTCTTTTATTGGCAGATTTCATTTAAGTATTAGTGTGGTAAGATTAATAAGTACGTTTTAATTTCTAAATTACTTCCAAGATGAATTTTATACTCAATGCACTATCCCCATATTTATACATCCTTTCTTAATTTATTTGTATGCTTACAAAGATACATTTTACATGCTTACATTGTACTTATATATATATCTTATAACACACATCATCTTTAAATACGTACTATAGCTATAACAACCTACACTTTTATTCTATTACAATAACAAATACAATTATTTATTCCACAAATGAAAGTTATGTTGACTAATAAAGTTATGTTGACTAATATATAATAATAAACAATTGCTACATTTTATTTTTTATTTATTTATTTTTTTTAAGTGGTGGTACTTTTATGAAATATCACATGAAGTTTTTTGACTCAACATGAAGTTTTTTTTATCACATGAAATCACTTAAAAAAGAACACTTCAAATATTTTTAAAGAATTGAGCTATAGTTGTCAATCTGTTATTACCCACTTGAAGTATGGTGATATATTATTTATATCACTTAATTATAATTCCAAATCGCCTTAATTACATCAGAATTTTTGAATAAAATTTTGTTTATGATATACGTAAAGAAAAGCATTTATTTATTTTTTAATCAATTTGTTCGCAAATTCTGGTGCTAGTCAATCATTTCAACATTTTAGAAACAGAATTACTTTATCCCTGAAAGGATAAAATAGAAAAGCATCATACATTTTGAATGCTCTTTAATATCTAAACAGATAATCGGAACTTTGTCAGCAGGAAATTAACCGATTCTGAATTTAACCTCGATACTGTATTTTCTTCTGCTTCCGACCCAAGGTAAAATGTTTGAAATTGCCAATACGTTCATGAATCGTTATTGGTTTTCTGGGGGCTAAGTAAGTGCTTCCTAGAATTTCTCTGATACGTATAGATCAATAGCGCTTATATTCGCATGCGAAGGGAGTTAAAGAAAAACAGGATTTTTTCCCTCTTTCTCAATTATAGGCAAAATATAGATCTATTGCCGCAGAAAAAAGCAAATTTATGAGGAAAATTGAAGCATTGTTATGATTTAATTCAGAATAGGATTTAAACCAATTAAAATCGAGTGATTTAATATAAAGTCTGGCGTTTCAAAAACGACATCCGAACTTTACAAGTCAACAATTCATTAACTACAACAGATATTAAAGATAAATAAGTGGCATGTTAATAACGTAATTTATAAATTTTTAGTTTATAAAATATAAATATACTATCGAAAATATAAGCATATTTATGAGGAAAATTGATGAATTCACCTGAGAGCGTAATTTAAGTTAATTAAAATCAAGTGATTTAAGATAAAGTCTGGCATCTCAAAAACGACATCCGAACTTTGCAATCAATTCATTAACTACAACAGATATTAAAGATAAATAAGTGGCATGTGTACAACGTAGTTTGTAAATTTTCAGTTGATAAAATATAGATATATTGTCGAAAGTTTAAGCATATTTATGAGGAAAATTGAAGAATTATTATGATTTACTTGAGAGCGTGATTTAAGCCAATTAAAATCAAGTGATTTAAGATCAAGATTGGCATCTCAAAAACGACATCCGAACTTTACAATTTAATAATTCATTAGCTGCAACAGACATTAAAGATAAATAAGTGGAATGTTTATAACGTAGCTTATAAAAAAATAGTTCTATTGTCGAAAATTAAAGGATATTTATAAGGAAAATTTAAGTATTGTTATGATTCACCCAAGAGCGTGATTTAAGATAAAGTCTGGTGTCTCAAAAACGATATCCGAACTTTACAATTCAATAATTCATTAACTTACAATAGATATTAAAGATAAGTAAGCGGCATGTTTATAACGTTGTTCATAATTTTTTAGCTTATAAAATAATCGTCTAATGTGGAAAATGAAAGCATATTTATGAGAAAAATGAAAGCATTATTATGATTCACCTGAGAATGTGATTTAAGTCAGTTCAAATCAAGTGATTTAAGATAAGATCTGGCGTCTATAAAACGATACAATTCAAGAATTCATTAACTAAAATAAATATTAAAGATGTGTAAGTGAAATGTTTATAACGTTAGTTTATAAATTTTGTATGCAGTTATTTTAAAGAATAATGAAATTTTCATCTATAGAAGATGTTGTGCTATCTCACTCTAAAGGCCCTTCGCGATACTATCTCAACGAGTGTCGCATATATGTGACTAATAAAATGCTTAAAAGCCTTGATTATTCCTATCAGAAATTTTTAATTGAAAATTTTGCCTTATTAATTCAAAGCATTTCGGCAATTTAATTAGGCTAAAATTTCTATTTTGAAAATCTGATAATCAAGGTTAAAAATTCTGTAAAGCACGTTCAACACGAAGAAGTTAAGGATGCTCGAACTAGCTTGTAAATGTTGGATCGAATGTCACAATCTTTACTGTTTATTTTTTTTTTAGCTATTAAAAAGCAAAAAAAGGTCTGTGTTTTGAAATTTCAAAGATACTTGAGTATTCTTCAGAGATAGTGTATAACGCCTTCCATCGAATAAAATTTTAACTATTTTTTAAATTACTGTTCACAAAATATGAGTTCCCTGTTAAAAATGATACTTATTTCATCCTAATATTTGTTGACGAATTACTGAATTCCAAAGTTTGGAGTGTTCTTTAAGATATAAACTGTAATTAATGCTGGAAAATATCACCTAATTAATCTGTAGCCCCAACTCTGTTTTTTTTAATAGTCTCATCCGTTTGAAGAAATTAGAGTGATTTCGTGTTATTTTAATAAAAATTGCCACTGATAAAAATTTTACTAATATATTTTCAAATATGTCATCATAGCTTTCAACTTAAAGCGCCGATGTATTTTGAATGTAACTTTTATTGTTTATTATTGTTTTAACCAATTACGTGAAGTAATATTACTCTGTCATTAAAAGTAGAAAGAAAAGATCAGAAAGAAGTCTTGACAAGCAACTTAATTCTTTTTCAATTAAAATGTTAATGCGCAAATAAAGGTAAAGAATTGTATAAACATTCCACAGACTATAGTTGACAGAGAAATATGCCAGGAACAGACTGGAATTGGTGGTGCAAAGTGTTAATTTAGTCCCATCCTTTTTTTTAAGTACTAGGACGTCCGGAAAGGTTTGCGGTTTTCTTCTGTTGAGATAATGTTGAAATAATTGAGTGTCAGCAGAATTTACAAACAAATTTATTTCAAAATAAGTAAAAGCCATTTCTTCATTGCATTATAAAAGCAAAGTTTTATTCCAAAATTCCGGTGGGAATGTAGCATTTATGAATTCAAAATAGTATATCAAAAAACGCAAAGCTTTCTGGATTACCTAATACTTGTGGTTTTCATTTGATACTTGCTATATTTTTGGCTCAGTTCTTCTCAATCCTTCTTAATTGGGAAGGGATAATATACTATGTGTAGAAATGAAGATATTTTAAAAATTAAAAAAAATATATTTATTAATCGCATCTACTTTAGCTCAAAATGAGGCAAGCTTTATTATTATTATTATTATTATTATTATTATTATTATTTTGCAGCTGTAGAAGTTAGAATGATTTTGTGCTTTTTTAATAAATGTTACCATAGTAAATACCATGGTAATGTTAGCATATTCAAATAATAATAAAAATTTTCACTAATATTTAATTTTTTTTTACCATTGCTGTCAACATAAAGTGAGTAAATAGCACAATGTTTATTTACCTTCATAATATTTTAAAACATAAAAAACAACATTATGTATTTTGTGCTAAAAAATAAAAATAGAAAACATAAAAAATAACTCCTCACATAATTTAAATATTTTACAGTTCCAAATTTATTACCTAAACGAATGTAAAGAGCATTCTACAGCAAAGAAATATGAGGGGAAAAGACTGAAATATGCTGCATAAATTGTAAATGTATTTCCTTTTTTTTAAAAAGTATGTGTGCTTTTCATTTTATATTTAGTACTTTTCTGGTTTATTACTTCTCTGTCCTTTGCAGTTATAGCGAATATTTACCCAGATTGCTTACTTTAGTACATGTTAATTAGATTGAAATGTAAAATACAGGGTGTTCGGGATAAATTTGACTGTTTGTAAATAATATAAAATTATGCATTGGAGTGAAAAATGTGACATATTCTATATATGTTTATGCTCTTTGGTTTCAGATACTCCCATGATGTCAAAGATAACAGAAAGAACAGATTGGAAGTCATCAGATTGTTGGAAAAGAGCTACATGCATCATGATAATTCGCGCCGGTAATCCAATTCCACAATGAAGACAGCTTCTACACAACGAAGGTAAATTCTCACTATTATTTTATACGAGAAATTTTCGCCTTTTTTAAGGCAGAAAATTCTATATATATTTATACTCTTTGGTTTCAGATACATCTATGATGTCAAAGATAACGGAAATAGAAGAGTGGTTGGTAGTCATCCGATTATTGGAAAAGAGCAACATGCATCCTGATAATTCACACCGGTAATCCAATTCCGCAATGAAGACAGCTTCTACACAACGAAGGTAAACTTTCACTATTATTTTATACGAGAATTTTTCGCCTTTTTAAGGCAGAAAATTCTATATATATTTATACTCTTTGGTTTAAGATACATCCATGATGTCAAAGATAACGGAAAGAGAAGCCTGGAAGTCATCCGATTATTGGAAAAGAGCAACATGCATCATGATAATTCGCACCGGTAATCCAATTCCGCAATGAAGACAGCTTCTACACAACGAAGGTAAACTTTCACTATTATTTTATACGAGAATTTTTCGCCTTTTTTAAGGCAGAAAATTCTATATATATTTATACTCTTTGGTTTCAGATGCACGCATGATGTCAAAGATAACGGAAAGAGAAGATTGGAAGTCATCAGATTATTGGAAAAGGGCAACCTGCATCATGATAATTCACGCCGATAATGGAACTCCGCAATGAAGACAGCTTCTACACGACAAGGGTAGACTTTCACCAGTATTTTGTAAAAGAATTTTCGCCTTATTTGAGACAGAAAATTCTATATATGTTTATGCTCTTTGGTTTCAGATACACACATGATGTTAAAGATAATGGAAAGTGAAGGGTGGAAGTCATCAGAAAATTGGAAAAGAGTTACCTGCATCAGGATGATTCGTGCCAGTAATCCAATTCCGCAATGAAGACAGCTTTTACACCGTAGGGGTTAAACTTTCACCAGTATTTTATAAGAGAAATTTTCTCCTTATTTTAGAAGGAAAATTCGACATATGTTTATTCTTTGGTTTCAGATTCCCCATGATGTCAAAGATAACAGGAAAGAGAAGAGTGGAAATCATCAGAATATTGGAAAAGAGAAATGCATCATGATGATTCGCGCCAGTAACCCAATTCCGCATTGAAGACAGTTTTGCACCGCAGGGGTAAACTTTCACCAGTATTTTATAAGTGAAATTTTTGCCTTATTTTAGACAGAAAATTCTACATATGTTTATACTCTTTGGTTTTACATACACCCGTAATGTCAAAGATAACGGAAAGAGAAGAGTGGTAGTCATCATAATATTGGAAAAGAGCAACATGCATCATGATAATTTGCACCGGTAATCCAATTCCGCAATGAAGACAGCTTCTACACAACGAAGGTAAACTTTCACTATTATTTTATACGAGAATTTTTCGCCTTTTTTAAGGCAGAAAATTCTATATATATTTATACTATTTGGTTTCAGATGCACCCATGATGTCAAAGATAACGGAAAGAGAAGATTGGAAGTCATCCGATTATTGGAAAAGAGCAACATGCATCATGATAATTCACACGGGTAATCCAATTCCGCAATGAAGACAGCTTCTACACAACGAAGGTAAACTTTCGCTATTATTTTATACGAGAAATTTTCGCCTTTTTTAAGGCAGAAAATTCTATATATATTTATACTCTTTGGTTTCAGATCATCCATGATGTCAAAGATAACGGAAAGAGAAGACTGGAAGTCATCCGATTATTGGAAAAGAGCAACATGCATCATGATAATTCGCACCGGTAATCCAATTCTGCAATGAAGACAGCTTCTACACAACGAAGGTAAACTTTCACTATTATTTTATACGAGAATTTTTCGCCTTTTTTAAGGCAGAAAATTCTATATATATTTATACTATTTGGTTTCAGATGCACCCATGATGTCAAAGATAACGGAAAGAGAAGATTGGAAGTCATCAGATTATTGGAAAAGAGCAACCTGCATCATGATAATTCACGCCGATAATGGAACTCCGCAATGAAGACAGCTTCTACACGATAAGGGTAGACTTTCACCAGTATTTTATAAAAGAAATTTTTGCCTTATTTGAGACAGAAAATTCTATATATGTTTATACTCTTTGGTTTCAGATACACACATGATGTTAAAGATAATGGAAAGTGAAGAGTGGAAGTCATCAGAATATTGAAAAAGAGTTACCTGCATCATGATGATTCATGACAGTAATCCAATTCCGCAATGAAGACAGCTTTTACACCGTAGGGGTTAAACTTTCACCCGTATTTTATAAGAGAAATTTTCTTCTTATTTTAGAAAGAAAATTCTACATATGTTTATACTTTGGTTTCAGATTCCCCATGATGTCAAAGATAACAGGAAAGAGAAAAGTGGAAATCATCAGAATATTGGAAGAGAGAAATGCATCATGATGATTCGCGCCAGTAACCCAATTCCGCATTGAAGACAGTTTTACACCGCAGGGGTAAACTTCCACCAGTATTTTATAAGAGAAATTTTTGCCTTATTTTAGACAGAAAATTCTACATATGTTTATACTCTTTGGTTTCACATACACCCGTAATGTCAAAGATAACGGAAAGAGAAGAGTGGTAGTCATCATAATATTGGAAAAGAGCAACATGCATCATGATAATTTGCACCGGTAATACAATTCGGCAATAAAGACAGCTTCTGCAACGCAGTGGCAAACTTTCACCACTATTTTATGAGAGAAATTTTCGCCTTATTTAAGACAGAAATTCTGCTATTAAATGAGGCAAAAGTTTCTATTCTAAAATATTGGTGAAAGTTTGCCTCTGTTTGGTCATGTAATCTGGTCCTGATTACACATTTCAAAGGAGCTAAAGAAAAGTGTGAACCGTGGAAAAAAGTGAAGTCCCGGAATGCAAAAGCGGAGATTGATGTAAGAATGCAAATTGGATATAATTATCTAAGAAGAGTCTATGTATGTAAATTTAAGGAAAGGAATGCAAGAGTGTAAAATGGATATAATTGTCTAAGAAGAGTCTATGTATGTAAATTTAAGGAAAAGAATGCAAGGATGTAAAATGGATATAATTATCTAAGAAGAGTCTATGTATGTAAATTTAAGAAAAAAATTCAAGAATGTAAAATGAATATAATTATCTAAGAAAAGTCTGTGTACTAAGTAAATTTAAGGAAGGGAATGTTGGAATGTAAAATAGATATATTTATCTATGAAGAGTCTATGCATGTAAATTTAAGGAAAGGAATGCAAGAATGTAAAATGAATATAATTATTTAAGAAGAGTATATGTACTAAGTAAATTTAAGGAAAGGAATGCTAGAATGTAAAATAGATTTAATTAATAGATATAATAGATATAATCTAAGAAGAGTCTATGCATGTAAATTTAAGGAAAGGAATGCAAGAGTGTAAAATGGATATAATTATCTAAGAAGAGTCTATGTATATAAATTTAAGGAAAGGAATGTAAGAATGTAAAATGAATATAATTATCTAAGAAGAGTCTATGTACTAAGTAAATTTAAGGAAAGGAATGCTAGAATGTAGAATAGATATAATTATCTATGAAGAGTCTATGCATGTAAATTTAAGGAAAGGAATGCTAGAATGTAAAATGGATATAATTATCTAAGAAAAGTCTATTTGTGTAAATGTAAGGAAAGGAATGTAAGAATTTAAAATGGACATAATCGCATGTAAAAAGAGTCTATGTAAGCAAATTTAAGGAAATGAATGTAAGAAGCCAGTATAAAGATAGTGAAATAAAATAGGATATACTACTTGGCATACTTGATAAATGTTTGGAGTACCACTATTTCCGAATAGAAATATTCGCTTTATTTAATGCAGAAATTCTGCTATTCGGAAATAGTGGTATTTCAGATATGCTAGACAAAGCAGAGAAGGAAGGTAATTTTAAAATTATTATTAAGTTTTAATTTATTTAACCACTTTTCTGAAAAAAAATAAAATCTAACAATAAAACAGTTTTAGCAAAAAAATAAAAAATAAATAAAAATAAAATAAAAATAAATAAATAAATAAAATAAATTCATCATTTCCTTTTAAAATAAAGCGGTGAAACATTGCTTCTTTTACTACTTTTCTATTTTTTTTTAAACATGAACAGCAATATAACTCTGCCGCTAAAAATTAACAGAAAAGAAAAAATTAACTCCTCACATAATTTAAATATTTTTCCCATTCCAGTGTTAACGCCAAACAGATGTAAAGAATTTTACAAACTTTCTATTAAATAGAACTCACAAAGAAATGTGCTGCAAAAATATTGAAATTTGTTGCGTAAATTATAAATTTATTTGCGTTATATTTTTTCCTTTCTAATTTTAAAAGTACTTGTACTTTTTATTTGATATTATTTTTTTATGTTAAGGCGATTCAGTAAACTTGGAATATTTTTTCTTTATTTATCAAAAACTGAAATTGTTAAAAAGTGTGATTTTCGAAACAGTTAAAAAATTAAACATAGTTTTTTTTTTTAAAAAACAGTCTGTTATAAGAATTCCATGTTCATCTTGAAAATTGCGCGTAATTTTTTGACTGCAATTTATGTATTTTCCCAAACATTTCCTTTACAATACATTAATTTGGCGTGGACACCGAACTCAATTATGATAAACTCATTGTTTTTTTTTTGTTGTTGTTGTTTTTTTACACTTTATAAAAAGCGCAAGTAAGTGAATTTATTAAAAAAAAAAATATATTTTTTGCTCCTTTTCTTTTTTAAGACAAGGGAAGAAAAAAATGAAACAGGAAGAAAAAATAAAACATCATTATTTAAACAATATTTTTTCAGGACTTCTAACTTGATTCCTTATAATCGTCGAACATATTATCGTCAATTTTCCAGGAAAGAAAAAAGGAAACATTATTTAAACAATATCTTTTTAGGACTTCTAAATTGATTTCTGAACGTATAATCGTAAATTAATTGATAAAAGAGTATGTTTCAAAAATATTACTCTGTGCATTTTTTATTTATAATTTAATTTCTACTTTTTAGCCTTTAAAATGTTTCATTTTTGCAGTTTCACAGACATTTGGCATATTTTGGCCAGCTTTTATTGACGCATAATTTAATTCATTATTGTTTCAGCTTGTATACAATTGTACGAGTTACAAAGACTATTTGGGAATTTATCTGAACATTCCTCAATTATACCATTTGAAATGTATTTATTTCAATAAATTGATTTATCTTTTGCGTCATGCTATCCAAAATTGTAAGTAAAATTTATGTAAATGGTTTCTTTACGTCACACTATCCATTTGCATTCATTTCACTTAGTTTCGATACTATGGCGCAAAGTAAACCTTTACATAAATTTTACTTGTAATTTTGGATAGCATGACACAAAAGGTAAATTATTTATTGAAATATGTACTTTTCAATGGATAATATAGGCTCAGTGAAAGTGTCATATATTTTACAGTGTATTGGAAAATTAAAAGTAATTTTTGAATGTGTAAGTATACTTTAGAAGATAATTTTTTTTTTTTTTTAATCAAATTTTAAAATAAACATTTAAAGTCGCATCGAGACGTCACTCAAATTTTGATATATATTTTTTAAACCATTATTTTGAATCTATGAAAGATGTGGGTGAAGAAGCATCAGTGAATGGATTTTATATTTATTTCCATGTTGAAAATAATGTTTGCATTTGTGAATACAAATAGAACAAAAAAGAAAATGGTGAAAAAATATACATATATTTTAATTAATAGCACCGTCACTCAAAATTTGATATCATTACTTTTAAGAGCCATATTTAAAATTCTTACAACCATAAGGTAAAGTGCTGCGTCACAAACTTTTCACCCGTTAAAAGTTTTCGTACTAATTTGCTTTTACCCCTGAAATGCGGACAAATTTTCGCGTTATTTAGGGATTTTACTACACATACTACCATGGATGTATTTCTATGGATGTTGCATGGATGTATTTATAACACATCCATGCCTACATTATTTATAATACATCTTTACATTATTTATATGTAAATCTCTACATTATGGGTGTATTCAAATCCAAACTGCTTATTTTGAGACACATTTGTAAATTCATTTTTGCTCTAAAATGCATCCAATTGGCAGGTTCTCTTATTCAGAAACTTTATAATGTCCCCACTGTCTCGATTTTTTCATAAATGCAGAATATATTTCAAAAAATGCCGTCAAAGTGGACATTTTGAACCGAATTTCCCAACGCGATAGCGCTTGAAACAAAAAAAAAAAAATGATCATACTTTTTTAAATAATTGTCTGTAAATCAATTTCTAATTAATTGAACGAAAAATATAAACATGGGGCCCTTATAAATGTCTTTATAAATCACGCCGCCAAGTTTCCTGTTGTTACTTTTAAAAATGAGTCTAAGAATGTGTCTCAAAATTTCGAGTTGTTAAGCGTGGAAAAATATTTTTTTTTGAATACCGCCTTATATGTAATCTCTACATTATTTATAATACATCTATGCCTACTGCGAACATACATGATAGTAATTTTCAGTTTCGAATTCAAGGAGTGGCCGGAACGGGGGGGGGGGGGTATCACCACCAGAGAATCAAAATGTCCCTTGGGAGATTTAGGATTTTATGCTTATTATTCTAGAAATACAGTTTCTCATTCAGGAACTCCATAATGTACTCCCCGCCCCCGGATCGACAAATATCCCTTTTCCCCTCCGGATAAAAATGGTGGAATTCAACAAGTGTGTTTTTCAATCTGGAAAGATTTAAATAACTTGTTTAATGAGCTTAATGGAATATGGTGCGTTTAATGAAATTCTGCTAACCACTCCGGTAAATTATGTTTGTAGTACTCATCTGAATTTTCGTATATGAAGAATTTAGAAAACTTTCCCTGAATGAAAGGCTGTGTTGAATTCAGACACTTTTCTCCGGGATGTATTTCCGTGGCTCCGGAGAGAGAGGGGCATTCTAGAGTCCCGGTGGTGTGCAGAGATGCCAAGCTCCTACTAATTTTCCGTAATATGTGCATTAATTTAACCCAGTTTAACAATGCTTCAAACCGGAAAATTGATTTGATGAATCTTTATTTATTTTATTAATGATTTCTACATGAAGTATATTTAATTCCATTTCTTAAAAAAAATTATGGTGCGAAACGTATTAAACCTGGGTCAAATTAATCCCCATATTACGGAAGATTAGTGCGAGCTTGGCTCCTCTGGGTGTGTGTGTGTGTTGGAGGGGGGGGGGGGTTATTGCACATTTTAATCATTAAAAGCATAAAATCTCAAATCATCCGAGGGAGGGGTGATTTCAATGCTCCGAGGGGAATGCCCCTCCAGGCCACCCCCAGAATTCAACACTAATGAAAGGGGCCCCCAATGTGATATTGATCTTCACATAACTTAAGAGGTTACACGGAGATGGATTTTAAAATTCATTCTTTAGAAATGTTTGTACAAAATATTTAATTAATCATATTTTGATTATTTGTATTGCTTGCAATTTGTTGACAAACATGTCGAATGAAAATTGTTCTTAGAATTTATCGAAGTGAAAAGTGAAAGATAATTTCCAAATAACAATTTTAAATGAAATAAACAAATAACGGAAAAGCATTTCATAAATTAAAAGTTAATCTACACAACAATTCGATCAATACATATCAGAATTATTATCTCCTTTGCTGGTGTTAAAAATTCCCTTTTCAAGTTTTTAAGGGTCCCTTTTTTTAAGGGTCCCATTTAAAAAAAAAAAAAAAAAAAACTCAGATAAAGAATAATTTAAGATTAAAGAAATAAGGACAAATACTAAAATTTTACTATATATATGATAAACTAAATTTTACTAGATAGTAAAAGAGCTTAATCATTTTAAATGGATTTGAAACTATGTTTTGATTAGCTGCATTATTTGAGATTTGTCGTCAAACCTGGGGTATATATATTTCGCTCAATACATATCAGAATCCACTCTTTTGCTTGTGTTAAAATTTTCTTTTCCAATTTCTCAACAATCAAGTAACTAAATTTGAAACAATTTTTTAAAAATATCAGATTGAAGAATAATTTATGATTAAAAAAAATAATAATGATAAATTCTAAAATTTTATTAGATTTTATAAACTAAATTTTACTAGATTTTAAAAGAGCTTATGCATTTTACATGGATTTGAAACTATTTTTTGGTTATTTGCATTGTTTGAGTTTTGTCGTCAAACCCATTTGCTCATTACATATCAAAATTAGCCCCTTTTCTTGTGTTAAAAATTTCTCTTTGAAATTCACAATCCCTTAACTAAATTTGAAACAATTTTTAAAAAATCTCAGATAAAAATGTATTGAAGATTTAAAAAAATAATAATAATAAATACTAAAATTTTACTGGATTTCATAAAATAAATTTACTAAGTTTTGCGAGATTTTAAAAGAAATAATGCATTTTACATGGATTTGAAACTATTTTTTGATTATCTGCATTGTTTGAGATTTGCCGTCAAACCTGTTGTATTATTCATTCAATACATATCAGAATTAGCACCTTTGATTGTGTAAAAATTTCTTTTTCAAGTTCTTAACAGCCCCTTAACTAAATTTGAAACTTTATTTATTTATTTTTTTAATCTCAAAATAATAATAATAATAATAATAAATACTAAAATTTTACTAGATTTTATAAACTACATTTTGTTAGATTTTAAAAGAGCTTATGCATTGTACATGGATTTGAAACTATTTTTTTTATTTTTTGCATTGTTTGCGATTTGTCGTCAAACCTGAAGTATAATTCACTCGTCAATACATATCAAAATTCCCTCCTTTGCTTGTGTAAAAAATTTCTTTTTCAAGTTCTTAAACCTTTAACTTGTTTCTTTAACTAAATTTGAAACAATGTTTTAAAAAAAAAAATTGTTTCAAATTTAATTTAGTTAAAGGATTAAATAATAAATACTAAAATTTTACTAGATTTGATAAACTAAATGTTGCTAGATTTTAAAAGAGCTTATGCATTGTACATGGATTTTAAACTATTTTTTGGTTATCTGCATTGTTTGAGATTTTTCTTCAAACTTGGACCAAAATTCGCTAAATGCGTATCAGAATTAGCTCCTTTTCTTGTGTTAAAAATTTCTTTTTCAAGTTCTTAAACCTTTAACTTGTTCCTTTAACTAAATTTGAAACAATGTTTTTAAAAAATTGTTTCAAATTTAATTTAGTTAAAGGATTAAATAATAAATACTACAATTTTACTAGATTTGATAAGCTAAATTTTGCTAGATTTTAAAAGAGCTTATGCATTGTACATGGATTTTAAACTATTTTTTGGTTATCTGCTTTGTTTGAGATTTTTCTACAAACTTGGAGCACAATTCGCTAAATACGTATCAGAATTAGCTCCTTTTCTTGTGTTAAAAATTTCTTTTTCAAGTTCTTAACAATCATTTAACTAAATTTGAAACAATTAAAAAAAAAAAAAAAAAAAAAAAAAAACTCACAGATAAAAATAATTTAAGATTAAAGAAATAATAACAATAAATACTAAAATTTTACTCGATTTGATAAAAATAAATTTTACTACATTTTACGAGATTTTAAAAAAGCTTATACATTTTACACGGATTTGAAACTAATTTTTAATTATCTGCATTGTTTGAGATTTGTCGTTAAACCTAGAGTATATACATGTAATTAAATTTATGAAAAAAAAAATGTAAAAGAAGGTTTTCTTCTTAAAATATAGATGTAGGTAATTAAAAAAAAAGAAAAGAATTTAATGAAATTAAAACAAATATCCACAGTAATAATCAGAATTCCAAACTTTTTGTTATTCATTAACATTTTTTTTTTTTTAATTTAGCCACCTTATACCACAAAAATAAAATAAAATAAATTAATATGATATTAAAAGATATGTGAAATTTCTACTTCTATTAATTATTTATTAAGATGCTATATAATATTACAGTTAAATTTTAAAATGCGAAGATTCCTAAATATTCAAAAATATGATTTAAAAAAAATATAATATGTATTATTATGGAATTAAACAGTTGTAATTGAAAAAAGTTTTGAAAATTAGGATTCTTTTCTTTACTTTCGTAACTTAGATAATTCTTTATTAGAATTAGTATTAGTAGTATTTCTTTAAAATGTGCATTACTTTTGAATTTCCATTTAAACTTTACTTTCATCTTTTGTTAGTAGATGGCAGCACCAACAAAGCAAAATCATTTTTCTGAAATTTTGTTAGGAAAGGAATAAGAATAGAATAAGATATGTGATGTTTACAAACTTCTATTGGGCTAAGAATTTTATTTTAATTGCAAAACGCCACTAAGTTTAATCATGTTAAATGTGCTTTACAGTAAAATAAATACAAGCTCTGTAACATTTTTATCTTTCATGAAGATTTGAAAAACTTGAAATAGATAGAAAAATAAAATTGTTTAAATTAGTTACGTTCTTATGAGAAATCTTGAAAAACTATAACAAATATTTTTCCTTAATAATAACTATGAAAAAGAAAACTACACATAACCATAAAGTGCTATGTAACATAACCAGAAGTTAACGTCTAAAGTCGCTTAAAATTTTGCAAAAGGAAAAAAATATTGTTTATGATAGAAAAACAAAATTTGACTTCTGAATAAAAGTGAAATCTATGTTAAAAAAAAATGTTTGTAAAAAATCGATTACAAATAAACAAAAATAATACGAATTTCATTTTTGTAGGGGTTATTTTTTTCCTAGCTCTTGGAAAAAGAACATGAATTTCAGACATTTGTCACCGGGAGAGAATTTTGCAGTTTTCTTTTCTTTTCTTTTCTTTTTTTTTTTTTGAGGGGTGAAGAGGGGGGGGGGGGGCTCAATGCTCCAGGGAATGTGTTCCACCCGCCCCCCTGATTGGGCTCCTCCTCAAATTCATCACTGGTATTATTTCTGATGGAACAAAAACCGGAACTGAAACATTTTTTTTTTTTTTTTTTTGTAGGTCAGGGACTGAACCGTAAAAACATTTTCGTTTTTAAATTTTAATCAGTGTTGAATTCAAAGAGAGGCCTAGGGGGAAGGCATTCCTCGCGGAGCATTGAATGTCCCCCCCCCCCCCCCCCCCGTGCCACAGAAATGCCTCCCGGTGAAAAGTGTCTGATTTTAACACTGATTTTAATATATACAGGATTGCCAACAACTATAAGTTGTTTTTGCTACACATTACACGTCATGTATTTGACACTGTGTATTTTTAAAAAAATAACATATTCTTGTGTTTTGCCGTGGCATATGTAATAACAACAGGATAGTCCATTTGCCTTTAATGTTTGAAAGTCAATCACTGGACAGCGCTGTAACCCTGCACCAAAATTAATCTCTGAACGTGTCGCTAATTGACTTGTTTTATTAAACGGGGCTTGGCGAAAATTTTATTTTATTATTTTACCTGTTTTTTCTTCTTTTTTTTTCAGTTGAATGTATAATAAATTGCAAAATAAAATATTTATTATTTTAAGTTCGCAACTTATTTCATTGGTTATTTTTAAAATATTTTTTATGTTATGATATGTTATTTAACAGTTTACCGTGGAATATGAAAAAATAAATTAAAAAAAAAAAAGTGTGCTTCCGGCAAAAAAAAAAAAAAAAAAAAAGTGTTTGAAATTACGCGTAGAATTGAACCAAATTTCATTTATGTGTTTTTGGCTACGTACAGGAGACTACGTACTACGTTGTTACGTAGTACGTCTACTACGTACATGGAGATAGATCTCCATGGTACAGGAGTTCCCAGTCAAATTCGGGAATATTAGGCCGGAAGAGGGCGCTGTGATAGCGATTTTTGTTCCGTTTTAATTATTGTACCATCGAATAGCAGTTTTGAATTCAGGGGGGGGGACATCAAACCCCCCCCCCGGAAGATTTGAGATGTTATGCTTTTAATGGTTAAAACATGCAATTCCCCCCCCCCCCCCCCCCCCCCCCCACCGGAGCCACAGAAATCCTTCCCGGAGAAAAGTGTCTAAATTCAACACTGGTCGAAAAGTGTATGAAGTTATGCATAGGATTGAACAAAATTTCATATAAATGTTTTTGAATATGGCCAGCAGGTTCCAGTTGAATTTGCAGCTATTCTGTCGGAAGGGAGCGCTGTGACAGTGATTTTCTGGATTTTGCGTAGTTGTGTTGTACATCGACTGTTCGTATTGACGGGTCCAATGTTTCTGACAGGTACATTCAAAATTACTATTCGAACCAGCATTTGTTTCATGACATAAGTTAAATATAAACCACAGAAAATTAAAGTAAATAAATAAGTTAAACAGTTTTAAATAAATATTATCGTGTGAAATGTTTTTATCAAGGTTGAGTAATATTTCCTGTAGTTATAGGGTTAAATGATAAAGCGGCTGAGAGGTCCTGCTCCAGGGATGAGATTTCTACGCTTTTTTGCATACCAGTATAATCTTAGAGAAAACATTGTTCTGTTAAATTGCAGAATGTTCCGATTAAATAAGAAAACGTTTTCTGTAGTATTATATTGGTATGCAAAAAAGCGGAGAAATCTCATCCCTGTCCTGCTCTCAAACTTGGTAGACGGGAGGTGCTGGAATCGAACTAGACTAGACTCCCGCATGGGTCGGGGGTGTTGGTTGTACCCGATCCGAATCCGAAATTTCTGTTTAATGTCAACCCGAACCAATATATATATATACTAGGGGGCCTACCCCCTGCGAGCTACGCTCGCCAACCCCCGCTCAGACTTCGAAGCCTCTAAAAACATGACAGCGTGCTTTGTTTTAAAAATATTGGTAAATCTGTAATTGGGTTGCCATACTTTTAACGTTTTAACGGGGCATTTTTTGATTACCATGGCCTCATACACAGCTGTTGCGACAACTGATGACTGTTTTCGGGATTGATAAGTAAAATCAATTACAACTTGAAAACCAGCTTGTATAAAATGGTTAGGCTTAAATTGTGGGTACCTCTCGAACTTTTATAACAAAGATCTGTATCCTATTCTTCCTTTGTGTTTAAGGATGAGAAAAATTCCATCTGCTTGTGAATAACATTAAGAACTACGGTATTGAAAAGTACTGTTAAAGACATTTTCAGTAACAGGTTTTAATTTTCTCTCTATTTTAGTGCACCATCATGCACATTTTCATGTTATTTTAAATATGTAAATTATTTATTTTAATTAATATGTATATACAAATTTTCTAATAATTATTTATCATACAAAATTACCTAAATATTTTATGCATGCATGCATGCATTTATTCGGCATCAACTGATGACATATTTAAACAAATTTGCTATCCGCGATAATTTTACACCTTGTTATGTCACTTGAAAATTGTCCATAAGGAAATCGGGTACTTTTCCAGTATAGGATCCTTTGCTTTTAGGTTTGGCGTAATTCGAGCTTCGAAAAGGGATAGATTCGTTAATATACATAGATTTGTTGCCAAAAGTTATGAAAACAAACCCAATGTGCTTTTGGTGCTTTTCTATTATAGGGGTCTTGACGCTTTTTTTAAAAAGCTTGGCGCAATTCGGGCATCAGAAAGTGAGATTTGGTGCCAAATGACATAAACAGCCATGGGAACGAATTCGACGATTATTTTGTGTATATGCGTATTTTAATTATACGTATATTATTATTGTTTTTCTATACAAATTACTTCTGATTATATATAAAATAGGATAAATGACATTTTATGCTAAACAAATTTTATAAATATTTTTTTGCTCCTTTCTTTTGCGTTTACATAAATGACGTCATTTGGACGAATTTATTCAAAATATTTTCAGTTTATAAATTAAACTAAATGCTGACAGACAATTGAATCCTAACGATAGAAATGTGATTTTTTTTTTTCAAATTTTCCTGAAAAACATAATTTAATCACAATCTTGTCTTCATTATCGATTGAAATAAAAGATAAATTCAATTTCAATTTGAAAATGACAAATAAAAAGAAATCAATAATCCCTATCGGGATACTTTTCATTTTTTTCCCTTTTATGTCCCAAAAAAAACAGAGTAATTAGTTGCCATCATTACAGATATGTCATTAAAATTAGAAAAAAATTAATATCTCGAAAACTAAATCCAATTTCAAAATTCTATTACCAGTTTTGACATCCGCGGATTTTTATGGACAATTGGTATTAATTTCACCATCAAGCGTTTAATATTTTATTAAAAATAGCCCTGAAACATAATCAGTCGTTTAATCAGTCGTTTCATAAAATCGTTTCATAAATTCGTTTCATAAAATCGTTTCACAAATTTGTTTCATTAGGATTTTAGGTACTTTTCGGTTAGCCGGGAGCCAGTGATATATACACATGTATATACACACATACACACATATATATACACATATATCTACATATACATATATATATACACATTTATTTATGTATACACATATGTATGTATATATATGTATATATACACATATATTTATATATGTACAAATATCACTGGCCCCCGGCTAACCGAAAAGTACCGGATTGGATATATAGGGTAGATAAATTCGTTTCATAAAATCGTTTCACAAATTTGTTTCATTAGGATTTTATATATATAGGGTAGATATATATATATTGGTCAACCCGAAATCCGCGCCGAACTCCATCTACTTTAACCCAAACCCGAAATATTGAAGTCCGAATCCGAAGTGAAAGAAAATGAATCCACATTTTAATACAACTATGGAAAAATATATTTCTAATATATATAAGTACAAGTATATTTCTAATATATATATATATTTCTTTTTTGTATAAAAATGAACACATATACACTCATTAATATTCAAATATACAGAAGTTTTTTTTTTTTTTTTTTTTTTTTTTTTTAAATATTTAGGATTTTCTTTTGAAAAATTGGGTCAAACCGAACCCAATCAGAAAGAGTCAAACTGAAACCGACTCGAACCCGAAACATTTAAAGTAAAATTAGCGTTAACCCGACACAAACCGAACCGCGTGTCGGGTATAGTTCGGGTAAAACCGAGGTACGATCCGATGCAGGACTCCCGTTCGAGCCCACATGTCGTGCTCTCCGGCCTAAACATTTGGAGTTTTCTTCGAACTTTGCGGTCAGTACATGTTAGTTTCTTTTACAATGACCTCCACTTAAGGCACTTGTGCTTCGAACTATATCCTTCGGGTAGATAATCGGCTGTAACAAAACACCAACTGACAAAAAATAAAGGTTTACCGAAATTAATTTTTTTTTTTTTTTTTTTTTTTTTTTTTGCCTAATATTACTATTACAATAGACAAAGGGCATGTTTTCGTAAACGTTCGGAAACTATCGTCTTACAACAATATGTAATAAACATAACAACATTCTAGTATTTGTTTTTATCTGTATTTTTAAATTTCATAAATGAAACACATGTTTGAAATAAAAGAGTCACTAACGGTGTAAAGAGATTTAAGCCAACTCTCTTTTTTTTATTAGGAAATTCTGAAACATAAATGAAGTTATGATATGAAATGTATTAGACAGATAGTATACTATCATGACTACGCAGTGGCGTCACCTCTATTGGAACACATGAACACCTGAATCCCTAAAGAAAAACAAAGAAATAAATTAACAAATTAAATAAATAATATTAATCACATTTCTATATTTTTGTTAATTTCTAGGATTAGTTTAAATGCGCCCCACTCCCTCATCTCTTTTAAATACGTACATGGGCAAACGTTTTAGTAACGTTTTTGTAAAAATGTACATTTCAAAATTATTAATAGCGAGCGCCCGATCTTCCAAGGATCGCACGTGCGATAGAAGAAATTCCCTTCGAAGCTAGCGTGTGCGGACGATAGCGACGAGGGGAGTGTGAGGCACAGATACCACTCATATCTTTCCATTCACACAACTTCACTGTGCGGAAGCTCATCTATTCGGCCTCGAAGAGATCTCTATTAAAAGCGACTAAATCAGAATTTTATCCACCACTATTTCCTTACGAAATTTTTCGATTTAGTTGGTTATTTGTTACGGCCGATTATCTGCGCTAGGGATATAATAGGCCGGCGGGAAGGGAGCCCTCCGTGGGGGTGTTTCTAAGGGATCCTAACCTGTATTAAGGCTGCTCTTCAGTAAACTCCCGATTGCCCTCGCTTATGTTATTCCTATGGATGTAGGATGCATTCGTATTTTTAAAATATCTCCTCGGAAAATTAATATTTTTAACTTCTGTTTTCTTTGTACTATTCTCAAAGAACGTCTCTTTTTCTTCTTTTTTATATGAAACGTTAAAATATTCAGTTTCGCTAAGATTTTAACGCATAAAAATATAAATTAAGCATATTATTTAGAAATATTTTGATAACTAAGAAAAAAAGAGACATTCTTTAAGAACAGTACAAAGAAAACAGAAGTTAAAAATATTAATTTTGCGAGGAGATATTTTAAAAATACGAATGCATCCTACGTCCATATAAATAACATTAGCGAGGGGAATCGGGAAGTTTACTGAAGAGCAGCCTTAACGCAAGGTTCGAAGAAAACCACGGAAAACTCCGAACGGTTAGGTCGATGAGCGCGACAGGGGTTTGAACCCAGCACCTCCCGTCTACCATCTTTGAGAGCAGAACCTCTCAGCCACTGGTGAGGCATTTTTCGGTTTAGATTTATCTTGCATATGTTGGAGAAACTCGCTTTGTGAAGAGATTTTTCTCGAAACTGTTGTAAAAATCTACCGCCAAAATAATTTGAAAAAATTGCTTGTGGAGAGCTCCGAGGCCTGATTTCGCTGTCTCTTCTTGATTGTTGTTTATCTCCCTTGGTTTCCTATATTCAGTTAGTTAATTTTTATTTATTTATCTGTTTGATTGTATGATCTTACTTCATAGAAAGTAAAATGTTACATTTTTGCTAAGTTCATCTGATATCGTTTAGTTGGATTGTTTTCATTTAACTTTTGAAAACTCAAATGTATTTTAACCTGTACATTAAATCGTATTAACCGATTTTATTTTCGTAATTTATGTATTGTGAACCGCCATTTAAATAACCCACGAGCCGTCACTGTTACTATGTGCAGATTTGATTTGATCTGAAGGAGAGTTTCTTTGAGACCTATAAGCTACAAGGCTGTTGTCTCGAATTTTCCACATTTTTTATTCACAAAAATACATACCGGACTTTTTAACAAATAACATAAATCTTCTTCTTGAGGACGGTATAGACACAAGGTAGTAGACAGCACTGAAGACACACACGCTATGACATCCATGCCTCGTCCAGGATTCGAACTCGGTCCCTCACCGTGGCGGTTGCCTCCGCTACCAACCACGCTGCCGGGTCGGCCTACGTGCAGATAAAAACAAAAACATTTGTTAATAAACAATAATAGTTAATATAAAGATATGGCCTATTATTAGGACGCCAGATACGAACGGGTTAACCCTTAACACTCGAAAGGCACCGTTACAGGGAGAACACGTTTTCACGACGATCGTTAATTACACGTTTCTTTTATATTTTTGCCACGACTTTTTCTGACAAACTTATTTTGCATTATTTAATTGCTGAAATGTTAAGATTAGTTAGATAAGGCGAAATTTTCTCTTCAAAAATACTGGTATCAAAATTTAAGGATTTTGCATACTCTATACCGCACATATACGTGCCACTCGTCGCGAAAGGGTTAAAAATCGCAGAGATTGACAGCCTTGTAGTAAAATTTGAAACATTCAATAGATATATCGATGTGTATTTACTTTTGGTCTTTAACTTCTTGTGATTTTATTGATTTAAATTAGTTATGTACTTAGAATGATTATTTAACCCCATACATTGTGCATTTGTCCCGAGTCACGTTCGTGATTGATTCACAATTTATATTTTACTTACCACGAGTTCCACTCGTGATTGATTCACATGACTTACTCAGGTTTTGAACAGAAAGATAAAAAAAAATCAGAAAACATTTTTCTAAAACAAAAGCTACAGACGTATGAGAACACCAAATCAGAGAAATTAGCTCTAAATGCACATATTCAAGCACTAAAACTAAAACTTAATAATCCTACAGAAGAAAACACCACAAATGTAAAGAAAATTAAAAATCTCAAAGCGAATATTAAAAAAAATCTCAAATCGGAACAAAAAATCCAAAAATCAGAAATTCATCTACGAAAACAGAAGATAAGTGATCTTGATTTCGAGATTATCCTACAGCAGCAGAAGTGAGATAATCTAATTACGGAAAATAATCAAAAAGAAAAAGCTTTGACGGAACGCAAACAAAAATTTGATAACATCACAGTAGAATATAAATCACTGGAGAAAAGTTTCAATGAACAACAAGAGGAATTGGAATCTCAAAAATTACTGAACTGAGAATCTCAACAGGAGTTTGAAAGACTGAAGATAAGCGATCTTGATTTCGAGATTATCAACAACAGCAGAGGTGAGATAATCTGATTACGCAAAATAATCAAAAAGAAAAAGCTTTGACAGAACTGAAACAAAAATTTGATAACATCACAGCAGAATATAAATCACTGGAGAAAAGTTTCAATGAACAACAAGAGGAATTGGAATCTCAAAAATTACTTAACTGAGAATCTCAACAGGAGTTTGAAAGCCTGTCAAATGAAAAGATTCAATTAGAAAAAGACCTAGCTGAACTCAACGATGCACATAGCACTCTGCAGGGAAAACTTGAGTCAGTTCAAGTAATTCATAATACAGAAATCCATTCCCTTAAACAGAAGTTAGTAAATTATTCATTAATACAAGAAAATTTTTATAAGCAGCAAGAAGACCTGCTGACTACACAGGAGAGGCTTCAGCACATATAGTAATCAATGAATGAAGTGCAAATCCCTATTTCTGTGGTTTAGTCCCTTCTGGACTGGAAATTGGATTATCTGGCTACCAGAAGCGTAGCGTCAAGGGGGGCAGGATCTTTACTACCAGTATTGCTAGGCCTGTCCTAAACTGCCGTGCCGTCACTTACCGTTGTATTACGTCATTGTTTTTATCATCTCCTGCCCAGGGTTTATCTATTGTTCACCACCGCGTCCTCTGTTACCCTTACCGGCTGGTTTTGTAATTTGTTTTAATTACCTCAATAAAGAGGACCAGGAAGCACATCTATGCTCTACAGACTTGGTTCCTAGTCTGAGCAGTCCCTCTCGGGCAGTAAAGTAAAGTTTACTGACGGCTCGCATCATTTCTAAAATTTTCAACATTTCCTATTATTATTTCAAATCTAATAATCTTTGTGACAGATTCCTCTAACCTCTACAATAGAAGTCTACAATAAAGATATCGGTTTAAAATGGTGATAGCAAAGTGAGAAAATTTTTAGAGCGCTGCGAGCCCTGGTTTACTCTGCAGACTCGTGATTAATACAAAAGGGTCTTTCATATAAGGAATGTCAAACATTAACCCTTTCCGGCGCGGAGTAAGTCTGTTTGTAAAATGATGAAATAATGGAATGACACCAGAAAGTACAAACGAATTCATTAGAAAATAAAAACTTGCTTATTTTCCGGTACTTAAGGCGGTATTAAAAAAATAATAATTTTCCACGCTCAACAACTCAAAATTTTGAGACACATTCTCAGACTCATTTTTAAAAGTTAACAACAGGAAACTTGGCGGCGTGATTTATAAAGACATTTATAAGGGCCCCATGTTTTTATTTTTCGTTCAATTAATTAGAAATTGATTTACAATCAATTATTTTCACAGTATGATAATTTTTCTTGTTTCCAGCGCTATCGCTTTGCGAAATACGGTTCAAAATGTCCACTTTGACAGCATTTTTTGAAATATATTCTGCCTTTATCAAAAAATCGAGACAATACGGACATTATAAAGTTTCTGAATAAGAGAACCTGCCAATTGGATGCATTTTAGAGCAAAAATGAATTTAAAAATGTGTTTCAAAATAAGCAGTTTGGATTTGAATACACCCTTAACAAAAGGAAAATTTAAATTAAATATTCTTGGTGCCGTTTGTCTGTTTTGGAATTAAAATTAGGTGTCCTTTTTTGTGGACACCGCTCGTTAAAGGATTAAATGAAAAATTATGAACACTTAAACTAATTAAACTGACAAATATTTTTTAAAATAAAGTATAAGAAGGAACAACGCCCATTTAACGCATGATCTTAAAGTACAAACACAAAGAACGATTCGTAAACTGACCCCCCCCCCCTCCCCTTTGATTTTAAGACTAGAAATGTTTTTGGGCAGACCCCGATTTACCCACTTTGAGGCCCAAGGTACATCCTTATTTTAAGAAGACCACCTAGATCCAAGTGTAGAGCCCCTATCCAAATTTACTTGCTGGTCGTATTAGCATAGTACGTATTTAACCCTTTCCGGCACAGTGGTTCCACTCCAGGCACACCTAATTTTAATTCCAAACTTGCATTCGGCACCAAGAATATTTTAATAAAATTTTGTTTCTACAATGAAAGCTTAAAATAAGGAGTTCGTATTTTCTAAAAAATTCGTTTGTAAATTCCGATGTCAGTTTGCTCATTTTACGAACAGGCATTGTTTGTGCCGGAAGGGTTAAAGCTGGATATTCGTAACTTTCAAGCAATTGCATGCGCATGATTTAACTTCAATTTTCTATAAACCATATCTTAAAAAAAAAAAAAAAAAAAAACATTTTTTTTTATGTTGTAGCAAAATATATGGTAAATTTTATTGGATTTTGAATTTATTATTATAAGTTTCAATTTCTTTCTATCAATGTTTAATAAATATAATGAAGTTCTTACCACATAAGAAAAAGACACATTTTATTAAATAATTTATCTGACTCAAAATATATTTATTTGACTTGAAAAAAAAAGTAAAACGGAAGGTTGACAGCTATATTATTCGAGGATTACTTTCTAAAGAGAGGCATGAAGTATTAGTACAGCGCCTAGAAAACATAGTGTGGAAAACGGCTACAAAATAGTACTAAAAAATTGAATCCGATAAATGTAGAACGATGCTGAAAAGATAACGGGTCGATTGCAGCGACATATTCTAGCAGTGGCGTAGAATGGGTGGAGGTCCAGATGGTTTGGATACCACTAATTTTATAAAAATATTTTTGCCTTATCTAATCGGAGAAATTTCTGCTATATTGAAGGCGAAGAAAACTTTATAATAACTGGTTTCCAGAGCATTTGGGCCCCCATCTCTGGCTACGCCACTGTCTGCTAGCTCTTTTCAACGCAAACATTGTATAAGAATCGAACGGAGAAAACGTTTCATCTGGTGGTAAATATTTTAAATAATTAAATTATACCCTATTTCCTGTGACTTGGATAGTGATTTTCATAAGATTTGATAATATGAATGATGTTGATCGTGGCCAAAAAAACGTGATACGCATTCTTTTGCGCCTGGTTGCAGTTCTCGATACAAGACAGCAAACTATTGTCTTTGTAGTAAAAACTATCCCTATTTAGCATACCAAAGGATGAATCTCTGCTTGAAGAGTGGAAAAGATTAATTCCCTGATATGATAAAAAACTAACTCCAAAATCAGTTACATCTGAAATATACACTTACAAGAAGATTTTATTAACAGAAATTATGTTCATATTGTCAATAGTGAAACGATTACTTTTGCTAGAGGTAAATCTATTTTTAAAGCAGATGTCGCTGCGTACGCCCTATTATTATACCGCATCGTTGCACGTTTATCAGCTACAATTTTTAACACTTTTTAAAGCATTACCAGTTTGGCTTTTTTTTAAATAACTAAATTGCGCATTCATACCAGAAATTCCCTATAATGTTCTTTTGGTTACTTAATGGCAGATATTTTGTGACTTCTTAAAGGAAAAATTCTTGTTTTAGAATTTCCTGTTTGAATTCAAAAATTTTGAGTTTTCCACACTGTATATTCTAGGCGCTGTAGTATTAGTTTCCATAACTACTCAAAAGTTAAATGAAGTATTGAAATTACAGAAGCATTGTTTTTTATTTTCTGTATTTTAAAATATATATTTAGGTCTTGAGAAGATCGATTATACTAACTTAGAGTGTGATCTATTAACACCTTCGAGACCAACTGCTTTTGCACAAATTTTATTCAGTTGGCACCACTTTTAAAAAAATAGCTATCTTTACTTAAATTATCACAAAAATGCTCTAATTAGAGAAAGCAACTATTACTTTTATTTTTTACTGGTGCCTAAAACAAATTCTGTATGCTCTTTTTGAAGGTGGATACATGCACCCATGGTCCCGAATGGGTTAAAGTTAACGCTCACTGTTCGTTTTCTGCAGCCGGTTGTCGAAACCAAAACGTTGCGAGCGCACTATATGTAAATTTTGTTCGCCACATTTTCCTCCTGCGCACAGTTCTCAAAACAGAAGTTCTTTGCCAAACAGTACTTTACGTAGTTAAACAAATTTATTTTGATAATCATTTTTAAATTTCATTTTGTGATTTTTTTGGTTTATATTTTCCTTTTCCAGCATACAAAAACACAATCAGTCATAAGAGGTCCCCGTTTTCAACTTCCGAAATGTCTTTCATTCGTCTGCTGTGGCTCAATATACAATAGCTTTGGCCTTCATCATAAAGCATTATAAGTAAACGTGAGCTAAATCCACCACCAACTTCACTGATCAATGTCGCGTGGGAAATCTGTTTTCCGGCAGTGAGGAATATATTTGTATATTTCTCAGTTTTATTTTATTCAAAGCCACCCTACCGCGTGTCACGTGTGGGTTCTCACCGGGCAGGGCAGGTGTTTGAACATTGTATTTTTTTAATGTACCTTCATAAAGGAATCCTTGGGGCACATTATGCCCTACGGACTTGGTTTCCTCGTCTGAGCTGTTCCTCTTAGGCTATCAAGTAAAGTTAGTTCATAATTATTAGATTTGAATATTCTGTGTTTCATTATTATTAATATTCTTACTAGGGGGGTCCAATCCGGGCTACCTGTGGATTACAGAAACATAGATAAATTCTTTTTATTTAAAAATTTAAAATTCTAATAGATTTTTACATGTAATATGTGTTTTTTAGATTTCTCTATAACAACACCAAAAGGAATTTTTATATGAAAAATATCATATATGCATTTAAATAAAGTTTTTAAATTTATTAAGAGCGATACTTTCCAATTAGCCGCACGCTGGGAGTTAATAGTCAAAGAAATCGCCAAAGATTTCGCTACTTACAGCAACCTTTTTGATTCTGATAATTTCAGTGGTTTAAGCGTGTAGTTCGATTACATGTCTGTGAAATTTGTGTTTTATTTATACTATTTTATTTATTTATTGATGAAGTTTCAATTTCGTTATGGAATAATAGCCGAAACAAACGCTGAATTTTTTATATTTTTTTAAGTGAAAATGGGTAAATTTTTCGTAATCGGGCTGCATGCGATAGAGATAGATTTTAAAAAAAAACTCATGCTTGAAAATTATTTTAAATCCTATAAAAAAATCAGTAAATTGAGATACAGTTTTCAAACAAATTGCATTTGAAAGGGCCTTTTCCCCCTGTACGACGGTTTAAAAATTGAAATGGGAGGGGGGGGGGGGGATGTTTAGAAGTTTAAAAAAATTGTAATTGAAGCTAAATTTATGGGTCAGGTGTTCTCACCGTCAATATGACGTCAGCGTTATTTACATATATGTTTTTGTTTTATACTATATTACTATCAGTGGCTCCTCGTGGCTGTTTATTTTAGGGGCACAAAATGCATACTTGAAATTTTATTGTATTCATACCATTATTTTTTACAAGAAATATTTTTTTTTTAATTCCAATATCAAACTTTTTACAAATAAATGAAAGTAAGTGTTTGTTTTCTAATAATAGTGGTAAGAAAAGAATAAATTTGGCACTGGCAACCATGCATTTAGTTCCCCAAATAAAGTTAATCACCAGACGCCACTGATTACTATTATTATTATTAGCTCAGTTATTATATAGTACCTGCTTTTAAATATTCGAATTAAGAGTTTGAAGGTTGTTTTTTTTACGTTAACTCTTTTCTTCTATTTTAAAGATCAACTTTAATGCCTCTCCCAACGGCAATAACGTTAAATTATATATATAAGCCCTTTTTATATTACATAAAATCAAGCATTAATTATGGCATAAGATTAGGGTTCTTAAACAAAAACAACAAACTAACAGAGACGCATTAACGTAATGATCTTTTAAAAACAACCATTATATTCTGGGATAAACTTTTAATGTCTTATTTTATTTCAGTGGCTATAATATTATTTTCTGCAATCAATTTCGGTGTCGATAAATGCTTTTAACATAAAAGATCCACAAACAAATAAAAAGGTCACCGAAATCACCGTCGCTCAATGCTTTTCGTAATTATCGGTAAAAACATTAGTGATTTTTCCTTTTTGTCTTATTGACTGCCATTATCTTTTGTTTTGGGAATTCACGTTTATAATAAAGCATCGCTTTATTTTTCTCTCTCCGCAAACTGTACTTGATGAAATAAAAACTCTTTTATTCGTTTCGCGAAACATAAAATAAATACATATATCATGGCTTAGCTAAGATATATTCTTAATGGTTAAATTAAGAGTCGTTATTAACCACACAAATGTAAGTTTAGAAAAATAATTCATTTGAAATTGTATTGTACTCAGGTGCGAAAACGCATTTAAATTTTTATGAGGAGTCACTATTTTAGGTTAGAATATTTAATATTTCAATCGCAAACTTCGTTGTCACCACCAATGGCTGTTACATGAGTACGCGAGCCCCGAAGAAAAACGAATAAATAAATTAAGAAATAAAATAAAGTAATATTAATCACATTTCCAGATTTTTTCCAATTTCCAGTAGGGGTTTATATAAGCCCGCCCCCTCCCCTCATCGCTTTTAAAAACGTACATGACAAATTGTTGCTGTAATAATGTAAATTTCGAAAATTATTCGGTCTTTTCAGGATCGCACGTGTCATCGAAGGAATTCCAGTCGAAACCAGTTTATGCGGACGAAACCGACGAGGAGAGTGTTAGGCCACCGCCCTCTCAATACTAAGCCTGAGCGCTACAAAAATGGCGGCGCTCGTGGGCCGATTTTGTAAAACCTTTGTACGGTCCTCTAATTTTACACCCCAGTATTTTCTAAAAGTTTCCTTTGACTTATTGAATCTCAGACAAATAAGGCGGAGAAAGGTTTTATAAATTATTGGTATTGAATTTCAAGGGACACAAGTACACACGCTGAAAAATATCCGTCTACGACTGCATCAATTTTTTTGTCAGCGCTCAGGCCTAATATTCGGTGGGTGGTGCGCTGACACAAAATTTGCGATTCAATAAGTTAAAGAAAACTTTTAGAAAATACTGGTGTGTAAAATTAGGCGACCGTTACAAGGGTTTAAAAGAATCTGCCTACGAGCGCCGCGATTTTGGTGTCAGCGCTCAGGCCTAGTATTCAGAAAAAAGGTGGTTAGGCAAAGGTACAGTTCATATCTTTCCATTGGCACAACCTTCACTCGTTCTTCACTTGTTCTCTATTTCGCTTTTTCTTGATTGTTGTTTATCCGAAATCGTCCGTTGTTTCTTATATTCATTTAGTTAATTTTTGTTTGTTGATTTGTCTCATTGTATGATCTTCCTTTATAGAAAGTAAAATGTTACATTGATGCTAAGTGCTTGTTATTTCGTTTAATTCGATTGTTTTTAACTTTTGAAAACTCGAATGTATTTTAAGCTGTACATTAAGTCGTCCTGGTCGATTTTATTTTACAAATTTATGTATAGTGAACCCCCATTTAAATAACCCACGAATCGCCACTGGTCACCACATTTAATCATAGAATTTGTAAAAATTTTCTACTATAAAATAAGACGGAAAATTCTGTTAAAAAATTGTGATAAAATTGTATCCACCCCGATTGTACAAAATTACTCGTGTAAAAGTAGTTATTTGCATATTCCTATAAAGAATGTAATATATATTCATACACATATATATATACATACAAAAATACTGAACTAGCGCTTTAAATGCAGTTCTGTTCAAATTAACGAAAAGAATAGCTCTGATTCATGAAATATTCTTTGGATTTGTAAATGGTCAATTCTTGCAAATGTCGCGCACCTGTCGCCAATCTCCAAAAGGCGAGTAAAAATGTTTAATTGTCTGGTAGGTTGGCTACTTGCAACAAAAGCCAGTGAAGCTTTCGCGGATACGCGATTATCTAAATTTCTCTCGCATATCTGCCCTTCTTCAAACGGTTAAATATCTCCTGAATCACTTGAGCTTTAGAAAATTAATCAAAGTTGAGTATGTAATAAGCGTTCACACTACAATGAAACAAGTGGTCTCAAAATTGCGCAGAAAGGTCAAAGTGGAAGACGGCCGTGTTTGTAGTGACTATATTGAGGAATTATATGGAAAACACATTTCTTTAATTTTCAGTAACTCTAAACATAAATAATTTGTAGTAATTTTCTACAATTAAACGCGACAATCTATTTAAAAAAAAATCTAATTTAACAAATTACAACCATTGGGAAAATGGGATAGCGGGGCTATGTTCGGACTGTACCATAACCGTTATCTCGTACTATAAAACATTTAAAATTTTTAATAATTTAGCCCCCCAAAAATACCCTCCTCTAATAGCAGACATATTAGCCCCATCTTACTATAACATAGCTTTCCCACGCTAGCTATTAAACCCACCTACTATAGTATGATCTCGACAGCAGGCGGTGTTACCACCGCAACGTCGCCACCGCCTGCTGCTGATGCAGGAGTCCCATTCCCTATCTACTGACTTCCCGTTTGGTATCCGAAAGTAGAATAAACCAAAATATCCAAATATGATGCCAACTTTAGGTGTTAGCATTAAAATTTTTAAAGTTTGGTACAATTTCTATTTGTAGATCATCTCCTAAGAAAAATTTGATTATTGCTTTAACTCTTGTTTAATTTCATGTCTGAGCTAAAGGTATTTTGAGGAAATTAAAGTTGAAGACCAACTTTTTTGCTTTATAAGACGATTTCTTATTCGACGTCAATTTCTGAATTCGGCATTTTTTCATATCTGATAGTTTGCATCTATCCTTTTTGTAACTTTAACATTTTTGAAACGATTTTATACATTTCTATTGCCTATTCAAAGAAAAATTCTTCTAAAACAGAATTCCGTTGAAAATTCTTCTAAAGTTACAGAATTTCGTTAAAGATTCTTCTAAAGTTACAGAATTTCGCTAAAAACGCTTAAAGAAATAAAGTGAAGACGTCAAAAGGTCCATTCTCGACCGAAAACAACAACCATTTCCCAATGGTTAAAAAACGTGAATTGTGGTGTTGTGTGACATTTATTTTGCGAAAATATACATTAAATGTTGATCTAGTTTATTAATAGGTGGGTTTACACGCTACGGTGCCCCCTGAATATCGCTAGCTTCTCACGCCAAACACTTCTGAGAAGTGGCGCTGCAATCTCGTGTTTGGTTTTAGTAGGATAGCAACAGGGTGCTTACTAAATAATCAGGTTTGAAATTAATGTTGCATATAATTTAAAAGTGCAGTTTAAAGCCGTAGTATTAAAGTTTTTGTAGTTATTAAAATTCCAATGGCCATTTTTCGGGATTCCTTTGGCCGTCTTCACGTAAGTTGATGACCAAAAGGTACTTGTCAACCATCTGGTTTTTTAAATTCCGCGAGTTCCGCGAGAAAATTTGTGAAAATCATATCTACTGTATATAAACTAGTAAATCTGCAGATCAGGAGCCTTAACGTCAGCTGTCCAAAGCACAATCCAAAATTTAATTTCTTTATATTACAAATAATTATAGTCATATAAAATACTTCGGAGGTTAAAGAAATTAGAAGTGTTAAATAATACACGGTTTAAGCAATGATATTCTGAAATTCTTATGAAGCTCTTATTCATGTAACTTTTAAGAGCCTGCACTAGTCACGCGAAGAAACGCTCACGCTAATGTTAAGTCTATGGGAAGGTTATCCCGCGATTTCTCGCTCGCATTTTAATATTTTTAAATGATTTTTTTGCGTAGGATAGCTGAGGTCGATCTTCAACGTTGTTAGTTTTTACTTTTTTGAATTCGGTTAAACCTTTTTTATAAGCGGACATTTTAAATTTTGGAACCGGTTGGAACCGGTTCTGAAAATGAAAGTACCCTTATATAAAAAAACTGGAGCCAAATCAAAAAAAGTAAAAACTAACAACGATAGATATCGACGTCAGCTATCCTATGCAAAAAAAACTCATTTAAAAATATTAAAATGCGAGCGAGAAATCGCGGGATAACCTTCCCATAGACTTAACATTAGCGTGAGCGTTTCTTCGCGTGACTAGTGTAGGCTCTTAAGATAAAAATAAATAAACTTGTATTAAAATAAATTCTTCATTTATGTAAATAGAATACAAAAATAATTTATTTTATAATAAAATATTGCAGCAAAATAGTGCGAGTTACTTGAATTTCATTATTTTTTTATTCTTTGAAATAGGGTTGCTAAACAACTAATAAATTAAGGGGCAAAGTAAAAAGAAATGCATTTTAAAATTTGTAAAAAATATGAAAATAAAATGTTTTATATTTCCCGAACAGATGCAAAAAAATTTTCAATAATTTAAACAATTAATTTCTAAATTCTAATGAATGTATCAGCAAATTTTCAAAGCTATTTTATATATTTAAAACGCCCATATCGAAAATTTAGCATTAATAATTTTACGTTTAAATCCATTATTCAAATATGCAATTTTCATTTCAGTTAAAAATGAAATTTGAAAATCGTCTGCATTCCCATAGGAATGCATTATGACCTAAAAAGAAATGTTCTATATTTTTCAAACGAATCAACCAAATGTAACTAAAAACTATACAGATAATTCCGGGTACCTCGCCAACATACACACAAAAAATCAACCTAATAGGGCGATTTTTATGGCAGTTACCGCGGAACAGACAGAAAAACAGACAGACAGACGGAAACCAAAAACTTTTCGCGTCGCCACTGTGAGCCTCAACTGACGTTTCTGCAGTTATACATTGTAGGCAGCTCCCGCAATAAGTAGAGAAAGACGATTAATTTTTAAAATAACTCCAATCACCTTCTATCAACAAATCGTACGATCCGTGAAGTTAGTGCAGTATTCAGGTTTACAATGACAGGTTCGGTATTGAAAATGAAGTGTGTATCATTATTATTTCGTTTTACAGGGACACTAAAAAGAATTCCATTACACTACGGTTTATGGAGGAAAATCGTTTGTAATGTGTTTTAATGATGTTCACTATTTCAAACATATTGAAATTGATATACATCACTGAGTTGCACAACAAGATGCTTACTATAGAATATGCAAAAATATTCAGTAACAGTACCGTGAATGAGCAAAAATTGCTGGAAGTGGATTTTCAATTGTGGTATACATTTTAGTTAGATTTCGTATGAAATACTACCCTAAGTTACATTCTCCCCTAAGTTGGAATTTCTGGAAAAATTCTGCAGATCTACGCCGATCATGACTCCCAGAACCCAAAACCACCCCCAGTTCAAAACTTTATCAATCTATCTATCTATATCACTTTTTTATGGACTCCAGAATTTCAATAATTCTGCCCAAATCTCTTCCAAACTGATACATGAAATCAAGGGGCATAAAATCTCGGCCAAGTTCATTAATGGGCAAAATAGAACCAAGGGTGGGGGGATGGGGAGAGGGGCTTTTTGTGAAAACAGAAAAAACGCCAAAACTTCTTAATTATGATACGTATCGAATCCGTTTAAAGTTATTATTACTTCTAGCAAAAGGGCCGAAAGTTTATGCATGACTGATTTTTGATATAATTAAAAATAGCCTCAAGGAGGGGGGGGGGATAGGGGTTTTAGAAGAAAAAAAACATAACTTTGTCAATTCACAAGATATCAAATCCACTTAAATTTATTATAAATCCACTTAATATTATCTACAAGTTTTATACTGACAAGTTTTTAATAGGACCAACCCTTACAGCAAAAAAATATATAAATAAATAAAAATAAATAAAAAAAAAACCTGCCGACTTCTCCTACAGATACATTTAGATTTCGAAGTAGGCGGTCCCAACTGCCGCATCATGGCATAAAGGTCATTTCTTCTGGAATTCCCAATAGATAGGTGCTCCACGGTCTGCGTCTTCGAAATCTACCTATGCCTGTAGGCCGAGGCGTCAGGAATTTTTTAAGTTACTTTTATTTTTTGTATATTACTGGTTGTGTATAAATTCTATAGATAATATACAGGGTGGCGTGAAAGATCTCAAGTACATTTCTTTTTATTGGCAGAAATTGCAGAAAGCGAATTCTCAAAATGCGTTACGCGTTTTCTACCTAAACTAAATTTTTGCATACCGTGTAGCATATATATAAATTTATCGATCATATGCAGAGCTCACTAAAAAAAAAAATCGGATATTTTTGCGACTGTAGAGCGTAATTCCTGAAATTTTGTTTCAAAAGTGTCATGCGTTTTCCAAATTGCCTACTAAGACTTCAGTTTTCACTTTATTATTCTGTGACGTTTTGTTTCAGTAATCTGAATACGTTGGAAAGCGTTTCATAATCTATGCATGACGCATGATTTGTCATTCTTGTTATGTTTTAGTTTCAATCTATCACATTAGCATTCTATGTTGATGTTGCGAAACAACGTATTCATACTTGCCAAGTTTTCTGAATTTTTGTGTACCACTATTAAAGAATAGAAATACCTACTTTACATAATTGCAGAATTCTGTGTTTAAATAGTGCAGATATTTCTCTTTGGAAATAATAGTATTGAAAATTAAAAATCGGGAGACTTAGCAACTGTGCATATTAGATATAGGGAGGGAGGAAATAAATAGCATACGCACAGTCGAACACGTTTAAAAGGCGTTTCAAGGGACTGGACAAATTAAACGTGATTTTCACAATGTTCCAGGAAGTGAGCTTATTTACAAGTTTAATCGTCTAACTGAGCTTTATTTTATATGTATACATTAGAAAATTTTGGCTTTTACGCATATTTAGATTAAAATTTAACCGTCTTCATATTTAATTCCTTGCTTGCTTTCATAGAACCAACTGGAAAAGGAAAGGAAAGGAATGAGAGGGGAAAAAAACAAGAAACCACAACATACACCGCACAAAGAAGACGAATAACTAACATAAAAACGCGTTTATTTCACTTTATTTTAGTAAAAACATAAACACGAAGCGAGAGACAAAGAATTTTAAAACGCCGGATTAGAGAAGAAACGCAGTGTTGCTGTTTTAGAAGGAATTTTTATTCAAATACTACCACTACTTCTAATCCAATTAGTAACATTTGTATTAATTAACCTGTAATTAAATAAGACTATATTACTATTCGGACATAGCGGTAGATATCTGAATAAAAAACTCCTCTAAATTGGCAACACTGGAGAATAGAGAAGAAATTCGCATCTCGAGCTATGAATTCAGGTATTAAACGAGATTTTTTGCCTGAAAGAACCGAAAACTTCGTCGCGTATTAAGCGGGATCGCGTAGTAACCGTCCGGGTATTAAATGTGATATTTTTGCATTAGTTTTATGGATGATGTACAAGGGACTGTAAGACATTCGCGTATTACACGTGTAATTCTTAACCGTACCCGACTGTACTTAATAGGAATTTCTTTTACAAAAACCACACATTCAGTAACTGTAAAACTGATTTTAGGGAAAATTAGTATAATAAAAAATACCTACTTTACATAATTGCAGAATTCTGCGATTAAATAAACCGGATATTTCTTTTCGGAAATACTATAATTGAAAATCGTGAGACTTAGCAACTATACATATTAGTAAGGGGAAGGAGGAAATAAATAGTTTACTACTTTATTAGAATTTCTTTTAGAAAATCTGTACTTTCGTTAACTGTAAAACTGATTTTAGGGGAATTAGTAAAGTAATAAGAATAAACGCACTAAAAACTTAATTTTTTGGAATGATATTATGCTAACTATTTTCACTGACTGAAATAAATTATACATGAAAATTATTTTTGGTGGTTACTATAATTATAAAAACTCTTTCAATATTCTCATATTAGTGCTGGGAAAATTGTGTTTCTGCAAGCACATAATAAAAATTGATCGAAGAAATTTACTGCTGGTACTACAAATTGAAAATAAAATGAAAAATAATTTTTCATGTGTTAAAAATTTACAGGAATGATTTTTATTCCACACATACCACTAAAGTTATAAAATTATTTTTATATAATGTATGTAACCAAACACGTCTTAAATGAAGAAGTAATTATAATGTTATATTCTAGAAAACTTGAATGCTGAGCGTTCAGTTTCAGGTTCAGTGAAAGTTTGAAGTTAAACGGCAGCAGCAAAGAAAGTAGATATTTATAGTATCTACTATACACTTTGTATATAGTATTTCTACTATTTACTATATACTTTGTATAAGTAGATACTTATAGTATATTCATCTTCTTTGGCAGCAGTATTTAACCAGGGCTACACTAGATACCGGGCTTGCTCATTCATTATCATGACGTCACAAATGGTGGCTGGCCGCTACCAGCGATAGGTTCAAAGCGAAATGACAAAATGAAAGACATACAGCGATTGGCAGAAAACGACGGGCTCGTCGCTTTGCACCAATCGCTGGTCGCGTCTAGTGTAGCCTTGATTTAACGGTCAACTCGCCGTTCGATGTTCAACTCACAGTTGGGTAACTTCAGATTAGCAAATCTAACCGCAGGTTAAAATTTGGAATTCATAGGTAACTTCGGAGAGGGAAATTCAAGTCTATTTGGGGATTTAGGAAATTCTTTCTTATTTCTAGGGAATTTTCAGAAAACTGTTAGATGAAAAGATCTGCTAAAAAATTAAGCATCCTGATCCTATAAAGAAATTTTATTCTAGATCTTTTAAGCATTAGTCATAACAATTGCGAGCATTTCACCCAAATTATGCAAATTGGTATTTTATTCCATTTTTAGGTGCGTTCGTAATTAAAAAAATTCGTAGCACCTATTGTCGTCGTCTGGTCCGTCCGTCCGCATATAACAACGCAAAAACTACCCAACCGAATGGTTTGAAATTTAAGATATATTATATTTGCAGAATTTTGTTGAGACTTTTCAAATTTTATTAAAATCAAATCAGAACTTTAGAAAATATTAATAAAGACATTTATTAAGAAATGTGATTTTTTTTTTTTTTTTTATCTTTGCTTTCTTGTTAGAGGAGCTTCCGAGGTTTAATCGTCAAGCGACCGAGATACTTATTTTATGACAGAAATTAATCTGCAGACGATATAATTCATTTCACAGAATTAAAAATCACCAAGATCTGAATATTTATATAACTAGCCATAGTATGAACGCACCTCGTTTGTCACGTTTGACGTACAATTTCCAACTTGTTTTTGCTTATTCAAAGATTTTTATTATTATTATTATAGTTAGATTGTTATCGCAAATAATTTTTAAAGAGGTTTACACCAGTTAAGGATTATCTGAGAATAATAAAGGGCGATGTCGGATAAGAACGTGTACAATTTTTTTAAAGCATATCCATGCCTTTTAACATTATTTGCTGATTTTGTTTTATCAGATGTTACTCTTTAGTGAACAATAAATTTCCTAAAATATCAAGCTATCAGTATTAATTTACGAATTATATGCCTGAGACCTATTAATATATATATATATATATATATTTACATTTGAACTCCGCCCTCGCTGTTTTTTATATTTCAACTCCGGCCATCTTCATAATGATATATATTCGTTCTGAATAAAAGCATCAGTGCAGAAAATCTAGCTATATAAAGTAGGCGGAGCATTGTCTTGCGGTACGATTTGAATACAGATGTAAATTGTATTAATATTATTTGAGAAAAGTAAATTTTTGAATATTGAAAAAAGCATCTTTTCTTAAAAATCATTGCACCGTATTTCATGAATTTAAAAGATGTTTTAGGATACTAAAGAATTAATATGTGGTAGTTTTCTCTACTATTTCTTTCAGTGAAAATGTGTAAAAAACGATGATATAATATATTCTTAAAGAGTTAAACACGTACCCATATCTCATTCTGTAAAAGCAATGTTTCTTTCTTTTCTTTTTTTTTTTCCACATATTTGTGTTTGCAAAATATTCTTTATGGTTGATCATGTCATATATATTTATCCATCTTCAAGTTGTGCGATGGGTATCACTCGTAAATATTTACAAATATATATAAAAAATACTAAAAAAGGAAAATGGGAATGGATTTAGGGCGGAGCTACACATTATTTCGATTTTCTCCGTATAAATCTTGCTTTTCTTTTCAGTTTATGTAATTTTACCAATAAATTTGTAAACATTTATGTGGACAAAATCAGTTTTGTTGCTGCCATCTGCTGTTTCTTTTTACTTGTTTATGTCATATAAAACAGTGCCTGCCAATCAAGATACCGTATTCTTCTCAAGTCACCTGTATTTGAGAATCTAGCGAAATCAAGGGAATTTTACTCTGATAGTCATGAGAAAACACTAAAATCTATCAACGCTGTTCGTAACCCCTTGAAGGGCATTTGGATATATTTTAAAAGGCCAAATTTTAATCAAGATTTGTACCAAAATTTTACTTTTGTAGTTTTGTTGAAAATAACATTCTGTGAAGCCAACATTACAGAATTATAATTATTCGCTCGTGGAAAAGCTAAGGGATATAATTTCTGAGGTAAGCAGGAGCATAATGTGAACACGTGCAACATATGCAAACCTTCACCACTATTGTAGAATAATAATTTTCGTCTTTATGACTGGTGATTTCCCATACCAGTTTGTATCTAATGATGCGTTAGAAGAATTGGTATTGTGTTTTATGATAATTTTTATTTACTAATAGCTTCCATTTATATTTTCATGACTTTTTTAAGCAAGTGCCACCGATTCGTTTAATTACGCCCTTTCATTTTTTTTTTTTTTCAAATAAATCCACTTTTGAAATAGAGTTCTCAATTTATTTTCATTAAGTTTATATTTATTATTGTTTTCAGAATTCAGAAAATGGTGTGGATAAAAAATAATTCGAAATGATTTTCTTTAAATGATGATGAGAGCTGTCGCAATATATTAAAGGAGACACACATTCAGCTATGCGAATTCAACATTGTAATATATTTAAATGAAATAAATAATTAAAATTTAATGATTAGTTTCAAAATCGTAAAGTTATCGAAACTGCAAGTCCACAATACACATATGTACTTGTCTATTTTTCTTTTTCTTTTTTCTTTTAAATTAAGTTTTGAAAACTGGTCAATTTGTTTAATATTTTTTATTTATTTAATAATTAAACATTAATATATTCTTCAAGTAACCAACAAGTTCATGTAAAATTTCAGGACATGTAAAGTACATTTAAAGATATATTACAACGCTAATCCCGTCTATAGATCTCTATGGATTGCCTTCAGAGTTAATAAATAACCTTGACATTAAAAAATAATAATAAAAAAAAAATTACCATTGTACTTCACCATATGTAGACCATTTAAAAAGAAATAAAGAATAGAAAATAATTCAATTAATCTCTATTAAATTAGTAAAAGTGTTCAGTGTTCCAGAAATTAACCAATGAGAAAATATTAACTTAATTCCGGGTTCGCAGGTTTTTACCACAAATTTTCCATAGAATCTTTCGCCTTATTTAAATGCAGAAAAGTATTACAAATCCTGCAATTAAGCGAGGTGTTTTCAATATGTGCTATTTAAATATTAAAAATTTCTATTAAAAAATTGCGGTAAAATCGTACGAAGCCTGTAATTTATGGTAATGTAAGCAACAAAGTCTGAAATTACCACAAGAGTACTAACATTAACAATGCTGTCCCATTAAAATATATTTGCTGAAGTCAAATTGGTTACTAATACTTTTTATTTAATGTTTCATCATTAACATTTTCTTTAAACAACTAACAAGTCCATGTAGAATTTCAGGACGTGTAAAATACAATTAAAAGATATTATTAGAACTAGAACGGTAATCACGCCAACGGATCAATATGGATTGCCTATAGTTTTACTAAATAGCCTTTAATAATAATTAAAAAAATGGATTCACCAATAGCGGTAGATATCTGAATAAAAAACTCCTCTAAATTGGCAACACTGGAGAATAGAGAAGAAATTCGCATCTCGAGCTATGAATTCAGGTATTAAACGAGATTTTTTGCCTGAAAGAACCGAAAACTTCGTCGCGTATTAAGCGGGATCGCGTAGTAACCGTCCGGGTATTAAATGTGATATTTTTGCATTAGTTTTATGGATGATGTACAAGGGACTGTAAGACATTCGCGTATTACACGTGTAATTCTTAACCGTACCCGACTGTACTTAATAGGAATTTCTTTTACAAAAACCACACATTCAGTAACTGTAAAACTGATTTTAGGGAAAATTAGTATAATAAAAAATACCTACTTTACATAATTGCAGAATTCTGCGATTAAATAAACCGGATATTTCTTTTCGGAAATACTATAATTGAAAATCGTGAGACTTAGCAACTATACATATTAGTAAGGGGAAGGAGGAAATAAATAGTTTACTACTTTATTAGAATTTCTTTTAGAAAATCTGTACTTTCGTTAACTGTAAAACTGATTTTAGGGGAATTAGTAAAGTAATAAGAATAAACGCACTAAAAACTTAATTTTTTGGAATGATATTATGCTAACTATTTTCACTGACTGAAATAAATTATACATGAAAATTATTTTTGGTGGTTACTATAATTATAAAAACTCTTTCAATATTCTCATATTAGTGCTGGGAAAATTGTGTTTCTGCAAGCACATAATAAAAATTGATCGAAGAAATTTACTGCTGGTACTACAAATTGAAAATAAAATGAAAAATAATTTTTCATGTGTTAAAAATTTACAGGAATGATTTTTATTCCACACATACCACTAAAGTTATAAAATTATTTTTATATAATGTATGTAACCAGACACGTCTTAAATGAAGAAGTAATTATAATGTTATATTCTAGAAAACTTGAATGCTGAGCGTTCAGTTTCAGGTTCAGTGAAAGTTTGAAGTTAAACGGCAGCAGCAAAGAAAGTAGATATTTATAGTATCTACTATATACTTTGTATATAGTATTTCTACTATTTACTATATACTTTGTATAAGTAGATACTTATAGTATATTCATCTTCTTTGGCAGCTGTATTTAACCAGGGCTACACTAGATACCGGGCTTGCTCATTCATTATCATGACGTCACAAATGGTGGCTGGCCGCTACCAGCGATTGGTTCAAAGCGAAATGACAAAATGAAAGACATACAGCGATTGGCAGAAAACGACGGGCTCGTCGCTTTGCACCAATCGCTGGTCGCGTCTAGTGTAGCCTTGATTTAACGGTCAACTCGCCGTTCGATGTTCAACTCACAGTTGGGTAACTTCAGATTAGCAAATCTAACCGCAGGTTAAAATTTGGAATTCATAGGTAACTTCGGAGAGGGAAATTCAAGTCTATTTGGGGATTTAGGAAATTCTTTCTTATTTCTAGGGAATTTTCAGAAAACTGACAATGCTTTTCCAAAATCTAGTGAAATGGGGAATTTTTTTTAGTCATCTGTGTTTTTCTGAGACTGAACATGAGAAAGTGATAAATGTGTGATGTGTAATGAATGAACATGGAAGAAGGAAGTAAACGGATGGGAGTAATTGTCTTTAAGCAAATTTTTGGTTAACGAGGGGAGGTTCGGAAATAGTAATCTCGTACTTCCCTTTCGTTTCTCGGAATCCTATATGGCTGATAAATTATCACCACCTGGACCTACATTTGTTAATTTCTCCAGCTAAGGGCACTGCTTATTTTGCCATCTCTCCTCTTACAATTAGAAGAGAAAACTCATTTGCAAATTTCAGCATCTCGATCGGAATCACTAGAAACTTTTTTAAGTGAAACTGCCCCTCATGGGGTCCTTCATTTGGAGAAAGGGGAGGAAGAGGGCCGGAGGTTAGATCAGGTTTTTCTTTCTTCCTGGAGTATTTTCAAGTAAAATCAAATAAATCATCAATCTGATTTCATTTTGGTAGAAAACCCCGTATTACGTGCATACGGAGAATTCGTTATAATTATATCTGCAATGAAGTATAGTACTATGTATAATGTATGTAAAACAAAAGAATGTTAGATGAAAAGATCTGCTAAAAAATTAAGCATCCTGATCCTATAAAGAAATTTTATTCTAGATCTTTTAAGCATTAGTCATAACAATTGCGAGCATTTCTCCCAAATTATGCAAATTGGTATTTTATTCCATTTTTAGGTGCGTTCGTAATTAAAAAAATTCGTAGCACCTATTGTCGTCGTCTGGTCCGTCCGTCCGCATATAACAACGCAAAAACTACCCAACCGAATGGTTTGAAATTTAAGATATATTATATTTGCAGAATTTTGTTGAGACTTTTCAAATTTTATTAAAATCAAATCAGAACTTTAGAAAATATTAATAAAGACATTTATTAAGAAATGTGATTTTTTTTTTTTTTTTTATCTTTGCTTTCTTGTTAGAGGAGCTTCCGAGGTTTAATCGTCAAGCGACCGAGATACTTATTTTATGACAGAAATTAATCTGCAGACGATATAATTCATTTCACAGAATTAAAAATCACCAAGATCTGAATATTTATATAACTAGCCATAGTATGAACGCACCTCGTTTGTCACGTTTGACGTACAATTTCCAACTTGTTTTTGCTTATTCAAAGATTTTTATTATTATTATTATAGTTAGATTGTTATCGCAAATAATTTTTAAAGAGGTTTACACCAGTTAAGGACTATCTGAGAATAATAAAGGGCGATGTCGGATAAGAACGTGTACAATTTTTTTAAAGCATATCCATGCCTTTTAACATTATTTGCTGATTTTGTTTTATCAGATGTTACTCTTTAGTGAACAATAAATTTCCTAAAATATCAAGCTATCAGTATTAATTTACGAATTATATGCCTGAGACCTATTAATATATATATATATATATATATTTACATTTGAACTCCGCCCTCGCTGTTTTTTATATTTCAACTCCGGCCATCTTCATAATGATATATATTCGTTCTGAATAAAAGCATCAGTGCAGAAAATCTAGCTATATAAAGTAGGCGGAGCATTGTCTTGCGGTACGATTTGAATACAGATGTAAATTGTATTAATATTATTTGAGAAAAGTAAATTTTTGAATATTGAAAAAAGCATCTTTTCTTAAAAATCATTGCACCGTATTTCATGAATTTAAAAGATGTTTTAGGATACTAAAGAATTAATATGTGGTAGTTTTCTCTACTATTTCTTTCAGTGAAAATGTGTAAAAAACGATGATATAATATATTCTTAAAGAGTTAAACACGTACCCATATCTCATTCTGTAAAAGCAATGTTTCTTTCTTTTCTTTTTTTTTTCCACATATTTGTGTTTGCAAAATATTCTTTATGGTTGATCATGTCATATACAGGGTGTTCCGTTAAAGGGGTCCAATATTAATAGGGGTAATAGAGGAGATCAGATGGAGCATAAATCAGTATATAAAGCCTGGTCGGATCTCAATAGTTTTCAAGTTACAGCAAATAGAATGAAAATTCGGAAAATTGTAAAAGAACCCTCATTGCTAAACTATCGATAATGCTACATAAAAACGAAGCACATATTTAGAAAGAGCAGAAAAAAACCTACAAAATGACATCAATTGTATTAAAATAGCAATATTTATTGACGAGTTACAAGCCCTGAAACAGTGAAAAAAGTACGAAATCCAATATACATCAAAATAGTTAATCGTTAATTCCAAAAAGACAACTCTAGCTACAACAAGGAAAATGTAGTAAAATTTGGTCCATTCCGAAAAAGCTTACAATGAACCATATCGGTTTAATTGTGTGAGAGAAATTAATCAGTTTCTTAGTTACAACTCCGCTTTCTTTGACACTAGCAAAGGTTAAACTCCGCCCATCACGATTGGAAACACCGCCTTTTTAATTACTCTCAACTATACATTTTCGATCATGCTTCTTCTGGGATGCAACATTTTTAATTATTCAAGAGTTGAATGAACCAAAATAACTTTACAATAATAGTCTACATTTTAAAGTGGTCTTTTATTGATATAAAGCTTAAGTTAAATTCCTTAAAATTAAACTGGTGGTGAAAATTCGGAAATAATTAAAAATATTGCGATTTGTAACTATGCAAGAAGTTTCAGTACATGTTTTACATGGACAATTATTGTATGTATATGTGCATCATAATTTATGATAGGAAATAATAATAACAAATAGCATAATAATTTTATTAATTATAAATTTAAAAAAGACACTAAATTTTAAATTAATTCATACAAACTTTGTAATTTACAATTTGAGTACACCACAGTCTGTGACTTACAAAATACTGTGCCAAAAAGTGTTGAAAATAAAAGAAAAATGACAAATAAAGAATTACATTCCACGTACTTTATGACATATGTGAAGCATAGTCTTCTGGCCTGCGCTGCACAGTTCAATGTCGGAAGGCAGACGAACGGACATTATTATAATAGGTGTTCGAAGTTGCGCCCATTAACAGAATCGCACAGCCGACAGCGACGTCGTAAAGATTGGCGAACACGCCGAAAAACTCCGACGGAGTTGGGAATGTCTCCTGCAGCGACAACGATTCGCGCTAGTAAATCCTCCGGTGTATCCACAGGCGTTTCATACACCAGCGATTTAAGGTGTCCCCAAACAGAAAAGTCTAACGGATTGAGGTCTGGAGAGCGTGCAGGCCAAGCAACAGGTCCACTGCGTCCAATCCATTTCCCAGGATATGTTGAATTGAGGTGATTGCGAACACCTATGAAAAAATGTGCCGGTGCGCCATCGTGCATAAACCACATATTGTGGCGCAATGTTGCTGGCACATTTTGCAGTAACTGCGGTAAGATATCCCGTAGGAAAACCAAGTACGTACTGCCATTGAGTACATCTGGGAGTAAATATGGTCCTATGAGATAATCGCCGAGGACACCTGCCCATATGTTCACACTGAACTTTTGTTGTGCGTTCGACGGGAAAACAGTGTGCGGATTTGTATATGACCATGTGTGCATATTGTGCGTGTTTACCACGCCCTCTCTCGTAAATGTTGCTTCATCAGTAAATAAAATATTTTCCAGAAATTGTGGATTATTTTCTGTTACATTAAGCAACCAGCGTACGAATTCTGTCCGCTGAGCACAATCTGTTACTGATAACAGTTGTACCCGCTGCACATGAAAGGGGTGCATGTTTTCTGCACGCAGAACACGCCACACACTTTGGTGAGAAACACCGACTTCAGACGCAGCAGCTCGTGTACTCGTGGAGGGGTTATCTTTAAAAATATTCAGTACATCTTCTTCCATTGCAGGTGTTCGTACATGTCGAGGTTTCCCTGCATCAATGCTTGCTGTATTAAACGATCCAGTCTCCCGTAATCGTCTATCGATTTTTATGAAGAGTTTCGAACTTGGGCAACGTCTCCTTGGAAATTGCTCACGGTACATGCGCTGTGCTAGACATGCATTTCCATGAGCTTGCCCGTACATCAGATGCATGTCCGCATATTCTTCGTTAGAGTATTCCGGCATAATTATTATACATCAACTTACTACAATCCCACTTACAACAGCCTCCCTTTAACATAACGCCCACTGATGACTGCTGTTTTATTACACTTTTCTTCCTATACACATAGAAAATTTGCATAAAAAGTACTTCTTCTTCATCATCCTGAAAGTTCATGGAGGAAACGCAGCAGTCACGGAGTTTGCTTTAAGACAAGGCGAGAGCTGCACAATATGTCATTCACTTGACCAGACTGAATAATGAAAGGGTATTGATAGAGGTTGATCAGAAATGTATAATTGAAAGATATTAAAACGGGGTGTTTACAATCGTCATGGGTGGAGTTTCGCTCTTTCCGAGCGTGCAACAGTACAGAGTTGTAACTAGGGAACTGCTTGATTTCTCCCATACAATTAAACTGATATGGTTTATTGTCAGCTTCTTCGAAAGCTTTCGGAATGGACCAAATTTTATAACATTTTCCTTGATGTAGGTAGAGTTGCATTTTTGGAATTAACGATTAACTATTTTGCTAAATATTTGATTTTGTATTTTTTCACTGTTTCAGAGCTTGTAACTCGCCATTAATTCTCAATATTCTAAAACAACTTATGTCATTTCGTAGGATTTTTTCTGCTCTTTCTAAATATGTGCTTCGTTTTTATGTAGCATTATCGATAGTTTAGCAATGAGGGTTTTTTTACAAATTTCCGATTTTTCATTCTATTTGCTGTAACTTGAAAATTATTGAGATCCGGCCAGGCATTATATACTGATTTATGCTCCGTGTGATCTCCTCTATTACCCCTATTAATATTGGACCCCTTTAACGGAACACCCTGTATATTTATCCATCTTCAAGTTGTGCGATGGGTATCACACGTAAATATTTACAAATATATATAAAAAATACTAAAAAAGGAAAATGGGAATGGATTTAGGGCGGAGCTACACATTATTTCGATTTTCTCCGTATAAATCTTGCTTTTCTTTTCAGTTTATGTAATTTTACCAATAAATTTGTAAACATTTATGTGGACAAAATCACTTTTGTTGCTGCCATCTGCTGTTTCTTTTTACTTGTTTATGTCATATAAAACAGTGCCTGCCAATCAAGATACCGTATTCTTCTCAAGTCACCTGTATTTGAGAATCTAGCGAAATCAAGGGAATTTTACTCTGATAGTCATGAGAAAACACTAAAATCTATCAACGCTGTTCGTAACCCCTTGAAGGGCATTTGGATATATTTTAAAAGGCCAAATTTTAATCAAGATTTGTACCAAAATTTTACTTTTGTAGTTTTGTTGAAAATAACATTCTGTGAAGCCAACATTACAGAATTATAATTATTCGCTCGTGGAAAAGCTAAGGGATATAATTTCTGAGGTAAGCAGGAGCATAATGTGAACACGTGCAACATATGCAAACCTTCACCACTATTGTAGAATAATAATTTTCGTCTTTATGACTGGTGATTTCCCATACCAGTTTGTATCTAATGATGCGTTAGAAGAATTGGTATTGTGTTTTATGATAATTTTTATTTACTAATAGCTTCCATTTATATTTTCATGACTTTTTTAAGCAAGTGCCACCGATTCGTTTAATTACGCCCTTTCATTTTTTTTTTTTTTCAAATAAATCCACTTTTGAAATAGAGTTCTCAATTTATTTTCATTAAGTTTATATTTATTATTGTTTTCAGAATTCAGAAAATGGTGTGGATAAAAAATAATTCGAAATGATTTTCTTTAAATGATGATGAGAGCTGTCGCAATATATTAAAGGAGACACACATTCAGCTATGCGAATTCAACATTGTAATATATTTAAATGAAATAAATAATTAAAATTTAATGATTAGTTTCAAAATCGTAAAGTTATCGAAACTGCAAGTCCACAATACACATATGTACTTGTCTATTTTTCTTTTTCTTTTTTCTTTTAAATTAAGTTTTGAAAACTGGTCAATTTGTTTAATATTTTTTATTTATTTAATAATTAAACATTAATATATTCTTCAAGTAACCAACAAGTTCATGTAAAATTTCAGGACATGTAAAGTACATTTAAAGATATATTACAACGCTAATCCCGTCTATAGATCTCTATGGATTGCCTTCAGAGTTAATAAATAACCTTGACATTAAAAAATAATAATAAAAAAAAAATTACCATTGTACTTCACCATATGTAGACCATTTAAAAAGAAATAAAGAATAGAAAATAATTCAATTAATCTCTATTAAATTAGTAAAAGTGTTCAGTGTTCCAGAAATTAACCAATGAGAAAATATTAACTTAATTCCGGGTTCGCAGGTTTTTACCACAAATTTTCCATAGAATCTTTCGCCTTATTTAAATGCAGAAAAGTATTACAAATCCTGCAATTAAGCGAGGTGTTTTCAATATGTGCTATTTAAATATTAAAAATTTCTATTAAAAAATTGCGGTAAAATCGTACGAAGCCTGTAATTTATGGTAATGTAAGCAACAAAGTCTGAAATTACCACAAGAGTACTAACATTAACAATGCTGTCCCATTAAAATATATTTGCTGAAGTCAAATTGGTTACTAATACTTTTTATTTAATGTTTCATCATTAACATTTTCTTTAAACAACTAACAAGTCCATGTAGAATTTCAGGACGTGTAAAATACAATTAAAAGATATTATTAGAACTAGAACGGTAATCACGCCAACGGATCAATATGGATTGCCTATAGTTTTACTAAATAGCCTTTAATAATAATTAAAAAAATGGATTCACCAATAGCGAATCTTGCTATTTAATATGGGCTTGCTCATTCTCACTAGTTTTTGCGAAAAGTTTTCATGGATTTATTAAATCGTAAAATCTTCCTAGAAAAATTACTAGAAAATAATGCTCGAAAGTACTTATGAGAAAAATCATGTCCATTTTGAGTAGGAGGATACTTCCCAGGAGTTCACTATTAATATAGACTATTTAAAACACTTAAGCGATATAAAATAATGTAATTAATCTGTATTAAATTCCTAAACATAGTCGATGATTCAAAAATGAACAAATCAGAAAAGATTTTAGCAATCTCTGTTGAACTTTATTTATGGTAATGTAAGCAACAAAGCTGAAAATTACTACTAGAGTACTAAAATTTAAGAAATTTGCCCGATTACAGTATCTGTGCTATCGATTTAGGATGTCGAGATGTAAACACATCAGAAAATGGACTTTCAGTCACTTTTATTAACAGTTTTGTATCTACTATATTTCTTTTTTCCCAACTGCTTTATTCTGATTGTCGTTGTGGGAACCAGGGATTACAAGCCTTGATCCCGAATCAACTAAAACCTCTGCGAAAGGGGGCAACAGTCCTCGGATTCAACCTGACGGTGCAAAACATGTACTTGGTTTCGTTGATTAAATTTGGACTGTTGAACTTTCCTTCACCTTTATGAAAAAACAAGAAATGCAAATGAAAAGTGATTATTATTTTATAACATAGCTGAAATGGTTCCCAAAAGTGCCAACAATAATCCTGCATCCGATCGGATTGAACCTTTTTTTTAAGTAAAATAATTTTTAATTATCTATTTTTCATGTTCTTTTCTTTTTCTTCTCCATTCTTTTACTGTTATTAATGCAATATTTCTGGCAGAAATATACTGATCTTAGCATATCTGCCAGTAAATTTTATGAAATATTGCATCATTTTTTTGTACATGTGTAGTTTTCTGCCAGACTGATGATTAAATATTGCACGTGACTTTATTCATTTCGAATTCTATTTTTAATTCTATTTCATATCCAAATTTCACTTTTTCTTGCATTAAATGGAATCTTATACTATTATATATATTTATTTTCTAAATTTCCATGAAAACTTTTAATTATGCTTGGCTGCGTGCAGTCAGTTTAATTGCGCATAGGTAATGTGATGTTTGAACTTGTTAATTATATTCTGTATACATTTTATAATTACCTATCTTTAAATGGAAGATTTGGTTAATTTGGTTAGATTTGGTGCAAGAACTTGCTTAATGTATTTTGAAATTCAAAGGTATATATATATATATATATATATACTTTTTCTTTTTCTTTTTCATTTTCAAGATTTATTACATTACGATGGCGATTGTTAGTTGAGCAATATTAACTATATAACAAAAATGTTTAAATTTACATAGGTGCGTAGGAATCTTAATTTAGAATGACTTCCTCCACACTGTGAAGAAATGTTACATTTAGATCAATAAAATTTAAAAAGAAAAAATAAATAAAACTTTAGATCATTTCTTGAGTGCTTCACAAACTCCTGATGATATTGTAAGAACAAATATTAGCCCTTTTAGGAATATGTTTATTGTCTCCTAAGTGCAGTGGGTTTGAGCTTTAAATATTTATTTATTATTTACTTTTGGTTACAATAATGAAAATGGCACAAAAAATCGCTATCACAGCGCCCCACACCGGCGGAATATCCTCAAATTCAAGGGGATCTCATGGCAATAGTCAGAACCCTGTAAATAAAATTTCGTTCAATTCTATGTATATCTTCATACAGTTTTCGACAGACATATTGTATAAACATGTTTTTCGGGATCTGTGATCCCTAGAACATGTAAATCCGTCGTAACTGGAAGTCGAAAAATTTTTCGATTACAATACTTTCTTCTATTATAGATAAAGAAACGTAAATACAGGACACATGCTCTTTTCCTACAGGGAAAGAACTATACTTAGAAAACAATCCATTGATGTTTAAGATTGTTTTCTCATACAATGTAAGCGTTTAACCAAATGTTTGTGCTTGCTAGAAATGTGGCTATATAACTTCTGTTATAAATGAAATAGCAATATTTATAAGTTTTCATAACATCAAGTTAGGTTGCAGGTTTATTTAGGTCCACTATAAAATCTCTAGCTGTCTTGGCAAAACTCTTGTTTTATTAAACTTTTTAGCAGTGCATCTGTGTACATTCGTTTTTCTATGACTCACGTATTACATCCTTATATATATGTCTCAGGCTGCACTGCATGAGGAGTAAAAACATGTTAGTAACTTGTACTTGATGTTTATCAGGGAGCTATTGTAATCTATTGGCAAAGCTTTAAAACATTTTTAGGTTGTAGGGCGCTGCAGTTCACAAATAAAGCTTTATCCAAAATATTTCATTCACAATAACTTTTCGTACGGGAATCAGAGGCGTAGCATCAAGGGGGGCACGGACCACTTTACTACCAGTATTTTTATATACTATATTTGGCCTTATTTAATTCATACCGTCCAAAGATTAAATAAGGCTAAATGTAGTATATAATTATACTGGTAGTAAAATGATCGTGCCCCCCCCCCCTGACGCTACGCCACTGACGGGAATTGAAAAAAGAAAGTGCATGGGGTCCAGAATTGTGTTTTCGAAACTACCAATATATCCTTTCCATATATATTTCTGTACTAGCTGCTACCGTTTTCTTTTCAATTTCTACTAGATACAATTTTTGTACATGCGGATCAGGGGCATAACGATTCCAAACGCATCCTACTCACTTCAGATCTAGCGGAGTTGTGATTAATTCGCCAAATTCCAGACCATACTGACTTTTACTGTCTTCGAAGCAGTGATAGACTGCATCACGTGACCCGTATTTTTGATGCAGCAAATTATTTTAAGACAATTTAATGATGATTCTGAATATTTTAAGAAATACGTACATAAATAATTTACGTACATTTAGGAAGTATTTTGTTAAGGAAATGAATAATAAAGAGCGTAACGCTGTATTGCAATTTTTACTACAGCATTTAAAGAAATTCCTTAAGTATCAATTAAAATTGCTTTATTTGCGATATCAATTATAATAACTTGGCATTTTTATTCTCATTTTTTACTTTCCACAAGTACAGCACTTATTTTGTGACAAAATTTTCGAAGCAAATTTAGAGGGTTCGCACGCTCTTAAGCTACCCCCCATTTTGTAAGGACTCTACCACCAGTATACCAGAAAGATCATTTTCTTCCTAATGAATTCATGATTCATCAGCTAGAAGATAGTTTTATGCGATTACTGGTGGAAGAATCCTTACAAAATGGGGTGTAGCTTAAGAGCGTGCGAACATAGGATTTTTTAAAATAATTTGGTACTGATTTATGGAGGGACGGAGGGTAAGTAAATGTTGGTGATCGATATCACAGCACCCTGCGATCTCTGAAAAATGTTCAAACAAAATCATAAAAGCATCAGTATCAATAATCAATACAAAAGTATTCAAATTTAGCAATTAATTTGGGACAGAGGGAGTATAACATATCAATAAGAAAGAAATGGATATTAATTCAACTCACACCTCAATATTTTAGAGATTAAATTTATTTAAAAATTAAAACTTAAATTTGTTTAAATAACATTTATGACAAACCATTTCTGTCATCCTGAACTCACACCCCAATATTTTAGAGATTAAAGTTATTTATAAATTAAAACTTAAATTTGGTTAAATGACATTTATGACAAACCATTCCTGTCATCCTGAACTCACACCCCAATATTTTAGAGATTAAAGTTATTTATAAATTAAAACTTAAATTTGTTTAAATGACATTTATGACAAACCATTCCTGTCATCCTGAACTCACACTCCAATATTTTAGAGATTAAAGTTATTTATAAATTAAAACTTAAATTTGTTTAAATGACATTTATGACAAACCATTCCTGTCATCCTGAATGCTGTAATGTGTTCAGGTTATTGGAAATAATCAGACAGTGCCTCTTTTCTTGAGAGTTACCGGTATGAGCAAGAAGGGAGAGTTATACAAAGCTAAGTACACGGTAAAGTACAGACACTTACAAAAGTAAAAGTAAGTTTACACAGTACGGAAGAACTGTTGTAAACTTACTTCACATTGAAAGTTCGGGAATTGTAGTTCTAAATGCGATAACTACGAGCGCTGCGATCGCCTCGACCTAGTGAAACTCGCGCGTATCCTCCCATCACAACACTTTTCAAAGAGCTCCTAGAAAATGTAAAAGATTCCCTCACACTCATCTGTGCTTCACGTGTTGAAATTTCGGTAAGACTGTTTTCAGAGAATGCTCATTATTTTTGTTTTGTGCAATCCATTTTAATCTCAATTAAGTTCATTATTTTTGTATATATATTATTTCGTACATGTTTAATCTCCTTGCAAAAATTAATTTGCGTAGGTACTTTCGTTGTAGAAAATATAGTTGATTGAAATTAGAAATATATGTTTCTGCAGCTTTCATTAATATTTTTATTATTTACGCTTTTATGATATAAGGCATATTTTTATATTTTTAGTTCTTTTTAATTAGTGCGAATTCTTTAAACTTGATTTTATTCTAATATTTACAGAATGAGATTTGGTTATTATTTGTTTACATTCTTATCCATTCGATGCTCCGCAATTTAAAAATATTCATGTTATAGTTCACATACTTAAAAAATCGTCAAAAATTTCGATTGTTTAATAATAATAATTTGTTTTATATAATATTTGAAATTTAACTTAATGAAAGATATTAATTCATTTATTTTCAAAATTATTTAAGACATTACTTTTTTTTTACGTATCCGAATATTTTTATGCTGTATATTTTTTCATTTAACATTACTATTCAACAGTAGATAATTTTGTATTAAATTTTTGTTGTACAAGTTTCTTGAATTTTAAAGTATTATTATTATTAAACTTTTTTAATATATTTTATTTCTATGAATTTTAAAATAAATTAATTTTAATTAAATCATTCAATTAAAATATTTGACATTTTAAATGTGCATAATAATATATATGAGAGATTTTGAAAATGTATAATTATATTTTAAAATGAAAGATATGGAAAAAATTAAGAGAAAAAAGTAAAGTTTCTAGATTTAAATAAAAATGAAATTCTGGAGCATTAAGTTAGATATAATGTAAGATGCAAATGATTCTCAAAACTATTGCCCTTCTGTATAAATGAAAATATATTTAAAGAATTTAATAAAAACTAAAAATAAGAAAATATGTAATATGTAGATCATATAAAAATATTTTTTAATAATGCTATTGAAATGTATTTTTCTGATTTTGTCCAGGAATTATATAAACTCTAAATTTTGTTTATATATTTCTTAAAAGGAGATTATTTTTTTAAGAAATAAAACTATCCTGAAATATTTAACTTGCTTCAGATTTTATGGGTTTAATGAAACTTTATATAAGCCCCCTAGAGATCTCTAGGGGGGCGTTGCTTGAAGCTGGATATACAAGAAAGGAAAACACTCGCGTGTTAGAAGATGGCATAAAGTAGCGCCACCGGAGTTGCCTGTGGTGGCGATTAGAACTAAAATGTCCGATAGTGGGCGGGGTGCGCGCTCATGTATTGGTTCAGCTTTCATGGCGATCGCGGCAGTAACACAGCAACGGAACTTTTCAATCCTCTCTTTAAACAAACTCAGAGTGATGATATATGTTAATTTTTAATGAAACTAATCAGATTATGTATTTATTTTAATTTTTGTTATTTTCTGTTTACTTCTTATAATTTATAATGGCATGAAGAATATGAATATTTTAAAAGAGTTTATTTTCTGAAAGAGTGGATATATATTTTTAAATATAGAATGCAATGTGTTCAAAAATGTTATTTAATATAATATTTATTATATGAGGTAAATATTTACAACAAGCAGTTTTTACAAAAACATTCGTAATTTTAAATTATAAGAAGTGAACAGAAAATAGGATTAAACATTAAAAGAAATACATAATCTGATTACTTTTCATTAAAAATTTAAATATTTTATCACTCAGCGAGTTTGTTCAATGACATGATTGAAAATTTCTGATTGACGTTACTGTCATACTGCCGCGAAATTAACGAAAATTTTGTTAAATTAATTAGTTAAAAGTGTATTCTGCACCCTGTTTGTTTATGTACCCATGAAATAATTTTTGGTTATTTTGGTAAATTCTTTTTTTTAACGTTTCTTAAAATGCTGGCAAGTCTGTTAAAATATGTTCATTTGTTTAAGTTTCATTAAACCCATAGAATCTGAAGCAAGTTAAATATTTCTGGATAGTTTTATTTCTTAAAAAAATAATCTCCTTTTAAGAAAAATATAAACAAAATTTAGAGTTTATATAATTCCTGGACAAAATCAGAAAAATACATTTCAATAGCATTATTAAAAAATATTTTTATATGATCTACATATTACATATTTTCTTACTTTTAGTTTTTATTAAATTCTTTAAATATATTTTCATTTATACAGAAGGGCAATAGTTTTGAGAATAATTTGCATCCTACATTATATCTAACTTGATGCTCCATAATATAATTTTTATTTAAATCTAGTAATTTTACATTTTTCTCTTAATTTTTTTTCCAAATCTTTCATTTAAAAATATAATTATACATTTTCAAAATCTCTCATATATATTACACTATATTGCCATAGGTGAGCGGTCACTTGCGATTTTAGACGTTTTGTTAATTATCTAGAAAAATACATGAGGAATTAACCTGAAACTGCAGGTGTGTAAACAGTATAGCAGAGGTTATATATTTCCGTGACGATTTTTTCACGTAACCCCATAGGGAACTGTCAACAAATTGAAAAAGAACGAATATCTTTTGGATAACCCTGTAAAAACTAATGTAGCAAAGCCGTTCAAACTCGATATTATTAATAAGTGGCTTACTATAATATACTGTGTTCATTTTTATGAGGATAGCATGTATAATTGTAGAGAAATTAAGGTTTTTATAAAAACAGTCCCAAATTTCGCCTAGCTTATAATTTGCATAGTTCTTAATATAAAAAAAATTCTTTTAAGAAAATATGATAAACAACATTGTACATAAACTCTGCAATCAGAATTAAAAAATAACAAAAATTGGATGAAAAATGCGCAGATGTACTAAAAAATGTTTCACTGCGCATGCGCGATTGCAATCAAAATATAATATGCATAATGTATTAGCTAAGTATATAGAGCAACTTTTGTGAAAGTCTCAAAATCATAGCTTAAAAGTTCTGAAAATTATCGTCGATAGAATAAGCTCGAAATCCGTTGTTCCCAAAAGGAAGCAAAAATATGAGGGGTTGTATCCAAATATAGTAGTACGTGCAATATTGTGTACGCTATCTTGGCACTAATCAATAGATATTTGATACAACCTCTCATCTTACATCCTCTCATCTTAAAAACATTAACACCAAGTGTTAATGTTTTTAACCCTGATGATGAGCCAGGACGGCTCGAAAGCGCTAGGTTTATAATGTGAAATACAGTTATGTATATTTTAAAACACCTAAAGTAAAAGTTTTTATTAAATGATGCATATATGTTTTTTTTGTGACATTTTGTGTTGTTTTTAAACAATTATTATAGTACAGAGGTGAATTTGATTCAATTGGGTGTTGTGTTTTTCAAGACTCCAGTTTATTTTGTATATATATATACATATTAAATATTAAAGCGAAAATATTTGAGGTAAGAGTTCTAGCTCGGAAGGAGTATTCATCAAGAATAGTGGAGTACCTTGTTTTTTTTTCCGGTTGGATGGACTGCAAGCATCGTAGTCAGGTAGCTCATAGATGAGTTCATTTGTGATGTGGTTAATGTCATTGTAGAATTTTTTTGCAAGGTGTTTAATGCGATGTTTGAGTGAAGTCGTTTTGAGATCATTGAGGATTGTGGAGTTTTTGAGATATCTAGACCCGTTTCGGATGTAACGGAGCTGTTTGTAATGGGTACTAGAGAGGCTGTTCAGACTGGTTTTGCAAGTGAAGCCCCAGATTGGACATGCATATGTGATAACAGAGAGAATGCAAGCATTATATATTAAGAGTTTGTTGTGTATGGAGAGTGAGTGGCTGCGAAGAAGGGGGGCGAGTGTTTTGGAAATCCCGGCGACTTTACCGCGGATATTAAGAATATGCTTTTTAAAGGTAATGCGTTTGTCAATGGTAACCCCCAGGTACTTGGTATCGTCAGACCAGGGAATAGTAGTATTATTGATGGTTAATCTATTAGGAGCGGAGAAGGTTCTATAGAAATAAACAGTAATAGTTTTAGATTCGTTTATTTTAATGCGTCATTGATCACACCAATCCATGAAGATGTTGAGGTGGTGTTGTAGATTTTTGTAAAGATTGTATGGGTGATGTGCAGTGCCATAGAGAACAGTGTCGTCCGCATAGAGTACGAGTGATGTCAAGAGTGTGCGTGGAATATCATTAAAGTATATAATGAATAAAATAGGGCTAATGACTGAACCCTGAATAATACCAGAGAGTATTATGTGTAGTAGAGAAAGTGAGTTGTTTACACGGACGTAGAAGTTACGATCACCAAGGTAAGAATGTATTAAATGGATAAGTCCAGACGGGAACTTAAGCTGAATTAATTTGTAAATGAAGCCCGCGTGCCAGTCTTTGTCAAAGGCCTTGGCGACATCAAGAAATATGGCAGAAGTAGGCTTCTTCTCGTTGAAGTTTTCAGTTAAGAATTCCACAAATCGAAGAAGTTGGTGTTGGGTGGAGTGCTTGGCTCTGAAGCCGAATTGTTCAGGCATAAGAATATTGTTGTTGTGAAGGAAGTCATTGAGCTGTGATCTAATGACGCGTTGGATGACTTTACTTAGAGAGGAGAGAAGACTGATGGGACGGAAATTAGTTGGATCATTAAGATTGCAGGATGGTTTAGGAATAGGAGAAACGATAGAGGTTTTCCAGGGTTTAGGAAAATAACAGTGTTTGAGGATAGAATTAGTGAGCTTCGTAATGTAGAGAATGCGTTGATAGGAAGTTGTTTAAGAGTATAGTTGGAAATTTTATCGTTCCCAGGAGATTTTTTATTATTAAATTTTTGAATAATATTGTTGATTATGATGGGTTGAATTTCAGGGAGGGAGGTAGGAGGGGTTGAGAGGAAGTCATTAACAGTATCATTGACATTGTTAAAGTGTGCTTGATTTGCGAGGAAGGGATTCGGAGAGAATTGCTTTTCATATGAGCCAGCGAGGCATTTTGCCTTGTCCTCGTCAGTATACGCAGTTTGACTTTTGGCAGTAAGGGGAGGGATAGGGGTGTAATTATTGTTGAGTTTCTTTTTGATTTGCCAAAGAGAGTTATCCTCGCAAGTAAGACTTTCGAGAAATTTAGACCAGTTTTTTTGCTTATCTTTTTGAATAAGGGTTTTAATTTTATTGTTGAGTCTGTTGACAGCTGTTTTAAAGGTGGGATCTCTGGTATTTTGGTAGAGTCGTCGGAGTGTGTTGCATTGTTTACAGATATTATGTATGTAAGTGGGTAAGATGTAAGAGTTATTATTTTTTAATTTGGTGTAAGTGGCATCTTTTTGAGCTTTGTAATTGATGTTGTTGAATTTAATAACTACGTTGTCAATGTCAGTAGTGTTGTTGATTGTGGTGTAGGTAAGGTCAGTGTTGTTGAGGTAATTTTGGAATTTATTCCAGTCAATTGCTACTGAAGGAGGAGGAGAGATAGGTTGATAAGATCAATTTTGAAGAAGACAGGACGGTGGTCAGAGCTTAGGTCATTAATAACAGAAGTGATGATAGGGAAGGTAAGATTTTTGGTGATGGCGAAGTCAATAGTAGAGGGGTGCTGGTTGCGAGCAACGGGAATGTGTGTGGGTGTAGTAGGTGCGTGGAGACTAAGATTGAAATGGCTAACCAAGTTGTGAAGAGATCTACCTCTGGTAGTGGTGGAATGATAGTTCCACTGCCTACTATGTGCATTAAAGTCACCAGTGATAAATGCGTGTTGGTGTTGTGTAATGATGTGTGTCAGGTCGTTTATGGGGTATCGTCGCCCGTGTCATGCGTAAAAAGATGTGAAGTTGATTTTGGCATGGGGCAAGCTGGCGGCAATACTGGTGTAGTCAATGCCTAGGAGGGGAATATTTTGAGTTGTGTGATGTGGGATATAATTTTTGATGTAGATGGCTGTGCCGCCCCAGTGAGAGTTGGCACGTGGTGTATGATGGAGTTTGTACCCTGGGATGGTGATACTGCAGGAAGGGTTAAGTGTTTCTTGGATTAAGAGTATATCGATTTGTGGATTAATGGAAATAAAGGAGCGGAGTTCATTAATCCTGGGTTGCAATGATTGGCAATTCCAGGAGAAAATAAGAAGAGAAGAGAAATTTTTGTTATTGTAATTATTCATAATTGGGAATATTGAGCTCCGTAGAAAAGGCGTCTAATTCTTCTATTATGATATACATTTTTTCGAATGGGTTGTTGCAATTTTTTGATTTGATGGCGATGTTTTTAAAATGTTTTAAGAGTTTGGTAATTTGGAGAAGTTCCTTCATGTCTTTGAAGGTGTCAAACATATCTTTGAAGGTATTTGTGTAATTATTTTGTATAACAGTTGGTGTTTTACTGTTTTTTGTGTAACTGGAAGTGTCCTCAACTGGGGCTTCTTGGATATCGTTATTAACATCAGTAGTGGTCTCACTGTCATTAATATCGTTTGGTTTATCTTGAATGGTGTAATTGTAGGGTTTGAAAATGTCTGTGATGTCAGCAATTAGATTTGGTTTTTGGTTTTGCTGTTTTGTTTTGGTGTTGAGTGTTGGGGTATTTTTTTTCGTAATGTTGTTTGGATTGATTTTTTAGGCAACCTCTGTATGAGACCGGATTGACACCATTACAATTGGAACATTTTGGAATAATTTACCTGTCTTGGGGAGTTATCAGTGAGGTGCTCTTCTGAGTATTTAAGACATTTTGGTGTTAGGCTGCACGTCTCGGAGGCGTGTCCGAACCGTTGGCAGCGGTAACATTGTTTTGGGTTATTGTTATTTCTGAAGAGTTCAATACGAACACTTATATCACACAGTTCCTCAATTTTATAGATTTTCTCAAAATTAGTGCAAGGGAGGACGTTGACCATGTAAATTGGCATACCTCTGCCGGTTTTGCGACTCGTGTGGCCTTAAATCCATGGTTACCAAGGTCTTCGATAATAAGTTGGGGGTCAGTGTTTGGGGGGATTCCCCTAATACAGATTTTCTTTTGGTCGAAGTTTTTTTAAATTAAGGATGTTGAAATTCATATGTTTGTCAGTTAGGTATCTTTGGATATCTCTAAATGGGCTTACAGATTTGGGTAGAACTTTTGGAAGTTCCCCGGAGAGGCTGACTTGAAGGGGATTATCAGAATAAAGGGCTTTTATCTGTTGTGCGACTTTGCGCCAATCCATATCTTTGAATTCAATAAAGAAGGGGTGCTTGTCATTTTTTGAAAATTCAACATCGGTGCTTGCAGCACCATCTTGGGTAGACTCTTGATGCATAAGATCATAGTTGTCGAGATTAGCTTCGGAATTTAGATTTCCGAATTTATTTTTGAGGGGAATTGGATTTTCAGATTCAGAATTTTTTCTTTTTCCTACACGGGGGGGGGGGGGGGATTAGAATGTGAGCTAAAATTCTTTAGAATTTGGAGTTTTTCCTATTGGTCATTCCCTAGAAATCTAATAACAACCAGTTCTACAGGTTAAATCAATTAAATCTAATCTAGATGGCTCCCTAACATCCACCAGTACTTTAGAATAATAATTTTCGTCTTATTACCCTGGTACGAGACATAATATTTTGTATCCAGTAATGCGTTACAAAAATTGCATCTCTAACATGTATTGCGTTTTGTGATAATATTTAATTATTCATTTTGTATTGCTATTTGGAAAACGACAGATTCTGGCTGTACCTAACTTTTCAGACATCTGAAGTTCTTTTTACTTTCGTTTAACTGCTTGAAGTGGAGTGAGATATTTTTTTTTATACTAGTACTTAATTTTATTCAAGACATGTAGAAAAATTATTTTATAAATTGAAAAAAAAAATGTGAAATTGCTTTTTCTTTTTATTAAATAAAATTTTTCGAAAATCCTGATGTCATTTCAACATTTCAGAAATACAGTAATTTGCTCCTGAAAGGATGCAGTGGTCATCAATTATTTTTCCCATGGGTCCGTTTCGAAACATAATTATACTTACGCGGTCCGAAAGACTTAAGTCTCCCCGTACTCCCTATCCCAACCCCACCATTTATTACGCTACCAATCTTTTACTAACCTAGGTCACCTACTTTGCTTCGTAAAGCTTTTCTTTTAAATCATTTATTATCTTAGGTGCATAACACAATACATTCCAGTGAAATGAAGTGCATTAATACCAAATCAATTTTTTATTATGGTTTTTAGACTTCTTACAAGACGATTAATGCAAAGTGGGTATACATTCATAAAGATTGCTCGCTAAAGTTCATTGTGGTTAATGTTCAATGGGAAAAATGACATGTTTTATTTTGCACAACTTGCCTGAAATTTGGGGTCAAGTTTGTGCAATTGATTTTCATCAAACTGTTAAGGTGGTCATCTGTGAGTCGAGATCTGTACCGGTACCGATTCTAAATCGTAATGAAGTTCATTTTTGAGAATGCTGCTTCACACACATAAGTTGAGTCGAACATGGTACACAACTTTATGGGTAAAGCTTTTAGTTCTGGATACTTTTTTTACACACATTTTTAATCCAAAATTGGTCACTCGCAAGAGTTTTTACAACTTCAGCACAACTTTTCTTTAAAACAAAATCTTCTTGGAACTCTATTTCCAACTGTAGGGTAGCTTTGTTGCTCTTGAAAACATCCACCGTGCTGCTTCACTCGTCCATACGCCATTAGGCATAAATGAGAAAAAGTTCTTGACCAGTTGCACAAAGTTCTCAATTTTTTCAAAATCAAATTATCTTCCTTGAAATTCAGATTTAAGTTTTTACAAAAAATCATTGTACTGGTTGAGGTCAATATCTTCATTACTGTCACAAACTGACTGGTCACCGTCTACTGAATATTAGGCCTGAGCTCTGACACAAAAATTGATGCAGTCGTATGCGGAAAATTTTCACGCGTGTGTACGATCCCTTGAAATTCAATACCAACAATTTCTAAAAGTTTTCTCCGACTTATATGTCAGAGATTTAATGTCAAAGAAACATTTAGAAAATACTGCGGTGTAAAATTATGGGACCGTACAAAGGTTTTAAAAATCGGCCCATTAGCAGCGCTCAGGCCTAGTATTCAGGAGGCGATGGACTGGCGTGGACAGTGTAAACGTTCTTCTTTAATATCTTCGGAGAAGCGGTCAATCTTTTTTGAAAAACAGTTTATTTCTGAGAGAAGTTCACACGCAAGTTTACTTTTTCCTTGTAGTTTGTTGAGGTTTAAGAGATTCAGGTGCCTAAATATATCAGTCAAATATACTATAGTTACCACGTTTTCTTCCAAATCATTGAGGAAACCTAAATGTTCAATTGCTACTTTTTGATCACCAGTTGAAATAAACTCTTTGATGTCCTCCAGTACTGCAAAGAATCTTTCAAGCACCAAGCCTTTACTTCGCCATCTCACGTTGTTGTGAAGAAGCAAGACGTCAAACTGAGCATAAGTCTCTTCAAGAAATGACTTAAATTGATGGTGCTAAAGAGATGATTACAACCGTATGAAGTTAATTATTTGTACACCGTTTGCATTTTATTCAGAAGACTGGGATTCAGACTGCAACACAGCACACTTTGGTCGCACTTTAATGAATGATGCAGTGGTAGAATATCAAATTTTCATTGCATTTTGGGTCACTGCTGAGACGTTGAACCAAGCCCCGTTTGTTGTTACCGATATAACATTTTTCATGTCCAATCCAGCTTGGTTGAAATACACTGTAACAGCTTTGTACAAATTCTCTCCTGTTGGTAGTTCTTGACATAGGCAAAATAGTCAGTAGTTCTTCAAAAAATTGTTCACGGGTTCTGCCCAGATAGCGCACAAAAATAATTAGCTGTGTAATATCGTAATCTAATCTAAATCTGTAATATCGTAAGATTCGTCTAAAGCCAATGCATAGCAATATGTGGTAACTACAGTTTGTTTCAAAGTTGTATAGTTTTCCTCTGACAAAACTTGTGTATTCCTTGTGTCAATGTTATGTAATCTGAACATAAACTCTGAATTTTACTTTTCGGGAGGTTACTGCCTATTAGGTATTTTTCACCAAATGTTTTGTGTTTAGTTTCATAATGTCGTTTAATATTGGATTTTTTAATTGTAGGTACAATTTTCTGACATGTACTGCTCCAACTCGGTTTGGTCACTTGAAGCAATATAAATTGGCTTATTCTGGTAGAAACTGTCTGTTTTCAGATTAAACTTTTCTTTTCTTTTTCTCCATTGTAATGCAAATCAAACAAAATCGCCGAAACAAAGTGTGATGTCTCTTCCGTAATGTGTGGGCGTTCTAAAGGAAACAGGCCGTTCTAATTACAACGAACACAAGTTTAATTCTTGACATAAAGTTGACATAAGAATGACGAAGACAGGTACATCACACGACATTAAATAAACATAAAAGCTTATTCATATTTTTCAAGATTCATGACCGATAACATTTACTCACGGCCATTTTCATACTATTTCTGTTTCCATAAATCAGACGACGTTCTTCGCCGCTAACATTCCAAGTTCTACTGCCGCGCGCTTTCGTTTCTCCAGAAAGGGGCGCTACTAGAGCAAGAAGAGGCATGCGCAATCCTCACACCTCCCCCTTTCGAGAATTTGATTTAGTCTTTTGAGACAAATCAATATCTGGTAAATATCTAAATAAACAAGTAAAACATATTAATACTAAAATTCAAACATTTAAAGAACATCAAAGAAAATAAACAAATAGAATACACTATAACACTAATACTAATATTTTAAAGTTCGAGGATAAAGTTAAAGTTTTTAAAGTTAAAGTTCAGACTTGTAACACAGAAAAAAAAATGTTCAAAGTTTTTAAGTCTTTAAGTCCAATGTGAGGCATGTAGCCTACTTAGAGAGTCAGCATTCGCGTGGAGTTTCCCACGTCGGTACGTTATTTGGGCTTGAAAGCGCAAGGGCCCATCTTTGAAGGCGCGCACTTTGAGGTGCACAGTCTGTGAGAAATTTCAAAGGATTATGGTCACTCACCACAGTTACCTGCGAACCATAAATATAGTGTTCGAACTTTTTCAGGGCGAAGATAACAGCATAAGCTTCCTTTTCGATGGTAGCATAACCCTCTTGGCATTTGGAGAGCTTTTTACTTGTAAAAGCAATGGGGTGCTCTTGTTCATTTTCATCTTTTTGAGATAGACAAGCGCCTATCGCATACGAAGAAGCATCTGCGTGCATAATAAATGGTTTCTGAAAGTTCGGGGAACAACAGATGGGTGATTTACTGATCGCCTGTTTCAACTCAAAAAAGGCTTTGTCACAATCCTCAGATCAAGTAACTTCATCAGGGGCACGTTTCTTCGTAAGTTCAATCAATGGACGAGCTATGTCGGAGAATGAAGGAACATAGGATAGGTAGTAAGATAAAAGACCCAATATGCTTCTGACATCTTTTTTTGACTTGGGAACTTCTAAGTTTTGTATCGCTGATACTTTGTCGGGATAGGGTGCATGTATACCGGATCCTACCACATGATCTAGAAATTTTATTTTTTTTCGTTTTCGCCGTCTTCTCGTACTAAATGTATTGTTCATTCGGCGAAAGCCATCACGTGTATACTGTTTCTTCCGCACAGTTTCCTTTATTTTCACTTTATCATAATTTTTAGAAAGTTCAGTTTCATTTTTATTTTCGTCGATCGTCACTTCCTTAGTCGCTGTAAACTCATCAATCTTCTCATATCTCTTCTGGCGTTTTTCTAACATCATGTTGTCAGGATGATTTAACTTAAGGAATACATCGGGTTCTTTGTTTGCTATTTCATGTGATTTCACACAACCATTGACTATAATGTAGTCGGAATTTTCATCGTAAACAAGAGGTTGTTTCTCGCTGAACTCAATCGTGTTGGATTCGGAACTTCCATCAAGTGTTTCTGGCATTGTATTATTGAAAACAGAGTAAGATTCTTCTGTTGTCGTGACATCAACTTTTGAATCTTCGTTTTCAGAAATTATGCTTAGTCTTATATTTTCTTCCTTCATGTCTGCTGATGCAATCAAATATTTATCCGAGGTACTTGCATTCTTTTTAGCATAATTCGGGGTTTCGTATTCGGTTTCTTCATCAGGCGTGACTGCATAGTTTGAGGGTTCGAAAATTGAAATTACGTTGTTAACTATGGGAGTATTAGTCATAATATTGTGTTCACTCTGTAAATAATTTTGGACTTTTAAATCTTTTGAATTATGTAAAATTTCTTCTGCTTGCCTAATTTGGGGATCTTCTTCCTTATAATGAACTTCCGTTTCAGTTCGATCTCCACTCTCTACTACGATTAAATCGGCAACAGTACATATGTCATTTTCATTATTATTAGTTTCTTTCGTGATCGATTGTGTAATACTAGTACGCGGGTTAGAGTTATTTTTTGTCTCATCAAATAATTTATCCAAGTGATATAAGAAATTCTCATGAACGAAAAAGCTATTAAATTCATTTTTGTTAGCTGTCGAACACTGATTTAACGAAGGGTCGTTTTTCTGTTGCCATTTAAATTTCTCTGAATCATTTATAAAAGTATCAGGGTCGTCGTCAGGTGTATGGTCAATGTTCTCGTTTGCATTCGCATTTTCAACTGACACATGGTCTAAAATTGAAGCAGACAGATCTACAGTGTTGGTTTCTTTCGTATTGTCACTTATCGCGTCAACATTACAATTTAATGCCTTTTCATTTTCATTATATTTATTCAACTCATTTAATTCATTATATGTATCAAGAGAAAGTAATAAATCATTAATTAAATTATCTACTACGGCGCATGTTATCATAATATTAGGATATATCTTGGGGTTTAATTTATCAACTCAATACTCAATGGGATATTTATTAAAGGAGCTTTCAATTGGTGACCGAATGCAGATTGCAATATTATAGTACCACAAGGATTTTTAAAGTATTCGGGTACACAATTAGCCTTTATTATAGAAATTTGAGTTCCACTATCTACTACGCCATGTAATATTTTATTACCACATTCGATATTTACTGTCGGTAATGTTTCAATTAATTTTGTTTCTTTTTTCGGTGTTTTCAAATTAAAAATCTCATCCGATTTGACTCTCGCAGTGAGTGCTTTTTCATTTGAATTCGAATTATCTTCCCTGTCAAATTTATTGGCATTGCCAAATAAAAAACTACATATCGTAACATTATGATATCTGCCGCAATTAGTGCATTTTTTATCTTTTATGGTACAATCTTTAGCGACGTGTTTACCTTTCTTTAAGCATAAAAAACAGCGTCCTTGTGCTTTTAATTTAGCTATTTTCTGATCAACGGGAAATTTATTGCACTCCTCAGTCGAATGACTATTACAAGAACAAAATATACAAAAGGTTTCCGCGGTAATATGAGATACTTCAGAATTAATTCTATCACTAGCGAACATTTGTTTACGAAATGCAGTGGAATCATTATTATACGACTGCTTTAACCTTGGGTTATCTAAATTGCCAGTTAAATAATTTTGTTTTTCTCTCGACTCTATTTCGGTACGAATAAATAATAACAAATCATCAATACTTGATTGCGTGTCACTGGAATTTTTTATACATTGCTTATTATATTCTAACGAAAGATTATATGGTAAGGATTTATGAATTAGTGGTGTCAACAGGTTATCAAATCCATTTGATTCAATGTCTAAAGACCTGAGACTTCTTATTTGCGATTGAATCGTATCAAATAATTTCCGTAGAGCGGTTACATCATTTGTTTTCAATACAGGTTTCAAAGATAATAAAGTATTTATATGTGTCGTCACAATGAGATCCTTTCGGCCAAATTGTTGTTTCAGAATTTGGACAGCTTCCAAATAATTTTTATCTGATAACGCAAACCCGGAAATAGAATTATATGCACTACCACCTAAATAACTTTGCAAATAGCTCATTTTTTCAATATTTGACAGTGAATCATTATCATGGACCGCTATTTTGAATGAGTTCCAAAAGTTTTGAAACTTACTTATATCGCCGTAAAATTTCTCAATTGTTAATGTAGGGAGTTTAACAGATTGCGCAACTAATTCTGCGTGCTTATTATCGGCGTGAGATACGGGGGAAATTTGGCTTTTGCTATTATTTTTCAATTTCTTATTAATTCTAAATTTCCATAAAGTTATTTTTTCATGATATTCTATGGAGGCCTTCGCGTCTTTTTCGATTTCATCCTCATCATTAATTAGCGCTAAAATTTGTTCATCTTCTCGTTTAAGATCGATACCTTTTTGTTCTAGCTGAGCTAAATTTTCTTCAATGTCGTCAAAATTCGGTGATTCTAAAACCCATGCATCTTCGATCTTTTTAATAATAGATGTAATAGATGCTTTTATTACCCCTCTAGTTTTTTTAAGTTTAGTCAGTTGATCGGCCATACTTAAATAATAAAATTTACCTTACCGTATAGGTTATCCAAAAATTTTCTTCACTATAATATTTCACTATAATATTTCACTATAATGTTTCACTATAATATTTCACTCCGTAATCCAGTAATACAGCCTGTTTTTCATCCATTAGTTCTGACACCAGTGTGATGTCTCTTCCGTAATGTGTGGGCGTTCTAAAGGAAACAGGCCGTTCTAATTACAACGAACACAAGTTTAATTCTTGACATAAAGTTGACATAAGAATGACGAAGACAGGTACATCACACGACATTAAATAAACATAAAAGCTTATTCATATTTTTCAAGATTCATGACCGATAACATTTACTCACGGCCATTTTCATACTATTTCTGTTTCCATAAATCAGACGACGTTCTTCGCCGCTAACATTCCAAGTTCTACTGCCGCGCGCTTTCGTTTCTCCAGAAGGGGGCGCTACTAGAGCAAGAAGAGGCATGCGCAATCCTCACACAAAGAAACGAAACGTTAAAAAGAACTCTGAATAAGAAAGAAATGAATACACAACGCGTACACTGATGCAAGAGCTGGACCAGACTAAAAGAATAAAAAGAGGGAGCGAGAAGAATCAGGTGTTGTTCATACCTCAAAATCAAAGCAGAGCTGTGTTGGGGGGGGGGTAGTATTAGGGGAAGATCTAGAGATGGGTTCAGGCTCTTTTTTGGAGCCCGGACCCGCCCGAGCCCGAAATATTTTGGGTCATCAGAGTCCGAGCTCGATACCGAAAGTATGCAATAGAAACAAAATTGCATAATATTTTAAAATTGTTGTTTCTGTGTCGGACCGGTCTCTGCATGTCTCAGCCAGATCCTGTGTCGGGCTCGGGCTGAGTCCGTCTCATTTCTAGAATTTACCCGCTTCCAGCCGCGTCCATGATTACCGCCTGTTTATTACGCGTTGTACGCAGAAATATTATTATTTTCTGTTATTCACAATTTTGCCGCGGTCCGTACAAAACTTGCCGACGGTCCGGATCCGGACCGCGGTCCGCCATTTGGTGACCATTGGGCTAATGGATATAATTTCTAATTTGTGTGATACGCAGGATTTCATCAGCATTTTAGACCCAGCTGGCTAAATCCCGCTAACGGGCCCGTAATTACATCGGGGCCTCGAATTCATTCGAACCTCGTAAAGAACTGCCATAATATCTCGTTATCACCAGGCAGCGTTGCAAAGCTACACTAAAAAAACAGATTTTCATCGACACATTCTACACTCAACAATCAAAGCCCAGGTGGAGAGCAACCTCTCATAAACAACAGAGCAGAGGCATCGCCATTCACTTATCGCTCTTTGGCATTAAAACGTTACAATTCTCCTGTACTCATCAGAATACATAAAAAATACATCAACATAAAAATTCTCATAATAAATAAACATGGTTTTACATCACAACTTAAATCTGATAAAATAGAATTTTTTGCAACACTTTTTTTTTCTACGAGGGAGGGAGGGGGGGAGGTGTCGGCCGATCTGCGAAAACGGATATATTTTTTGATAGGTTTTTGATGCATGTTACGGCCCTATTTAATTTTTCGTGGATTTTCTATAAAAATATATCTGTCACTGAGTAGTGTCATATCAGATGACATCTCCTTATCACGTTTTTATATTTAATAAAATTTCCAGCATGTATTTCTTCAAAATTCTTATTTTACAGTTATACCAAACACTCGACGCCCCAACCAACAGCTATTTTTAGAAATGTCTGTTGTCTTTTTGCACGTATTTTTCATCACATCTGGAACTTAGCAAATTAATTTCAGCACATTCTATAAAGAATCTCCGTAGATATATAATTGTTTAAAACTTTACAACATAGTTTAAATGTATTTATGAATTCGTTTTGTCCGTCTGTCCATACTTTAACTCTTGTACATATACTCAGATTGCCGTGAAATGTGTCTATGTTATTGAGTTTTACTATAGAATGTTCGGTATTGAAAGCGAAGTGTGTAGCACTTACAATTCGTTTACAGAGACACACAAAAGGATTCCGTTACATTATGGTCTAAGGGCAAAAATCATTTTTGGTGCATGTTGTTTATTCAAACATAATGAGATTGATATGCATTCCTGTGATCAGAGGTCGCTCGTGGCTGACTTTTTTGGGGTAGTAAATGCGTCTGCCAAATTTATTCTTTTCCTACCAGTATATATTTTAAAAGGAATATTTGACTCAGCAAAGTATAAAGAGTTGCCAATTGTCAAATGCCTCTTCTAACAGATGAATAAGTTTTATGAAAATACTCAGCCCATCATATGTACATTTCAACAACAGAATTATTCTGCATCTGAAAGGATCAAATGTGGAAGTTTAAATAAAAGTATTTAGATACAGAAGGTCCATTCACACTTTAAGGAAACGATTTTCACAATTAATTTCTGAACATATATGCCACATTCTTTGCGACTGTTTTACTCTACTGTATAGCCCTGATTTCTTGATTATAACTCGGGATCGAAATTTTCATCATAGTCTATTTTTCTCTTAGTACAATGATATCAATTTTCGCCCCCACGTCTTGGAAAACTTTCCAAAGTCTTCCAATGTGTTGTGGATAGCGCTTTCTAACGCTTGCTTTAATAAACATATAGGTGGCGATAAATAAAAATTTATTGTAACACTGGATGACACATGGCTTTATTTAAGGGAGTGTATCAAAATAAAGCAATTTTTATCAATTAATAAAAAAAAGAAAAAAGAAAAGAAAAAAGAAAAGAAAAGAAAAGAAATGGGTTTGTGTATGTAAAGAATTGCTGCTGGATTGTGTTATAAAATTAAATTAAAGGAAAAAAATGCAGTAAAGTTAAGGTAATTTCACTTTATTATCAGAAAAAGTATTTTATAACCCATTTTTAAAGAAGAAATTCTAGCTTTATATGAAAAAGACATTACTTGAGCTTCATATGAACAAAGTCTCCCAGCCGCTTTTCCATAATTCAACTGACGCAAAGAAAGAATCCCAGACGGAAATGCATTGTGTCTCAATTGAAGAAATGCATATAAAATCACCTGACGTACCCCCCCCCCCCCATCAATAGCCTTTTTCTGCATTTGGATTGTTTAAATGGGTTCACGAACATTGAAAAAACTTTTGGAAAGTGTTACAAGAGGTATCCGAAAAAATTAACATGACTGCAACAAGGAAGTTCTATTATCATAGAAATTGGAGCCAGGGCTATAGCCAAAATTCTAGGCTATCCAACAAAGTCAAGTTGTTGCAAAGAATATGTCATTTATGCGTTGAACACCGCCCCTAAATACTAGGGGCTGTGCGCTGACAAAAATGGCGGCAATCGCAGGCTGATTTTTTTTTTCAGCGTTTGAACGGTCCCTCGAAATTCCACACCAATAATTCCTAAAAGTTTTCCTCGCCTTCTTTTTCTGAGATCAAATAAGTTAAAGATAACTTTTAGATATTATCGGTGTTGAAGTTAGAGGGACTGTACAAACGCTACCGCCTGCGACAGCCGCCATTTTTTCCAGCGCGCAGGCCTAGTATTCAGGGAAGGGTGCGTTGAAGTTAACTTTGAAAATCGTTTCCAGTGAACGACCTTCTGTAGACGTTAAACTTGTTCTGTAAGTAAAATAACTTTACTGAAGTTATTGTTTAAAATAAGAAATCCAAAGCTTGATTACAGGGAGTTAGGTATATTTTTTAATTTTTAAAAATATATATCATGGTTTATATTTAAAACACAATTCTTCACTGAAAGATAGTGTGAGAAAACTACCAAATTATAATTCTTTAGTACCTCTATCAACATATTTTCATTTCGTGAATTTCGGTGCAACGATTTTCAAGAAAACAGGATTTTTTGAAAAGTTCCAAAATTGTATTTGTTTTCAAAACTAATATCGATACAAATTTACATCCGTATTCAAAAAGTACCGGATACGATGCCCCGTTAACTTTACTTAGATTTTCTGTACTCATATATATATTACGAATTAACACATATCGTAATGGCGATGGATGGAGTTTAAATATAAACAATAGCGAGGTCGAAGTAGAGATGTTACAAAAACATATTAATAGGTTTCCTGCGTGCAGTTTGTATATCAATATTTTTATGTTGATATTTGAGGAAATTTATTCTTCACTATAGGTCAACACCTGATACCCCCCGCCCACCATCCTCCCCCCCCCCCAAAAAAAAGAAAGAAAAAAAAGGAAATTATTTTAAAAGTGTGAATATGCTTTAAACAAATTTTACCCATGCTTATTCGACGATAATCTCCTTTTTTATTTTCAGAGTCTTTGACTGCTGTATACTGCTCCTCAAAATTTTTTTGTGCTAAGAATCAAAGTAAGTTTGTTCCGTCCATTAGAAGGGGCACAAACATAGCAGTACGAATGATAAATCAGCTAAAACATCTACAAACATGCGTATTGTCAATACTAATAGATAAGCCTGAAAATGAGTTCGGCAGACCAAAAAAATTTTCAAAGATTTCATGTTTTCCCTAAATAAATGAAATATAGTGTGAACAAATCTTTGAAGACAATCTGATATTCTTCAATTAAAAAAAAAAATGAAATAGATATTCTCCCCTTTTTAAATTGAATAAAAGTATTTTAATTTTTCTAAAAATTACCTAGATCAGTGGTTCCCAACGGGGGGCGTACGCCCCACAGGGGGGCAATTGGAATTTTCAGGGGGGCAATTCCGGATTTTTGTAAACTCATACTCTCTGAATTGTTTTTGTAATAGTAATGCTGTAGACTGAAAATAAAAGTAACACATTCAAATTTAAAAAAAAAAATGAAAAAAACAAGTTTTTTATTCACTTTTTAAAAAGTCTCCATTCAAAAGTTTTAAATACAAATCTACCAGAATAATTATAGAAAAATTATTTAAGATATTTAGATACTTTTTATCTATTTAAAAATTTTTTATAATTTTTCTGATTCATAAGTATTATAGAATTTTTCAACAACTTTTTCGACTATTTGATAAATGAGTTGCACTGCAATATGTCACATGGAAATCCATTTTACATATGAAACTATTCAAGTGTATATTTAACAACAATTACTTGACGACCTTCCTTTACAGAATCTTTTATCAAGTTTTATTCTGATTAGAAATTGTTGTATAATTTAATCGCAGAAATTCTGTGATTAAATAAGACAAAAATGTTTTATTCAAAATTATTGATTGGTCTAATCAAGGATTCTGAGCACTCTATACATCACGCATACGTGGCGACCGTTGCGAGGAGATTAAAAGTGACCCTTTATGTGCCAACGATACTTTAAACTACGAGTAGTATCAGATGATTATAAAAATTATTTGATTCATCCGGTTGGTTCCTATTTGAGACCACCATTTGGTGAAATCTTGCCAAATCGTCGATAGTCAGCCAGATGTAGCTCTTTTATTGTTAGAAAGGCTGAGCTATGATATTTTTTGTGATGACGCGTTTGTTACATAGGACGTATTTGTTACGTCATCAAGTGATTCTTTATTCGATGTTTATTGTATTTTAAAGATGTTTAATGATTTATTAGTTATTTAAAACATTTTTTAATATAATTAAGTAACACTTACGTCATTAAATGGATATGTCATGATGTTAAAAGAAAAAAAGCATTGAAAAATTTCATCATCTGCTTGTTTATTTAAAGCTTGATTTTTTCTTCTTTTTTTATGTTTGTGAGTGGTTTCTCTTGTTACTTTAGAACAGTATAAAAATTAATTGACTGCAGTTTTTATGGAAGTCTCATGTTCACGAAGCGATCATACGTGCGGTACAGTGATCGCGGCATTAACGAATTTCGTGTATTTCTTGGGATTCCGATACGACGAGGTTGCTGTATCCAGTGATGTTTTTTTTTTCGTTTTCATGTTCACGAAGCGATTATACGTGCGGTACAGTGATCGCGGCATTAACGAATTTCGTGTATTTTCATTTTTTCAACTTCATATTAATCGTTAACTTTTATGTAGTATCGATGAAATGTGTATAAAAACGTTGTTTTTTACTGCTCATATTATCTTTTTTATATCTATCTTATTAAATTTCTCAAATAAAATATTTTATTTCACTCATAAATGCAGTATGTAAACAAACCAACTGCGTATGGTTTAATTTAATAATTCTGTATTTAAATTATCATTATTTTGTCCAAATTGTTTTGAACGAATAAAATTTTACATTCATTACATTGTTACTCTCCTGTAAATGCAATCTATTTTTCAGTGACTTTTTATCGCTAAATCCATTACTTTTCCTATGTGTAACTATTAAAAAATTAAGAACGGCAACATTTTACCACTTGCTTATTGTGGGTTACAATATGATAAGTGTAAGTAAACAATTTAGAAATCGCCAATGTGGTATCATTTTTAAAAAGCGCCAAATGGTGGCTTGAAATAGGATTATGCCGATTCATCCATTACCTTCGGTATGTTTCAGGATCAAGGTTAAATGTTTTTTACTCTATCAGTTCATTCATTTAAATTTTTTATAAGAATTATATTTTTAGGGGGAGGGGGGCATCATCATTTTAGAGATGCTTTGGTGGGGCACGACCAAAAAAGGTTGGGAACCACTGACCTAGATGTAAGGAACTTTTCGCTGAGCGGCAGAAAATGCTTAACATTCCACAGATTTTACAAAAATCAAAGGACACTCGTGACTCGTCGTCTGTGTTTCATTTTCATTTAATAACTTCGCCATCGAAAACGACGACGACTAACAAGATCAAAGAAAAATTCTGAGGACAGATGCTCAAGAAAATTTAATAAAAGTATATTCTTTTAAAAAATTCTGGGTTACGTTTTAAAATTATTTCATTTCTTTCTTTGTTAACCATAACATTTCACGTTTCTTTGCAAACTTTCGTTATATATTTAATATTTTCGCTCTCCCAAAGCTCATAAGAGACTCCCTGGCTGCGTACAGCTTTAACGCATTTTGTTTAAACTAGGGCTCTTCGACTTATTTAACTGAAGAATACAATCTCTGTGAATATATGAGGCAATAATTAGTTTTACTAATTAAATATGAAAGAAAAAAATTCTTATCGTAGCAGTGTACGCACATTGGGCTCCTAAATAAAATGACTACAAGAATAAAAAATCATGCATCACGCATAGATTATGAAACACTTTCCAACACTTCAGAATACTTTAACAGAACTTCACCGTATACTTCGTTTAATTGCTAAAAGGCGTAAAGCAAAAACTTTATAAACAGTGAAATAAGTTTTATTAGACTGTTGACGTGTTTCGGCTACATCGGAGCCAATATGAAAACAAATAAGAATATTCTACAACTGCACGGTTTATGAAATTATTATTTGAAACGCCATTTTTTATTTTTTCTAATAATAAAAAATGAAAAATTAATTGACGGCGTTTCAAATAATAATTTCATAGACCCTGCAATTGTAGAATATTTTTATTAGTTTTGATAATGGTTACGATGGAGTTGAAACATGTCAATAGTCTAATGAAACATATTTGACTGTTTATAAAGTTTTTATTTTACGCCTTTTAGCAATTAAACGAAGTATATTATTACAAGGTGTTATAATTTGTTATAAAACTTCACCATTGAATAAAATGAAAGATTATGTCTAAGTAAACAAGGTCAAGGTCAAACCGGGCGAGGTAAACTACCTTTCGGCTTAAGCTCAACTAGCCCCGCTCAGGTTTAAGTAAGCAATTTGGATAAGCAGAACACATTTGAAAAACCCAATTCTAGGAATTACAATCAGTAGTCGGAAAAATAAACGAATTCTTTTGTGCAGCCCTGTATATAATCTATAGATATGTATATATACTACATAGTGTGCTAAAATTTAGTTCGGTTAGGAAACGCATAGAACAGTTGTAAATCTCCCCCCCCCCTTCATCAATTTCCGTTAATAAATGGGAATCTATTCAAGATCTGTTGTGCTACCTAGTATATCATCTGTAGAATTTATGCACACCAAGAAATAGGTAAAAAATTAGTTTAATTAAAAAATGCGTACTACAACTTAAAACGCACTCCCAGCAGCTATTGTTCTTAGACAGTACTGTGTAATTATAATATAAACAGGGACACACCAAATTTTTTGTGTGTCCCTGTAAATGTACGATGCAATGCACACGATATTCTATAGTAAGCCTCTTGTAGTGTAACTCAGTGATCTATACCAATTTCAATACTTTTAAAATAGTGTAACATCATTAAAATACACCGAAAATGATTTTTAAACACATCATCTGCTTTGTAGTCCTTTAAAAGAGAAGGAAGAAAGCCACTCTTCACAGGTAGCTACATCTGCCGATGCACTTCACCTCAAATTTTCCGAAAAATGGCCTTTTTTTGAAAATTTCCAGCCAACCGTTGCTTGCTTTAAACTCACTGTTCAAGTCGAGTTCTTTTGCAAAATCTTCTGCTTTTTGCTGCAACATCAATCCTCTCAAATGAATGTTTTGATCACGGCATTGGACAAACCATTTCCGAACACTTTCTTCAACTTCAAGATAGGCTGAATTCTGAATTTTCGTTTTTTTCGATTGTTTCATGGTTTATTATTATTATTCAAAGAGGGATGGATTTTAAAATAAGCAGCAATTTCGATTTTCTTCTTTTAGTTTGTTTTCATCCACAAACTTCAAGATTGTAATTTTATCTTCAATCGATAACACGTTGATATTACGCTTTTCACCAGCCATTCTCCAGAAGTCAGATAAATGAATCTACGAATGTTTAGGAACACGTTTTTATTCTCCACTGGTCGGTTACGAAATACAGAAATAATTGTCAAAGTGCACCTGTTTTAAAACAGATGAATGGCGCCAGGAATGCTTCTTGTAGCCAGTGACAAGGAAATTCCCTCCTCCTGTTTTGGTTTTATTTTAGGTTTACCACATAATAATTTGGCGAAATGGCGGATTCCATGAAGCAAGCGGGTGTGATTAGATCGCTTCTTACAGTATGCTTTCCAGTGTAGTAATTTGCACTGTTTCGTTAGTTACTATTTCTAAAGCCTTCCATTCTCACCCTTTAAGTTCTTTGTATCAACAAAGGGACAAAAGTATGTGAAACCGGCATCCAGATCAAGCTGTTTCTAAAGCGGATAATAGCCAAAAGTAAAAAGTCAAACTAATTTCTGTGGAAAAAATTTCTATATATCAAGGGTTTTGAAAAATATATTTCGAGATAATTATGGAAAATATGTAAGAATTTTGATAGAAGTGAAGGGGAAATTTCTTTTTTCGAGATAAGGAGGTTGGAGATATCAAGGTCCGACTGTATGTATAAAAATTATAAAATTGAAAATAATATTATAGAGGAAAGGCGTGGATTGCTGTAAAAATTATAAAACTTATTTTAAAAAATTAACAAAAAAATCACAAAACAACAAAATTTCCCCCCAAAAAATTTTAAAATCAAAATTCTATTAAGGAGGGATGAGGCGGGACTGCTAAAAAAGATACAAAATTTATTAAAAGAAATCGGGTTTTATGCATTTAACTACATCATTTACATAGCAAAATCATTTACACAACATAAATAATACACTCTTCATTTTAGTTACACACTGCCTCCTCATACATGGCTAATTATTGTACTGCTATCTTCCCATTTCATCTGTATAAATATTTAAATTTTATTTACATCCTTTAGTTTTTATCACATTCTAAATTTTATTTACATTAATTACTACTTTGTTTAAAATTTATTTATTTTAATTCAATCTTCTCCTCTTTCCTAACAGAGGGCAGTAGCACATTTATCATTTAACTAGTCTGTAATTTCAGCTTTTTCTTTTCCTTTTTATGAGCTAGATGGCAGCACCAAACAATTTTATTTTCCTTTCACCATTTCTTTCAATGCAATGACTTTGTGTTATTAGCAGCTATTTTGTGTTTACTGGTGATATGAAGAGTTTCAGTGTTTTTTCATCTAGTTCAATTTTCCTCAAACTTAGCAACCTTAACATTAATAAAAAAATCACAAAATAACAAAATTCTCACTCCTCCCCCCACCTCTCCCCCCACTCCTCCCCTCCCTTTTTGGTGAGTTGTGTACATTGCTTTGTGATATAATTTATATTTATGCTGAATAATAGTTTATTTATTTATTTATTTTGTTATTTAAACTCTTGTTGGTTTGTATTATTATTTTGTTTCTTATATATGTTATTAGGGGCTTAACATTGTCGATTTTAGGCATAATGCTGAAAATATTTGATGAAATAACATATATTTACTATGAATATTCTTATGAAGCTCCTCTGACGATGCCATAAGATATTCATAGTTTTCCCACTTTTGACATTTTGTTTTATTAAGTTTAATTCCAGCAGTATTCTTTCTATTGCTTTTTATAATACCTTTGAATTCAAAATACCTCAAACAAGTTCTTGGAACAGATCTAACAAAGTCTCCAATTTATAGATAAGTAATTATAAAGTGTATACAGAATACTATTAAGTTAGTAAATAATTAACGAATTCAAACATTAAATTACCGAAGTTCCAATTCCAAGGCGGCACGGCACGCAGCCAAACATAAGTAATAATTTTAAGGAAAATTTAGAAAATAAATAGATAAAATGATAAAAGATGCCATAGAAATAGTACAGATGTAACCCAATAACAAAAGAACAAATAATGGAATTCGGATATCAAATGATATTAAAAATGGAATTCGAAAAGAAGAGAGACGTGTGCAATGCATAATCTTCAGTTTGGCAGTATACTGCACATGTCTCAAAATAATGCAATATTTCATAAAATATACTGGCAAATTTGCTAAGAACAGTTTATTTCTGCCAAAAATATTGCATTAATAGTAATAAACGAATAAAAGAAAGCAAGGAAAGATAGATAATAAAACAAAATTACTCACACACACAGACACTTACATATATATATATAATAATAAATATATTATAAACTCATGGTATTAACGCCTAGTTGCGTTTATTAAAATTACATTATAAAAAGGGATTATTTTTTACAGGGATACTGCAAGAACGAAGATCAGTTAATCTGCGCTAAATCAATAGTGAACGTATAGATAGATGGCCGTTGAAAAATATGCCCAAAGCACTAGAAGATTATAAATTGTAAGAAGCACATGGACACTTGAAGAATTTAAGTGTAACAGATGAAGCATAAATCTTTCGAACGTTTCAGAAAAAAAGGCTTAGCTGAAAGGAAAAAATGCAAAAGTTTCTTTCCGCATCAAGAAATAGTTTTCTTTTCCTCTTTTCAAGAAAATTTACTAGGTTATCTTACAAACAGCGTTTGAAAAAAAAATATGAAAAATAAATATTCAGTTACAGATTTAAATCATCATGATTCAAATCAAATATTTGTGTTTTAGCTTATTTTCAATTTAAATATAATAATAAAAATAGTTTTTAAATACTGTAAGATTAAAATCGGGCACGAAATAAAGCTTTAAATGTAACAGATGATGATGAATGAAGCAAACATGAACGCTTGAAAAGTTTCAAAAAGTGAAATTTGGCAGAGAAAAAGAAATGTACAAATGTTTCTATCCTAATCACAAATATTGCGTAAATATTTGCTCATTTTTACAAGAAAGTGGTGTTGAAATAAGAGATGTTATAAAGATTTTAATCTCTTGTCTGACAAGGAAGGTCTCCTTAAAGTGCATACTCAGAAAGTTTTGAAAAAAATAATGCTTAGGAAACTACTCATGCACGTTAGAAAGGATCAGTCAAATTTAACTGCGCTTTAAAAAAGAGTATTTGGCGTAAAAAGACGCGATTTGGCCAGCAACACTTTTTCTTCGCCGAATGCAAGCGATTTTAATGAATTTGGAAATTGTTTGTTAAATGAGTGTTTAAAATGGGCAATACTTATTTAATTCAAACTGAAACAATGAAATAGTTTATTATTATTTCTACAAGCTCATTATAATATAGATAAGTTGTGTGTTGCTGCGTTTATTTAATTTTACATGGCTTCACCTTCACCGGCTAGATGTTTTAAGTGTATTTTGAAAGTAACTTCTTGATTAAGAATGCTGTTGATATAATTTTCGATACTGAATAGGTCGTTGTTACCATGGCAAATATACTTTTCTCTTGTTTCCTCTACATTTTCAATATCGAAGCCGAATCGACAGAGCTCAGAACCTTAATTTTAAGCTTGAAATAATTTTAATCAATTTAAATTTTGTTCTAAAACTATATAATGCGATGGTTAAATTTCATTTTATATACATATAAATCAGGGTTCGTACGCTTTTACCACAATTTTTAAATAGATTTTTTCTGTTTAATATTTAATTAGTAGAAATTGTAAACGCCTCCTTTAATTGCAGGATTTGTAACACTTTCTCAATATAAATAAAACGAAAAATTCTATTAATAAATTGTGGTAAAAGCGTACGAACCCTGCAAATCCATATGACAAAACTGTTGTTATAAAAGCGTTTCTATTTAAGTTAAACTTACTTAAATTAGTTTTCCCTTAAAGGGTATTTATCATAAAAGTGCGTATGTTTTTAAGGATCAGGGTCCATAAGCCGTGTTTTTGGCCCACGAAATAAGACTAAAATTCAATTTTGTTATACTGACTGAATTATTTCACTTTTTACGATTTCAACAATATTTTTTGCATTTTGTTCGGATTTATATAATTTACACAAGCTCAAAGTTCGTTTTATTCGTTGTTTTTGATGAAAAATGCGCAATTTCTCCTACTTTTAACTCAATTTTTAATATATTTTTAAATATTTTACTATGAGCGCAGATTTGTAAATCTTTCATTTTTATATATATTGTACATTTTGATGTATTTTATAATATATGTAAAGGAGAAAGTGTTGCATGATTGCGCTCATATAAATACTTGAGGTAAAATTAGGAGAAATTGCGCATTTTTCATCAAAAACTACGAATAATATCAACTTTGAGCTTGTGTAAATCATATAAATCCGAACAAAATTCTAAGGCTATTGTTGAAATCGTACAGAATAAACCTTCTAATATTAAAAAGTGAAACAATTAAGTCAATATAACAAAATCGAGTTTTAGTCTTATTTCATGAGCCAAAAACACGGCTTATGGACCCTGATCCTTTCATTATGTCGCCAACTGGCGATAAATCGCCAAAAGGATGAAATTTTCATTATTTTTTTACGGATGCTATATCGAGGTTCCCCAGGAATTTCTTTTATAGACAGACATATATACCCTCATATCAAGAATATTTTGGAATTTTAAAATTTTTTTCTGAGTATGCGTTTATGGAGACCTTCCTTGTGAGATTATTTTGTTTTTGTTGGAAGTTTGTCTTTTAGATGATTACACATCTGCCAACTTAGGTCTGATTATATCTCTGAGAAATACGGTTTATTCATATGTTCATTAAATTGTTGTACAACTAAATTGCAACGACCATGTTATAATAATGCAAGAAAGCGGCGTAAAAACAGTTTGGGTGAACTATAAAAGGTAAAGTGACATTCTGCTGCAGAATATTAAGCGAAAATTAAGTGAAATGAATCGAATATTAAGTGAAATAAGCGAATATTAAGTGAAAATGTTTCCGATATGTAGAAAGACGGATTTAAAATTATGAATATTTATTTTCAAATATGTTTTATACTTTGGTTATGTTTATTGCTACATGTTCAGAAGCATGTGTATGGAGATATCGAATCACATTTTCCTATTTGTAGAATGGGTAAATAGAAAATGTAACAATCAATAATGGATAAACAGAAATTGTTCTGAATTAATGGTCTGCGTAAGTAAACACACTTTTAAGAAAACACACTTTTTTGAAGTCTGACTGTTCACTTTAAGAATTTTTTGTGAATGTGCAGGTTCTCATACGAAAACCTACGAGATTCATCTTCCGAAACATTCCACGGATGGCTTCACAAACCCTATCATGAATCGCATAAATCACGCCACAGTGATGTAATCGATACATAGTAACTGTGGCGTGCCTTTTAGTGTTTAATTCAGTTACTTTTCTCCGGGAAGGATTTCTGTGGCTCCGGGGGGGGGGGGAGAATTGCACTTTTTAACCATTAAAAGCTTAAATCTTAAACGTTCCGGGGGAGGGGACATTACAGTGCTCTGGGGGGGATGTCTCCCCCGGGCCACCCCCTTAATTCAACACTGGTGCGTTTTTTGACAAAGGAACCACTTTTGGTGCATCTTGCACCCAGCATTGAGGCTTGTGCATTTTAAAGCCCTATATTACGATGTTTGAGAATCGATAAAATTTTTCTGTTAAAATCATATTTTTGGATTTTACAGCAGCATAACTTTCTGAAAATGCATTTTTCGAGACCAGTTATTAGACTATTAACATAGAAGATTTTTTTTCTTTTTTTTTAAAGCAATTAAAATACAAATTAGTCAATAATAAGTGTAAAATATTGGAAGAAGAATAAAAATTCATTCAAGAACCTACGAATTTGATTTTGAAAAAATACAACATTATAATTGCATTTTTGACGACGCGAAATTGGTTTATTTGTTACCGTAGAATTTTTCTCGCCAAATGCCTCGCCTGGACAAATGTCATAGTCGTCTGCTGTGTGTGAGTGGTAGTCTAGATTCGTAGCACCATATTTGGCTACTTAACTCGCTTTTGGCGTAAAAGTAACAATTTAAAATCCAATAATAAAAAAAAATAAAAGTATAAAAATATATATAAAATATGATTTTAAGTGATAAATTTTATCGGCTCTCTAACTTTTATGTATAGGGCTACACAAATGCACCAGGTCTCGATGCTAGGTGCGAGCTGAACCAAAATTGGTTCCCTTGTGAGTCGTTTCAGCTGATATACATGCAAAAAAACTATAATTTCCTGGATTTGCACCCGTCAAACATGAGAATTAATTGAAATATTTATAAAATCTGTAACAATATTATTGAAACAAATTAGTATCATGTACCATTTTAAAAAAGTCCTTCCGGCCTGTACCGAGAGGAAAAGGTAGCTTTCCTATTCGTTCGTTTAGAAATTTTAGTTAATGTTACTTAAAACCGCAAGCTAAAATTCAAAGATCCCAATTACAGAAGATTCGTTAATACTGAATTTCAATAAGAAATTTGCCAAATTAGTCAACTATAGCCAAGTTGACTTCAATTATAAAAAATTATTTTGTTCGCCAAATTTGGCGGTATTTCGCCAAGTGTGGCCAAGTTCAGCGAGAATTTGGCTCTAACGGATATGAATATATAGTTTTATGCCTATGATTGAGAAAATGATTACAACAATGAAAGATAATAAGTTGCGAGAAATCGCGTTCACTAAAACTCGTAAATTAATCGTTAGTTTTTGTATTGTGCTGTTTTGTTTCAAAATGTCAGCCACCATAGAATTTCAAACTGCTTTATCTCAGCCATTTTTTAAGATAGAGGTAAAACAAAAAATGCCCCGGAATCCTTGTATCAATGGCTAACACTTAAGCAAAAAGATAAATTTTAATTTTTAATTTTTTTGTATATTTATTTTAGTTTTAAATCTTTCAGTGGCCGCATTTTGAAACAAGATGGCGGACCAAGCTGGCCAATGAACTCGATCGAGACATTGGTGAGTTTAATACACACAAATAGTTTCATCCCAATTGATTTATAAATACGAGTGTTATCGTAGGTCAGATATATATATATATATATATATATATAAATCAACATTTAACCGGAGGGTGGTTTTGGGGTCTGGGGGTCATGATCGGTGAAAATATACCAAAATTTTCCGTAATTGCTTTCCTCTAAACGGCTGCAATAGGTAGCTTTATACTTTTTTGTATTGAAAGCTACCTAATAATATGTATTTCTTATTAAAACTTTGTCTGGTATTATTAAATGTGGGAAATTAGTAAAGTTTCAAGCTTTCGTCATAATTAAGTGGATTGGAATCCTGTAAAAGCATGATAACCAAGCTTCAGCGTTTTACAGGTTTCGTACGCATATACCACAATTTTTCAATAGAATTTTTCTATTTAATATTTAAATAGCAGAAATCGCAAACGCCTCGTTTAATTGCGTGATTTGTGATGCTTTTCTACATTTAAATAAGGCTGAAAATTCGATTAAAAAATTGTGGTGAAAGCGTACGAAACTTGTTTTAGCGAATGGAAATAGTAGTGACTAATGACGAATTATCCATAATTCCAGGGCTGCCATTGGCGACTTTTTTTATATTGTATTCGCCTCACTATTTTAATAAAATGAATTTTGTAGTATTGCTGCACATGTTGTCAAACCATACGTGGAAAAAATTTGTCTTGAGAGAGTGTTCCAAGATAGAATTAAATATAGTCGCCAGTGACAGCCCTGTAATACTAATCTTCAGAGTAACAATTACCACAACAAAGTTTTTTTTCCACGGGTAGGTTGCTTTTCAGCTATACAAATCAATAAGCAACTTTACCACTTAAAAAAACTAATAAAACAACTGCATTTCACTAGTAATTCGTCAAGAATTACCATTATGTTATTGGAAGGGCTGCTATTTCAATCCTTTAAATGTTCAAATAGCTTTGTCCAATATCTGTATTTCAATATATTATTTATGCAATATATTAAAAATTGCATAGAGTTCTTGAAAACTTAATTCATTTGTGTAATAACGTAACTTGTAAAATAACCTTAAATGTTAATCCTACAGTGTATGAATTTTTCTTTTAGAATTGTGTTTTTTTATACTTATATTAAGAATTAGACATCAGAAATTTTAAGATAGATTTTTAAGTTTATATAGTAGCATATTTATGTTATTTTTACAGAATTAATATTTCTATATAAATATAATAGTTTCGAAGAACTTTATTCATTTATTAAAAGTTAAATAAAAAGTATTGCCAATTGGATACACTATGCATTTAAGGGTTAATAACAAATTGGAAATTTTCGATTTTCAATTTTTAATTTTTTTTTCAATTTCGTGTAATAAGCCTTTAACTCGGTTGTGAATTTTCTTGTTAAAATTATTACTTGCTAGCTATATCATGGCTTTATGTGAAATTTGAAGAAAAAAGAACGATGATAATTAACCCTTTGTATCACCGCGTTGCATATCTACAACATACTACTCAAAAGTCAATGTTACTTATACAGTGGGCTGTAAATGACGATTTCATTTATTCCTGCTATCTTCCAACACAACAATTAATATAAATTGCTCATAGAATTATCAACAGATGGCGATACTGAGTTAATTTTCCATACCAAAGTTTTATTTATCATTTGAGCAGTTTCGCATCGTTATTGCTAAAATAAACTTCATAAATTTTATCAAATTAAAAAGGCTGGAGACATAAAAAATAGATGTTTTACAAAGGCGAGTTCATATACTTTACAATTTTGTATTAGAAAATTGACGATATTTATGAGAAGTACGTGCTTTTCTGTTTATTGCAGTTGTGAAAAAAGTACGTTTGAATCAATATTTTTTATTTTTATGTTCTAATTTTTTAAAATTATTTTTACATGCTTTAAGAGCCTACGCTAGTCACGCGAAGAAACGCTCAAGGTATTGTTAAGTCTATGGGAAAGTTCTTGCGCGATTACTCACTCGCATTTTAATGTTTTTAAATGATTTTTTTTTGCATAGGATAGCTGAAGTCGATCTCTAACGTTGTTAGTTTTTACTTTTTTGATTTTGGTTACAGTTTTTGTATAAGCGGACATTTTCAATTTTGGAACCGGTTGGATCCGGTTCTGAAAGAGAACCCTTATATAAAAAAAACTGGAACCAAAATCGAAAAAGTAAAAACTAAAAACATTAGAGATCGACCTCAGCTATCCTATGCAAAAAAAATCATTTAAAAATATTAAAATGCGAGTGAGTAATCGCGCAAGAACCTTCCCATAGACTTAACATTAGCTTGAGCGTTTCTTCGCGTGACTGATGTAGACTCTTAAGTGAAGTATTCTGACATTTGAGTAAATATATTTCAAATCGGGGTTGTTGAGTCACAAATGGTTAAGGAAAACTTCGACATACAGAACATTTAAAATACGTACCACTAACTACACTGATGTCCAGAAATTAAGGGCAGTGACCGGACACTTTCGATTTCAGACGTTTTGTCGAATATCTACTGAAATTCGTGAGGAAATGTTCGAAATGTCTTTGAAATTTGAGGATGTAAAAAACATGTTTGACTTCACGTTTTTCAGTGAAGATTTAGTCCCGATGACAATTAGGAAGGCAATAATAAATTTAATAATAAAATAATATTTGACTTCTCCCAAGATACATAAAATGCTCAAAATGATCCGTCACTGTAGCAAATGACTATGTAGGTCTTGTTCAACATTTTTGTGTATTTGAGTAAGAATAGCACGCATATTGTAGAAAATGTTAACGTTTCTGTGAAAAATTCAATTTTTTATTTAATAGCATGCAGAGTTCACAACCGAACTTAACACCGCTTTCCAAAAAAAATGACAAAGAACAGAGTGTAATGCAATTAAAACATGAATATATTGAATATTTGATGACATATGGGTATTTGTATAAAATAAATTTTAACCTCGCATGCGCAAACTATACCAAATTTTTTTTTTTTATGATTTGCTAGTCAATTCTATAGAGCAACTTACATAAAAAGTCCAGTAAAATATGGCGAAAATTCAGAAAGGTAGAAGCGATACAGTGAGTTCCTTTTTAAAAGTAGCTGGATTATAAGGGATTTTCCCTCAATTTTTCAATCAGCTCACAGTATCGCGGGTACCTTTCTGAGTTTTCAAGATATTTGACTGGTCTTTTTATATGAGTTGCTCTATAGAATTGACTACCAAATCATGACAAAAAATCTTAGCTGTAGTTCGCGCATGCGCAGTTAAAATTTATTCATGCAAATATCCATATCTCATTAAATATTCAATATATTAATATTTCAATTGCAGTATATTATTTCTACTGTTCTTTGTCAAGTTTTCGGAAAGTGGTGTTAAATTCAGTTGAAAACTCTGTATGCTATAAACAAAAACCTTTTGAATTTTTCACTGAAACGATAACACCTTAACGAATATACGTGCTATGCTTACACAAATGCGCACAAGTGTTAAACAGGACCTACATAGTCATTTTCTACAGTGACATACCATTTTGAGCATGTCCTGTTGCTTGGGTGATCGCAAATATTATTTTATTATTAAAATTCTTATTGTATCCCCCAATTGTCTTCGCGACAAAATCTTCAATGAAAATTATGAAGTCAAACATGTTCTTTACATTCTTGAAGTTGAATGATTTTTCGTAAAGAATTTCTGTAAATATTCGACAAAACTTGTAAAATCGAAAAAATCGTTCAGTGCCCCTAATTTTTGGATATAAAAGTAAGCTGCGCCGCAGGCGCCCTGAGGGAGCGCCCTGCGCGTCATACGACCACCGAACCCAACTCCTGAGGGACTTATATCACGCCAGCAGGTTGGTCTCCCTGCGGCACTTCGGCCGGTCAGAGGACCGCCACCTGCGGACCCTCTAACTTTGAACCCACGTGTCGACGACGTAGGCCGTTGCGATACCCGGTGAAACCACGGGGAGTCACCGCGAGACACTTGGAGACGGGCCGGCGTCCCCCAACAGCTTCGGAGTTGGAAACCCAAAAGGGAACCAGGCCCTAGGCCTTAAGTCGGGATGTTCCAACCCGTACTTGCTTTACCACCACTCGAGGGGTGTGAAAACCTACAGAGGTAGTCACGGTATATAATCAATATAAAATTATTTATGTCAATTTTTAAAATCTTGAAATTGAAAATAACAACCTGTGATTATTAAAACAATATATATTTCAGTTGAATTATAAACAATTCAATCGTAAATCATAGTAACTCAATGCTTTATTTTCTTCTAAATATGAGGAAACGAAAAAATACGAATATGAAATAAATATTTAAAAAAAAATCAAGCGTCTTTAATTAAAGGAAGAACGAGGTAAAGCAAACGTTTATTCTGTTCAAAGAAATGATACTCTTATGTAGAGAAAAGAGCTCTAATTTTTTCTCTCAAAAAATCAATTATTTTCAGTGCAGGATTTTTCCCCTTCGTTTGTAGACTGTGATATTTATCTTTTACTTTGGTCAATCAGTGAAAGGTACCGTAATTTATGAAACTGTTAATGTGAATACATATTTTATATGAAATTGATTAATTGGCTTATCAAATATAGACAAGTGTGAAACAGAAAACCGCGGTTTTATGTTTCTAAATATTCTAAACACTAAATCAAGAAAGTAGAACAATAAGAAAATATTACTGTATTGGCGGATATTATTTAAGAGCTAGAGTTGTTAAGTTTAGTAAATCTTTAATTTAAAAAAAAGTCTTCATATTTTAATACATCCATTTCATGCATTTCATGCATCGTTAAATGCTTAATACATTATATTTATTACATTAAATCTAACTTATATAATCTTTTTACATATATAATGAAATTTATACACATCTAAGTAACATCCTTCGATCTTACATCAATCTATCGTCATGAATTTATTTTAGAAAATTGCTTCAAGCTGCTCTGACGAATCCATAAGATATTCATAGTTTTTCATATTATTATTTAATTTTATTGTGTTTAATTTTTGGAATATCTTTTCCTTTAATTTTTATACTATTTATTTTATTTATTTTCACACATGTAATTTCATCTGAACTATATATATATATATATCTTAATAATATTATAAATCCGATTGTGTGCAAATGTTAGGCTGAAGCCAGCGTCAAAATGGAGAATTTAATGATCAAGTATCTTTGCATATAGGTTGATCATAACCCGTAAATGAACATAGGCTGGTTTTTGTTTATTTTATTCAAATATTTTTCGTTATAATTCAAAATTTCATTATTTTCATAGAGAATAAATGGACATTTTTTCGTATAATATTTTAAAATGGTTAAATTTACTTTACCGTTGCTAATACTTCATCGTTGCCAAAACTAAATCAAAATCTGGAATAATAATTTTTACTCAACAATTTGTTTTCAAATGAAAAATTTCCACTTGAAAAATGAAAATGAAATTAATTTTTTAAGAAACATAATATGAAATGACGTCATATTAGAAGTAAAACTTGCGTTTTCAAATATTTCATAATAATACAAGGTGCATAAATACGAGTAAGTATGGAAAGCAGGCGAATATGATGCCATATATCGAAAATATAACCGATTTGCTTCGATGTTGAAATAAAATGATCTTGGGTTATCAAATTATTTGTGATTTATTTCTCTATTTTTGTTCTTTTTCTATTTCACAAGAAATGAATTATTTTAAATGTATGTGTTGTAAATTAAAATTCTGCGTTTTAAATGAAATGAGTGAAAGATTTAAATTTTAATATGAATGAAATTTATACTTGGCGGTTTATCGTCTGCACACGGATAATTAATTTAAATTAATTAATTTAAAAAAGAAAAAAACTTTGAAAAGATATTGGACGGCAAATGTCAATAATATGCACTGCAAAATTATCCGTATAGAAAATCAGAAAATCTTAATAAAAATAACTTTATTTTTTAAAAGAAAGTTGCATTTTTTCATAAAGGCTAAAGATTTACTATGATTGTGTCGAAGTAATAGCATTTTTTCTCTATCATTTTCCCACTATCAAAACAGATTTGTAAATGGTCGTTTCGAACCTGAATTTAATTTTACATTTCTTATAGCTTTAAAATAGTAAAAACTTTGTTGTTATTTTTAAATATAGCTTTTTTTAAAGTTCTGTTTCATAATAGATTTTTGTAAAGTCTTGTTGGTTGAGAAAAATGGCATAGATTTTAAAGCAATGTTTAAATAAAATTACAATATTTTTATAAACTTAAAAAGCAACAATGGTATCGAAACGAAAACTAATTTTACCGACAAATTCGCGTAATGCAAAAGCAAAGAAGAAATTAAAAAGTAATCCAGCCGAATTATGTAAATTTGAACAAGCCGATCGTGCCAAATCATAATAATATAAACGTGAAAGCGCGTTGAATATAGTAGAAAATATTTTCACATATAGGCAGAAAATTTCCGAGAATAGGAAGGTTGAGGATCTGTAATCGGGTCCATTGCCAATTTGCCTTTTTTTTTATCAAGCGAAATTTTGGCGCAAAATTAAATACATTGTTGTAACGAGATTTGTTTTTTCGTGATAAACACTTAATGGTATTTTAGATGATTATTTCCTCGCTCACCTTTGATGCCAACTATGACTGTAAGATTAAATATTAACAAACAATATAAATAAAACATATATATAAATAAAACATATTAAAAAATATCAGACGATAATTTTCTAATTTTTTTATTACTTTATGATGTAAATAGACATCCTGGTTCATCTTTTAATCCTGAATTAATCATACCATTGTCGTCCAGTTTATAATCTTAATCCTAACCCTAATCGTATCCAATCCTAATCCTAATAATAACTTTAAACAATATTCTTTGAAACGAATATGTAAATTAAATCAATATCCATAAATGGAATGAATGGAAAATAGAATAAATAGAAATGGCAAAATAAAATAAGAAGAACGTACATTTATTCGACACTTAACCCTAAAAAATAAAAAATTTCAAGCGCACGAAATAAATTAAAATAATCCTATATATACTAACAAAAATATGTAAATTTAGATCATCAGATTGGTGTTGTCGGTAGTTATTTGTTTAGAGTGTCCTTGACGCGATAGAAAAAATATCGAGGTTAAATTGGGCAGAATTTAAAGTACTTTCTAGCAACCTTTATTTACATTTTAGAATCGCATCAGATTGTTATATCTTTATGAAATATCTATCAATGTATAAAATCTACAAGCAGTTTGTTCAATATTTACACCACTTAGCGAGAAGCACTTTATTTAATACTAGCAAGCTACGCCAGCTACACTGGTCAATTTCTTTTAACGAACTTTTAATCAAACAAAATATTGACATTTCATAAATAACTTTTATATTTTAACAGAATAATAAGGCTACTATAATTTATGAGTCGTGCTATAGCCAATATACACGTCAGGACACGTCGCCCTTATCATTATATTTTTACGCATGAAAACTTCGCTATGGTACTCCATTGGAAAATTTGGTAATTTTTGAAATTCAATATTTGAAAAACGGCATAATCATTAGATTTGAAATTTATATCAAGAAAAATACAATTTTTTACCTTTCAAACGCAGTTTATCTAACAATTTTCTGACAAATACTTTTTGAGCTATCATTTTTTTCAGTAACTTCAAATGTTTCATTTTCCGAGATTAATCTGGTGCAACAATTAGCGAAAAACCCAGTCGTCAGCAACGCATAGTTTTTTATTAAAGAGGCTGTTGGAGCAGGGATTGTCACCACCAATTTGCCACCATCAATTTTGAAATCAGTTCCGTGGTTCCAGAGATTCCATAGAAATTGTAATTTAGAATGACTTCAGAACACTTTTCGCTCATTTCACCCATTTAAATTTCGATTTTGTTTTTATTTATTCTTAGAGAGCATTTACATCTTATAAGTAACTACAATGCTAAATTTCCAATTTCTTGCCCCTTCAGTATAAAAAAGCCGCAATTTTCGAACATTTTTCGATCCTGCACCTCATTGATGTTAGTGGCACCGACATAAAATATAGCCTATGTTGGAGTAGGGATTGTCCCCATCAATTTGCCACCATTACTTTTGAAATCGGTTCTGTAGTTCCAGAGATTTCATAGAAATTGTAATTTAGACAGTTTTTAGAACGCTTTTCGCTCATTTCACCCTTTTAAATTTAAATTTCTTTTTTATTTTGTTCTTAGAGAGCATTTACATCTTATAAGTAACTACAATGACAAATTTCAAATTTTTAGCTCCTTCAGTATAAAAAATAAAAATAAAACTGCCCAGTTAAACTGAGGGCATTGAGTTTACAGGCTATTCACACTAATTGTATATTATACTCTTATTTCAAAGAATATGAAATAAGCCCATCGAAAAATAAAGGAATAAACAATATATTAAGGGGGGTCATCCCCCGTTACCCCCCTCATAGTTGAACTAATGAACCCCTTAAACTAATCAGGTAAATCTCTAATTACAATGAATATATATACAAAATTTGAAGAAAATCGGATAATTCTGCATGAAAAACCCATTTATATAAATTATGGCGGGATTAGCCCCCTCCGTTCACCCCCTTTATACTTAACCAATCAATCCCGAAAACTAATCAGGGAAGCGTCTTAACCCAATGAACCTATAAACAAATTTTGAAGCAAATGGGATAATTCTGCATGAAAAACCCATTTATATAAATTAAGGGGGGGATTAGCCCCCCCGTTCCTCCCCCCCCCCTTTTATACTTAACCAATCAATCCAGAAAACAAATCAGGGAAGTGCCTTAACACAGTGAACCTGTAAACAAAATTTGAAGGAAAACGGAATAATTCTGCATGAAAAACCCATTTATATAAAATAAGGGGGGATTAGCCCTCCGTTCCCCCCTTTATACTAAACCAATCAATCCCGAAAACTAATCAGGGATGCGCCTTAACAAAGTGAACCTATAAATAAAATTTGAAGGAAATGGTATAATTCTGCATGAAAAACCCATTTATATAAATTAAGGGGGGTATTAGACCCCCGTTACCCCCCTTTATACTTAATCAATCAATCCCGAAAACTAATCAGGGAAGCGTCTTAACCCAATGAACCTATAACCAAATTTTGAAGCAAATGGGATAATTCTGCATGAAAAACCCATTTATATAAATTAAGGAGGGATTAGCCCCCCCGTCCCCCGCCCCTTTATACTTAACCAATCAATCCCGAAAACTAATCAGGGAAGTGCCTTAACACAGTGAACCTATAAACAAAATTTGAAGGAAAACGGAATAATTCTGCATGAAAAACCCATTTATATAAAATAAGGGGGTATTAGCCCTCCGTTCCCTCCTTTATACTTAACCAATCAATACCGAAAACTAATCAGGGATGCGCCTTAACACAGTGAACCAATAAATAAAATTTGAAGGAAATGGGATAATTCTGCATGAAAAACCCATTTATATAAATTAAGGGGGGTATTAGCCCCCCGTCCCCCCCCTTTATACTTAATCAATCAATCCCGAAAACTAATCAGGGAAGCGTCTTAACCCAATGAACCTATAAACAAATTTTGAAGCAAATAGAATAATTCTGCATGAAAAACCCATTTATATAAATTAAGGGGGGATTATCCCCCCCGTTTCCCCCCTTTATACCTAACCAATCAATCCCGAAAACTAATCAGGGAAGCGCCTTAACACAGTGAACCTATAAACAAAATTTGAAGGAAAACGGAATAATTCTGCATGAAAAACCCATTTATATAAAATAAGGGGGGGATATGACCCCGTTCCCTCCTTTATACTTAACCAATCAATCACGAAAACTAATCAGGGAAACGCCTTAACACAGTGAACCTATAAACAAAATTTGAAGGAAATGGGATAATTCTGCATGAAAAACCCATTTATATAAATTAAGGGGGGGATTATCCCACCGTTCCCCCCCTTTATACTTAACCAATCAATCCCGAAAACTAATCAGGGCAGCGCCTTAACACAGTGAACCTATAAACAAAATGTGAAGGAAAACGGAATAATTCTGCCAGAAAAACCCATTTATATAAAATAAGGGGGGGGATTAGCCCCCCGTTCCCCCCTTTATACTTAACCAATCAATCCCGAAAACTAATTAGGGAAGCGTCTTAACACAGTGAACCTTTAACAAAAATTTGAAGGAAATGGGATAATTCTGCATGAAAAACCCATTTATATAAATTAAGGGGGGGGATTAGCCCCCCAGTTCCCCCCTTTATACTTAACCAATCAATCCCGAAAAACTAGTCAGGGAAGCGCCTTAACACAGTGAACCTATAAACAAAATTTGAAGGAAAACGGAATAATTCTGCTTGAAAAACACATTTATATAAATTAAGGAGGGATTAGCCCCCCGTTCCCCCCTTTATACTTAACCAATCAATCCCGAAAAGTAATCAGAGAAGCGTCTTAACCCAATGAACCTATAAACAAAATTTGAAGGAAAACGGAATAATTCTGCATGAAAAACCCATTTATATAAATTAAGGGGGGGATTAGCCCCCGGATCCCCCCCCATTTATACTTAACTAATCAATCCCGAAAACTAATCAGGGAAGCGCCTTAACTCAGTGAACCTATAAACAAAATTTGAAGGAAAACGGAACAATTCTGCATGAAAAACCCATTTATATAAATTAGGGGGGGGGCGAATTAGCCCCTTGTTCCCCCCCTTTATACTTAACCAATCAATCCCGAAAACTAATCAGGGAAGCGCCTTAACACAGTGAACCTATAAACAAAATTTGAAGGAAAACGGATATTTCTATGAAGAGTTATCGCATTACGTACCTACATACATACATACAGAACCGGCTGGCAAGCTCTCAGGGCTTGATAGCCAGTTTGATAGCTAAAAAATGGCAATTTTAGAACGTTTTTTGCTCCTGCACCCCCTGGGGTTAGTAGCACCGACATAAAATATAGCCTATGTCTGAGCAGGGGTTGTCACCATCAATTTGCCACCATAACTTTTGAAATCGGTTCGGTAGTTCCAGAGATTACCCCCTACAAACAAACAAACAAACAATCTTTACTCCTTCATAATATTAGTATAGATATACATAAACAAGTCATAAAATAATAATGTAGTAAGAAATATATAACACATGTCTATACAAATAAACAATATAATAATGCCCATTTAGAAATGAATACATGTACAAATTTCGCACCAAATACCACCAAAAATGCACTGTTGTATAGAAGAATTCTCTCAGTGTTATTTTTCGTTTTACGAAGAGTGATTCGTCGATTTTCACGATTTTACTGGGCCCTTCTTTTTACTTACCCATCTTACGTAGTATAGGGTAAGTCTTGTAATCGTTTTGAAAATCGAAAAAATTTTTACTTACCCATCATACGTAGTATAGGGTAAGTCTTGTAATCGTTTTGAAAATCGAAAAAAAATTTTTGACGGATTTACACGTTTCAGACACTGGAGATTCCGAAAAACATATTTTTAGAAAAAATTTTTTGCCGTCCGTCTGTGTGTCTGTGTGTGTGTGTGTGTCTGTAAACGCTCTATCTCCCGAAAAAATTGAGATAGAGACTTGCAATTTGGTATGTACTTAGTATGTAATAATGGGAAGAAGCCTATTTCATTTCAATAACCTCGATTAACCGGAGCAATTTTTTTCGGACTCTCGAAATATTCGTTCTGATGAAAGGTATATAAAAATTTTCGAAATTGTATATTTTAAGAAATGAATATAAAAGACAATAAAAAAACATAAATTTTGAATAAAGCATGAAGTCGATCGGATAATTAGTTGCCGAGATATTTGGAATCCTGTTTTCCACACTCTTCGATTTTTCATGACCCTGTATTTCATCCAAATTTCACTTCAAAGATATGTTTTAATTAGAAATTTGACGCCTAATCAGATGCAATAAACCGCTAGTTAATAGGATTATTATTTTTGGAGTTATAAGGAAAAACCTCTTTCAAGCAATTCAGTAATCGAGCCTTTAAAGTTTGTGACGTCATCAAGCCACGATTTTATTTGAATTGCAATGCATTTTATAAGTAGTTTACACATTTTTATTTTAATATTTTACATTATGCATATCCATGATGGGTAAGTATTACGGTGGCCCCCAACGACTAGTTTCATTGGTTGCAGTTTCATTTTGGAGACTGTATATATTATTTGGCATGAAATATAACTTTTTTAAAACTGGGTTATGTTAAGGCCCCCTATAGAAAAGAAATACCGTATTGTCTCCTATAAAATGTGATAAAGATTTGGTCAACTATATATGTTTTTAATTATCAAATGAAATGCTTTGCTAAATTAATGCATTTCTTCTTTTTTTAATGTTACGTGAACGAAGTCACGGGTTACACTTAGTATATATATATATGGCGTTTTTGCGAAGATGAGATACCACGAGATGTAATATTCGACGAGAAAATGGCAGTTTGTTAAAGATATAGAAGGTTGCAGTCGATATCAATAATCATGGCGAAGAGGTGAGGCAATGAAGGACACCAGAAGAGTTTCGTCAGTAAAGTCCAGCCAATTTCCAGACAAATAGTTTATTTATGAATAAGAGCTATGCAGTAACAGCTCCCACAGGTATAAACTTATAGCCCTCAGGCTTCACGATGGCTCAATACATCGTTTAATACATGGGGATTTTTTTAAAAGTTGTGAAAGTAAAACCCTATAACGAAAGAACCACTGATCCAAATGACCTGAAATTTCATCAGTATGCTCCCAAAGCAATGGGCATTTTTTAGGAGTGGTTAAAAAAACTTAGAATTGCACCGACAGATGGCGCTGTACATGCAGTAAAGTCGGGAGACGAGCTTGCGCACAACACACGCACAGTGGTGATGAAAAAGGTGAAGCACGCATACACTGCGATTTCTGACTCTGGGAGTACCTAAAGAATACTGTGTATTGTGGTGATATTACGAACTTAGCTGAACTGAAGGCACATATTGTGCACCAAATCCACAGCATCCAGCCGGATACTCTTTGCTATGTTGTGGAACATGCGGCTTCACGTTTCCAACTCGTAGCTGAAAACGGTGGACAGCACACTGGAAATCACTAGCGGTAGTTTCGCAGTTGACTTTCGCGCGTACAAATGCTTTACTCCATATTTTTATTTTGTTCTGTGTCTGCGAAAGTGTTCGCAGTTCATTTCCGCAATTACTACATTCTGTATGTTCTTGATATGTGTAATAAAGTTTTCTTTTTCTCAAAGTACCGTCAATTGTTTTTCTCCCACTGATGATATTCTTTGTTTCTGTTACCTTACAGCGCCATCTGTCGGTCCAATTTAAAGTTTTTTTTAACCACGCCTAAAAAATCCCCATTGCTTTGGGAGCATACTGGTGAAATTTCAGGTCATTTGGATCAGTGGTTCTCTTGTTATAGGGTTTTACTTTCACAACTTAAAAAAAAATCACCCTGTAGATGTTAAAGAGATGTATTTAAATTCTACGTGACTACAACACCAGATACCCATTTGGTTACACTTCCAAACACGTCAAAAATCTGCCCTCCAAAGTGTGCAAGCCAGTTTTGTTCAACGAGCGTAGAGATACAGAAATACGACGTCACATGCGCGCAAACCAATGAGTGAGAGGCAAGCTCCAGCCCAGCGAATGAGGTGCGAGGGAGAAGCTCTAGCACTAAAGAATTCCTCTCGAGCCTCGCACTAATTTTGAAGTGAAAAATACCTAGCGCGCGAAACCGAGCATGGAATAATAATAATTAAAAAAAAGGCTTTTTAAAAACATTCGAAATCAGAAAGCGTCTCTCGGAATTTTATAGATTGGGGAGCTGATAAAAGTTACGAATGAACTTAAAATGTTAGATTAAGATTTGGAATAAGATAATTATTAATATACGGGTATTTACTGCTAAAAAGACATTAAATAGGAATAAATATTATTAAGAATTAAGGAAATATTGACTATGTCAGAAGTTAGATTAATTTAAAGGACCAATGCGAAATAAATGTGAAGGATTTGCGAAGGAAATAAATTTTTTATATAACACACACACACACACACACACACACACACACACACATATATATATATATATATATAAACATATATATATATATATATATATATATTAAAACTTTTGTAAATAATAACCATTAAACTACAATCGACAATAGATCAACCGATAGGTACAATATAATACATAAATATATCCAAAAAATTAAGATTCTCAATATACATGCAAATATTAAGAAACTCAGATGCAGAAAAAACATGATATAGCGGGGCCAAAATTGCGATAATCAATGTAGGAATTAACAGTAAGCATCTCAAAAGCAAGTGATTAGGCAACATTTGTACACATTTTTTTTAAAATAAAAATAAGAAATATATAAATAAACAACTAAATACACAGTTGCAGCTATGAAATTATGTATTTTAAATTATAATTAACTTATTTTGATTTGCCAAAACTGGGCAGTGTATAGATGATAAAACAGTGTAACTAATGCAAAATGTTTTTATAAATGAAGCAGTGGCGTAGCTACCGTGGAGCAGTTGGAGCCAACTGCTCCACGGTAGCTACGCCCCTGTTTGTAGGGTAGATACGCCCCGATTTTTTGAATACCAGTAAAATATTACAGAAATTTTCTCTTTATTAAACTTCAGAAACTGTACGATTAAAGAAAACAAATATTTTTACATAAAAATATTGGTATGAAAAAAATCGGGAGGTTGGCAACTATGATCCTATTAAAATCCTTTATATCAAAGTAAGTTATTTTTTTAAAGATTACGAAGTTTTTTTTTTTTTTTTTTTTTTTTTTTTTTTTTACTGTCGCTAAGTTCTATATTTAGTAAAACTATTAATTTAGTAAAATTTTCTATATTCACTAACAAGTAAAGCAAAACTTTCATTTTTTTTTACGATCAAAACCGAGTTATAATAACTCGAATTTTATGAATTTTCAGAGCTTTCGGTACTGAAAACGGAAAAAACGCGTCTTAAAAATATCTCGACAATAGGGTGTTTCTTTATTGGCATTCTATATTGCTTCAAAAGCCTTGAAAGGAACAACAGAAGTTAGTGGTAGATTGCACTGCGCCCATGGGACCATTTAAATCGGAAATACTGCTCAATTCGTCGTAAAAATCAGTAGGTAGTCCGAACTTAAACAATTATAGTTTATTTTAATATTTTATTTGTATTTATTTCGTCAAATACTTTATTATGAAAATACTTTATTTTTTAAATAAAAAACAGGGTTTTAAATATAAATAAGAATATAATATACGAGTTTAAACCTCAAACAGAACTAGCAGAAGTGTTTTTATAGTGGCAAGGGGCGTACCAATTTTATTTGCTCCAGGGCGCGGAATGTGTAGCTACGCCACTGAAATGAAGCAAGATGAAAAACTATTCAATAATAAATGCGCATTTTCAGCAATTTACTAAAGAAGTTTAATATAATAAAACTGTTGTAAATAATAACCATTAAACCACATAAATAATCGACAATAGATAAACCGATATATATATATATATATATATATGTGTGTGTGTGTGTGTGTGTGTGTGTGTGTGTGTGTGTGCGTCTGTGTGTGTATAACTTACAATACAGACAACACATAACAAATACACATTGCATTTAATTTAAAAGACTGCATACAAAACATAAAAAACACATAATTCATAAAATAATGCTAAATAATTTCGCCGCGTTCTTCAAAGAATTTGAAAAAAAAAATCTCTTTTATCTTTTAAAACTATAGTTCAAATATCCAATAGAATTCTCTTTGAATTTTTAAATTCTTGAAATTGAAAATAACAACCTGTGATGATTAAAACAATTTCTTTTTCCCCCAATTAATTGTTAAAGTACCATTTTTGTAGCCAATCACAAATTGATTTTTTTTGTTTAATTTGTAAAATTATTCAAACGAAAATCAAGGCAGCTCATTTTTTCTCCTTCTAAATGTCAGAAGAATAAAAAATTCTGAATAGAAAAGAACTACTTTTGCAAAAGCAACCGTCTTTAAACAAAGGAAAAGCAATATAAAGCAAACATTTATTTTGTTCAAAGAACTTACATGCAAAGAATAGAGATCTAATTACTTCAATCGAAAAATAGGTTATTTTCAGAGCAGTATTTTTTCTTTGATTCTAGACGGTGAAATTTAGCTTCCGGTTTGTTTAAATAATGAAACTGTAATGTGATTAAGGAAGCTACAAATATGCATGGGCACTTTATATAAATGGATTGACTATTTATCAGATAAAAAAGTGTAGAATAAAAAACCGATACAAAAGCTTCTAAAAATTCGAAATTGTAAATTAATTAATTGATTAAATAGTAGGTTGGTTGGTTGTATAAGGTTTAATGGCGCAAGGTCCCATTGGGGACAAGCTGCGCCAAAGTAAAAGTTAAGAAAAAACTAATTTAAGAAATCCATAACAAAACCAAAACAGAAACAAAGCATAATGAGCAAAACATCTGGATGGGGTCACCCATCCAGATACAGTCAATGTTTAAAACAAATATTATGAGTTCTTAAAAAAAGTAAAGTATAAAAGTAATACACTAAGAAATACTATCTGGATGGGGTTACCCCATCCAGATGTCAAGTTAAACAAGTATAAATTAAAATAGACTAGAACATAAAAGGATGTATAAAAACTATATCTCAAAATAAAAGCCAGAATGTTTTAAAAAATGAAAAAGTGCCCCATGAGGTGTTTCCCCAATGAGGTTTGTCAAGATTGGAGATGATGAATTAAAATATATTCTATACAAGTGCCGGAGGCCCGGACAGTCAGTTAAAACATGATAAATGGTCATGTAATGATAATGACAATGCGAACACATGGGTGCATCCTCCCGAAGTAAGAGGTGTTTATGAGTGATCTTTGAATGTCCAATTCTCAGACGAGTCAAAAGAACATCTGTTTTTCTTGGATAAATCGGAGGCCAGCTCATGATTGTGGGTTTGATATGGTGCAGCTTATTATTGGATTCCAAATCCAAACTTTCTTGCCATTTATTATAAACAAAATGTTTTATAAATAGTTTAACATCTGAGAATGGAATTTTATGGTGTAATAATAGCAATAATAATAATAAGGTGGTATCTTTTAAAAGAAACTAGTTCGGAATACTAAAATTCATCTTTGTAAAACAGTATAACAATACACAAATAATGTGATCGATTACCTAAAAGATGACTAAAATGTTTTAATAGATGTTAAAAATTTTCATTAAAATCATCTAGTACTTTCGGCTACGTACCCAGCCTTCATCAGGATTCAGGATTCAAAACGATGTTAACGTAACTTGTCTGGATCTCACTCGGATGTTTTGAAGCGTGTCATTTTACGAGTGAGATCCAGACAAGCGCATACCATATGCACACTATATTCTATATTAACCCTTTCGCGACGAGCGTTCTTTACATAATTTTTAATCTTTTAACACCGGTTTTTCAAAACAGAAAATTTCGCCTAATTGAATCGCAGAAATGCTGTCATTAAATAAGGCAAAGCTTACAATAAAAAGTAACTGGTGGGAATAATCGAAGATTCTGAGCATCTTATGCGTCACGTACACGCGTCGCTCGTCCCCAAGGGGTAAAGTCTTTTGTAGTGCACCTCAGTGATATATATCAATTTCAATATGTGTGAAATTGTGTAGCATCATTAAAGCAAACCGCAAATGATTTTTCCCCATAGACCGTAATGTGACGGAATTATTTTGAGTGTCCCTGTAAAAAAGCTATAAGTGCTACACTCTTCATTTTCAGTACCGAACATGCCATAGCAAACTTGAATAACATATATCAATTACGTGACAACCCGAGTCTATTTACAAGAGTTAGAGAACGGACAGACAGACAGACAGACAAACTGAATTCATAAACACTTTTCAACTTTGTTGGAAAGTGTTAAAAACAACATCTTACGTTGAATTAACTTTTTGAAGGGCGGTTGAATATAATATATCGGACTTAATTTTAATCCCGAAATGTCACATTAGCATCAGAATTTTGAATTAAAGTTTTGATTTTGTAACTTACATGAAAAATTTCTTTTTACTTATTTTCAAATAAATTTGTTCGCAAATCTTGGTGTCATTCAATCATTTCACCATTTTAGCAACAAAAGTACTTTGGCCCTGCAAGTGTTTTAAACATGACTGTAATCAGTCATAGCAAATTATTCTTTCACAGTTATGTTGCTAAAGAACGAAATCCATTGTTCCCGTGAAAAAATTCGTTCTATAGAAAATAACAAAAAAATTCCAATTTAATGTGTAAATTTTGAAAAATAAATGTGTTTGAGGTGTTTATTTTAGATTTTGAAATGTTTAACTCTAAAGATTAACTTAATATTGTATTTTTTAATTATTTAAACAGTTTCAAAACGAAAAATAAACATTTATTTGAAAGCTTAGTAAAAAAATGTATAAACAAAACTTTTATTTGTTTTAGACGATGAAAGCTGTAATTTCTGGTTGTTGTGATTTCAAAACTATCTTACTCGTAAAAATTGCCACGCTTTAACGTAGAATGCAGAATAATATAAGAAAATCACTTATTACAATTAAAATGAAAATGTATTTGCTTAAAATGATAGCAATACATATAAAAGCTTATAAATACTTTGTAAAACAGATAAAATACTTATTAAAAATGTGATTAAAAATATGATTAAAAGGTGATGACATCAGACAGACATATGCATGAGATATTATAATATATTTGATCCCGAGATCTTTGGAACAGAAACGCGTCCATTTGCAAGGGGAAACGTCGACTGATAATAGAATTGTCGCTTCCACTGTGCTGTTACGAAACGGATTTTGAACAAGGGCTAGTCTATTAATCTGTAGGGGTGTATGAAAGGTCCGTTGGTTCAGGCGCTGGAGTCTTTGATAATTTCAAAATATTGAACCATAGGTGTGCTGTAAGATAAACCATCATTACATGCGCTATTTTCCTTTATTCAAAATTTCTGATGATTCTCTGATTTTAGCAGTATAATAGTTCGTTGCAGGTACTATAATTTCTGCGTTTTCAAAATCAATTTTTATATTCTGTCGTTGATATAACCTTGATAATGCTGTAGACGGTCGGTTGAATTTATTGCAGAAATGTGTTTTTTCAATCTTTCTTTAAACTTACGAGGTGTCATGCCTATATAGGATAAATCATTTTGCATTTCTATACAAAATGGGATAGAATAGATACCTCCGATGTCGTTTTCTGTTAAATACTTTATACAGGTTTCGTACGGATCAGGGAATTTTCCAGGAGTGTTATCCGTATTTTTTATAGTAAAAGAAATCTAGATTAAACTAGTGAAACTTTACCTTCTTTTAAGGAGAGATTTTCTGTAAGAGAATACTGGTACCAAAGAATTTCCTGGTCACAAAATTCCAGGAGCCATACGAACCCTGTTTATAATAAAGAGCTCAACAAGTTTCGTTTGTTCAATCGGCAACATTTTCAAGATCAACAATGATAAATAAACTAATTTTGCAATTTTTTTCGAAAATTAACTTGATTAACAAAGCGTAGAATAAATTATAAGTACTCAGTCTTGGAAGATAAACGAGATATCAGTGAAGGGAAATTGATTCCATGTGGTTTTGAAGCTTTTTCTGAAAAATATGAAGAAAAATTTCTGAAAATTGTCGTTATATGGAGATAGTTCTTTCGCTATACGGAGATTATTTTTAATGTAATCATTGGAAAAAGTTACCGTTCCTGCTAAAAATTGGTTGTATAGAGAAATTTGTTATAATGGAAGCTCGTTGCAGAGGGACTCGACTGCCTTTATGAAGTAATTCGACAGAAAATCATAAAAATTCAATCTTTCATTTTCTTTCCAATATTAGAAACGAAAAAAATACGAAAAAAACCCAAAGAAATGCTGTTAGAAAAGCAAACGTCCTTAATGAAAGGAAAAAAAGGATAAAACAAACATTTATTTTGTGCAAAGAACTGACATGCTTACAGAAAGAAAAGAGATCTAATTACTTACCTCAAGAAATCGGTTATTTTCAGAGACAGGTTTTTATTATCTCTGTTTGTAGATTGTGATACTTACCTTTTGGTTTGGTTAAAAAATTAAAATTAAACGTAATTAATTAAGCTGTAAGTATATATATATATATATACTCTACATAAATGGATTGGCTGTTTATGAAATGGAGTAGTATAAACAGAAAATCGGTGCAAATGGTTTTTGTGCTGCACAAGATCTGTGCAATTCACCTATTTACTTTGTAGAAAGGATTTTTTTTTTCCGATCAGTGTTATTTACCTCAGTGGCGCAGCCAGAATTCGGATCTAGGGTGGATTGAGTTACAGTTAGCTAGTCCAGTAATCACAGTTTATTAGAGTTACTGGTTAATCGAATCAACATTTTTATAAATTAGAATTAGACCATAATACTACTTTTTTCCATATATAACAATCAGCAACTATGTTAGACATGATTCATTTAATCATAGCGTTTACTATCTTAAATTTACATTAAAGTTACATTTACGGAAAATGCACCTAGAAAATAACATAAAGCTATTTAATTAAATCAGACCTAATTTAGTCACATTTACTCTAATTGTTTCAAAAAAAAGATGAAAAAGGTGGAAGAATACACACACACGAAAAAAAAAATTGTGTAGGAAACCAGGGTGGCAATCCATTTGTTCAATTTAAAAACACGAAATGTTTTACTCCAAGCCAAACACGAATTCTTGATTAGCCCTTTAGCAATAATGAAGCTATTTTAACGAAATTTTCAATAGACTTATGTTGCTTTATGTCAAATGCAACAATATCACAAGAATTGAGGGAAATTATCATCATCCGCGTCCAAACAGCTCTGAACTAGGCGGTCTACATTTCAAAATGAACGTAGATGAACTTCTGTACGATGTCACTGACCGAATTACTATGTATTTCCAGCATAGAGAAAATGTCGTTCTTTTAAATCGCAAAATGCTCCGATTAAATAAAACAAAATTCTCTGTACTAAATTACTGGTATCCAAAAAGCCGGAGACTTGGCAGGCCTGCTGCCGCCGTAGCGCAGTGTTGCCAGATGGTCGAAAGTCAATCTCCCCCAAAATACTAAAATTTTCCCGAAATTAGTGTTTTTTTCATAAAAAGTCCCCAAATCAGTTTTTAGCCAAAAAAGTAAATTTCAGATTTTAAATTTACCAATATAAAATTATTTAACCAATTTAAGCTTAAAAATTTTCCCCAAAAAAATTCCCCATTTACAAAAAGGAAAAAAAAAACGAACTTGAGAATCGCTATTTTTATTGTGATCAATTATTTTTTTTTAAATTAAGAAAAGAATTAAGAAAAGATAAATAGATATTACAATTAAATGCATAATATATTAAAACTTAAAATTCGTGTAATCGACGAATCCAGATCCAGTGTTGTCAGGTCACTAAAAGTAATTTTTTTTCCCCGATAATATGAAATAATGAAAAAAATCCCCAACTTTTTCTCCAAAAATATTGATATTCCCCAAACGTTTCCTCACTGATAACTTGTCACCAAAAATTTCCCCAGGAGGCCCAAAATCCCCCAAAATGGGGACAAAATACCCATCTAGCAACACTGCCGTAGCGGGTAGCTTACTGGAGAGCACTTTATGGAGACAATTATGAAAACACCTGACAACAAACTTTATGAAAACTATATGATTAATTAGTCATTTATTCTACAAAATTTATGTTAATAATATTTAATGATGTGACAAGAATATATTTTCAGTAGAAGTGCTCTTTCCAAAGATCTTGTAAATGTCATTTGGTGCTGTTCACTTTCGTATTGTGATTTGTTTTTTAATCACAAAGGATAAACAGAACAATGTCCTGCAGTTTAATCATTTCAGGAGCAAGAAATTCTGTTGCTGTACTGTTGAAAATGTATAAGAATTTACGAATAACACTTCACTTAATAATAAATAAATGTGATTTAATATTTTTGGGGACTTTCATGAAATTATAAAATCAAAAGTATATATAAAAAATTTCTGACACGAATTCTGATTAAATGGTATTAACCACTTACACCGCTGGTACCACCGCTTTTTGAAGGATTAAGTTCTGAAAGTCGTATCACCATAATTTTTATTCGAAAATAAAAAGGAATATCTACTGCGATCCTATTCTTAGGTTTGAAAACCGTGTTAGAAAGGTGTGAGAGAAATTTCTTTCAACAACTGAAGCACGCTTCTATAGCCATATAGTGCTGGTACGTTAAAATAGAATAAGAATGAATTAAATAAATAAATTAAAAAAAATTTGTATGAAAAAAAATCGTAAAAGATGTTTTAATGAAAAAATTGCGTCACCTTTTGTGATAAACTATTTTTATTTTACTTTTAATCCCTTTTGTTTTAACAGCAATCTTTAAAGAATAATTAATGGAAAATACTATATATTTTTCTTTAAATCCAATTTTTATTAATAGTGGGCAATTATTGTCAACCTGAATGCAAGGAACTTAAATATGTCTCCTTGGTTGAAGCTAAAGCAGGGTTCGTACCCTTTTGCCACAGTTTTTTTAACAGAATTTTTCCATTTAATATTTAAATAGCAGAAATTGTAGACGCCTAGTTTAATTGAAGGATTTGTAACACTTTTCTGCATTTAAATAAGGCGAAAAAAATCTAATAAACAATCGCGGTAAAAGCTTACGAACCCTGTAAAGCTGATAAAAGTTATATATAGAACCAGAATTTATTTATCTAATATGCAGGGCTCCCACTGGTCCGTTTTTTGAAAACCAGTATTGTTTTAGAAAAAAAATTGTGGTGGGAACTTGCAACAATTGCAACTAAAACGCACTTCGAGGTTAGTTTCTGCAAAATTTATAAAGAAGATTTTTCTTTAAAAAAAAGTGGTGTTCAAAAAACGGACCGAGTGGGAGCCCTGAATATGTGTAATCAGATGCACCATTTTAAATACATATATTAACCAGCATAATAATTCGACAATTTTATTTTCATAATCGTTTATTTCATTTGGCAATAAATCCCACTTCCTTAAACCTGAATGACATCAAGCTTTTTAACCCCTTCAGGGGCGAAGTACTCTTGTAGCTAAAATATTGAAACAATTGATTGACACCAGGATTCACGAACGAATTTATCTTAAAATAAGTAAAAGCTTTTTATCATGTACTTTATATATTCAAAATTTGACTATAAAATTCTGGTGTCATTGTGGCATTTTGGGATTAAAATTAAGTGGTATATATAATATACCGGTGCCCTTCAAGGTGTTAAAAAAGCCTCAAGGCCCGTACAACAGGGAAGTACAGTCACGGATTTTAGATACATCTGAATAATTGAAGTTATGTTAGAAAGTTCTGTAACCGGGTTTGCCGTAAATTGCGTATCTTAGCAAGCATGGCTTAATTTAATTGCTCTAACTTTTTTGAGGGGGAAGTGGGGTGGGGACAAACATTTACATTTTCATTTAACGCCTTTATACCTAGCGTCGATGCTTTAATAAGATGAGAAAAAGTGCATTTCACACCACTTTTTTTTAAATAAAAATTTGGTGACACTAAATTTCTAAAAAAAAAAAAAAAGTTGTGTGAAATGCACTTTTTTCCCATTGTTAAACGTTTGCCTCCATGTTTATATGAATGTTGTTTGTGTAATGAATTAGTGTCTTTTTGGCAAGCTTCACTCGAAACAAATGTAAAAGACTCCTTTTGTGGTTGTTTTCCAGGGGAAACTTCCGCAATGAGGCTTAAAGTCAATAGTTGGATTTAATATCATATCACGTGTTTTCATACTTATTATATGAATAATAATATAATTGAATATGATTGAATATAATTGAATTGGTCATTTTGAAAAATGGTCAGTCAACGCCTATTTTTTCACAAAATAGGTTTTTAGTGAATTCTTATTCCGTAAACATCAATTCGTCGAATCCATATGAAAACGAGTCACATATCAATCTTCTAATGCCTTTTAGCTAATGTTTATATCCAGCGTTCACTTTGAAAACGGGCCGTATCCGAAAGATGGCTGAAAACCCCGAGACTTTAAGGATGCCTCGCCTCCATTCAGCCCATGTCCAACGAATAATCCTGCCTACCAAGGAAAAATCCCGATCAGTTACAAGAGAATCCAAGATATAAATTGCCTTAGAACCAGTTTTTTGCTTCTGTTGTAAAATTTCAAAAACTATAGACGACCCCTTTTCAAAATGACCGATTCAATTAACGCTCGTATTCACGAATAACTTCGACCGAGAGTTGAACCGAGGGTCCAGTAACCCCAGGTTGAGGTTTTCAACCGAGAGTTGAAAACTCGTATTCACCGTCTACTTCGGACGAAAAGTTACCCAACTCAGAGTTACTCGACCCCGGTTGAATAAAGCGTGCTAATTGGTTAAAAAAATCAGATGACGTTTTCGGTTTCGCGTTGAAGCTTTGTTTGTTTATATTATGGAAGAAAAGTGCCGGAAAAAAAAGGAAATTAAATGTAGTACTTATTTTATTTTTTACAAAATATATGCACAAAATAAAAACTTGTAATTACTAAATATGGAGATTAACTTATTTTAATTTCTTACAAAGTTTAATATTTTTTTTAACAATTTATTCAAATTTTATGTATTATTATTATTACTTTTAAACATATATGTGAGTTAAGAAAGGGATATGAAATGTGTTAATTGCTAAAGTAAATTTTATCAGTTTATTTTTCAAATAAAATTTGTCTTAGTAGCTAAACGAAAACTTGATTGGTTCAAAACGAAAATTTTATTTCAACAGCAATTATGTTGATTTCTATTATTAATAGCTATAATTAGTAATTAATTAAATAATTTCTAATTAAGAAAATATTAAAATGGAGAAAAAGGAAAAAATTCCAGAAAGTAGCCTCTAGTACTATTTTTATTTTGTCGAATCAATTTATATATTGAATGATATCCAGATGTATTGATTTGATTTTTTTATTTTCAGCAATCTAATTAAAATGATTAATTCTAATACAATTAGATAGTAATTAATATGCACATTGACAAAAACAACAACAACAAAAGAGTGGAAATAATATCAACAGAGCTTCAAAGAGCGCTTAAAAGGTGGTGTTTGTGATTCTAACAGTGCCCTGGCACCAGGCACCCAAGTTTTTCAGGAGCTCCAACGGCGCATTCAATTATCGCTTCCGATCGGTTAACAAACATTTTATTTTAACTAGTCGCTAAATAATAAACTCCAAACTTGTTTTTAGTTTAAACTGTCAACCATGGATATATTGCTACTTTATTAGATGTTATTTTAATGAACACTAATATTTAAAACCTTTTAAGGCTACTATATAAATTTTCATTCAACACAGAATCGAGTAAAGTCTTTTCTAAATAATGATAAATGAATTCTGTATACTATCTGGACATAAAACTGTGAAATATTACAAAAAGTTGATTTTTTTTTTTTTTTAATTGTAGCTTTTAGAAGCCCCTTTACCCCTTTTGTATAAGAATTTTTCCATTATCAGATTTACAAGTTCAAAGGTATTCACTTGACTGCCTTTGAATATTTTTTAATAAATTAGCCTAAGTAATTACAAAATATTTTTACATGCATAGACATCTATTTTTAGATCCAGTGCATCATTGAAAAAGATGTATTTATATAGAAAATTATACTTCATTTTCTATATTCTTTCTAGTTTTTAAATTTTATTTTTTTCACTCATTTAGATGTCACTTCATAGATTCAATTACAATTTTATTTATGGGAGAGAGAAAAAAAAAGATTTTTAAATATTTTTTTATGAATGAATGGCGATAGATTTCTAGACTAGATAGGGAAAATAATGATAGTTCGTAATCTGATAAAACAATCTGAATTTATTAACGATAATTTCAGATAATTTTATAGTACTGAATTTTAAGGAATATAATTTTTTTGAATGTGATTTAGTGAAGAAGAATAAGTGCCCCATTTGCCCCACCCTACCCATGCATCACTCTATCTTTCTTTCTTTCTTTCTTTTTTTTTTTTTTTTTTTTTTTTTTTTGGTCAGTGTTATAAGTTAATTAAAGTAAATTAAAACGTGACTCAAGATTCTATGTAAGATATAGAAATAAAAAGACAGTTTAAAGTATTAAAAATAGAATGTATGTAATCTCATATATATATATATATATATATATATTATCTGCAAACTTTTTAGCTGGTTTGTTTATATTTATACATACAACTCATATATTATATGTTTAATTATTTGCTTACATAAATATTCAAGATCATGAAGAGTAGAGTTTATTTACCTTAAAAAATTGTCAACATTACCTAAAGGGCTAATAAAACATTACTAAAATAACATATTTTGCATTTAAGGTTATTTATTTTTTTCAAATTTTCATTTAAAAAAAAAATAGGAATAGCGAATGTATTTTAACAGTAGCGAAATGACTCCTGTTTACATAAATGAAATTTCAGATATCAAACTAATTAGTATTTTCGATTTACCAACTAAAGTAAAAAAATTCAAGTTTCTTTTTTTTTTTTGGGGGGGGGGGGACATTTTTGTGAAAAGTAAAAGAAGTTATTTTTGTGAAATGTATTATATTTTTGAGAAAAACACATTTTGTAACAAAAGAGGAAATTCAGTTATTCAAATTCAACCAAGCATTTATTAAAAATAACTTCTTTAAGTCCTTCTGCTAAAGTTTTACTTTTTGGTGAATTTGTTTTGTTAGTAGATTACACATTTTAAAAGCTAACACAATAAAAATAATTAATGAAGAGTATGTTTTTGTGGAATTGAATTTTGTGAAGGGTCCTGTTTTATTAAAAGGAGTTTTGTGAAGGGCTTGTTTTATTAAAAGCAATTTTATGAAGGGCCCTGTTTTATTAAAAGCAATTTTATGAAGGGCCCCTTTTATGACATGGATTTTTGTGAAGGGGCCCTACATAGGCCCCAAATTTTGTCTGGATTGATCTTAGTATGTGTATATGTGAAAACATGATGGGAAAAGGGGGAGGGGATAAGTTTGGTTCTGTAAGTTTATTATGTACAGCTGTTATAACTTTTTATATACCGTACAATCAATGGTTTAGGTCATATCAATTCTGTCATGATAGACAAAATTGGAAGTGACAAAACGTTTATTTGAAGAGAAGCATTATTTTAAAACAAAGGTGTTTCTGGATTTTTTGCCTGGTGTTATTTTAAAAATGAACAATTTTTTATCAATGTATTTCAGCCCTTTACTTCTATTGTAATATTTTAAATTATATATAATTTTGAAATTAAAACACAGTTGAAACTTAAATGTAATTAAATAAATATTTCAAATTTCTCAAAAATTGGGAAATATAACGTAAAGCTCAAAAACAGAAATAACAATAGTATAGTGTTAATCAATGATAGAGTTGTTTAATTAATATAAACATATTCGTGATTTAAACAAAGAATAAACCTACTAAAAATCTTCAATAGATAAATACAACTCAGATGATATATTGTTTAGTTTAAAACCTCAATATCTAATTTATAGAGCTAATCTTATATTTATATAACAGATCGTACATAAATAATAATAGTGTATCTTTCACACAAGACACAAAATTTAACTTTTACCCATATTCTACGAGTACCAAAATCGAAAATCTACATTGAGTCGATGGATACTTGAACATAATCTAAGTATTTTTTACTTAAAGAAAAATGCAAATTAGTCTGATGTCTCAAATTTTAATTAGAACTTACGTACGACATTTATTTCGCTACTATTAAAATACATTCATAAATTATTTTTAAGATCAAAATTGCAAAAAGAAATGACCTTAAATGCAACAATTTTTATTTTAATAGCAATTTATCTACCATTAATGTAATGTTGACTATTTTTTATGGCAAATAAAATTCTTCGCGACCATGCTTATTTATATAAACAAACAATTGAACATAAAATATAGAGGATTTATATATAAATATAAACAAACCAGATAAAAAAAATTGAAGCTAATACATATATGTGAGATCACATACCTTTGCATATTGTTCTTTTGTTTTATAATAGTAATAAATTTCTATTATATCTTATACACAGACACTTGATTCAGTACGTAAGCTCGTAAGCCGCCATTATTGTAAAATGTGACTAGACTTGCTCTCTTGTCTTGTTTTTTGTTAACTACGCATGCTCGGTTGAAAAACCTGAACTTCAACCCTCTGTAAAGCCAGGTCCAGTAACTGACAGTAACTGAACCCAGCGTTAGATTTCGCCTTCAAACCGGTCCAGTCAGGTAGACGATGAATACCATTTTAGCTTTCGACCCGGGTTTTCGGCTTAACTCGGGGTCGAAGTTATTCGTGAATACGAGCGTAACACATTCACTGCTGGGTTAAAATTACCGGAATCTTATTTTATTTTGAAAGTTCGAATTCATACCATAAAATACTAATAGCAATATTTACTTTATTTATTTACAGACATTGCGTGATTACATAAAGAAAAAATTCTTCTTCCGAAATTTCCGGTACGAATTTGTAATTTTAGATTGAAAAACTACGGGTATACTCGTGGTTGGCGGTATCAGTATTTTCTTATACTTACACTTTTCTATTCTTCATAAGCCTTAGATGTAACATACTTTCTGAAATATCCTCTCCGTCAAATTTCTGCGGGTGCAATTAGTCTGTTATTATGTACAATTAGAAGTAATTTATTTAACATGTGTAATGAGATGTAATTTTTTAAATACAGGCATAAATCAGAATAATAATTCATCAGTTTTATTTTATTAGACGTTTATACCATTGGGCAATAAATTTCACTTTCTTAAACCCGAATGGCGTTAAGCAGTTTAAAAAATCACCAAAGTCAGTATAACATGAAAATACCGTTAGAGCTATCAGATACATGTTTCATAAATCAAGTTGTGGAAGAAAGTTTTGTAATCGGGTTTGCGCCAACTGCATATTTTAGCAAACGTGGATTAACACCAATTTACTTCCATTGCTGAAGCTTTTTTGCAGGGAGGGGGGAATAATTACATTTGAATTAAAATCTTTGCCTCACGTTTATATAACTGTTGCTTGTGTACTTAATTAGCACTTGTTGATCGAGTTTAACTCGAAACAAATGTAAAAGACTCCTTCTGAGGTTACATTTTAGGGGAAACTTCCGTAACAGGTCCCAAAGCCAATTGTCAGATTTAATATCATTAATATTACTCTCATACAGTTAAAACAATATTGTTGCTAGCATTACCCTTGTTTGACGTCATCCTTGACCGTATTTCTAAATGCAGAATATTAGCTATTTTTCAACATAAATAAATTTTTCATTTCGCATACCACATGCTATTATCAATAACGATCTTGTAAAGGTCATTTGGTGCTGCTTGCTTCCGTGTGGTGATTTATATTTTCTTATAACAAGAGGTAAACAGACCACTATCCTGCAATTTTATCATTTTATTGGCAAGTAATTCTATTGCATTAATGTTGAGAACTTATTTGAATTTTTGAACAACGTCATTTAAAAATAAATACATTCAATTTAATGTATATAGGGTAGATGTGCCAGTAATGGATCGCCTTCCAGTAATGGGCCACCTTCAACATTTTTGGTTTATAAAAAAATAACCAATAAAAATTCAGCTTTTTTAACACTTTCCAACCTAGTTGAAAAGTGTTTATGACTTCGGTTTGTCTGCCGTATGGCCGTCTGCCGTCTGTCCGTGTTCTAACTCCCGAAAATATGCTCGGATAGCCCTGCAATTTTTATATGTTGTTGCCGTTATCTATAGCATGTTCCCTATTTCAACTGAAGTGTGTAGCACTTATAGTTTTTCTACAGGAGCACTCAAAAGAATTCCGTTAAATTACGGTCTATGGGGAAAAATCATTTGCGGTTTATTTTAATAATGTTACACAATTTCAAAGACATTGTAATTGATATGTATCACTAAGGTGCATTACAAGAAGCTTAATATGGAATAGGGTGTGCATAGCACTTATAGTTACTTTACAGGGACAGCCAAAAGAATTCAGTTACATTACGTCTATAGAGAAAAATCGTTTGCGGTTTAATTAAATAATGATTCACTATTTTAAACGCATTGAAATTTATATATATCACTAAGGTGCTTACTACAGAATATTGTGTGTATAGCAGTCATCGTTCATTTACAGGGACACACAAAATAATTCTCTACTGTCTGTTAACAATAATTCCTGGAAGTGCGTTTTAAGTTACTGAACGCGATTTTAATTTTAACTCGCTTTTTGTCTATTACGTGGTGTGTATAAATTCTGTAGATCCTATACAGGGAAGCACAAAAGTTCTCGAACACATTTCCGTTTATTGACAGAAACTCCAGACGGAGAATTTTAAACTGTGCTACGCGTTTCCTAACTGAACTAAAATTCAGGATCCTATGTAGTATATATACAAATCTATTTATCCTATACAGGGCTGAATAAAAGTATTCGGATATTTTTCCGAATATTGTATATGTTGGAAATTTCTGAAATTATGTTTTTAAATATGTTATGCGTTTTCTAAATTGTTTACTTAGATGGTATCTTTTAGCTTATTAAACGGTATGATTTGTAAAATTATTTTGGAAGCGTCGGAAAGTGTTACATAATCTATGCTTGGCGCATGATTTTTCGTTCTTGTTTATTTCATTAATATATTTTCTTTAAATTCTAGTTTTAAATACAATAATAATATCAATAATCTATTACTTTTTGTGGGGTGTCCATTACTGGAATTTAGGGTGTTTTGATTTATTTCTGTTATTTACAATTAAATTTCGATTCACATTGGGAAATGTGACTAGGAGCATGGTTAAATATTGTTGGTAGATTAATATAATATTAAAAAATGTGGAATATAACAATTATAACTATTAATTAAAAATAATTTTAAAAGAAATTCCTTAAGGGTCTCCATTACTGGCACATCTACCCTATATATATATATATTAGGTAGCTTTCAATACAAAAAAGTATAAAGCTACCTATTGCAGCCGTTCGGAGGAAAGCAGTTTCGGAAAATTTCGATATATTTTCACCGATCATGACACCCAGACCCCAAAACCACCCTCCGTTCAAATGTTGATTTATATATACGAGGGTTGTAAATTAAATAGTGGCAACTTAACCTTGAAACTCGCAGAAGGGCGGGCATGCGCAAACAGGATATGGGAGCGGTGAGGTGGCGCTGTTGTCGATGTGTAGGCTGCAAAAAACAGCCTATCTGCTTTTAAGGGTAGTTGTTGTGTGGCGTTAAAGTGAGGAGTTTCTTTTCCATCGCTCTAAAGCATGTTTTCAAAAGATGATCAGCGGTCGTGGCTTAAAATCGAGGTTGCCTGTGGCAAAATGCAACAGAATGCTATCGAGGATTAGTGGAAGCCTGTGGCACAAATGCTTTACCGTATAGGACAGTAGCACGATGGGTTCAAGCATTTCGTTCGGGTCAGAATGAGACTGCGTATTTTCAACGCACAGGGCACGCAGTAGGGCGCTCGGTCGCTCACATCAACAATCAACACCTTGTCACTGGTCTACAACGACTTCCCGACATTTGGCAAAAGGTTATAAGCTTTGCTGGTGATTACATGGAAGGAATGTAATGCAATTGTACTTGTAAGTTCATTAAAAATTGATTTATACCTATGTTGCCATTACTTAATTTACAGCCCTCGTATATATATATATATATATATATATATATATATATATATATATATATATATATATATATATATATATATATATATATATATATAGCACATTATGTATTAAATGTATTCGTTCAGCAGACCCAGAATTCCGCACCATAATTAAACTAGGAATAAATAACAAACATAATGAATAAACAGATATAATCTGAACAAGAAAAAACCAAGAAAAACAACCAAAAAGCTGTGGCCTCATCAGCAGTGGTCACATTAAAAGCACAGCGATGTTTCCGACTAATTACAAGCACAACAAACTATTATACAGTAGTGGCAGTGGGTTTCGGCCAGAATGTCGTGCAGCATAAATCAAATGCATGAAACAAATGGAAGCATGTCACGAACATTCCCCCACCGGACACAACGCCACAAACAACAGCACGACTGAATACAAAACATATGCTTAACATACACTGAACCAACAATAGAATTATCTTACCCCCTCCTGAGCCACACAACCACAAAAACAATAAACAATAACCAAATCCAGTGATCCAAAATCTGTCCATGTAAGTTCCATGTCTATTGCCACAAAACTGCAAACATCCTTGTAAAACCGTCCTCGAAAGGCTTTAAGTTATACAAATCATTAATTGTCAATTACTTAGCAACTACTCAAAAATGAAGACTGTCTGTAAAACTAGTATATCTATTAATGAAACTCAAAGGAATGTTATTTTTATAATACAAGATACTGGTTAAATTAAAAAGTTCTTTAAGAAATAAATTTTTATTCGTACAGAGTTTATAGTAGCGAAAAATCTGACCTATGATAATATTAATGTAAATACGTTTATGTACATTCGAACACCAGTTAACTAATTGGTTAACTTCAAAACTGAAGCCATCCCGTTTATTGTAGATTGCAATGTTAATTCCATTAGAAATGTGTAATTTCAAATCAAGATAAACGGGATGGCTTCAGTTTTGAAGTTAACCAATTAGTTAACTGGTGTTCGAATGTACGTATTTACATTAATATTATCATAGGTCAGATTTTTCGCTACTATAAACTCTGTACGAATAAAAATTTATTTCTGATGGAATGCTACAGAGTGATCAATTAAATTATTTGAATTTAAGTCTGACTGCATAGGATTTACCACTATGTTGCTGTTTATTGATTAATATGAGTATTTTAAATTATCCGAGACGTATAGTATTTATTTTGCACCTATGACTCTAAGGATCTGATATGATAATTTATACTTAGAAAATTTTATTAGACAAATTATCAATTAATTATAGAAAAGAAAAAGTTGCGTTGTGAATTATTTTTGAAGTTCGGATCCTCTTTGAGCCAATTACAATCATCAAAGGTTACCTGCAGAGAGTTATGTAACATTAAATAAATAATGGCTTATTTTAAAACCTAGATTGTGAAAAAATTTCCTAAAAAAAAGAATTAATATTAATTCAATAAATTAAGTAAACAAATCGAAAACTGACTAAAATTAATTAAATATAAAATTGAGTTTATTTACAAGATAATTATAAGCATTTAATTAGAAAACAAACATAAATATTTAAAAAAAAAAACATATTCAATCCTAGTTGAGAACTGTATTCTCAACATTTATTTTCTGAGAATTACAGTTTATCTTACTGAATTAACAAATTCGATTTTGAAAGGCAGAGTTCCATACCTTAGAAGTATTTTTTTGATTAGCCTTTTTATGTTTAGATCGGGGTAGGATCTTCATACACACGTAAGTTCGTATTATTAAAAGAATATAGCTTAATTAAATAAAATGGAACAATGGTGAAGGAAGATTGTTTGTTACCTTATATTACTAGATAACGTTGACAGCAGGAGGTGATGGCTGACGCGTTTGAGCTTTTTCTTAGCGCGTACATTTCCATCTATTGGCACACACACTCAAAATCTGTTTTTAGTTAGAGAGCAGTCAACCTTCTACTTTTCCATCTTTTTTTTTAATCTGAACTCTCAAAAAAATCACATTCTTTTCGTGGAGAAAAAAAAAAGGATGGAATCATTTTTCCCTTTTCATATAAAATTAAGGCCTTATACATTTTAACTTCTTGAAAATTTGCATGTTTCGGCCATACCTCTGATTTTAGAGAGATGACCATTGGCAGGCGGGAGAAATTTGGTACTCCCCTTGAGTGTTTCATAGGCCAGTCGGTACAATAGCGATTCCTCTTGACGCCGTGCTGTGTCTGGGAGGTAAATATGCTTTGACTTGGGAGGTCTTCGTGCGTATTTAAGCTCTCATAAATAAATGTGTCATATTATTGTTCTGACAATTTTCTCCATGACATTTTTATTAGGTGTAGTTAAATCATTCGTGGGAACGGAAAAACAAATATTTTCTTGACTGCCGTGGTTCACTTTGTTCCACAATTATCTACCTGTATGCGCTGATCCTAAAATGGATCTTTAATTTGTATTGTTCACTGTTCACTGATTAAAATGATACCAAATACTCTGCTAATATGCAGAAAAAAAACCAAATACTTTTTTTTTATAGTGTGTGCTAGTTTAGATCTAGATGGTGGTATTTCTCACCATCATATCTTCCCCCTACATTAGGAAAAAAAAGTCACAGTATCTTTTTTTTTTTTTTTTTTTTTTTTTTAAACATATATGTAGCCACAAGGTACTTGATGAAAGTGCATCGTAGTATTGTATTGAAGATCAAAACTGAAAATGTTCGAATAGAATAGTCTAGGAACGTGGGATTGTAGTTCCGAATGAATGAAATTAGCAAAACCAGAAAAAGTTCTCCACATTTTTTAAATAAAGCGTATTCAAAAGTTCACTGTTGAAGAATCTGATGAAAGACATGACTTCTTCAGCAAGTTATCATGTGTAGTTGGTTTTAATTTCCATTGTTCCAAAAAAATTTATTAAAATTTTAAGTTTTAATAGGTCCAAATCCAAATAAAGCATGAAAATTTGAATAAGCCAAATAATAAAATAAAATGCCCGAGAGAGGAAAGAAAAAAAATTAATTTTCTTTTCCATTCTTATATTTTAGTTATTACATACATATAAATTGGCAAATCTTTTATTTTAATTATTACAGGCTAATTAGGTACCCATACGTTGAAACACAATATACAGAATCATTTAAAACAAATACTCAATATAATCAGTAAACTGTATGCATTGTATAATTAATACCATACATTAAAAATATATATATATATATATTATATCAAAAACATAGAGAGAAAATAGATATACATAATCTCACGTGAAATGTCTCTCTTGAGCAAAAAGGCAAACATCTTTATTTTATTTTATATAATATACATAAAGAAAATGTTATGTGAAAAAAAATCTTATCATTCTTACTAAAACAATTTTGTTTTGGGATCTTATAAAAGGATGACTTTTCTGAATGAAAGATATTTTCAATAATAATATATTTTCATAAAAGAAACAGGTCTAAAAATGAATTTTCTTCTTTCCTTTGCTACCAAAATTTTAACTATCCATTGGTAAAATCAAAACAAGTACAATTTCACTGCCCGGCTCCTAGAATGAACAAGGTTGAAAGAGAACGAAGAAAAGAAAAAGAAGAAAAAATCTCCTCTCTTTCCTATCGATCCATCAAAGTGCTAAGGGGAAGGATTTCGAATGACAGCTACTGAGCTCACCTGTGGAAAAATGACCCCCTTTTTTTTTTACTTTCGTATCCAGGTGTACACAAGGGAAGATTTGCGAAATGCATGTACTAGCGATCGTTGCTATCCCTCAGGTGTATGATTACTAAACTCCTGGATTTTCGACTCTACAAAAAGGGGTTACAGTGAAATGAGTTGATTGCACGTGAAATTTGTGAAATGTAGTCATCGCGAATTACGGCTGTTCTTTTTTTTTTTTTTTTTTTATAAAAATTATACTGAGTGGTTATCAAAAAAGTCGTGTATACCCGGCTTGGATTGATTATATATATAACCAGGGTATGTAATAATTAAATCTGTATATCTGCTTAATTACAGAAAATAGTTTCCATAAAAAAAAAATCGGTACACGTGGTAACGTGGTCAAATCCGTTTGCATCGCACTATCTTCTCGTCAATTTATATATTTATTTAATTATTTATATTATGTATATAAAACTTAATGTATTATAATATTATTATTATTTTTTTTTATAATAAGTGATTTTGTAGCTACGATTTAAGTTAGCGAGAACAAGCATTGCTTTGCACAAACGAAAATGTGCATGCAAATGCAAGAGTAAAGTGTTTATTTAATTATTTATTCTTCTGCCTATTATTATTTTTAAATATATTAACGTGTAAATATACATATTTAACCCTCTGAGCGTTTTGAAAAAGGGTAAAATTGTAATGTTGTTTTCACTGCATTTTGTTTTAAATGCTAAAATAATATGATTCTGTCAGCATTATAAATAAAACTTAATTACAAATATGAATGTAACCCTTGAGAGTATTAATCATTCTTCAATGTTTTGAAAATTCATTAAATCTATAGAATTATATTACCTTAAACATTGCATACATTGCAGTGAAACCTGGAGCTTAGTGAACGGAATATTACGTTCTACACGCTTAGAGGGTTAAGGAATGGAAAGCGAGCGTTCGCTTTTCTTTTCTCTTATTTTTTTTTATAAAATATTACATATAATAGTTAGAGAAAAAAAAAAGATTAAACAAATTCTTTTTTTTTGTAAAGTTTGGAAATTTAGTTAATTAGAAATATCTCAGCTAAATGCATTATTAGATGCTCTGCGCAGATAGTCTCAATTTCGCCTGCGAAAACGAGACTTTAACATCCAATAAATTGCTGAAATGATCATTGACATGTATACAACACCTATTATTATTATTTTTTTTTTAGTATGGAATAAATTACCTAAATATTTAAAGTATAAATTAAACATCCAATTTATGTTTTGTAATAATTGAAACGTTCAATGGTATTTTTAATTTTAATTTTTTTTGTAATTAAATTATCTGAAATGTTAATCCTTAGGGACAACTAATAATTTTTTTTACTTGTTTGTTTTATAATATGAAATCGTACAATTATTCTAAAATTAAAATTGAAACGCGTTGTTCTAACCAAGTTATAGATTATATCATAAATATTAAACTAAAATTATTTTGTAAATTTTGACCAATTTTTTTTATTATAATAATTCAAGTGGATTCGTCAATCCGTGGCTTTAAGCAAAGGACGAATTGTTATAAATATTGGTCAATATAAAATGTTGTATTATTATTATTTATATTTGTGTCGCCGAGTGAATAGATGTTGACTTGTAATTTTAAATCGATTAGTTATATGTTTTGTGCTACATATAAAGACTTTTATTTTCACTTTTAGTAGAGGGGGTAAAGTTATATATTAAAAATTTTTTGTTTTGTTATATAAATTAGTATAAAATGGGTTTGAAAGGGAGACACCATGGCAAGGCTGCCTCTGTTTTTATTTTTACCGTAATTATTATTATTTTTTATTTATTTAACGTGCATGTTTGTTCATAACTCCCTCTGACGAGCCAAATCCCTCAGTAGTACACTGTGTAGCAAAGAAAAAAAAACTTGCAGTATCCTCCCTAAACGATCATTTTTTTTTAATAGTAACCTGTCCTCAATGTACTGTAAATAAACAATAATGGAATATTATAAAATGTGTACTAAACTAAAGAAAAATAAGACATCTATAAACAATAAAAAATTAAAATAAATATATACATATCGCCTTGATAGCAATAAAAGAGAAAAAAAAATTTCTCGCTTCCCTATCTAGGAATTTATGTGTATAGTCTGTGATTCCACTTTCGTTGGTGAAAACAACTTATTTATATGGTGTTTAATAGTCGCTTTATCTGGGAATGCAATTTCCTTTAATAGGTAATTGTTATTCCTAAGCTTCCTTACCACCTCAAATGGTCCCAAGAATTTTGGCTGAAGTACGCCTGGTTTACCCACGACTTTTAAGTAGCAATCTTGTCCCGTTTGTAGAAATTTTACTTTTTGGACTGGGGTACTGTCGATGTACTCTGCCATAATTTTTTCTTTTGTAAAACTAGTTTCTTTATTTCCTCAATATGTTGGACTCTAATTTTAACATAGGTTTTGACAATTATGTCTTGGTCGGGCAAGTGTATGGAAAAAGGGGTTCTTACTTCCCTACCAAAAAATAGAAGTGCCGGAGAAAAACCCGTAGCTCTGTGCGGTGTGCTGTTATAATTAATTTAAAAAAAATCAATCCTGGTATCCCATTCCAGAGAGTTTTTACACATGGCAACAATTGAATTTTTTAATATTTTATTAGATATCTCACAGAGCCCATTACTGCGTGGATTATTCACGGACGTAAAATCTAGGTCTATGTTAAGAGAATCCATGTATTCTTTGAATAAATCGGAGTGAAAATACTGGCCATTATCCAATTTTATGGATCACGCCAATCCGAAATTACTAAAATAACGATTCAATACATTTAGAAGTGTTTGTGATTCACAATTGTGAACCGGTACAGCCTCCAAGAATCTTGATGTGGAATCAATAATCATAAATACAAATTTATTTTTGCGTAGCGTCATTGGAAGCAAACCAATTAAATCTATATGCAAAACTGATCCGATTTCTTTATCTTTGATTATTTTTTGTGTGGGAACTTTAATAGTTTGATGTTGTTTAGTCGTGTTACATGGTATACATTTAGTACAATAATTCTTTACATCCCTGTACATCCCGTGGCAGTAGAATCTAGCTTTTATTATTTGATAAGTTTTAAAAAATCCGAAATGTGGTTTATGAGCTTCCTGTATTATTTCAGCTTTAAGTTTATCCGGAGCAATTAATAGTTCATTTGTATCAGAGCCTGGCTTTAATATTAATATTTCTTTTTGATTGAGAGTGAATTTCTTAGTGGTTTTGTTTTGTTTGTCAGTTTTAATTTTGTTTATTATTTTATTCAATTTTTCGTCTTTTAATTGTTGTAGTTTAATGTTTTCATCTGATAGAGCTTTGTTTACCGTAAACAATGAATTTTGCAATTTTTCTCTTGAAATTATATTATTAATGTTCCTCGAAACATAATCAGCATGATTTTTAGATCCCTCGATATGCTGAAAAGAGTAATTAAAAGGGGACAAATTGTCCAACCACCTTGCTACAATGTCTGGTTGCTTTTCCAAATTTAAAAAATACGTTAGCGCTTTGGAGTCTGTATCAATATTAAATTTTCTCCCTGCGAGAATATGCTTGAAATACATCACCGCTTCATGAACCGCCAGTAGTTCGAGTTTGAAACTGGGGTAGTTCTTTTCGGGATCCCTTAATTTTCGCCCAAAATGTTCAATTGGCAGCTGTTCTCCGTCGTATTCCTGTGCTAAAATTCCAGAAATAGCTGTTTTAGAAGCGTCTGTGATTAAAATGAAATCTTTTGAGAAATCCGGGGGTTTTAATGTGGGATTTTTAGCTATCGCTGCTTGGATTTCTTTGAAAGCATTTTCTTCTATGTCAGACCATTTAAATTTCGCTTTGTCTTTAGTAAGATTAATTAATGGGTCAACTATTTTAGAATAGTCTTTAATAAGCGATCTAAAATAATTCGAAAGACCAAGTAGAGATTTAACTCCCTTCTTATTTTTAGGTTTAACTAAATTTTGAATATTATCTATGTTTCTTTTTGAAGTAGAGTATCCTTCGCTGTTTAGGGTGAAACCGAGAAATTCGATTTCTGACATACAGACTTGTATTTTAGTAGGCTCAATAGTTAAATTATTTTCAATAAAAACTTTAAGGACTTTGTCTAACAGATCTAACATTTCTTCGAGTGAGTCGGCTGCTAGGATCACATCGTCAATAAAATACGCGACTTGATCTTCATTAAAGTGGCCCAACACTTTATCAATTAATTCTGCAAACACCGCAGTACTGAGGCGCGTTCCGAAAGGCAATCTTAAAAAGGTGAATTTACCGTGCTCCGTTATGAAAGCTAATTTTTCAGTGTCTTCTTCACGTAAATTTATTTGGAAAAACGCACTGTGTAGATCCAGTACTGTATAATATATTTTTCCACTCATTCTCCGCAGAATCTCTTTAATTTCGGGTATGGGGTACGCATAATTTTGAAGTATTTGATTTAAAAGTCTATAATCGACCGCCATACGATATTTAACTTCATTAGCCTGTTCGTTTTTCTGCAAAGATTTTTTTTAACGAAAATAACAGGGAAAGCGTAATCAGAGTTGGATTTACGAATGATATTTGCTCTCAAAAGTTTTTCAATTTCTTTTTTAGCATACTCTTTAACATTGTGTGCAGTTTTGTATGGTTTAGTCTGCAGAGGATAATTATGTATTAAATTAAATCTTGGGACGACTAATGAAGATTGTCCGAGTGTATCGTAATTCTTAGAAAAGGCATGTGCATTATTTAGAAGTATTTTTTTTAATTTTTCTGCTGTGTTCGAGTCTAAATGTTGTAAATTAAAGTCGTCTGATCTAAGTTCTGCTTTTCTCCGTTCACGAACTTGCTCTAAATTCAGATTATTAATGTGCACTACCTGCTTCGTTACTTCCTTACCCTCAGTGTCAACTGATTTTATTTCAAAATGTTTAGAAATTTTGCCAATGTTCATTCCCTTTGTTAAGATTAATTTTTGTTGTGATTTGTTAGTGATTATTATATGAATTTTATTATCCTTGGCAATTTCATGAATTGATGTTTTATAATGAATTTTCATATGATGTTTAATCGTTTCCAAGAGTATTGTATTTGTAGTCGCGAATTTATCTGGATCTAATAGTAATGCAACAATTTTTTTTTCGCCTGGTAGTAACTCCGTTGTCTGTGTTAGTTTTGCTGTAACAAAATTTTTGTGCGATATGCGTTTTTTTTTCTTTTTGCGTATTGTTTCTTTATTTTGATTCTCATTAGAGTTAGCAGTTAAGTTACTTATCAGACTTTGAGGTTCATTTTCTAGAAATTGAAGTGCAATGTTTTTGTTTTTTAATTTCATGGTTTTATCTTCAAAATCTAGGATAATATTGTTTGTTTTGAGGAAATCGAATCCCAATAGCATATTGTAGTTCCGACCAAAATCTTGAGTTGTAACATAGAATGCCCCCGATACAGAAACGTTTTCCAATTTGAAAGTTAATTTAATGCATTGCTTAAAAGAGATTGTCGAATTTGTTAATGTTTGAATTTTTACCTGGTTACAGAGATTTTTATATTTTACGTGTGCATTCTTTAATTGTTCGAACAATATAGGTGATGCCAAAGTTACTGCCGCCCCACTGTCTGTCAAAGCATTAATCTTAACACCATTAATTTCAAAAGTAATAATCGGAAGTTGAGAATTGTCATTACTTTTGACACTAGCAATAATTTTGTTATTTTTTTAGACCCGCAGTGAGACTTACGCGGGTGCCTTGTATTTGAGAATGTAAGTCCCGACTTTAGTTTCCTTTATTGTTACTAGAATTCTGATCATGATCTTTATCTTGTTTATTGTTTTCAAATGTCTGCTGTGAATTATTTTTTTTGTATAATCATGTTTTTTATAATTATTTTGCTTGTAGCCCCCTCTATGCCCTCTATAATTTCTTCGCTGGTCATATGATCTCTCTTCGTTGAAATTGCCTCCATAATTTCCGAAACTGGGATATGATATCGGCATAAATTGTTGGTGGGGTGGGGTTGGTGCATAGTACATGTACTGAGGAGCAGAATATTGCATAGGGTTGAAGTTTTGGTGCGTGTAATTTGGAGTTTGCTGAAAGTTTCCCTGAGCTTGTTGGTTTCCGCCTTGATAAAAATTTGGTTTTTCGATTTGAATAGTCTCAGGAATTTTTTTATTTTCGTCCACATAATGACTGCTGTTTTGTTCGTTGCCCTTGTAAAACCAACAATGTGGGTTCGTATGGGATGTGGATTTACAGTACTTGCAAAACCTAGTTGTATCATTGTTAGTGGCATTTACCTTTAATTTTATGTTATTTAATTCCGCGGTTAATAATTTTATATTCTCTGCACTTTCTACATTGAGTTTAAGCAGTTCATTTAACAAATCAGAATCTTTAGTTTTGTAAATGTTGTTGATGTCCTTTAGATTGACATGTGAATAAGCCTCCTCTAATTTTAAAGCTATGTTGCACGCTGTTTTAAAGTCCGGCGGAGAGTGTTTTCTTACTTCCAGACTTAAATCACTACGAATTGATTCCAAAAACTGAGATAATTTGATCATTTCCATGAATGTAGAGCTGTTGTTAGCTCCTATATCTTGCCCACTTTTTTTTAGATAAAGGTCTGCTGCCGCATTAAATTCTAATATAAATTCGTTCATGTTTTGTTCCGGTTTTTGTTTCAGATTGCAATATTTCTTTTGCGCTTCTAGAAATGTGGTTTTGGGTTCGAATAATTGTTTTAACTTTGTTTTAAAGGTTTCTAAGTTCTGTTCAACGAACAAATTTTGATCCCTCATCAATTTATCTTTAGCAGGTCCTACAATTTTTGCCTTTAATATAGTTAATTTAGAATCATTATTCAATTCAGTTTTATTGATGAGATTGTCAAATTGTAAGAAAAAATGGTTAATATTTGCTTCCTTTTTTCCATCATAGTATGGAATCAGATTAATTAGGCTATCTGCATTTGGGGTGTCCATTGTAGTAATTTTAGGAGTAGCTTTTTCGGAATTTATAATTTTCTTCTCTTTCTTTTTTTTCTTCTTATTATTATTCTTATTATTACAAATAAGATTAGTTTCTACAGTTTGATTATTTAATTCGCGTAATTGTTGTCTAGTTTTGACACCAGTATCTATTCTACTAATTCTTTGACTTTTACGCTTATTCATCCAATTAAAGTACAAAAATCATAAAATAGAGAGAGAGCAAAAAAAAAATTGTTTAACATAAAATAAAAGATACCCAATGGTGAATTGTTATGCACTGTTCGAGAAATTACTTATATATATATATTGTTATTATTATTATTATTATTTTTTACAACAGTTGTTGAAAACAAGTATATATAATATATGTCATTTCAATATTTGAGCATTATTATGTATTTATTTTATATTTGCTGCTGTTGCAGTATATGTAACACAAGTCATATTTTCAATTATTTTGTTAATACAAATCAATCCAATAACACTTATTATTATTTAATATATCATTATATATTTAGTGAGGTACCCAAAAAGAATTGCCAAGTATATGCATGTTACAGAGTGTATATGAAGATTCCCCAATGAATGCTTAATTTTTTTTTATTAGTTGTTGAAAAGAGGAAAAAAAATTTTTCAAAAGAATTTTAAAATTAAGAACATTTATGTTAGAAAAAAAATTTTTTTTTTCAGTCTTAATATTGCATATATATTTTTATATTTAAAAAAAATTATACAATAACCTAAAGTTCTATTTCTAAAATTAAATTAATATATTAAAATAATTTAGAAAGAGGTAACGGTACCACTTCTAATTCTGTAAACCCTATGATGGAATGCTACAGAGTGATCAATTAAATTATTTGAATTTAAGTCTGACTGCATAGGATTTACCACTATGTTGCTGTTTATTGATTAATATGAGTATTTTAAATTATCCGAGACGTATAGTATTTATTTTGCACCTATGACTCTAAGGATCTGATATGATAATTTATACTTAGAAAATTTTATTAGACAAATTATCAATTAATTATAGAAAAGAAAAAGTTGCGTTGTGAATTATTTTTGAAGTTCGGATCCTCTTTGAGCCAATTACAATCATCAAAGGTTACCTGCAGAGAGTTATGTAACATTAAATAAATAATGGCTTATTTTAAAACCTAGATTGTAATATTAAAGAAAACATTTCCTAAAAAAAAAGAATTAATATTAATTCAATAAATTAAGTAAACAAAAGGAAAACTGACTAAAATTAATTGAATATAAAATTGAGTTTATTTACAGGATAATTATAAGCATTTAATTAGAAAACAAACATAAATGTTTAAAAAAAAACATATTCAACCCTAATTGAGAACTGTATTCTCAACATTTATTTTCTGAGAATTACAGTTTATCTTACTGAATTAACAAATTCGATTTTGAAAGGCAGAGTTCCATACCCTAGAAGTATTTTTTTTATTAGCCTTTTTATGTTTAGATCGGGGTAGGATCTTCATACACACGTAAGTTCGTATTATTAAAAGAATATAGCTTAATTAAATAAAATGGAACAATGGTGAAGGAAGATTGTTTGTTACCTTATATTACTAGATAACGTTGACAGCAGGAGGTGATGGCTGACGCGTTTTCGCTTTTTCTTAGCGCATACATTTCCATCTATTGGCACACACACTCAAAATCTGTTTTTAGTTAGAGAGCAGTCAACCTTCTACTTTTCCATCTTTTTTTTAATCTGAACTCTCAAAAAAATCACATTCTTTTCGTGGAGAAAAAAAAAGGATGGAATCATTTTTCCCTTTTCACATAAAATTAAGGCCTTATACATTTTAACTTCTTGAAAATTTGCATGTTTCGGCCATACCTCTGATTTTAGAGAGATGACCATTGGCAGGCGGGAGAAATTTGGTACTCCCCTTGAGTGTTTCATAGGCCAGTCGGTACAATAGCGATTCCTCTTGATGCCGTGCTGTGTCTGGGAGGTAAAGATGCGTTGACTTGGGAGGTCTTCGTGCCTATTTAAGCTCTCATAAATAAATGTGTCATATTATTGTTCTGACAATTTTCTCCATGACATTTTTATTAGGTGTAGTTAAATCATTCGTGGGAACGGAAAAACAAATATTTTCTTGACTGCCGTGGTTCACTTTGTTCCACAATTATCTACCTGTATGCGCTGATCCTAAAATGGATCTTTAATTTGTATTGTTCACTGTTCACTGATTAAAATGATACCAAATACTCTGCTAATATGCAGAAAAAAAACCAAATACTTTTTTTTTATAGTGTGTGCTAGTTTAGATCTAGATGGTGGTATTTCTCACCATCAATTTCTTAAAGAACTTTTTAATTTAACCAGTATCTTGTAATATAAAAATAACATTCCTTTGAGTTTCATTAATAGATATACTAATCTTGATTTGAAAATACACATTTCTAATGGAATTAACATTGCAATCTACAATAAACGGGATGGCTTCAGTTTTGAATTTAACCAATTAGTTAACTGGTGTTCGAATGTACATAAACGTATTTACATTAATATTATCATAGGTCAGATTTTTCGCTACTATAAACTCTGTACGAATAAAAATTTATTTCTTAAAGAACTTTTTAATTTAACCAGTATCTTGTATTATAAAAATAACATTCCTTTGAGTTTCATTAATAGATATAATAGTTTTACAGACAGTCTTCATTTTTGAGTAGTTGCTACGTAATTGACAATTAATGATTTGTATAGCTTAAAGCCTTTCGAGGACGGTTTTACAAGGATGTTTGCAGTTTTGTGGCAATAGACATGGAACGTACATGGACAGATTTTTGATCACTGGATTTGGTTATTGTTTATTGTTTTTGTGGTTGTGTGGCTCAAGAGGGGGTAAGATAATTCTATTGTTGGTTCAGTGTATATTAAGCATACGTTTTGTATTCAGTCGTGCTGTTGTTTGTGGCGTTGGGTCCGGTGGGGGAATGTTCGTGACATGCTTTCATTTGTTTTCATGCATTTGATTTATGCTTCACGACATTCTGGCCGAAACTCACTGCCACAACTGTATAATAGTTTGTTGTGCTTGTAATTAGTCGGAAACATCGCTGTGCTTTTTAATGTGACCACTGCTGATGAGGCCACAGCTTTTTGGTTGTTTTTCTTGGTTTTTTCTTGTTCAGATTATATTTGTTTATTTTTTATGTTTGTTATTTATTCCTAGTTTAATTATGGTGCGGAATTCTGGGTCTGAAGAATACATTTAATACATAATGTGCTATATTTAATCTGTGCGATCAATTGCAGCTATAGCGCTTATCGCATGGATTTTACTTTTATTTTTATTTTTATTTTAGTTTATTTTTAATCTTTATTGAGCATATATATATATATATATATATATATATCTGACCTATGTCATACGATAACGCTCGTATTTATAAATCAATTTTGATGAAACTAATTGTGTGTATTAAGCTCACCAATGTCTCGACCGAGTTCGTTGGCCAGCTTGGTCCGCCATTTTGTTTTAAGATGGCGGCCACTTAAAAATTTAAAACTAAAATAAATATACAAAAATTTAAAAATTCAAATTTATTTTTTAACTAAGTGTTAGGCCTTGATACGAGGATTCCAGAGCATTTTTTGGTTTACCTCTATCTTAAAAAATGGCTGAGATAGAGCAGTTTGAAATTCTAGGATGGCTGACATTTTGAAACAAAACAGCACCTTAACGCGATTACTCGCAAATTATTTTCTTTCATTGTTATAATAATTTTCCCAATCAGACGCATAAAACTATATATTCATATCCGTTTGCGCCAAATTCTCGCTAAAATTGGCGACATTTGGCGAAATATCGCCAAATTTTGCGACCAAAATAAGTTTTCATAAATGAAGTCAATTTGGCTATTGCTCAATAATTTGGCGAATTTCTTATTCAAATTCAGTATTAACGAATCTTTTGTAACCGTTTCTTTGCATTTTAACTTGCTGTTTTCGTGTAACATTAGCTAAAATTTTAAAACGAAGATATAGGAAAGCTACCTTTTCCTCCCGGTACAGGCCGGAAGGACTTTTTGTTAGTTCGTTTTACCTTATCTACTTATATTATATTCGGAAGGTGCGGTACAGCAATGGGGTAGTGTGAGTGTTTCACATCAGGCCTAGGACCCGGTTCCCTTTTGGGATTCCGGCAACGAAGCTGTGGCTCATTCTCGCTATCCGCCCAAGTGTGAACCTAGTGGCCCTTTTATAAGGTGCCACTAATGTCGCTTCGACCTATGTCATCAACCCACTTGGGAAAGAGAGTTTGAAGTGCAGGTAGGCGTACGCCCCCGCTTCGCTCTCCGGCCGAAGAGCATCACCTAGAGGGTCCCCGGGTAAACTGGAACCCTCCTGGTCGTGTCTCGCATGGGCTCTTCAAGAGCCTGGAATCGGCGGATGATGCACGACTGCCTTCGGCAGCCGCGACCTCTGTCTTACCTTATCTACTTGCTCATATATATTTTAGTTTTTCTACTACATTTTTCAGTACTATTATTCTAACATGTATGGGTTATTTTTCAAATGATATATTATAATACGAGCAAATCTTGTGTGTGTGTGTCTGGTTATATATGCACATTTTATCTTAAAAACGGCTTTAACGATTTTGACGAAATTTTGTATCCTACTGTTTCGGAGCACCAGAAAACCATTGGGCTAGGTCACATGTTTGAGAAAATTCGATTAGTGGGTCATTTTGGGCCCCCATGGTACAGGGTCAAGATAATTGTATTAAAAAAACAGTTCAAACGATTTTGACTAAATTGTGTATCCTACCCTTTTCGGGCACGAGAAGACTATTAAGCTGGGTCACATGTTTGAGAACTTGCGATTAGTCGGTCATTTTTGGGTCAACGCGGGTCGAGTTAATCTTATCTAAAAATTGGCTCTAACGATTTTGATTAAATTTTGTATCCTACGAGTTTTGGGAACGAGAAAATCATTGGGTTAGGTCATATGTCCGAGAAAATTCGATTAGTGGGGCATTTTTGTGTCACTGTGGGTCAACCTAATTTCATTTAAAAAAGGCTCAGTCTATTTAGATTAAATTTTGCATTCTATGGTTTTTGGGCACAAGAAGACTGTTGGGCTAGGTCACATGTTCCAGAAAATTCGATTAGTGGGTCATTTTGGTCTTAGGTCATTATGGGGAAGCTATTTTTATCTTAAAAACAACTCAGAGGATTTGAACTAAATTTAGTATCCTACAGTTTTAGGGAACGAGAAGACTATTGGGCTAGGTCACATGCTCGAGAAATTTGGATTAGTGGGTCATTTTGGTCATGGGTCATTATGGGCAAGCTATTTTTATCTTAAAAACGACTCAGACGATTTGAACTAAATTTTGTATCCTATGGTTTTTGGGCACGAGAAAATCATTGAGCTAGTTCACATACACGAGAAAATCCGATTAGTGGGTCATTTTTGGGTCACTGTGGGTGAAGCTAATTTTATCTAAAAACGGCTCAGACTATTTTGACTAAATTTTATATCCTACGGGTTTCGGGCACGAGAAGACAATTGGGCTTGGTTACATGTTCGAGAAAATTAGATTAGCGGGTCATTTTTGTCATGCGTCATGATATTTGAACTCAAAGCTAATTTTGACCGAACATAGCTTGGTCTTCCTTGCTCTTTTTTTATTTCTATTCCCCCCATTTGTGTACAATGTTTCTGTGTTGTCTTTTTAACGGTCATATATATATACATATATGTGGCATTTTGACTAAGCTGAGTTAGTACCAGATGTAATTTTCCATGTGAAAAGGGTAGTCCGTTAAAGAACTAATATATTGCAGTCGATTTTCATGATCATGGCGAAGTAGTGAGAAAAGACACCAGAACAGTTTCTCCAGTAAAGTCCAGCCAATTTCCAGATAATTAGTTTATTTAGAATAAGAGAGATGTAGCACAATTCCCACAGGTATAAAATTTATAGCCTCGGGCTTCACGATGGTTCACTTCATTGATTTAAAGATGTTAAATGGCCAGATGAATATTCTATGCGTCGATAAACACCAGAGTAGTATACGTACCACTTCCGTCTACACAATGGAAGGGGGCGTGTCCCACCTGTCAATCAAAAGGGGGCGTGTCCGAACACGTACTCTTTGACGAGGGGTGAATTTTTTTCCCGTGCTGTGAGAGGGGGGGGTGAAATTTTTTCCCCGTGCTGTTAGAGGGGGGGGGGTGAATTTTTTCCCCCGTGCTGTTAGAGGGGGGGTTGTTATTTATTGCGTACTGTTGAACGGGGGTCTGGGGGGTGAATTTTTTTTCCCGTGCTGTTAGAGGGGGGTGAATTTTTTCCCCCGTACTGTTAGAGGGGTGTTATTTATTGCGAACTGTTGAACTGCTTGTCAATCGAATGGAAAGGGGGTGGAAGTGGGGGAGGCATTCTGCTATAAGAGGGGTTAATAATGATTTTTTGTTTTTTAATTGATGACGTCATCCAAGATGGCGTCACGCGATTTTTCGTATAGGATAACGGTTGCTGACGAATTAAAATAATTAAGAGTATAATTAATTTAGGTGTGATTAATATTCATTAAAAGCAATTTTCTAATAGGATTGATAGGTGATATGAATTAACTAAAAATATAATTATTTTTAAACTGATTATTTTTCAACTGGTTTTTTTAATTAAATTTAACTGAAAGTAAAGTTTAATGACCTTTTTTCTTTTAAGTATATTTTTTTAGAATATTTCTGTATCATGTGATATAGACAAGATGGTTTATGTTCGAACATGAATGTGTCGTCATGTAATGATTGCACCCTAGACATACAATTACGAGGTCCGATTCAAAAGTTGAGTTGTTTAAATGGGTTAAAAATGTGTTTAGCTGTAATCAAATGTTGAGTTGAGTTGTTTTTATATTGATTGACTGCAACCGTTTTAGCAAAAAGTTTGTTTTTCTACTGTTGGCATCATTAGAATTTGCCAGTTGCTCAGATTTTTCTGTTGAATCGTTAGCTGACTTTGTTAGTTTGACTTCGCTTTTAGTTTAGTTTTTTTGCTTTGCGCCATGGAAGACGGACTTAATTTTCAGAATGGAGATAACAAAAGCAAGCGTAAACTTGTTGAAATTAAAGAAAGTAACAAGAAAACGAAGAACAATCAAACTCCGGTAAGTTTTTTAATACTTTAAAAAAAATTATACTTTTCATTTCATTATTAAATTTTTAATTGTTTTTTTTATTTTTATTTATTTTTGTCTCTCTTTATTTCTTTTTAGGTTCAATTATTTCTAGAAAAAGTGAAATGGCATGATTCAAAGGATATGAAATACTTAGGTGGAGAAAACTTTCTTTCCGTGAATTATTTTCTGGGACAAACTCGAGTTCACATTAGACGATATGTTGTTGATCCCGAAGGTGAATTACAGCCTACTAAAGATGGCGTATCTTTAACTCCCAAAGTTTGGCAATCCTTGTGTCGTGAAATCAAGACTGTATTAAATCATAAACCTTCGGAAAAGATCACCGTTATCGAAACAGATTTGTGCATTTCAAAGCAAGTGAAAGATGGTGTGGAACTTTACGTTTTCCAAACACTTTTCCAAAGGAAAAATATGAGTCTCCAATTCGTGCCTGAGCATGTCGTGCTTACACTTCCTGAGTTTGAAAAGATAGTTGATAACATGTACAATATCACGGATCGTGTGAAAGACGGACTTATCACATACTCATTATCTTACTTTATTTATGAAGAACTGAACAACGCCAGTTTGCAGTTTAATATAATAGATAATCCTGACGCCTTTTTAGAACTTCTTGATTCCTTGAGTAAATGTTTGACTGTTGCCATTACTATCAAAATTACTGAACTGATAAACTGTTTCGGATGTCGAGAGTCTTATCAAGCTCCTTTTATGCACGATTGTTTAACAAAAACTCGAACTGAAAAATGGCTAGAGTTTTCTGACCGTGCACTGTACTCCATAAGCATGCGTGATGTTGCAAAAGACATTGTGCAGAAAAACTTAAATATTGACTTTAAATATGTACTTGGTCAAGAAGAATTTTTTGATGCATTAATTATTCCAAAAATATTGGAATCTGTTCAAAAAATGTATGTTGGAGAAGAGCAACAACCACGAGAAGAAAATGATTTCTTGCAATTATCTTTGTAAATTTAAGATCTGAATAAATGTATATTTGCATAGTATTTTTTGTCTTTTTTTAGTCTTGATTTTTCATAAAATTAATAAGAATGTTTCAGGTAGAATTTAAAAAAAAGTTAGACTTCAGAAAATGAAAATAGAAATATATATTTTTTCATGCTTTGATCCTTTTAATATTTCTTTTTCCTAAACGCAAAAATATTATTACTTAACATAAAACTCTTTGCTGAACTTAAAACTTATTTCTTAAACGCAAAACTTTTTTCCTAAACACAAATTTTTTTTCCTGAACTTAAAACTTTTTTTCCTAAACATAAAAGTTTATTTTTTTCCTAAACATAAAATATTTTTTCTAAAACATAAAATTATCTTTTTTTATTTCTTGATAATGTTATTTCTTTTTTGACGTTGGACATTATTTTAAAAAAAAATTCTTTTCTGAAGAAAATGTAATCTAAAAGAATAAATTTTGTATGATATTGTAAAAAGTCTGATGATTAAATTTATATTTGTTGAATGCATTCTGTCTTTTCATAAAAAAATATTAATATATTTTTTAAAATAAGTATATATTAAAGGTTTTATTTTAATGCTTTTAATTTTAAGTAAAACTTTCATGCGATGAACATCGTGTTAATTTGTAGATGAATTTTAACGTTCGTTTAGATCATAATCATTGTTGCAATGGAAGCTTTGAGTCAGATGTATCTGGATCCGGAGATGCCAGCCAGTTTCGGTGGTATCAATGCTTTGCAACGTGCTTTAAAAGGTCGCGTAAAAACACAGCAGATAAAGAAATGGTTGCAAACGAAAGATTCTTATACTTTGCACAAGCCTTTGCGACGCAAATTCCCGAGAAATCGTGTCATAGTAGGAGGCTTAAACGAGCAGTTTCAATCTGATTTAGTAGACATGCAGTCTCTCTCTTCTTTGAATGACGGATATAAGTATTTACTGACATGTATTGATATTTTGTCGAAATATGCATGGGTCATACCGTTAAAAGATAAAAAACCTCCAGGTGTTAAACGAGCTTTCGAAAAAATATTTTCGGAACGTAAGCCGCAAACGCTGCAGTGCGATGCTCGGAAGGAGTACACGAATAAGCTTGTACAGGCTTTCTTAAAAAAGCAGAATGTTCACTTTTTTACAACCAATAACACCACAAAAGCTTCAATAGTAGAACGCTTTAATCATACACTTAAAACGAAAATGTGGAAGTATTTTACTGAAAAAAATACAAAGAGATATATTGATGCAATCGATAAATTAACACACAGTTATAACCACACGTGGCATCGTAGTATTAAAATGGAGCCAGCATCAGTGAACCTTGATAATCAAAGTAAGGTTTGGAAAACATTATATGCAAATGACAAAACCACTGCAACCAAATCTGACTTGAATATAGAAGATACTGTTCGCATAAGCAAGGAAAAATTACGTTTTGAGAAAGGATACGAACAAAATTGGACACGAGAAATTTTTACTATTCATAAAATCATACATCGTGTGCCTGTTGTCTATAAATTAAAAGATTTAGCAGGTGAAATCATAAAAGGGACATTTTACAAACAAGAGCTACAAAAGGTTTCGGATTCAGGTTTTTACCCTGTGGAGAAAGTTTTGAATAAAAGAAAACGGAATGGAAAAGTTCAGTATTTTGTGAAATTTCAAGGATATCCGGAAAAGTTCAATGCATGGGTAAAAGATGTCAGAAAGATATAAATAGAACAGTCATCAGGCTTACAATTCATTTCATGAGAAGATGTCGTTCTACATCACACTTATCAGCGATAGCTCTATGAGCTTTTTCCCGAATAATAAAATATCGCAATTTACAACTCAATTGCCCACTCCCATAAATTTAAACGGTGAATGGGAAATGGCTTTGGTTGATTTTATCTACCCCCATACATGGTATAATGTTCGAAACGATAATAATTTGTTTGGTTTTGACTTGGGAGACGGAAAATTAGAAGGTAGAAGAGTTCCTTCTGGATGTTATGAAACCATACCTGACCTTATTAAAAGTATGACAATACCTTCGCATAAAAATAAGATTGAGTTTCATTATCACCCCGTTACGAAAAGAGTTACAATCAAGACAGATAAAAAATCAAAGGTTATTCTTCACGAAGGAATAGCAGAACTTTTAGGGTTTCAACCCGGGGAATATATAGGATTGCAGCAAAGTCCTTTTGTGGCCGACCCAAAATCATCCTTTCCCGTGATGTACGTATACTGTGATCTTGTGGAGCCTCAAATCGTCGGTGATGTACAGGCCCCTCTATTAAAAATTGTGTCTGTCGAAGGAAACGATGGCGAAATTATTAATGCTCATTATCCAAGACCATTGTACGTACCAATTATTCGTCAGCACTTCCAAACGGTACAAATTGATATTAGACTTCATTCTGGAGATTTAGTACCTTTTGAAAGAGGTAAAGTTTTCGTAACGCTGCATTTTCGTTTACGACAAATCATATAAAAGAGCCTTTCGTTTAAATAATTCTCATTTTCCATTTTGATTGCGATAAAGAAGGATCAACAAACATGTTGGTGCCTTATACGTGTTGTACACAAAAGTTCGAAGATTATTATGCAGGGCAAACAGGAAAAGGTTTGCCTTACTATCGGGGAACAGTTTTGCAGAGAGGATACGGTATAGGCGGATTTTTTGCAAAATTTTTTCGCAGTGCTATTCCATTTTTGATAAGTGGTGCCAAAACAATTGGTAAAGAAGCATTACGAACAGGCACTATGGTTGCGAATGATGTGTTATCAGGCGAAAATTTAAAATCGTCTCTCAAAACACGATCAAAAGAAGCCGGAAAGAAATTAGCTAGAAAAGCGGTTGATAAAGCGGATGAAATGATTGGCCATGGAAAACTTAAAAGGAAGCGCAAACCTGCAAAACGCATCATTTCATCGAAAACACGGAAGGTGGAAAGACGTGATATTTTTGATTGATAACATCCACATTATACTATGGCTTTTCTTTTAAAGGACTCCCCAGAATGTGCTAAATCGGAATTAGAATTATTTCATCTCCCTCCTACCCAAACAGTTATTGAAAGAGGTCAATGGGTTGAATTTCATCCACTCGCCAATGTTTTTGATGGAGGACCTGTGGAATTTAATGTTTCTGGAAGCGGAGAAGATTACCTTGACTTATCGCAAACTCAGTTATATGTTAAAGTAAAAATTTTAAAAAAGGATGGCAAACCCATTCCGGATAAATGTAAAGTGGGACCCGTCAATCTGTTTTTGCATTCCATGTTTTCCCAAGTGGATATTAGCCTGAACGACAGAATCGTTTCTTCGAGTAATAATACCTATGCTTACAGAGCCATAATAGAGAAGTTACTGAATCACGACTATGATGCAAAAACCTCTCAACTTTCCTCAGAATTATTTTTCAAAGATACGGCTGGTCGTATGAATGTTGTGGATCCGGCAGATGCAAACCCAAATGAAGGATTTAGTAAACGTGCCGAAATGACTAAAATGAGTGCTTCAGTTGATATGATTGGTCGATTACACCTGGATATGTTTCACCAAGAAAGACTCCTCCTTAACATGGTAGATGTGAAAATTAAACTGATCCGTAGTAAACCAGAGTTCTGTTTGTTAGCGGGTGAAGGGGAGTATAAAGTTTCCATGGAACATGCTTCCTTATTTGTTCGTAAAGTACGAGTAAGCCCTGGCGTTGTCTTAGGACATGCTAAAAGCTTAGAAAAAACATCAGCCAAATATCCTATTAACAGAGTACTTTGCAAAACATATTCCATTCCTACCGGTAATATGAGTTTTGTTCAAGACAACATTTTTACAGGCCAGATGCCCAATCGCATCGTGATCGCTTGTGTGGATAATGACGCATTTAACGGTGACTATAAAAAGTCCCCCTTTGAGTTTAAGCATTACAATATTAATTTCATAGGCGTCTATGTGGATGGTCAGCCCGTTCCCCACAATCCACTGCAACCTGACTTTCAAAACAGTTTATTTATCCGAGCTTATCAAAACTTATTTACGAATGCAGAAAACAAAGGTCTTTATCTTTCAAGATCAGAATTTTCACAGGGGTATTCTTTATTTTGTTTTGATTTGTCACCTGATTTATGCGATGGTTCCCATCTAAATCTAATTCGACATAGTAATTTAAGATTAGAAATTAAGTTCGGAACGACTTTAGCGCAAACAGTCTCTTTACTAGTGTATGCTGAATTTGAAAATCTAATCGAAATCAACAAATCTCGAAATATTCTGTATGATTTTGGAAACTAATGAATTCATCGCAAATTCATACAATTTTATCTCGTGATCCTGTTTCTGCGAGATATTTTGTAGGCGTTTTCCCTTCTGACAAAATACCTAATATTCGAAAATTTCCTTGTGCATTAGTTCTCAATACTGATAAACATGATGAAAAAGGATCCCATTGGCTGGCAGTTTACGTTCAAGACAAAAAAACTCTTGAATTTTTTGATTCGTACGGACTTCCTCCCGAAACCTATGGAGAAGATATCACAAGATTTGTGAAGAAGTTTCATAGTATAAACTGGAACAAGACAATGTTTCAAAGTTTAACGTCCAATGTCTGTGGACAATATTGTATTTTCTTTATTGCAAAACGATGTCAAGGACTTTGTATGAATTCTATTACAAATGTATTATCTAGAAAGAAGAATGATTTTCGAATGTATCAATTTGTCAAAAAAAGATATGGTGTAAAGATGATTTTTAAAAAATAAAAAATTATTTACTCTTATTTAATGTGTGTTCATTGCTTTTTAAATCCGATCACGTATGGTATATTACATGAAAATGATTCATTTGCTTTTTTAGAAAAAAATTGCATGTATACATTTTTCTAACAAAATCATAAAAGTATATGTGATATTTATATTAAAACTAATTCGTTGAAATACTCAAGAAACTATAAAAATCTAAGTTTTTATTATTTCTTTTCATTTTAAAACATGGAATTACTCAAGTTAGTACATCCTTCCACTGTCCTGATTTCTGGACCAACGGGTTCAGGTAAAACGGCATTTGTAAAAAAATTAATTGATCATAAATATTTTCATCCCATGCCCGCAAGTATTATATACTGTTATGGAAGCTATCAACCCCTTTTCAATTCAATGAAAGGTGTACAGTTTGAAGAAGGTTTACCCTCTAACCTTAACTCCCTTCGTGATGCTTTAATTATTATCGATGATTTAATGACAGAGTTAGCCAGTGATGATCGAATGAGCAAACTTTTCACGAAAGGCAGTCATCATCGAAATCTATCCGTCATCTTTATAACACAAAACTTGTTTCATCAAGGCAAAGATATGCGAAATATTAATTTAAATTCACATTACTTGGTGATATACAAAAATCCTCGCGATAAAAGCCAAGTAATGCATTTAGCCAGACAAATGTTTCCTGGTAAAACCAAGGCTTTTCAAGAAATGTTTAACGATGCAACTGCATTACCTTTCAGCTATTTATTTATTGATTTAAGACAAGATTGCTTCGAAAGCTTGCGCTTGCGCACAAGAATATTTCCCGATGATACGCATTACGTGTACGAACTTCGATAAGCCATTTGTACAGAGGGTGTCATCTGATGAACATGTCGTCCGTTGTTGTTGAATTCGAGGGGTTTCAGATAAATTCAAGTGATTTTATTATCAAAGAACTCGCTTTTTATGCAGTGGATCATGGTACCATGCCCGTTGGAGCTTCCTCCCTCCGCATCCTTGGGTGCAGCTATCCTTCAAACAAAGAAAAACTTTTGCCTGGTTAACTCGTTACCATCATGGTTTGCAATGGAATAGTGGTGATTTACCCTTTTCAGCATTGGAGCCTATACTTTTAACCTTGTTTACTTCTTATAAAAATGTCTATACCAAAGGATTAGAAAAAGCAAAGTTTTTAGAACGAATGTCTGGACGAAAGATTTTGAATCTGAATGATTTTAATTGCCCTAAGATTGATTTATTAAGTATTTTAGAGGTAAACTGTCCCAGTCACAAATCCTGTTTTAAACATTGTGCTTTGACGAAAGCTTTTTCTTATGGCATGCATATAAAAGAGAGATTAACCTCAACAATCATCATTTGTACTCAGGATGTCGACATTGGAACATCTCAAATTGTTAAGCAAGACAAAGCAAAAAGCAGCCTTTCTTAAAAAGTGTCCCAATAGTGTTATAAAAGGTGTCTGTGAATGCGCCTTAAATCTTTTAAAAGGTAACATACCTGTCTCTAAACGCCAAAAAAATAGATTATCAGCTCATAAAAGAACATTGCGTCGACTGGGAGATAAAAAACAACCTTTGTTTAAAAAAAGACGACTTCTCGTTCAAAAAGGAGAAGGTTTTTTGTCTATACTTATTCCTGCTGCAGTGTCAGTGCTCAGCACTTTGATCAATGGAGTTCGCTCGTAAATTCAGACTTGTTCCAGCTGACAGAGATCAAGAGTTTGCCGACGAGCATTTAAGTGATTTAGACAAACAGATTCAGATTATTTTGAAAAGAAAATTAGGGGATGATGAAAAAGCAAAGCTTTATACTCAGATTTTGCAAAAGTTTGTTTCATTCCCAGACGTGAACACGGTGAAACCCACCGAGGAACTACTTCCAGAGAAAACCTCTGAAAAGTTTCCTGATATAGAAAATGAAATTCTAAGTTCTGTTCCTGTAAAGCAAAAGAAAACTGCTGCAAAAATAATACAATTTTTCAAACAAAATAAAATTTCCTGCACAGAAAACAAAGAGCTGAAAATAGACGATACTGTAATTATCGGATCAGATGCTATTCAACTAATCAATTTTTTGCTTAGAGATAGAAGTCAAAGACCTGCTGCTTTTGATCAGTTTCAAGAACTTTTAAATACTATCAGTTTTCCCCAAGACTTTATAAAAAACAAGTATTTAAAGAATGAACAGAAAGTTATTTATGCAAGACCTGAACCTCGTCATAGAAAAAGAAAATCATCTTACCATGTTACTTTACCAATATCACCATTACCTTGGTTAAAAATGTAGAAAACTATGTTTTGAAATTTCAATGTATTTTATGAACCAAATAAATTTTTTTATTTAAAAATATTTATGTGACTATGTTTATGTGTTTTCTTAATTTTGCAAATTTGAAAACATTTAGATTACTTTTTCTTAATTTTTCTTGAGAAAAGAAATTTTTTAAAAAATAATGTCCAACGTCAAAAAAGAAATAATATGATCAAGAAATAAAAAAAAGATAAATTTATGTTTTAGAAAAAATATTTTTTATGTTTAGAAAAAAAAAAATTATGTTTAAGAAAAAAAAAAAAGAAAAAAAAATATTTTTTTATGTTTAGGAAATTTTTTTCAGGCTTAGAAAAAAAAATATTTTTATGTTTTAGAAAAAAAAAAATTTAGTAAAAAAAATTGTGTTTAGAAAAAAAAATATTTTTATGTTTTAGAAAAAAAAATTTAGGAAAAAAATTTTGTGTTTAGAAAAAAAAAAAGTTTAACTTCAGTAAAAAGTTTTGTTTTGGAAAAAAAGATTTGTGTTTAAGAAAAAAAGTTCAGTAAAAAGTTTTATGTTGAGTAAAATTATTTTTGTGTTTAGGAAAAAGAAATATTAAAAGGATCAAAGCATGAAAAAAATATATATTTCTATTTTCATTTTCTGAAGTCTAGCTTTTTTTTTTAATTCTACCTGAAACATTCTTATTAATTTCATGAAAAATCAAGACTAAAAAAAAAGACAAAAAATACTATGCAAATATACATTTATTCAGATCTTAAATTTACAAAGATAATTACAAGAAATCATTTTCTTCTTGTGGTTGTTGCTCTTCTCCAACATACATTTTTTGAACAGATTCCAAAATTTTTGGAATAATTAATGCATCAAAAAATTCTTCTTGACCAAGTACATATTTAAAGTCAATATTTAAGTTTTTCTGCACAATGTCTTTTGCAACATCACGCATGCTTATGGAGTACAGTGCACGGTCAGAAAACTCTAGCCATTTTTCAGTTCGAGTTTTTGTTAAACAATCGTGCATAAAAGGAGCTTGATAAGACTCTCGACATCCGAAACAGTTTATCAGTTCAGTAATTTTGATAGTAATGGCAACAGTCAAACATTTACTCAAGGAATCAAGAAGTTCTAAAAAGGCGTCAGGATTATCTATTATATTAAACTGCAAACTGGCGTTGTTCAGTTCTTCATAAATAAAGTAAGATAATGAGTATGTGATAAGTCCGTCTTTCACACGATCCGTGATATTGTACATGTTATCAACTATCTTTTCAAACTCAGGAAGTGTAAGCACGACATGCTCAGGCACGAATTGGAGACTCATATTTTTCCTTTGGAAAAGTGTTTGGAAAACGTAAAGTTCCACACCATCTTTCACTTGCTTTGAAATGCACAAATCTGTTTCGATAACGGTGATCTTTTCCGAAGGTTTATGATTTAATACAGTCTTGATTTCACGACACAAGGATTGCCAAACTTTGGGAGTTAAAGATACGCCATCTTTAGTAGGCTGTAATTCACCTTCGGGATCAACAACATATCGTCTAATGTGAACTCGAGTTTGTCCCAGAAAATAATTCACGGAAAGAAAGTTTTCTCCACCTAAGTCTTTCATATCCTTTGAATCATGCCATTTCACTTTTTCTAGAAATAATTGAACCTAAAAAGAAATAAAGAGAGACAAAAATAAATAAAAATAAAAAAAAACAATTAAAAATTTAATAATGAATTGAAAAGTATAATTTTTTTAAAAGTATTAAAAAACTTACCGGAGTTTGATTGTTCTTCGTTTTCTTGTTGCTTTCTTTAATTTCAACAAGTTTACGCTTGCTTTTGTTATCTCCATTCTGAAAATTAAGTCCGTCTTCCATGGCGCAAAGCAAAAAAACTAAACTAAAAGCGAAGTCAAACTAACAAAGTCAGCTAACGATTCAACAGAAAAATCTGAGCAACTGGCAAATTCTAATGATGCCAACAGTAGAAAAACAAACTTTTTGCTAAAACGGTTGCAGTCAATCAATATAAAAACAACTCAACTCAACATTTGAATACAGCTAAACACATTTTTAACCCATTTAAACAACTCAACTTTTGAATCGGACCTCGTAATTGTATGTCTAGGGTGCAATCATTACATGACGACACATTCATGTTCGAACATAAACCATCTTGTCTATATCACATGATACAGAAATATTCTAAAAAAATATACTTAAAAGAAAAAAGGTCATTAAACTTTACTTTCAGTTAAATTTAATTAAAAAAACCAGTTGAAAAATAATCAGTTTAAAAATAATTATATTTTTAGTTAATTCATATCACCTATCAATCCTATTAGAAAATTGCTTTTAATGAATATTAATCACACCTAAATTAATTATACTCTTAATTATTTTAATTCGTCAGCAACCGTTATCCTATACGAAAAATCGCGTGACGCCATCTTGGATGACGTCATCAATTAAAAAACAAAAAATCATTATTAACCCCTCTTATAGCAGAATGCCTCCCCCACTTCCACCCCCTTTCCATTCGATTGACAAGCAGTTCAACAGTACGCAATAAATAACACCCCTCTAACAGTACGGGGGAAAAAATTCACCCCCCTCTAACAGCACGGGAAAAAAAATTCACCCCCCAGACCCCCGTTCAACAGTACGCAATAAATAACAACCCCCCCTCTAACAGCACGGGGGAAAAAATTCACCCCCCCCCTCTAACAGCACGGGGAAAAAATTTCACCCCCCCCTCTCACAGCACGGGAAAAAAATTCACCCCTCGTCCAAGAGTACGTGTTCGGACACGCCCCCTTTTGATTGACAGGTGGGACACGCCCCCTTCCATTGTGTAGACGGAAGTGGTACGTATACTACTCACCAGATACATATTTGTTTATACTTCCAAAAACGTCAAAAATTTCGCCCTCCGTCTGATGCGAGCTGGTTTTGTTCCTTCAGCGGAGACATACAGTAAACTACGTCACGAGCACACAACCCAATGAGTGAGAGGCTAGCTCCAGCCCAGCGAATGAGGCGCGAAGGAGAAGCTAAGATACGAAAGAGTACCGACGTTGGTCGCGGATCAATTTTGAAGTGAAAATCCCAAGCGCGCGAAAAAATCAGAGCAATAATAATAATAATAAAAAGAAAATGGCTTTTTTAAAAACATTCGAAATGAGAAAGCGTCTCGGAATTTTATAGATTGGGAAGCTGATAAAGGCTACGAATGGACTTAAAATTTTAGATTAAGATTTGGAATAAAATAATTATTAATATACGGATATTTACTTTTAAAAGGCCATTAAGTAGGAATAAATATTATTAAAAATTAAGGAAATACTGACTATGTCAGAAGTTAGATTAATTTAAAAGATTAATGCGAATAAAATGGAAGGAATATATATATATATATATATATATATATATATATATATTTTGGAGGGGGGTTTCACGAGCATTATAAAGTGAAAATTATATATATAAAAATTTCTGGCACAAATATGGATTAAAACTAAATAATAGATATAGTATACCACCATCCTTCAAAGAGAAGCCGTACTGTATGTCGTACCAAAACTATTTTGTTCAAAAATTAAAAGGAATTTCTACTGTGATCCTATTCTTAGGTTTGAAATCCGTGTTAGAAAGGTGTGAGGGAAACTTCTGTAAAAAACTGAAATACATTTTCAAATCCATATAGTGCTAGTACATTAAAATGGAATAAGAATCAATTAAAAAAAAAACTGGAAGTTTGGCAGCTATGTAACATACAGGGATGAGATTTCTCCGACTTTTTTCCTACCAGTATAATGTTAGAGAAAATGTCTTCTTGTTTAATCGGAACATTCTGCAATTTAAAAGAAATACATTTTCTCCAAGATTATACTGGTATGCTAAAAGTCGGAGAAATCTCTTGCCTGAATATAAATTAATATCTTCTGACGGCTATAGCAACAAAACTATCAATTTCAATGATACGATATTTTGTCAGCACCATATGAACAATAACGATAGCGAACGTTATAATAGATAAAAATAATAACATATCAAAATTTCAGCGAATTCTACCGAGGCCAAATTTCCATATAATTTGTGCGTGATCCTGTATAAAGATCAATATCCTGCGAGGTGTCTGTTATTAAATAAGGCGTAAAATCATTCTTTAAAATTTGTGGTATCTAATCCTAAATCTATACTAATAAAACAAAGTTTCGCTCTGTGAGTGTGTGTATATGTGTCTGTGTATGTGTGTCTGTCTGTCTGTCGGCGACAGCTAGCGAAATCTACCGCACCTAGAGATCTGAAAATTTTGGTGAGAATAGTCCAAGGCAGGTCCTGATGCACCTGAGGCTCAGATTTTTTTTTGATAATTAGCCGAGAAATTAATTAAAAATTCATGAAAAAAACCCATCGAAAATGCGACTTTTTTAAATCAAAATGATTAAAGAAAAGGGCATCTGTTCTTGATTTGCAAGCGGAAATGAACGAATTTGAGAATTTTCACTAATTAGAGAATATTAAGAAAACTAATTAAGATATCGATTTGAAAATTTCAGAGCACATGTAGACAAATTATATGCATCCAAAAATTTAGTTTTTGTAAAAATCGACCGGTATTTTTTCTTATTTTAATTTAAAAAAAATTGCAAAAATTTGACGCTGCAAATCGAAAACGTCCGAGAAAGTGCCAGACAGGGTTCGGCTTTCATTAAAAACTGAACTATAAATAGATCTGTTTCTCGGAACATAACTTCCATTTACTTTGCAAAAATAAAAGGAAATACTTGCCAATTTTTACTAATGAACTAAAATTAATATAACTCATTAAGATATAGGTTTGAATTTGAGGATAGAAAGGGGAGCCATCTGGTGGCTATTTTAGCATAGTGTCTTTTGTTATATTCTAATTATAGGAAAAAAATAATTCTTATTTTAATGATCGTGTTAATGTAGCGGAAGAAAACTTCAGCCGTAAATTGAAAATCGCGTTAATGATAAAACACCACATTTTCGAACATTAAAGACGCATTCTTAGTTTATATTAACTTCTGTTACCACTATTTTAAAAAAGTAACGGACATTATCAAACATTAACATTTTCGAACCATTTTCGAACATTAACTTTTCTTGGGTTCTATGGAACCGATTTCATGGAGAATTGGTTCATTCAAGTTAGCTTACGATTCAGCTACTTTCTGCATTATGAAAGTTTATCTTGGATTTCAGTTACCACTATTTCCGAAAAGTATCGTCGCATTTTTTTCTCGTGTTCACTCAGCCCGATTTCAACGGGAATGGATTCATTCAACTTAGCTTACGATTCAGCTACTTTCTGCAATATGAAAGTTTATCTTAGAATTCAGGAATCATCATTTTCGAACATTAACGGCGCATTCTTTTCTCGGGTTCTGTGGGTCTGATTTCCATATGAATTGGTTCATTCAACTTAGTTTTCGATTATCTTACAGATTTTGGTTCCACCTTCCGCCCCTAGGGACGCATTCTTATTTCGGGTACAATGAACCCTATTAGAACGGGATTTGACTCGTTGAACTTGGTTTTGGATCGTCTCCGGCACGTGCAGAGCACCCCGAGAATAAACTGGTCACAGCCCACAGGCTCGTTCGGAAAGAGGTTTGTTTGGAATGCACTAGATGCTGCCGAAGTCAGTAGGGCCCCGGGAACACCGTTCACATAAAACACTATATGGTGCCGAAGGCAGTGGAGCCTCCGAAACTAGGTTCAATTGAAAGATTTTCCTAAGTTCATTTGAAAGATATAAAATCATACAAACTTGAGGTTTGTTTAAGGTTATTATAACGGGTCCGGGCAATGCCGGGCGGTCAGCTAATTAAGTATAAAAAACATACTAACAAAAGAAAAATTCGTGGAGTATAGGGTTAATTCCAAACTTTTGATTACGAGTTTTGTCGAGTTTTATGATTTAAGTTTCGCTTTTTCAGTAAGATTTTCTCTCTAATAAGTGAAGCTCTAAATTTTATTTCCCACTTATAATACAAACGTATCCGAAGAAGAAAATCCTAAGACTTAAATCTGTGAATATTTATTGTAATATTTTAAAGCTAAAAGAATGTTTTTTGCTTCCAAGAACATAAAGTAAGATAAAAAAGAAAAACAAACGAAATGAATTTTTAAAAGTATTATTTGCATTTATTCTATTACTGATAAATTCAGTTTTATAAGTAACACTTTGAATTTAAATTGCTTTAGAAATTCGTTGAAAGAAAGATGAGAAAACGAGATTAAAAATGCATTAACGCAGTTCTTTATTTAATCTCTTTGAAATGTATTTCAGAACAAACTTAAACGGGTCATTTCTAGATAACAGGGTGAGATCAAAATCACATATCTCAAAAGTTTTGCATCCCTATCCAATTATATACATCGCTAAAAAATATTTCAAATGCTAGTCCATGATAAGAAATTGTCGCTGCATTTAATTATTTATCTACATTCTTTATTCTATTTATTTTTAGAAGAAAATTATAAAAAAGTTTTAAAAATCCCGCAGAGATTAGATTCGTATGCAGCAAGAATTTTAAATTACATTTCATGGAATAAAATTGAAGTTTCAATATTTTTGAGCGTAGACAAAAACATGTACTAAAATGTATCCGATTCTTTTGAAGGAAATGTATATACGAGTATATTGTATATATTTATATTATATATATACAAATGAATAAGTTCATGACGCAAGATATTTATTATTATTCCGTAACTGCCAACTTCCTATTTCCCCTCCAATCAAATAAATATATTTGAATCAGAAAATTTATTTAATAAAGTGTATATTACTTTTGTGTGGTACTCATTTGATTTCATTCATTACGTAAAATCTCTGGTTCAAAAAAAAATAACGAAAGATTGAGCTCAGCCTCTTTCCCGTTATGTCTACATACTTGATAAGATATGTTGTTATTTTGAGTGTTGACTTGTATTAGCAGAACTAACTTTTGTTTCAGGCAGGGTTGCCAGTTTAGCTTCTTTTATTCCGAATTTCCAAATTCACACCGGTAATTTCGGAAGAAGAATTATTACTTTGAGAAGACAGAATATGTGTCTCATTTTTTTTTAAAATTACCTATTAATTTCTGGTGTGAATTCAAAATTCTGAATTTAAAAAAAGGCTAACTTGGCAACCTTGCTTTCAGAGCGAATGTAGATACCAACTATTTTTTATTTTCCATCCCTCCCTTGACCCGCACTTTTATACATCAGTGGAAGGAGTAAAGGAACTATTAAATGCTACATACTTCAGTTTCAATACCGAGCGTGCCACGGTACATAAATTATATGGCAATCTGAGTATATTTATGCGAGTTAGAGCATGGCAAGACAGACAGAGAGGCGGTCAGGCAAACCGAATTGATAAACACTTTTCTCGTCCCTTCCATGTCAAACTATCGAATGTGAAAAAAATCTATTTTTTATTATTTTTAAAAATGGGCCGATAGTCACCACTAAATTTTATTAGAATTCTTCGCCAAGTAATACTATTAATAAAATTTCTGTGAAAAACAGTGTTGCCAGTTTGGCCTTCTTAATTATTTAGAGATGCCCAAATGATACCGGAAATTTTTAGAGAAACATTTTACTCTAACTAACCACGAAATGTCTGTCATCAAATAAAGCAAAAATTTTTGTTTGAAATTTCCGGTATGAATTCGGAATTTCTGACTGAAAAGGGAGGCCAAACTTGTAACCATGCTGAAGAATACTATTAAAATTTTGTGGTGACAATCGGCCCATTTTTAAAAATAATGAAATATGCATTTTTTCACATTCGATAGTTTGACATGGTAGCGATGATATGTTGGAAAGTGTAAAAAGATGAGAACCTGGAATTAGGAAAGAATTAATGCTCTTTCGAGTTTAATCTCATTAAAGGATTATTAAGTAACAAAAACTTAAAAAGATCATCTTGCGATAATTTCAAAATTATGCAACTGAAAAAATACCTCAAGTAAAGTTTTGAATTTAGATTTATTAATACTCAATTGTGTAAAACTAAAAAATCTATTTAAAATATTTTTTCATGATAGATAAAAATTCATTTCATTTAAACATTTATCCCCGTTCTTTATTCCGTTCATTGTTTTGAAGAAAGCTGCAAAAGGTTTAAAAAATTAAAATTATCAGAGATTAAAATTCGTATGAAATAAAAGAATTTTAAATTACCTCTGATTCTGATGGCATAAATTTGTTTTAGTTTTTCTAAATGCAGAAACAAAAGTTGACTTGTTTGATTTGGAAATTGAATAAAAAATATATCAAATAAAAAAAAGAAACATAAAATTTATTATTTTTTTAAAAATCTTTTGCAATCTATGCAATCTTTTTCTTTTATTGATTAAAAGCAATTATATAATAGAAAAAGGTTCCATTTAAATTAGATATTTATCTCTTTCTTACTTAATTTATCTAGTTTTATTCTTTTAAAAGAAAATTGCGAAGAGTGTTTTGATATGTTTTTGTTATATTATGTATAAGAAGGATTTTTTTAAATAGTTGTTTGTTTAAAAAGGTAACAACTTTAATTATTATGCAAATAACCTTAACACATTGCCGATCGGAAAGTTTTATTAACCATTGATTATGGGGTTGGGACATGTGTCGTACCAGCGACTATTTCTTTATTCTATCTCACACCACTTTTTGAAAAATAATGTATGTCTAGGATAATTTCAATGTAAACCTATCTCTGGTCAGAGGTGCCAAGTCCTCACTAATTCTCCGTAATATGTGGGTTAATTTAACCGAGGTTTAATACGTTTCGCACCAGAAGTTTTTCTACGAAATGAAATTTAAAATGTTTCGTGTAGATATCAGAAATTAATTAAATAAAAAATCATCCACAGAATTTTTTTTTATGTAAGTTGGGGTACGAATGAATATAGAAATAGTCGTCTGTCCTAGCCGTAATCAAAAGGTTAAATCAGCCGTAATCAAAAGGTTTTTAAAAAGGTAGAAGCTACTCCCCATTCTGAAAATCTGGCTTTAGACATGTTACTGAGTGTATAGGAGAATTTCAGGAATAGGTTGCATCTGTACATAGAGAACGGTCGCACCATCGTTAAGATATTTTGCTCAAAACCGCATGATGACGTGATTTAAAACTTTAAATTATGTTCTTTAATCAACAAAAAATAAATTTTCTCTATCAGCGTTACTTTTTCTTTTATTCGCTTTCAAAGTAAAAAAATGTCTTTGTCCCACCCTGTGTTATCCATACATAATCATACAAAATCTATACATTTATTCTTAATACATTTATTCTTATACATTAACACTAGGCTAAATATTTAAAACTAATTTTCGGAACAGAAACAGCAATTATTGAATTTTATGCTTTTGCCCGCAGTGAATTTGAAAATGAAGTGAGTCTTTCTCCATCATGTATCACACTTTTGCTACATAACCTTGAAAAACTGCTGGAAAGGGATAAATTTTGCAAAGTGACCGATGTAAAATTATAACAAAAACCACTATTTTGATTCTTGACTAATCTGATGAACATTAAACCTTTGATTACGGAGTTGGGACATATGTAATCCCAGCGACTATTTCTTTATTTTACTCGCACCAGTTTTTGAAAAATAACCTCTGCATTTTAACACTTGCACCAAGATACTCTCAGGAAAAATCTACCACAAAGAAATTCTTTTCTAACTTGTGGTACGAATAACTATAAAAATAGTCGCCAACCCGAGACAGTAACCAAAAGTTTAAGTCATACCTGCCAGCATCGCACTAAACTTCCGTACAATGTAAATTAATTAAACACGTCTCAAACCAGAATTTTTTTAGGAAATGCATTGTAATAAATTCCATGTAAGAACATGAAACTGAGTATATATTATTTCTCAGATATATTATCTGGTGAGAAACATCATTAACGTGGATCAAATTAATTCACATTCTACGGAAGTTTAGTTAAAAGTTGGCAGGTATGTTAAGTAAACTTGCGTATTAAAAAGAAGCATAAGACACTCGTCTGAACTCGTAGAATTTAACACGTATTATAGCATTATGAATGAAATCAATAAAATAATAAGAAATGGATGGAGTGCTTTTAGGTTGAACAATATTATTCTGAAAAGTAATATGCCTCGTTGCATGAACAAAAAAAGTTTTTAACCAATGTGTTTTGCTTGTAGTAACTTATGGAGTAAAAACATGGACTCTAACAAAACGGATGATCCAAAGATTGCAAAAAACACAGCGAAGTATCGAAAGATGTATGCTAGGCTTAAATAGAAGAGACAGAAAAAGAATAAGCGGCATAAGAAGTTTTACGAAAGTTTTTGACATCATCGAGATAATTAAACGTTTAAAATGGAAATGGGCTGGGCACATAACAAGAAGACAATACAATAGATGGAGTACAAACAAATCACCCTACAGTGGTGTGATGGAGATGTAAAAATACCAAGAAGACGACATCAGGTAAGATAAAGCAACGAAATCACAAAAAGTGGCTGGGTTTAATTAGATAATTAAAGTACTAGACAAGAAACAACGGAAAAATTTGGGTTAAAAACAGTTGATGATGACCACAGACAACCACATCCACCAATGGCTCTAGCCAGGGCATGATCACGATCTAAACAAACTCCCATAACTGTTTATAGAAAGAAATTTTCACCTTATTTAATCGAAAAATTCGGCGATTATATAAGACGAAAATTTCTTTTCTAAAAAAAAAAAAGATCATAGTTTTGCTAGGCGGTTATCGCTTTAGCTACACTAAAAGATAGTAGGACTTCAAACAGGTTACGAGAGGATGCCTTCCTTTTTAAAGCATTGTCCATTGGTGAGGGGAATGAATCATTATTTATTGGTTTCAGTTGAATGATTCTGTTTTTTAAGATAGCAGATCTGCTATTAAGTGCCGAAATTGCATTATGTGCCAAAATGGTTCTGCAAAATTATATAAGTAGAAAACGTGTCTTGGTAGAAAATTTATGATCGCATTTATATTTTTAGCATTAAAACTATTTCAGGGTTCGTACTCTTTCACCACAAATTTTTAATAGAATTTTTCGCCTTGTTTAAATGCAGGAAAGCATTACTAATTCTGCAATGAAATGAGGCGTCAGCAATATCTGCTCTTTAAATATTAAATACAAAAATTCTATTAAAAAATTGTGGTAACAGCGTATGAACCCTGTACTTTTTTAAACACTCATTGACTTAGTTGTTTTGAAAATCGTGTAGACGAGTGTTGTTATTAAATTCAATATCCAAAATCACATACCTCGAAAATTTTGCATCACTATTTACCAATATCCAATTATATACATCTCTAAAAAATCTATATATATATTTCTCTTACGTGGCGCGGAAAAAGGGCTGAATTTCTAGATTATCGTTTGGCAACAAACGTAGTTTACGTTTCCAGAATCTCCAATATGGCGGACAGCGAAAGAGAAGAGAAACTCAAACTAGCAATTATTAAAAATAAAATAACATGTGCGTAATCCAAAGCGTTTGATATGATTCCTCAATTTAATTATGAGTAATATCGTTAATTTCAAATGAATTCTCAACTCTTATTTAGAATTTATTTATGAATTTCACTCACAGGAAATCGGACTCAGAATATCAACTGTCTAGAGTGCACCTGCTGCCATCTATTGCTGTAGATGCAAATTATTGAAGTAAAAAATAATTTCTTTTGCAAATTATCTATAATCTAATCAATTAGAAGAGTTTTGCGAAATTTAAACAATGTGACTGATGATATATATAAACTATCTTCCTATCACGTAGTGTTTTTTTTTTAATGAATTTAAGCCGTGCTGTACAATATTATAGGTGCAATGAGTTTTAAACTAATTGTGTATTCAAGATTTTTTTTTCATAGTGTTTAAATGATTTATGGCCATTGGTAGCACGAACTAAATGCATTTTTAACTGTGTTTTCAACGAAGTTTTCAATTATTTTTTTACATTAAAAAATTGTCAATTTTATGGGGGATTTATGGTAGTACTTATTCGGCTAGAATTGCTGCAAAAATAAAAAGGGGCGAGCAAAGCGAAATGGTAATATGTGAAGTATCGGTCACATAGCGCGTAGCGGTCTCAATGTGAAAAGCTTTGTAATTCACCAGGGTCGGCGAGCGTTAGCGAGTAGGGGGCTTGGCCCTCTAGTAATTTAAATTCTAATCCATGATAACAATTGTCGCTGCATTTAATTATTTATCTACATTCTTTATTCTGAGAATTTTAAATTATATCTCATGGCATAAATATGAAGTTTTAATAGTTTTGAGCGTAGACAAAAACGTGTACTAAAAAGTATCCCATTCTTTTAAAGGAAATGTATATACGAGTATATATACATATATATATATATATATATACAAAGGAATAAGTTCATGCCGAAAAGTTCAATATAGCTGGAAATTTAATAAATTTGTTGAAATAAATATTAAAAGAAAGATTAAAAATACTTTAACGCAGTTCGTTATATAATTTCTTTAAAAATATCATTAAGTAAGACGAACTTAAGCAAAGCATTTTGAGATAAATTTTTTGCGATAAAAATAAAGCATCTCGAAAGTTTTATCATCAGTATTTATCTGTATCCAATTATATAAATAATTAAAAGCGGTTTAAAAAGGAAGTTCTTGATAGAAAGAAAAGTTATTTTTATTTAGTTATCTAAGTTCTCTCTCTCTATATATATTTTAAAAAAAATGAATAAAAATAATAAAGAATCATTTTAAGATAACTGTTTAATCGCCTATCTTGAATGTTGTGCATCACTGTTTATCAATATTTAATTATTGAAATCCATAAAATATATTTACAATGTTAGCTAATGTTACAAAAAGATAATGTTCGATTTCAACATTTATCTCTGTACTTTTCTTTAAATTGATTAAATTATTCTTTCAATAATGTATACATTAATTCATTATTAATAGATTTAGCTCTATTATAGCCATTTGCATTTAAATCGTTTAAGAAATTTACCAGTTTCAATGATATAGAGATGAGAAAACGAGATTAAAGGTTCTTATTAATTAATTAATTAAAATTAAATTTATGATAAAATCTTAAATATCTTAAATAAAAAGTTACTTAAATTTATTTAAAATATCCTTACATAAATTAACTTCAACGGAACCTTTTTAATTACCATTTTAAGATAAATATAAATTATCTTCAATGTTTTGTAATCACCATTTATATGTATCTAATTATATTAAATTTGTAAAAACTGTTTAAAGTAAAACTTCATGATTGGAAAAATCACTTAAATATTTTTCTAAATTCAATATACATTTATTTAAATACATATATGACTAAAATGAACATAAATCATTTTAAAATAACAGTTTGAGGAAAACAAAATCACATATCTCGAAATTATCAATATCTAATTACACAAAATCTCTAAAAGCAATTAAAAATTAAAGATCACGAAGAGTCTTTTAAAAAATTCATTGAATTTCTTTTGCATGATGTATAAATTCAATTACTAATAAATTATTTTTTCAGTTTAAAGAGAGGTTACCGTTGAAAAAAAAAGGATTTAAAAAAATATATATATTAAAATTTGTGGTAAATGGTACGAGCCCTGCTTTACTCTTTCTATGAAAAAAAAAAATCTTATGTGTATTTTTCGGGCTGATGACGGCAAACCCCCTTAAATCGTTTTATTATTATCGATTTTAAATCGTTAACATGTGGTTAAGTGAGATCGAACATCGCACAAACGGTTTTGTTTAATATTCCTTTCAAAACGCTTACAAGATATAAAATCCTTTCTTTAATAAATACAAATAAATTTCATTTTCAAGAAAAAAAAAAGTAAAAATGTACCGGTCTATTTTTCTTGTTTTTTCGAATTTCTGAAAAGGTCCGCCATTATACTCTGTCATAATAATATCTGTCATGTTGACTAAATGCGATATTTAAAAAAAAATCAATTTCAAAATTAAACATGTTGTATAGAGACCCTCAAAATGTTAAAATATGCAAATATTTCTATAATCAGTTTTTTATCATGATTTAATACGTTCCTCAAACTCATATGACGTTATAATTACTTGCTGACGTCATATCTACTTGCTTTCTCTATTACTCATATTGATACTCTCTTTGTATGATTCTCAATCATTTGAAAAAGTCCGTTAAACTTCCAATATGACGTCGATTAATTTGCTTTTTAATTCTCTAATGACGTCATATTAACCTGCTTTCGGTATTTACACATACTCATACTCCTTGTATTATTGAGAAATGTTTGAAATTTACCGTTTTATTACCAATATGACGTCATATTAATCTTTTTTTCAATTGGTGAAACTTTTTATTTCATTTTCATTTTTCACGTGGAAATCTTTCAATAGAAAATTAATTATTGTAGAAAGAATTTTACTGTGGATTTTTAATTGTTGGCCACTGCTATAACGAAAAATGATTAAATTTGATAGGAAAAGGCTGTTAGATTTTTGGTTTTTTATATCTTCATATTAAAATAATACGATTTTTTTAAAATTGTATGATTTTCAGCGTGAAAATAGGTATTCAGCTGCAAGTACACAAACTTTCAAGTCTGTAAGTTATACAGTTTTCTGAGAACTGGCTCTGTGACGGACGGACAGAGAAGCGGGATGAATTGGGTTCCGTGAGATAAACGACCCCCCCCCCCCGCCCAAACAACAAAAAAAAAAATCGGTCGTCTATCCATGCTAAAACTGCCATAAATATACTCGGATTTCCATGTAATTTTAATATGTTGTTGTGATTTACATGTAGAATGTTCGATATTCAAAATGAAATTTATAGCATTTATAGTTCTTTTACAGGGACGAACAAAATAATTCGGCTACATTATGGTCTATGATCTGTTTCTAGTGCATTTTAATTATGTTACAATGATGTTATTTTCAAGCATAATGAAACTGATATGCATCTCAGAGGGGAGTTTCTCAGAAGTAAGGTTTATCATGAGTATAGAAGAAGTAGCATTTATAGTTTGTTTACAGGGACGACAGTTCGATATTATTTTGAGGTTAAATTATGTATCCTGAAAGCTTTGCATAACTATTTTCAGCATCGAGTTGTATAAAGCTGTAATAGCTGTTTAAAATGAAATTTAATGCTAGGGGAAATTTTACTTCAGTTAAATACTTATCAACGTTTTAAATACCGTTTTAAATACCGTTTTAAATCCGTTTTAAATACCGTTATTTATGGGTGTCCATAAAATAACTCCGGGGTTTTGAAGTAAAAGTTTTTAATTCAATCCTAAAATTAGGTTAATGTTATATATATGCACTTAAAGGCAAATTTATCAAGATTTTTACCATTTAGTAGATTTTAATGTGTGCCCCGTTTGTCGTACGGCACAAATCCAAACGGTATTCAACCTCTTCGTCGAAATCTCTTCGACTGCGTCATCTCAACGATTTTTTCAGAGTTCGTTGACATGATGTACGGATTCTTTCGACGTTCTCTTCTGACACTCGTGGCCTACCAGGCGATGTTTTTTTTAACACACTTCCCGTTTCTTTAAACGCACGTAGATACAGACGAATGGTTTTGTCCGTAGGCGCATTACCGCATACTCGCGCCGAAAGTTCCGCTGTGCAATGGTAAAAGATTTAGTTTCCATCAGCCAGATAACACAATGAGCCTTTTGTTGTGGCGTCGTCATCACACTGCATTAACTGAATGGAATAATGGAATGAGCGTCTGTTACATGAAGGTTAATGACGCGCAGCGCTATCAATTGTTGAAAAAAAAACTGAAACTGGTGTGGATAAAATTTGATGAGCTACTGATTTCTAATAAATTAACTGACCTAACTCATATCGTTAACTCGATATGATTTTGTAAAACCCCGGAGTACTTTTATGGACACCCTATATATCAAACTGTTTTTGAACTATGTATTTTTCCATTTTCAATAAGTTTAGTTTTCTGCTATATGTGCTATATTTTAAGCTATATGTCTTTTAATCACTCTAGAAACTAAATAGTTTCTTTGACAGGAGTGTGAGAAACGGAGGTGAACAATGAAACGACGCAGTTTTAATTTAGTTTCTTTCAAAATATTTTAAAGTAAAATGGGCCTAAACGGGATATTTTTACAGGGCACATACGCTTGACGGAAGTAATATCAGATTTTTCGAAGAGTGATATTTGCCTTTTTTAATAAAAAGCAATTTGTGTTTAAATATGACGACCATTACTTTATGAATGTTCTGGTATTCAAACACTTTAAATCTCTTGAATCCCCTGAGGCGTACGAACTCTATTTTATATAATATTTGGCGATGAAAATCATGTATCTGGAAAGTTTTATGCCTCTATTTATAAAAATAGCTATAATACTTATGGAAATATAATGGGAATCAATCAGTTAATTCGTTCAAGGAAGTGTTGAATTCAGGGGGTGTCTCAGGGGGACATTCCCCCGGAAGATTTGAGTCTTTATGCTTTCTGCTTTCAAAATGTGCAATTCTCCCCCCCCCGCAATCCCTTCTGGAGAAAAGTGTCTGAATTCAACACTGGTTCAAGGAGATTCCCAGTTGCGTTGCAACTCCACTGTCAGTCTTTGAGTATTTGTGTATCACATTATAGAGTAGTCACACAAAAATTCACAAAGTATACACACAAAGTATAGCCGTAGCACAAAATATGTATTACAATTAAAAAAAAAATAAAGTTATTAAATGGTGAGAAGAGGTCTTCTTACTCAGACAGAAATCGGAATAAGGAAAGAGGAGAGGAAAAGTCTATTTAAGTGACTGATAGAATTGAACGACCAATCAAATTGTAGGATAGGGTAAGGAGGTGGAGCTTCGATGACAAATTGTCAGGAAATCCGAAAGTAGAGGAATTTGAGTATAAAAGCTTTAAAATTAAAAAATTAAGTTGATAAATAATTTGAAAATGATGTAAAAGAAGGATAAAATAAGAATAAATGTTAAAACTGTTTAAAAAAAGCAAACATATCGCCGAAAGACAAAAAAAAAAGCAAGAAAATTAGCGTAAAACTACACTTTAAAATTAAAGACAATTTTCATTGACATACTTTTAAAATAAAGAATAGCAGTCAAATTAACAATAAAATTAAGTAATAAGATGTGTAAATAGATAAACATGCCTTTTTTTTGTTTTAATACACAAAAGGAGAAGTTTTTTTTTTTAATTTTTTTTTTAAAGCAATTAAAACGAAATAATTAATTTTCATTATACCTTTTTAAATTTTTTTATTTATTCATTTATTTTTACAAAATTTCTTGTTAAAGTTGTTTAAAAAGAATACGAAGGTTTGCAGTTATGCTTTTCCGCATGCCCGAAGGATTCATCAAAATATCAAAATAATTCATTTTACCCATCATTACATACCTCGAGTTCTGGTAGAGCAAGTGCGGGTCGGGAAAACCTGATTTAAGGCCTAGGACCTGGCTCCCTTTTGGGTGTCCAGCCAAAATCGAAGCTGTTGGGGGACCCCGGTTTGTCCCCAAGTGTAACGTGGTAGCCTCTCAAGAGGGCTGGGAGCCACCACAATCGCAAAGACCTATGTCGTCACTCAGTTGAGTTCAATGAGAGTGGCCAGGAGGTGGCGACGCTCCCACGGCCATAACGTTTACAGGAGGACGCTTCTGGTCGAGCGCGGAACAAGTCCCTCAGGTCTTGGGTACGGCGGTTGACGTACCTGACGGGCGGCGCAGCTCAGTTATATGCATCACTACCCTAAAATAATCAAGCCATGACTTCCAACTATTACGAATTTTTGCTAGCACTATTTTTAAAAGTAAAATTTGCCATAATTGTATTCAATATAAGAATAGATAAGTCAAAATTTAATATTAAAATAAAGTGGTAGCAAATATTCGTAACATTTTATTGTTTTGCTAACCCCAAAAATATCCGTAGACATAGCCGGAAAATAATGAAACTCAAAATTATCTATAGAAAGATCCAGAAAATCATGAAATAGAAAAATATCCATAGAAATATCCAGGAATAAAAATCTGTGAAATCTATTTAACCTTTTGTTTACGGGCCAGTACTGGCGACTATTTCTATATTCAGTCGTACCACAATTTTCAAATAAAATTTCTTTATGGCAAAAATCTCTCGATAATATACTACTAAGGTATAAGTGTACTTCAAAAAGTGGTACGAATAAAATTTAAAAAATGTCGCTGTGACTTACAGTGTCTCAAGCCCGAAATCAAAAGTTTAAAATTGAAGTTCATGATAGAAAAAAATTTTGCTCCAGTTAAACATTTATTAAAGATCTTTATATTTAACATTGTGGACAATTTCTTCGCATCGCAGTCATTACAATGAGCTTGTTATATTTTTCTATATAGATGCTAATCTTCGTTTCTGTAAAAATATTGATGGCTTGATGTCCAAGCTTGGAATTCAGCACATTCCAGAAGAGTGAAAACTCTTCATTGATGCTTTCAAAGTAAGTTTAAAAGCTGTACTTCTGCATAATGGAAACAAATTGAGCTCCTTTTCAGTTTGTCATGCAGTACACATGAAGGAGACATATGAAAAATTGAAGCACCTTTTACAAAAGATTAACAACCCAACTGACAAGTGGAAAATCTATGGCGAAGTAAAGGTTATAGTGCTTCTTCTCGGTCTACAAATGGGATACACGAAGTATTGTTGTTTCCTTTGTGAATGGGACAGTCGTGCGAAAAAAACCATTAAATTCAACGCCATGGCCACTGCGGAAAAGTTTAGAGGAATTTTAAAGAACGTAATGGGCATAAGCCGCTTGTTGACCCGGAAGATATCCTGTTACCAGTACTCCAGATAAAGTTGGGACTTGTGGAAAATTTCGTCCAAGCCATGGATAAGGGAGGCGTAGCCTTTAAATGCATTCAAGAGATTGTTTTCTAGCATTTACGATGACAAGATTAAAGAAAGCATTTTTGTCGGTCCCGAAATTAGTAAGCTGATTAAGAGCGATCATTTCAACTTACTTCTTAAAGGTGCAGAGTAGGAAGCATGGTGCGCCTTTAAGAATGTTGTTGCGAACTTTTTCGGAAATGAAAAATCTGCAGATTAAATTGAATTTGTCGACAGACTCCTGGTGAATTACCATAAAGTGGGATCCGATATGTTTCTAAAGATTCACCTTTTACATTTACATTTGGAATTTTTTCCAGACAATATGGGTGCTGTAAGTGATGAGCACGGAGTTCCACCAATCTATATCGTGAATGGAAAAGCGTTATCAGGATAAGTGGAACCCATTCGATGTTGGCTGATTTCTGCTGGACCTTGAAAAGAGCACTTCCGCACGTGCAGTATAAGCGGAAAGTTAACAAACAAATCAACTGAGAATGTCGAAACTCTCCTGTTTTTATATGTATTATATCAAGTGTAAATATATAAATCCGTATATTTTAATAACCTACCAGAACCAAACAACCATTTTTATTGTTATTTTCGCAATTAGCACATCCAAAATAGGTAAGAAACAACACGTTTGTTGCCAAAAATTTGCCAATCGGCATTCGTTAGCTAAGAATTTTCGTAGCTTTCTTTCTCTTGTTGCATCTTCTAGTAAAATGAAATTAAGCTAATTATTTTGAGATGAAATATAAAGTATCTTTGTATAACAAAGCAATTACTGTAACGTATATGTGAATATTTATTTTAAACCTAAATATTTTAAAACCAAATGAACTTTTTGCTTGCAGTAACATAAAGTAACACTTTAGAAGAAATGTAATCATATATTTTTTTCCCTCACGTATTTACATTTATTCAGTCATATTGATGATTTCAGTTTTCTATTTAGAGTTTTAAATTTAGATTGATTTAGAAAGTCGCTAAAACAATGATAAGAAATGGAATTATAAAGTCATCAACTTAGTTCATGAATTAATCTCTTTGAAATATCTTTAAGGATGAACTGAAACGGATCATTTTTAGATAACAGTTTCAGATCAAAATCAAATATCTTAAGAGTTTTGTGACACTATTTATCAATACCCAATTCTATAAAACTGCGAAACATGTTTAAAACGAAATTTAACGCTAGCGAAAACATTGCTTCAGTTAAATATTTATCTACCTTTTTTGTTATATTTATTGTTTAGAGGAAAACTATAAAAGGTTTTTTAAATCCTTTAAAGATTCAAGTCATATGCAGTAAGAAATTTAAATTACTTCTGATGGCAGTAATATGGAGATTTATTATTTACGTGTACACAATTATAAAAGTTAATAAATAAATAAAAGTAATAAATAGTTTTTTTAAGTAATTGAGTTTTTAATGTAGTTATAGGAATTTAATACGCTCAAGATATTAGATATTTTTCCTGAAATAAATATGAAAAACCGAGATAAACATACATTAATAAATTAATTCCTAAATCCTTTAAAGGTTCAAGTCGTATGCAGTAAGAAACTTAAATTACTTCTGATGGCAGTAATATGGAGATTTATTATTTACGTGTACACAATTATAAAAGTTAATAAATAAATAAAAGTAATAAATAGTTTTTTTTAAGTAATTGAGTTTTTAATGTAGTTACAGGAATTTAATACGCTCAAGATATTAGATATTTTTCCTGAAATAAATATGAAAAACCGAAATAAACATCCATTAATAAATTAATTCCTAATAATTAACTCCCTAATTTAATATCTTTAAACGATTTTTTATTAAAAGAACTTAATCTAATGATTTTGAGAAAAAAGTAACTGTTTATAAACAAAACAATTCCTGTTATACATCTGTGAATATACAGGGTGATTCATAAAAGATGGGCAGAACTTTAAGGGGTTATAGTACACTTAAAGACAAATAATATTAAATAGGAGACTAAGGGTCCCAGACGTATTCCCAAGGAGATAGGGGGCATTAAAGTTTAGGGTCCGAAATTTCAAATGATTATAAAACATGGAAAAATTGGTCGATTCGTTTGCGGTTTTTGCAAAAAATTTTCTTTATGCCAGTATTTTCTTGAAATAAAATTTTAAAGTTCAATTTCAAAAAATGCCGATAGGGGGCGCTTTAGACTTTGGAGTAACAAACAACTATTTTTTAACGTTATTTTTTGTATTTCTTTAAATGATTTCGAAAGCTTAGACTTAAACTTAAATTTTGATCTAAAAATCTGAGTCCTAACGAGTAGTTAAGTAGCGTAAACTGAAATTTGAAATTTGAAACCCTTCTCCCCCCAGAACAAAAATCAGTTATTCCCGATCTTTGTGTCGTAGATTAGGCTCTAACTACTGCCGCGTTTTGCTAAAATTATTCTTTATGTCAGTATTTTCTTGAAAATAAATTTTAAAGAAAATTTTCAAAAAATTCCGATAGAGGGCGCTTTAGACTTTGGAGTAACGAACAACTATTTTATACCGTTATTTTTTGTGTCTCATTAAATGCTTTCTAAAGCTTAGACTTAAACTTAAATTTTCAGCTCAAAATCTGAATCGCTGAGCGTGGTTCAGTAGCGAGGGGAGGGGGTTCAAATTTCAACTTCTGAACATAGTTCAGTTTGCACTACTTAACCATGCCCAACGATTCTGTGCTGTGATACGACGCAAAAATACAACTTTCGTCAAGGACTGCATAGTCGGAATTCACTCATAAAGACACTGGCACAGTTGGAAACGTCGCTCATGCAAACGTTAAAGCTCCATTCCTGACGCTAGTCACCGGGTGAAGAAGGAAACAGAAAGTATGCAAATGTCAAATGGGGAAGAAGAAGAACACGTATGCAAAATTTCGACACGATTCAGGCATAAAAACCACTGAACGGTGAGTCAAGTGTAAGTCGCTGTAGTAATGAATCGGAAGATGGTGCCCTTCACGAATAAGGAAAAGGCTGAGATGCATTTAATTTACGGAGCGGCAGATGGAAATGGTGCAGAGGCACAACGAATGTACGGAGAGCGATTTCCTAACAGGCGGTTGCCTAACCGCAAAACTTTCGAGCGCTTGCACAGACAGTTGTGTGAGACGGGATCATTTCTCGCTTCCCGGTCGAATGCAGGTCGTGCAAAAAAGGACGAATCAGTAGTTGTTGCAGAAGCCATTCTGGATGTAGTAGCGGCGCAGCCAAGTACAAGTACACGAACAGTGGCTAGCCAGGTGGATACCTCACAGTCCACGACTTGGAGGGTACTGAAGGATGAACATTTGCTCCCGTTTCATGTGCAACGAGTCCAGAAACTGTCTCCAGGTGATTATCCAAATCGTATTGAATTCGCCCGCTGGTTTCTGCAGCAGAACGCGCTAAATCCACATTTTGGACGAACTGTGCTTTTCACCGATGAATGTACCTTCACACGTGAAGGTACATTTAACACACACAATGCACATGTATGGGCGGATGTCAATCCACATGCTACGTATCCACATGCTCATCAGAGACGCTTTTCCATCAATGTTTGGGCAGGAATCCTCGGAGACCACCTAATCGGACCGTACCTTCTTCCTGAACGCCTCAACGGTAAAACATACCTCACATTTCTGCAACATGTGCTGCCAGACCTGTTAAACGTTGTTCCTCCACGCATCCGGCGGGTCATGTGGTTCCAGCACGATGGAGCGCCAGCCCATTACGTACGAGACGTCCGCAACTATCTGGACATCACATTTCCGAACAGATGGATTGGTCGAGGTGGTCCTGTTGCTTGGCCTGCTCGCTCGCCAGATCTTTCACCCCTCGATTTCTTTTTTTGGGGACGATTGAAGGCTCTTATGTATGAGACACCCATTGAATCCCCCGAGGAACTGGTCGCCAGACTTTCCGCCGCTGTAGGGGAAGTGCTCGAAAAGCCTGATGTTTTCGCGAATGTTCGCCGTTCCATTCGTCGCCGTTGTTCTGCGTGCATAACCTCTGGTGGTCACAATTTTGAACATTTATTGTGATTACATGTTAATAAATATGCTTTGGTAACATAATCCTAATTTGTGTCTTTTTACCTCGTATCACAGCACACAATGTGTGGACATGGTAAACTGAACTGTGCTCAGGAGTAGAAATTTCAAACCCCTCTCCCCAGAAACTTAACCACGTCTAACGATTCAGATTTTGGGCTGAAAATTTAAGTCTAAGCTTTAGAAAGCATTTAATGAGACACAAAAAATAACGGTATAAAATAGTTGTTCGTTACTCCAAAGTCTAAAGCGCCCTCTATCGGAATTTTTTGAAAATTTTCTTTAAAATTTATTTTCAAGAAAATACTGACATAAAGAATAATTTTAGCAAAACGCGGCAGTAGTTAGAGCCTAATCTACGACACAAAGATCGGGAATAACTGATTTTTGTTCTGGGGGGGAGAAGGGTTTCAAATTTCAAATTTCAGTTTACGCTACTTAACTACTCGTTAGGACTCAGATTTTTAGATCAAAATTTAAGTTTAAGTCTAAGCTTTCGAAATCATTTAAAGAAATACAAAAAATAACGTTAAAAAATAGTTGTTTGTTACTCCAAAGTCTAAAGCGCCCCCTATCGGCATTTTTTGAAATTGAACTTTAAAATTTTATTTCAAGAAAATACTGGCATAAAGAAAATTTTTTGCAAAAACCGCAAACGAATCGACCAATTTTTCCATGTTTTATAATCATTTGAAATTTCGGACCCTAAACTTTAATGCCCCCTATCTCCTTGGGAATACGTCTGGGACCCTTAGTCTCCTATTTAATATTATTTGTCTTTAAGTGTACTATAACCCCTTAAAGTTCTGCCCATCTTTTATGAATCACCCTGTATATTGCAATATCTTAAAACTAAAAGAAGTTTTTGCTTGGAGTAACATAAAGCAAAACTTTAGGATAAATGCATATCTTATTTAAGAAAAGGGATTTTTTCTTTTAAAATACTTACATGCATTCAATCATATTCATTAATACCAGAAGACGAGGCAGTCAGGATAAGAAATATTACACAAGATGAAATCAATAAACAATTAAAAGCTCGTAAGAAAAGAGGGGACGATAACCTGCATACATTAAATAAATTGAAAGATAATCAAGAGTTAACGTTCTTGCAAACAGATAAAACTGGGAAATTAGCTATAATGAATAAAACTCATTACATAAATATGATGGAAAAGACAATTAAAGAAATGGATACAGAAATAATAAAGAAAGATCCATTGAATAAGTTAATCAAAGCATCTAATGACCTAATAAAATCCGTAAACTGGCCACCTGAAGAAAAACCAATTAAACGTAATTTTACACCAAACATCCCTATGATTTTTGGTAAACTGAAAGATCACAAGACTCCATATAAACTAAGACCTATTGTAAATAAAACGATCAGCCCAACATATGACATTGAAAAATATATGAAAAAGCAATATGAAAAAATTATCCCCCCCCCCCTCAGAAATTTCGATAAATTCAACAAGAAGCTTCATACAAAAATTAAAATAATATAAACCACGGCCTGATGATTACATGTTAAGCCTGGATGTCCAAAACCTCTATCCGTCTATTAACTTGAAAGAAATGACAGATCTAATCAATAATAAAATAAAAAAGGATTATACAGAATCTAACTTAAGTACTCTATTACAAAGCGCAACAAACTTGATCCTGAACGAAAGTTATTTTAAGTTCAATAACAAAATATATAAACAAATTAAAGGAGTACCTATGGGATCCCCCATTTCTAATATAGTCGCAGAATGGAAATTAAGAAATCTAGAAACAATAATCATAAACGAACACAAAACTGAAATCAGACTATGGCTTAGATATGTAGACGACGTATTTATTATCACAAATAAACGAATTAACCTTGATAACCTCCTTGACAAAGTAAATTCATATGACAAGAATATTCAGTTTACAATAGAAAAAGAAATAGAGCATTCGATCAACTACTTAGATGTAAAAATAACTCATGATATAACTCAAATAAATACTACAGTATATAGAAAACCCACAGCAAACTTAAATATAATCTCCTATAAAGCCGATACTCCAATGCCATACAGGTTAGAAGCCATGAATACATATATAAATAGAGCTCTACATGTCTGTTCCACAGAAAAATCACTAAAGGAAGAGTTAAAAATCATTGAAAACATAGGTTTAAAGGCAGGACATCCGAGGAAAACTATACTTAAACTAATTGAAAGAGTAAGAGAAAGAATTGACCATATACAACCAGCACAGAGGAATCTGACATACACTCCCCCTATTTCATATATAAAAGGTGTATCTTTGAAAATAAAACGAGAATTAGAAAAATTAGGAAAAATAGTCTCACTAACCCCCAATCCATCCCTCTTCAAATCAATAAGAAATGAAATAGAAAAATATGAAGAAATACAAACAGCAGGAATATACAAAATAAATTGTCTAAACAGCAGAAATGAAAAAGTTACTTACATAGGAATGACGAAGAGAAAAATAGAGGAAAGAATGAAAGAACATATCAGAGATATAAAACTAAATAAACAGTCAACAGCGCTTGCAAGATTAAACACTAAAACCCCAACCAAACTTGAAACCCTACAAATACAGAAAATAGCGAACTACGAAAATCTACATAATGCTCTAATAAGAGAAGCAATAGAAATTAATACATCAAAAGACGCATGCAATGATATGGTACACACAGTGATTGATTGCCGCTGGAAAAAGATGTTAGAGGAGGGGGAGAAAAAGAGAGAGAGAGAGAGAGAGAATTGAATGCCGATAGGGGGAGCTCTTCAACCAGCAATCGTATATATAGCGAACAAGCAGAGGCTTGAAGATTACAACTAATGATGCTCTAGCCAGAGCGAAAGCGCTTTTGTGCAATGGTGAAGGTTATTATGTGAAACTGTTTTACATTTTTGAAATTAGAGACGTTTTTAATGAAAAATTTTAACCATGTTTTTAGATAATGTCTGAATGTAAATTGGTAGTATGGACAATAAATAATCAGAACGTAATTTTGTTGGAAACCATTTGATATCCAGAAATATGAATCGATAAGAAAAACAATATTTATAGCAGACCTCACATTACTCAACTTATGTTATTTTGCTTTATTTCTTTTTTCCGAGAATTAAACTAACTCTTCGACAGGTTTGTTCTTATCACTGGCAAATCCTGCAAGTTGAAAAGCATAAAATATGCTGAAGTCCAAATATTCACATCTGTTCCATATTTGTAAATTCATTTACAAAATTAATTTGTTATGTATAATTATGTATATAATAAAATATTTTTTACATGTATAGGTAGTTAGTTTTAGTTTAACATTAAAAGGGTTGTTTACTCGAAATTTTGATGGTAAAAATTCAAATTGTTGAAGCATAATTGGCAGAGTAAAAGGGGGGGGGGGTCCCTGTGTGACGTCGGAAAGAAAGAAGGAACATATTCCAGATATAAAATTAAATAAACAGTCAACAGCTCTTGCAAGATTAAACCTTACAACCCCAATAAAACTTGATACCCTACAAATAAAGAAAATAGCTAACTACGAAAACTTGCATAACGCGTTATTACGAGAATCAATTGAAATAAATATATCCAAAGAAACGTGCAATGACATGGTACACTCAATGCTCGATTGCCGCTGGAGAAAAATGTTGGAGGAGGGGGAGAGAGAGAGAGAGAGAAAATATTGAAATCCGATAGGGGGAGCTCTACAGCCACCAGTCATCTATATAAAGAAGAGGAAGTTGGATAGAGAACACAACTGATGATGCCCTGGCAGGGGGGTGAAAGCGCTTTTGTTGGGTGGTGGAAGTTTTTATTAGAGACTGTTTTTAATTTTTTAAATGAAGGACATTTTAAATGAAAATTTTTGACCATAATTTTTTATAAGTAATGTCTGAGAGAAATTGGTAAAGTGTATGAATAAATATATGTACAGACATTAACGGGTGAACACCTATTTTTAACATATTCATAATGTCAGTTTTCTACTGTAGTGCTTTGAATTTTAATTGCTTTTAGAAATTCGCTGAAAGAAAGATGAAAAAACGAGATTCAAAATGCATTAACGTAGTTCATGATTTAATCTCTTTGAAAAATCTTTAAGGATGAACTTTAACGGATCCTTTTTAGATAATAGTTTGAAATCAAAATCACATATCTTGAAAGTTGTGTGACACTATTTATCAATGTCCAATTCCATAAATCAGTAAAATCTCTTTAAAATGGAATTTAATGCTAGGAAGAAAATCGTTTCATTTAAATATTTATCAACGTTCTTTATCCTGTTTATTGTTTCGAAGAAAACTATAAAATGTTTTTCAAATGCTTCAGAGATTCGAGTTATATTCAGTAGGAAATTTAAATTACTTCAGATGGCATAAATCTGAGGTTCTATTATTACTTACCCATCATACGTAGTATAGGGTAAGTCTTGTAATCGTTTTGAAAATCGAAAAAATTTTTTTGACGGATTTACACGTTTCAGACACTGTAGATTCCGAAAAACATATTTTTAGAAAAAAAAATTTGCCGTCCGTCTGTGTGTCTGTGTGTCTGTTTGTCTGTGTGTGTGTCTGTAAACGCTCTATCTCCCGAAAAAATTGAGATAGAGACTTGCAATTTGGTATGTACTTAGTATGTAATAATGGGAAGAAGCCTATTTCATTTCAATAACCTCGATTAACCGGAACAATTTTTTTCGGACTCTCGAAATATTCATTCTGATGAAAGGTATATAAAAATTTTCGAAATTGTTTATTTTAAGAAATGAATATAAAAGACAATAAAAAAACATAAATTTTGCATAAAGCATGAAGTTGATCGGATAATTAGTTGCCGAGATATTTGGAATCCTATTTGCCACACTCTTCGATTTTTCATGACCCTGTATTTCATCCAAATTTCACTTCAAAGATATATTTTAATTGGAAATTTGACGCTTAATCAGATGCAATAAACCGCTAGTTAATAGGATTATTATTTTCGGAGTTATAAGGATGTTTCTTTCAAGCAATTCAGTAATCGAGCCTTTAAAGTTTGTGACGTCATCAAGCCACGATTTTATTTGAATTGCAATGCACTTTATAAGTAGTTTACACATTTTCATTTTAATATTTTACATTATGCATATCCATGATGGGTAAGTATTACGGTGGCCCCCAACGACTAGTTTTTAAACGTGTACACAATATTAAGCGTTAATAAATAAATAAAAGTAAAACAAAAAGTTATTTTTCATTCATAAATTCAGTTTTATAATGTAGCAATAGGAATTTAATCCAATCTAGATATTAAATTGTTTTGCTTAAATAAATATAAAAACCCGTGATAAGGATGCATTGATACAGTTCCTAATATAATCTCTTTAAATAATCTTTTTGTAAAAAGAACTTAAGCTAATTATTTCGAGAAAAAGTATCTTTTAATAAGCAAAACAATTCATGTAACATATCTGTGATTATTTATGGTAATAATTTAAAACTAAAAAAGGTTTTTGCTTCCAGAAACATAAAGCAAGACTGTCCAACCGACCTTCCACCAAATACTAGAAATTTATTATAAAACTGTTCGACATATTTAAAGTCTGAATTTCAATTATTATCAAAACCAAATATTTCTTAAAAAAATACTGGTATTTTTGGGCGCTAGGTTAGACGACCCTGACATAAAGTATAACTTCTGAAGAAATGTAATAATATAAAAATAAAAGAAAATGATTTTTTAAATGCTATTTACATGTATATTCAATCATATTGATCATTTAACTTTTTTATAATAGAGCTTTGAATTTAACTTGTTTTAAAAATTCGCTAAAAGAAATATGAGAAAATGGGATTAAAAATGCATTAGCGCAGTTCATGACTTAGTCTGTTTGAAATACCTTTAAGGATGAGCTGAAACGGATCATTTTTAGATTACAGTTTGAAATAAAAATCGCATCACATCTTAAAAGTTTTGTGACACTATTTATCGATGTCTAAAATTCATAAATCTGTAAAAGGTGTTTAAAATCTTAGTTCATGCTATAAAAGAGAAATTGTTTCATTAAAAAAATTATCCATGTTTTTATTGTTTGGAAGAAAACTATAAAACGTTTTTAAAATGCTAAAGGGATTCGATTTGTCTGCAGTGAGAAATTTAAATTACTTTTGATTGCATAAATTAGAAGTTTTATTATTTTCGAACGTGTACACGGAGATAAGCGTTAAAAAATAAATAAAAGTAAAAATACTTTTATTTTTAAGAAATTATTACATTATTTTCTTTAAAAATTCCTTAATTATCACAATGCATATTCTGTTTGTAAGGGATTCAGTTTTCTAGTGTAGTGATAGGAATTTAATTCGCCCTAAATATTAAATATTTTTGCTGAAATAAATATGAAAAACCGTGATAACGATGCATTAACACAGTTCCTAATTTAATCTCTTTAAAAGATCTTTTAGTAAAAAGATCTTAAACTAATTATTTTGAGAAAAAAGTTTCTTTTTATAAGCAAAACAACTCCTATTAATATCTGTGAATATACAGGGTGTCCCTGGATTTATGGGCAAAACTATAAGCGGTGATAGTAGAACACGGCTAGACAAGTTTAAAACAATAAACAAAACATGGTCGTAACTCAATAAGTTAAACGCAACAGGCAGTGGCGTAGCCAGGGAGGGGGGGGGGGTGCAAACGCTCTGGATACCAGTAACATTTTAAAGTTTTCTTCCACCTTGATTATCGCAAAAAGTTCACCGATTACCTACAAACTAATCTACAAACTAATTTTGCAAAGAAACCTTTACAAAATTAGTGGTACCAAGAGCATCTGGACCCCCACCCTGGCTACGCTACTGGAGACAGGGTGCTTTCAGCTTGCCGAGATAACCATGTTTTCTACACAATATTTAACAAATGAGTGCTGAATTTATTTATGCAGACTAGTGTTACTAAATAAGATGCTAATATGAATGAAAATTAAAAGAAGAAAAAAAATAAATTAAGTACTTTATCAGAAGTAAGTAGCTCAAGAAAGTGAGGGGGGGGGGGGGCTCTATTTGAAATAGTACCAAATTTCCTGAAGAGACGCTGAAGGGTAATCAGAACTCACGGGAAAAATTTTAAGGTATGATAGAACACATCTAAACTGGCAATTTTCGTTCGACAATGCTTGGGCTTATCGCAAACGGCGAACAGGTAGATCGCACTGTCATTAAACACACAAAGCGCTGGTTTTTCACACGCGTCGTCTTTTTTACAGAGAATTGAAAAAAGGATGGCTGGTTTTACTAATAATGAAAAGGCGGACTATGCATGTCATGCATGGTATTGTGGTTTTGAGTGCTCTGGAAGGTTCTCTCACAGGGTTCTCTTCACAATCAGAAAGCGTGAAGAGATATCTCTCTTCAAAAGATATAGCTCTGTGGCGCTTCACTGCTTGACTAGCGACCATGTTTTGTATAGTATTTTGAGATTGTCTAGGCGTGTTCTATCACCCCTTACAAATTGACCCATGAATTCAGGGACACCCTACATATTTTAATATTTTAAAGCTGAAGTAAATTTTTGTTTGCAATAACATAAAGTATAACATTAGGAGAAATATAATCATATATATATATATATATATATATATAAAGATTTTTGTAAAGTATTGACACTAAAAAAAAAAAGTCAATCCTTTATTAATCTAGGAAAATATAATGTAACCACGAACGAAAATATACAATAACCTCTTCCGAATTACCCATGATTCCTAAAATCGTACTTTATCTTTAGAAATCTCTGAAACCAATACATTTTGGAGATTTAAAGAAGCATTTATAAATTCAATTATGCAACTGGAAATGTTTAATTAAGAATTGATAGTATCCTAAAAACAGATATTGCGGATTAAGAAAATCGATTTATACACTATAAAAACTACTCGGAAATATTTCCGAAAATCAATGGCACCAAAAGAAAACTAAATGCTTCTTTAAATCACGAAAATATATTGGTTTCTGAAGATTCTGAAAATGAAAAACACTTGTTGCAAACATTGGTCACACGGTTGTGGTTACTGTATATTTTCATTCCTTCTTATATTATATTTTCGCATATTAAGCCATTTCTTTACAGGACACATTTATTGAATTATATATATAATTTCAGCTTTCTACAGTAGAGCTTTGAATTTAAATTGCTTTAGAAATTCACTGAAAGAAAGATGAGAAAATAAGATTAAAAATACATTAGCGTAGTTCATGGTGTAATCTCTTTGAAATCTCTTTAAAGATGAGCTGAAACGAAACATTTATAGATAACAGTTTGAAAGGAAAGTAACATATCTTAACTGCTTTGTGACACTATTTATCAATATCCAATTTCATAAATCTGTAAAATGTGTTTAAAATGTCAGTTCATACTATGAAAAAATTCGTTTAATTTGAATCAGGGTTCGTACTCTTGTACCATAATTTTTTAATAGGCTGTTTCGCCTTATATAAATGTAGAAAAAGTGTTACAATCATGAAATTAAACGAGGCGTCTACACTTTCTGCTATTTAAATATTAAATAGAAATAGTCCATTAAAAAGTTGTGGTAAAATCGTACGAAACCTGTAAATATTTACTAACGTTCTTCATCCTATTTATTGTTCAGAAGAAAACTGTAAAAGGTTTTTTAAATGCTTTAACGATTTGAGTCGTATGCAGTAAGAAATTTAAATTACTTCTGATGGCATAAATTTGAAGTTTTTATATATTTTAACATGTACACAATATAAAACGTTAATAAATAATATAAAGTAAAAATTGTTTTATTTTGAGAAATTTAATTTTTTAATCCAGAAATTTTATCCGCTCTAGATATTAAAAAAATTGATGAAATAAATATGAAATAAGCGAGATAAAGATAAATAAATAAAGTTCCTAATATAATCACTTTAAAATATCTTTTAGTATGAAGAACTAAAACTAATTAAAGGTATCGTTTTATAAACAAAACAATTCATGTAGCATATCTGTGAGTATTTATTATAATATTTTAAGAAGTTTTTACTTGGAGTAACTTAAAGTATAACTTTAAGAGAAACGTAATCATATAAAAAGGGAAAATAAGATCTTTTAAATAGTATTTATACTGAAAAAAACCAAACATACATTAATCTAGGAAAATAGTATATAAATATGAACGAAAATACGTACAGTAATCTCTTCTGTATTACCAATGATTCCGAAAAGAGTTCTTTATCTTCAGAAATCGCTGAAACCAATATATTTTAGATATTTACAGACGCATTTATAAATTAAATTAAGCAGCTGAAAATGTTTAATTGAGAAGCGATAGCATCTTAAAAATTGATATTCCGATTTGGAAAAATTGTTTTATACACTAGAAAAAAATACTCGGAAACGTTTCCGAAAATCAGTGGAATAAAAAAAAAACTTTTTATTTATAAACGCTCGTTTAAATTTCCAAAATGTAACTGTTTCTGGGGTTTCAAAAGATAAAGAACGCTTTTCGGAATCATAAGTAACTCGGTAGAGGTTACTGAAAATTTTAGTTCATGGTTATATTATATTTTCGTAGATAAAGAATTTTCTTTACACTGTAAAAAATTACCAATGTTTCTTATTTTATGAAAAAATACTATAACCACGAACGAAAATATAATATAATCTACTATTTATTGTCCATATTACCAATTTTTATTCACACATTATTTAAAAAAACATGGTAAAAAATTCCTCACTAAAAACGTCCCCCATTTAAAAAATGTAAAAACAGATAGAGAGTATGGAATGCCGATAGGGGGAACTCTTCAACCAGCAGCCATATAGATAACGGAAACCAGAGAGTTGAAGATCACAACTGATGATGCCCTAGCGGGGGCGAAAGCGCTTTTGTGGAGTGGTAAAGATTTTTTTTATTGGAAACTGTTTTTACATTTTTTAAATGGGGGACGTTTTTAGTGAGGAATTTTTTACCATGTTTTTTTAAATAATGTCTGAATAAAAATTGGTAAAATGGACAATAAATAGTAAATTTACAGACATTAACAAATGAACACTTGTTTTTAATATAATATAATCTTCTGAGCTATCCGAAATTCCGAAAAGCGTCTTCCATTGTCTTTTGAACCTCCAGAAACCGATAGATTTCCAAAATTAAAAAAATTATTTATAAAAGCAAAATATTTTTTGCTGCCTGTATTTTTCGGAAACGTTTCCGAATAGTTTTTACAGTGTATTAATCAGTTACCTCAGCCTGGAATACCTGTTCTTAGAATGTCATCAATTCTCAAGCAAATGTTTTCAGTTGCATAAGTTAATTTATACATGAAAGAGTAAAGAAATAATCTTAATTATAATGTTAATGTTAACGCTGTTAATTTTGCATGTTTGTCTGTTAAACATATTTGTTGAACATGATAATGTTTACTTGAGAATGGATAGCATCGGAAAAAACTATATTCCGTGCTTAGAAAAGTGATTAATACACTTTAAAAGCTACTCGTAAATGTTTCGAAAATTACGGGCAGCAAGGGCAATTCTGTTTTTATAAATGATTCTTTAAATCTCGAAATACCATTGATGTCTGAGGTTTCTAAAGATAAAGAAACACTTTTCAGAATCATGGTTAAAACGGATGAGTTTATAAATTTATTCGTGATTATATTATATTTTCATATATTAAGAAACATTTGTCATTTTTTACAGTGTACCGGGTACCTTTGTCCAATTATAAAGATATTTCCCATTTTATACAGTACAGCTTTGAATTTAAATTTCTTTAGAAATTCGCTGAAAGTCAGATGAGAAATGAGATTAAAAATGCTTTAACGTGCTTCATGATTTAATCTCTTTGAAATACAGTCATCTCTCACTTATGCGCGTCTCAGTTATACGCGTCTCTCAGTTATACGCGAATTTCGTAAGGTCCCGGCACGAGGAATAGGAAAATAATGCTATAGATCTCTCACTTATAAGCGCCACTTTGAATTTTCTCTCTCAGTTATACGCGGAAATGACAACGCAATTCACATTTTTTTTTAAATCGATAAATAATTTTCTGCACCTGTCAAGGTAGGTCAAAAGACCGTACCGAAAAGCGGGGTGGAGAGGGTGGAGAGGATATTACAGTTCGACTTTACACTCACCCCCTCAGTTCTAATGGTTGCTTCTTTTCTTTCTGTTTTAATTTTATCAAGTCACCTGCGTGTTACATTTCGTCCTTGTCTTTACGGTAGCATCTAGATTCTTTCTTTTCTTTCTTTTTTTTTTTTTTTGCAATAAAAATGAGCAAAAGAAAGTTAACAATTTCGTTCAAAATGAAGTTATAAAAGCAGCAGAAAATGATCCTAGACTGTCAAAAATAAATTTAGCTCGGAAATTCGATTTGCCAGAATCAACACTCAGAGGGATTTTAAAGAACAAGGACTCGATCAAAATATTAATAGTGAATATTCTGCACAAGCGAAGAAACGATCAAGAATTCAGAATGGAAAATTTGAGATTTTAGAAACCACTTTAATTCAGTGGTTCAGAGAAATGAGAGCTTCTAATTTACCCATTAGCGGTGAGTTATTTAAAGAAAAGGCACTCACTTTGTCATCCAAAATGGGAATCGAAAATTTTTCAGCTTCTTCGGGATGGTTAGAAAAACTTAAAAAAAGACACGGTTTAACAAATCATTGTCTGAGTGGTGAAAGCGCACCCGTTTCAGATTCAACTGCTAATGAATGGATCGCAGACCTTCCAAATTTAATTCAAAACTTTGATCTTAAGAACATTTTTAACTGTGATGAAACAGGCTTATTTTATCGTCTTTTACCAAACAAAACGATGGATTTTAAGGGAGAAACATGCCATGGTGGCAAACACAGCAAAGAAAGACTGACTGTGCTTTTATGTTGCAATGGGGACGGATCAGAAAAGTTACCGCCAATAGTGATTGGTAAATCCAAGAATCCACGGTGTTTAAAAAATGTCAAGAAATTGCCATGTTCTTACGCAAATAGCACCAAAGCCTGGATGACATCGAAATTTTTTTTAGACTTTTTGAAGGAATTCGATATGAAGATGGCTAAAAAAAAAAGAAAGTTTTGTTATTTATGGATCAGTGTCCCGCCCATCCTTCATATCTCCCATTGCTGACACATGCACGAGTTATATTTTTCCCTGCTAACTGTACTAGCAGACTCCAGCCCTTAGATCTCGGTATAATAAGGTCAGTTAAAGCGCAGTATAGGAAAGATTTGGTGCGAAGAATGTTTATATCACTAGAGCAGAAAAAGGAATTCAAGAAAATTTCGATTCTGGATGCCATGCATATGTTGGTTTCCTCTTGGAATAACGTAACAGCCATGACAATTTCTAACTGCTTTAGGAAAGCGGGTATTTTTCATTCAAATAATGCTGCAGTTATTCCATTACAGGAAAATGAAAGCAACAGCAATGATTTTAACATAGACGAAGAAGAATGGAATAGAATAAGCCAAGATTCTCTTTCTTTTCAAGATTTCGTCAGTGTTGATGAAAACTTAACATCAACGGCAATTAGAGATATTGAAACTGTGTTTGATGATGTGACAGCTGAAAGAGAAGGAGATGATGATGATAATGATGAAACTGATACTGTAATTGTCCCATCTTATGCTACTGCTTTAGGAGCACTGGACACTTTGAGATGTTACCTACAAAATGTTGATATAGCATCAAATACAATGACGCACTTTAATGCATTAGAAAGGGTCGTTGTACAAACGCGGCATAAGCAAAAACAAACTACCATTGATGACTTCTTAAAAGAGGACTTTTTTTATGTAAGTATATCATCTTCTATGTCAAATGAAAAAAATTTGCTTTATTGTATTTTTTTAAACTAAATTTTATAGTGAAAGTGTAAGGATATATATATATATATATATATATTAGTACACTATACTAATATTACACCCCTTTTATTTTATAAAATATCATTAATCATAATTCTTATATTTCAATATGTTTTTCTTTCGAATAATTTGTATAATGTGTATAAGGAATTACTACATACAACGTCCTCTCAGTTATGCGCGGCTCTCAGTTATGCGCGATTTTAAGTCGGTCCCTTCAAACGCGCATAAGTGAGAGGTGACTGTATCTTTAATGATGAAGCTTAACGGATCATTTTTACATAACAGTTTGAACGCACATCTTAAAAGTTTTGCGACACTATTTATTAATATCCAATTTCGTAAATCCATAGAAAATGTTTCACATGTTCGTTCAAACTAGAAAAAAAATTGTTTCATATAAATATTTATCAACTTTTTTCAATCCTATTTATTGTTTCGAAGAAAACTCTAAAAGGTTTTAAAAATACACCAGAGATTTGAGTGGTATGCAACATGAAATTTAAATTACTTCTGACGGCATAAAATTAAAATTTTATTATTTTTTAACATGTGCGCAATATAAAGTAATAATAAATAAATAACACACACACACACACACACACACACACACACACACATATATATATATATATATATATATATATATATATATATATATATATATATATATATATATATATATATATATATATATATATATATATATATAAGAAATTCAGTTTTCTAAAGTAGCGATAGAAATGTAATTCGCTCTAGATATTAAATAGTTTTGCTGAAATATATATGAAGAACAGATATAAAGATGCATTAACACAGTTCCTAATTTAACCTTTTAAAAATATCCTTTAGTAAAAATAACTTAAACTAATTGTTTTGAGAAAAATGTATCGTTTTATAAACAAAATAATTTCTGTTACACATGTGTGACTAATTATTATAATATTTGAAAATAGAAATAAGTTTTTACTTGCATTAATATAAAGAATAACTTTAGGAGAAATGTAATCATATAAAAAGAAAAACAAATGATTTTATAAAAGTATTTACACTTTAAAAAATATATTTGTTTATTATCCTAGGAAAATAGTACATAATTATGAACAAAAATATACAGTAACCTTCCGAATTACCCATGACTCTTAAAAGCGTTCTTTATCTTTATAAATCCATGAAACCAATAAATTTGGGAGATTAACAGAAGTTTTTATAAATTACATTACGCAGCTAAAAATATTTAATGGAAAATTGAGGCATCTTAAAAACAGATATTTCGGATTGAAGAAATTGATTTATACACTATAAATACTACTCGGAAACGTTTCGGAAAATCAGTAGCAACAAAAGAAACTTTTGTTTCATAAATGATTCTTTAAATGTAAAAAAAATATATTGGTTTCTGAGGTTTCTAAAGATACAGACCGCTTTTTAGAATTATGGATAACTCAGTAAGGATACTGCATATTTTCGTTCGTGGTTATACTATATTTTCGTAAATTGTTTCTTTACAGTGTACATTTATCCATTTTTATTGATAATTTCTGTTTTCTACTATGGCGCTTTGAATTTAAATTGCTTCAGACATTGGCTGACAGAAAGATGAGAAAACGAGATTAAAAATGTTTTAAGGTAGTTCATGATTTAATTTCTTTGAAATGTCTTTAAGGATGAACTTAAACGGACCATTTTTAGATAACAGTTTCATTCAAAATCACATATATTAAAAGTGTTGCGACACTATTTGTCAATATCCAATTCCATAAAACTGTAAAAGCTGTTTAAAATGGAATTTAACACTAGCTAAAATATTGCTTCAGTTAAATATTTATCTGTCTTTTTCATTTTTAGGCGCTTTCGTATTTATATAAATACGCAGCACCTATTGTCGTCGTCTGGTCCGTCCGTACGTCTGTCCGTATATAACAACGCAAAAACTACCCAAACGAATGGTTTGAAATTTAAGATATATTATTTTTGCAGAATTTTGTCGAGACATTTCAAATTTTTATAAAAATCGAATCAAAACTTTAGACGATATTAATAAAAATATTTATTAAGAAATTTGAATAATAATAATAATAAAAAAATCAGTGTTTTCTTGTTATAGGAGCTTCGAGGTTTAATCGTCAAGCGATCGAGATACTTATTTTATGACAGAAATTAATCTGCAGACGATATAATTCATTTCACAGAATTAAAAAGCATCAAGATCTGAATATTTATATAACTATCTATAGTACGAACTGTCTATAGTACGTCATTTGTCACGTTTGACGTACAATTTCCAACTTGTATTTATTGTTTAGAAGAAAATTGTAAAAGGTTTTTAAAATTATTTAAATATTCGAGTAGTATTCAGTAAGAAATTTAAATGACATCTGATCGCAATAATATGAAGTTTTATTATTTTTGGACGTGTACACAATGATAAAAGTTAGTAAATAAATAAAAGTGAAAAACAGTTTTTTTTTAAGAATTTGAGTTTTTTAATGCAGCAATAGGAATTTAATACGCTCAAGATATTAGATATTTTTGCTGAAATAAATATGAAAAACCGAGTTAAAAATGCTTTAACGTTGTTCATGATTTAATCTCTTTGAAGCATTTTTAAGGATGAATTTAAATGGATATTTTTTAGATGACAGTTTCAAAGCAAAATTAAATATCTTAAAAGTTTTGTGTCACTATTTATAGATTTCTAATTTTGTAAACATTAGAAGAAATGTAATCATATACAAATAATAATAATAATAATAATAATAAAAATAAAATAAAATAAAATAAAACTATGTACATTTATTTAATCTTATTGATAATTTTTGTTTTCTATGGTAGTGCTTTGAACATAAATTTCTTTGGAAATTCGTTAAAAGAAAGATTTGAAAATGGGATTCAAAAGGCATTAGCTTATTTCACGATTTAATCGCTTTGAAATATCTTTACAGATTAAATGAAACGAATAATTTTTAGATTACCATTTGAGATCGAAATCATGTACCTTGAAAGGTTTGTGACACTATTTATCACTACCCTGTTCCATAAATCATTAAAAGCTGTTTAAAATGAAATTTAATGCTAGGAAAAATTTCGTTTCATTTAAATATTTATCAACATTCTTCTTATTATTTATTTGTTTCGAAGAAAACTCTAAAGGGTTTTTTAAATGCTGTAGAGATTAGAATCATATTAAGTCAGAAATTTAAATTACTTCTGATGGCATAATTTTGAGTTTTTATTATTTTTGGACGTGTACAGAATGATAGAAGTTAGTAAATAAATAAAAGTGAGAAACAGTTTTTTATTTTATTTTATTGTTATTTTTTTAATGTAGCGATAGGAGTTTAATGCGCTCAAGATATTAGATATTTTTGCTGGAATAAATATGAAAAACTGAGTTAAAAATACTTTAACGTTGTTCATGATTTAATTTCTTTGAAACATTTTTAAGATTAAATTTAAATGGATATTTTTTAGATAACAGTTTGAAAGCAAAATGAAATATTTTAAAAGTTTTGTGTCACTATTTATCGATATCCAATTTTGTAAACATTAGAAGAAATGTAATCATATACAAAAAAATAAAAATAAAAATAATAATAAAATAAAATAAAATAAAATAAAACTATGTACATTTATTTAATCTTATTGATAATTTTGTTTTCTATGGTAGTGCTTTGAATATAAATTTCTTTAGAAATTCGTTGAAAGAAAGATTTGAAAATGGGATTCAAAAGGCATTAGCTTAGTTCACGATTTAATCACTTTGAAATATCTTTACAGATTAAATGAAACGAATCATTTTTAGATAACCATTTGAGATCGAAATCATATATCTTGAAAGTTTTGTGACACTATTTATCAATGCCCAGTTCCATAAATCATTAAAAGCTGTTTAAAATGAAATTTAATGCTAGGAAAAATTTCGTTTCATTTAAATATTTATCAACATTCTTCTTATTATTTATTTGTTTCTAAGAAAACTCTAAAGGGTTTTTTAAATGCTGTAGAGATTAGAATCATATTAAGTCAGAAATTTAAATTACTTCTGATGGCATAAAATTGAGGTTTTATTATTTTTGGACGTGTATACAATATAAAGCTTTAATAAATAATAAAAAGAAAACTGCCCAGTTAAACTGAGGGCATTGAGCTCACAGGCTATTCACACTAATTGTATATTATACTCTTATTTCAAAGAATTTGAAATAAGCCCCTCGAAAAATAAAGAAATTGACAATAATATTAAGGGGGGTCATCTCCCCGTTACTCCCCTCATAGTTAACTAATGAACCCCTTAAACTAATCAGGGAATCCTCTAATTACAATGAATATATATACAAAATTTGAAGAAAATCTGATCATTTTGCTTGAAAAACCCTTTTATCTAAATTAAGGGGGGATTAGCCCGCCCTTTCCCCCTTTATACTTAACCAATGAACCCCCAAAACTATTCAGAAAAGCGCATTATCACAATGAACCTATATACAAAATTTGAAGAAAATCGGATAATTCTGCATAAAAAAATCTTTTATCTAAATTAAGGGGGGATTATCCCCCTTTCCCCCTTTATACTTAACCAATGAACCCCCAAAACTATTCACAGAAGCGCATTCTCAAAATGAACCTATATACAAAATTTAAAGAAAATGGTATAATTCTGCATGAAAAACCCATTTATATAAATTAAGGGGGATTAGCCCCCCCCGTTCCCGCCCTTTATACTTAACCAATCAATTCCGAAAACTAATCAGGGAAGCGCCTTAACACAGTGAACCTATAAACAAAATTTGAAGGAAAACGAAATAATTCTGCATGAAAAACCCATTTATATAAATCAAGGGGGGATTAGCCCCCGTTCCCCCCCTTTATTCTTAACCAATCAATCCCGAAAACTAATCAGGGAAGCGCTTTAACACAGTGAACCTATAAACAAAATTTGAAGGAAAAAGGATATTTCTATGATGAGTTATCGCGTTACGTACATACGTACATACATACAGAACCGGCGGGCACATAAGCTCTCATGCTTTGATAGCCTGTGAGATAATAAAAAGTAAAAATAGTTTTTATTAAGAAATTGTGTTTTCTATTGTAGCAGTATGAATTTAATCCGCTATAGATAATAAATAGTTCTGCAGAAATAAATATGAAAACCCGCGATAAAGATGCAGTAAGACAGTCTTTAATTTAATCCTTTTAAAATATTTTTTAGTTTAAAGAACTTAATTTATTTAGTTTAAAAAAAGGATTTTGTCAAAAATAAAACAATTCCTGCAAAATATCTATGTATATGTATTGTAATATTTAAAAACTAAAAGAGGTGTTTGCTTGCAGTAACATAACGTATAAATTTAGATGAAGTGTACTCATGTAAAAAGGGAAAAAAATATTTTAAAAAAAGTATTTACACTGGAGAAAAATGCAATCATTTATAAATCTAGGAAAGTATAGTAGAACCACGAACGAAAATATAGAGTAACCGCTTTCAGATTACCCATGATTACTAAAATCGTTCTATATCCTTAGAAATTTCTGAATTTATAAATCCAATTCTTCAGCTGAATAGGGTTAATTGAGTATTGATAGCGACCTAAAAATTGATATTACACATTGCGAAAACTGATTTATACACCATAAAAACTACTCGGAAACGTTTCCAAAAATCAGTGGCAACAATTTTTTTTTTTTTTTTTTTTTTTTTTAAATACTTCTTTAAATCTCGAAAATATATTGGTTTCTGAGGTTTCTAAAGATAAAGAGCGCTTTTCGGAATCAAGGGTAACTCGCTGGAGATTACTGCATATTTTCGTTCGTGGTTATAATATAATTAGATTAAGTCTTTTCTTTATGCTGCACATTTATCCAATCAGGGCTTAACAAATTTGTTAAACTCTGGTATCCAGCAAAAAATTTTAGTCGCCAGTAAAAATAATTACCTCCTGTCGAACGCCCCCCCCCCCCAAGAAAAATATATTAGAGTATAGTTTAGAATTATTAGTTACATAGTTTAAAGTAGTACACAATTTTGAAGGCAAATATAAACTAAGTTTTGTATTTAAAAGTATCAAAATTATATTCCTGGTAAAAATAAAATACCGTAAAATCTGAATTAACTGCCATGTTCGGAAAATGTTTATTTGCTGAATGCTTCTAATGTTCAGGTTGTTGAGGGCTGCAAAAAAATCTATATCTGATTATGTGCATTTTTTCGCATTGTATTCAATCTTAGATACCAAAAAAAAAAAAAAAAAAAAAAAAAAAAAAACTGGATTAACATTTTTTCTTACTGTTGTGTTAAACCCTGCCACTACCCCCCTACATTCTAATTACATGATATGCTAGCTGTCTAGAAAGGAAAATCATGGCGTTTTCTGTGCATGAGATGGAAAATGCCATTTAAACTTGGTTCTTCTATTAAAAGCAAGAGAGAAGAATAATACCACTGCCTGCCGCGCACTAGAGTAGTGGTGGGGTAGAGAAAAAATTCCGTTTGTACTCATTTTTTAGTTCAATTTTTGTACCAAAAACATTGTTATTCTCAAACAAACAAACAAAAAAAGACGCCAGATTAAATAATTTGGTCGCCAATGGCGACCTGGTGACCGCATTTGTCAAGCCCTATATCCAATTATATTGACCATTTCAGTTTTCGACTTTTGAGCTTTGAATTTAAATTGCTTAAGAAATTCGCTGAAAGAAAGATGAGAAAATGAGATTAAATATGCATTAACGCAGTTCAAGATTTAATCTCTTTGAAATAATTTTAAGGATGAACCGAAACGTATCATTTCTAGATAACAGTTTGAAATCAAAATCATATATCTTAAAAATTTTGTGAAACTATTTATCGATATCTAATTTCATAAATTTTTAAAAGGTGTTTAAAATCTTAGTTCATTCTAGGAAAAAAAAATCGTTTCATATAAATATTTAAGAACATTCTTTATCCTGTTTATTGTTTCCAAGAAAACTACAAAAAGGTTTTAAAAATCCTCCAAAGATTTGAGTGATATGCAAGATGAAATTTAAATTATTTCTGACGTCATAAATTTGAAGTATTATTATTTTTGAACGTGTACGTAATATAAAGCGGTAATAAATAGCTAAAATTAAAAGTAGTTAAAAACAAATCAGTCTTTTAATGTAGCGATTAGAATTTATTACGTTCTAAATGGTAAATAATTTTGCTGAAATAATATAAAAAACCGGGAAATAATATTCATTAACACAGTCAGTTCCTAAATAACCTCTTTAGAAGATATTTTAGTAAAAATAACTTAGACAAGTTATTTTGAGAAAAAAGTACATTTTTATAAACAAAGCAAGTCCAGTTACATATCTATGAATATGTATTTTAACATTATAAAACAAAAAGATGTTTTTGCTTGCAGAAACATAAAGTATAACTTTAGGAAGTATATAATAATATAAAAAGAAAAAAAAAGATTAAAAAAAAGTATATATATATATAAATATATATATATTTTATATACACTGAAAAAAAAAGTTTAATAATCTAAGGAAATACAATATATACAGGAGCAAAAATATTCAGTAACCTCTTTCGAATTATTCATGATTCCGAAAAGCGTTCTTTGTCTTTAGAAATCTCTGAAACAAATATATTTTGGAGGTTTAAAGAAGCATTTATAAACTCAGTTAAACAACTGAAGATGTTTAATTGAGAATTGATAGCGTCCTAAATATCGATATTTTAGTTTGAGAAAATTGTTGTATACATTATAAAAAAAATACTCGGAAATGTTTCCGAAAATCACTGGCATCAAAATAAACTTTTGTTTTATAAATTCTTTTTTAAATGACGAAAATATAATGGTTCTGATATTTCAAAAGATAAATACCGGGGTTTCAGAATCATGGATAACTAGGTAGAGGTTACTATATATTTTGTTCGTGGTTATATTATATTTTTGTAGATTGTTTCTTTACAGTGTACATTTATCCATTTTTATTGATAATTTCTACTTTCTACTATGGCGCTTTGAATTTAAATTGCTTAAGAAATTCGCAGAAAGACAGATGAGAAAATGAGATTCAAAATGCATTTTTTAACCTCCATTTAAACCTCCAAAATATATTTGTTTCAGAGATTTCTAAAGACAAAGACAACGTAGTTCATGATTTAATCTCTTTGAAATATCATTAAGGATGAATTTAAACGGATCATTTTTAAATAACGATTTGAAAGCAAAATGAAAGTTTTGTGACACTATTTATCAATATCTAATTTCTTAAATCTGTAGAAGGTGTTTCGCATGTTAGTTCAAACTAGAAAAAAATCGTTTCATATAAATAGTTACTAACTTTATTTTATCCTATTTATTGTTTCGAAGTAAACTAACTATAAAAGTTTAAATATACACCAGTGTGATTTTAGTCCTATTCAGTCAGAAATTTAAGCAGTTTTATTATTTTTGAATGTGTGCACAATATAAAGTGATAAAAAAAAAAAAAATAGTTTTTTTTTTCTTTAAGAAATTTAATCTTTTAATGTAGCGATAGGAATTTAATCCGCTCTAGATATTAAATAGTTTTGCTAAAATATATATGAAGAACCGAGATAAAGATGTATTAACACAATTCCTAATTTAATCGCTTTAATAGATCTTTCATTAAAAATGACTTAAGCTAATTATTTCGAGAAAAAGGTATCGTTTTATAAACAAAACAATTCCTGTTACATATCTGTGACTATTTATTATATTATTTTAAAATTAATATAAGTTTTTGCTTGCTGTAACATAAAACATATTTTTAGGAGAAATTTATTCATATAAAAAGAAAAACAAATGTTTTTTGTTTTAAGTATTTAAACTTTAAAAAAAGACAATTGTTTATTAATCTTGGAAAATATTATATAACAGCGAATGAAAATATACAGTAACCTCCTCCGAATTATCCTTGATTCCTAAAAATGTTCTTTGTCGATAGAAATCTGTGAAACTAATATATTTTGGAGATTTAAAGAAGCATTTATGTACATTCAATTACGTGTAGTTGAACATGTTTAATTGAAAATTGATAGCATATTAAAAATCGATGTTCCGGATTGAGGAAATTGATTTATACACTATACATATTACTCGTAAACTTTTCTGAAAATTAGTGACAACAAAGGAAACTTTTGTTTTATAAATGATTCTTTAAATAACGAAAACATACCAGTTTCTGGTGATTCTATAGATAACGACCGCTTTTCAGAATCATAGAAAACTCGATAAGGATACTGTATATTTTCGTTCGCGGTTATATTATATCTTCATTGATTGAGTATTTTCTTCACAGTGTACATTTATCCAATTATAATGATAGTTTTCAGCAGTAGAGATTTTAATTTAAATTTCTTCAGAAATTCGCTGAAAAAAAGATGTGAAAAAAGATTAAAAAAAGGCATTAACATAGTTCACGATTTAATCTCTTTGAAATATCTTTAAGGATGAGCTGAAACGGATCCTTTTTAGATAAGAGTTTGAAATCAAAATGACATATCTTAAAAGTTTTGTGACACTATTTATCGATATCCAGTTTCATAAATCTGTAAAAAATGTGTAAAATGTTATTTTATATTAGTAAAAACAAATTCGTTTCATATAAATATTTACGAACTTTCGTTATCCTATTTATTGTTTAGGAGAAAACTATAAAAATGCTTTTAAAATGTTCTAGAGGTTCGAGTTGTATGCAGTATGAAATTTAAATTGATTTCTGACGGCAGCAATTTGCAGTTTTAAATATTTTTGAACGCATACAAAATATGAAGCGTTAATTAATAAATAAAAGTAAAAATAGTTTTATTTTATTTTTATTTTTTTAAAATAAAATTTTCTTATGTGGCTTTAAAAATTTAATCAGCTCTAAATTGTTATACATAGTTTTGGTGAAATAAACATGAAAATTCAGATAAAGATCTTTTATTAAAAATAACTTAAGCTAAATATTTTCAGAAAAAGGTTTTTCTTTTATATAAAAAAAAAAGCATTCCTTTTATATATCTATGAATATATATTGTAGTATTTTAAAACTAAAAGAAGTTTTTGCCTGTTGTAATATAAAGTATAAATTAAAGAGAAATGTAATCATATAAAAAAATAAAAAGTATGTACATTTATTCAATTATATTGATAGTTTCTGTTTTCTACGGTAGCCGCTGTGAATATAAATTTCTTTAGAAATTCGCTGAAAGAAAGATGAGAAAATGGGATTCAAAAGGCATTAGTTTAGTTCACGATTTAATCACTTTGAAATATCTTTAAAGATTAAATGAAAGGAATCATTTCTAGATAACAATTTGAGGCCAAATATCTTGAGAGTTTTGTGACACTATTTATCAATACCCAGTTTCATAAATCATTAAAAGCTGTTAAATGGAATTCAATGGTAGTAAAAATTTCGTTTCATTTAAATACTTATCAACGTTCTTTATCTTATTTATTGTTTCGAAGAAAACTCTAAAGGTTGTTTTAAATGATTTAGAGATTAGAGTCATATTTAGTCAGAAATTTAAATTACTTCTGATGACATAAATTTGAGGTTTTATTATTTTTGGACGTGTATACAATATAATGCATTAATAAATAATAAAAATTAAAAATAGTTTTTATTGATAAATTCTGTTTTCTATTGTAGCCATCAGGGATGAGATATCTCCGACTTTTGCATACCAGTATAATCTCAGAGAAAATGTTTCTTTATTTTTTATTTAATCGGAACATTCTGCGATTTAACAGAACAACATTTCCTCTAAGATTATACTGGTATGAAAAAAGTCGGATAAAGCTCATCCCTAAGCCATATGAATTTAATCGACTCTAAATATTAAATAATTTTGCTGAAATAAATATGAAAAACCGAGTTAAAGATGTAGTAAAATAGTCTCTTATTTAATCTCTTAAAAAAATAGCTCAAAGAACTTAAGCTAATTTTTTTAAGGAAAAAAGTAACTTTTCAAAAATAAAACAATTCCTGCAAAATATCTGTGACTTTTTATTGTAATATTTAAAAACTAAAAAAGATTTTTGTTTGCAGTAACATAAAGTATAAATTTAGAAGAAATTAATTCATATAAAAAGGTTAAAAAATGATATTTAAAAAAGTATTTACACTGGAGAAAGAGACAATCGTTTATAAATGTAGGAAAATATAGTATAACCACGAACGAAAATGTTCAGTAACCGCTTTCGAATTACCCATGATTCCTGAAAGGGTTCTTTAACTTTAGAAATTTTTGAATTTATAAATCCAATTACGGAGATGAAATATTTTAATTTAGAATTGATAACAACCAAAAAACCGATATTCCACATTGAGAAAACTGATTTATACACCATAAAACTAACTACTCGGAAACATTTCCAAAAAATCAGTATAAATCTTTAAATATCGAAAACATATTGGTATCTGAGGTTTCAAAATATACAGAATAGTTTTCAGAATCATGGGTAACTCGTTAGAGGTTACTGCATATTTTCGTTCGTGGTTATACTATATTTTCGTAGATTAAGTATTTTCTTTACAGTGTACATTTATCCAATTATATTGATAGTTTGAGTTTTTTAGTATGGAGCTTTGAATTTAAATTACTTCAGACATTCGCGATAGAAAGATGAGAAAATGAGATTGAAAATGCAGTAACGTAGTTCATGATTTAATCTGTTTGAAATATCTTTAAGGATGAACTGAAACGAATAATTTTTCGGTAACAGTTTCAGATCAAAATCAAATATCTTGAAAGTTTTGTGACACTATTTATCATTATCCAATTCCATAAAACTGTGAAACATGTTTAAAACGAAATTTAATGCTAGCTAAAACATTGCTTCAGTTAAATATTTATCTACCTTTTTTGTTATATTTATTGTTTAGAGGAAAACTATAAAAGGTTTTTTAAATCCTTTAAAGATACAAGTCGTATGCAGTAAGAAATTTAAATTACCTCTGATAGCAATAATATGAAGGTTTATTATTTTTGAACGGGAACACAATTATAAAAGTTATTAAATAAATAAAAGTAAGAAACAGTTTTTTTTTAAGAAATTGAGTTTTTTAATGTAGTTATAGAACTTTAATACGCTCAAGTTATTAGATATTTTGCCTTAAATAAACATGAAAAACCGAGATAAACATGCCTTAATAAATTAATTCCTAATAATTAACTTCCTAATTTAATATCTTTAAATGATTGTTTATTAAAAAGAACTTAATCTAATGATTTTGAGAAAAAAGTAACTTTTTATAAACAAAACATTTCCTGTTATACATCTGTGAATATATATTGTAATATCTTAAAACTAAAAGAAGCTTTTGCTTGGAGTTACACAAAGTAGAACTTTAGGATAAATGCATATCTTATTATTTTTTAAAAAAAAGATTTTTTTTCTTTTAATGTACTTACATCCATTCAATCATATTCATAATTTCAGTTTTCTGTTGTAGCGCTTTGAATTTTAATTGCTTGAGAAATTCGCTGAAAGAAAGATGACAAAAAAGAGATTCAAAATGCATTAACGTAGTTCATGATTAAATCTCTTTGAAAAATCTTTAAGGATGAACTTTAACGGATCATTTTTAGATAACAGTTTCAGATCAGAATCAAATATCTTGAAAGTTTTGTGACACTATTTATCAATACTCAGTTCCATAAATCATTAAAAGATGTTTAAAATGGAATTTAATACTAGGAAAATTTTCGTTTCATTTAAATATTTATCAACGTTCTTTATCCTATTTATTGTTTCGAAGAAAACTATAAAAATGTTTCTACTGATTGGAATCGTATTCAATAAAGAATACAAATTATTTCTGATAGCATAAATGTATTATTTTTATCGTACGCAACGACAAGCGTTAGAAAGTGTTAGGTTCTTGTAAATGAACAGTAAATGAGATAATCGATAAGAAAAACAAGTATTTTTATGAATTTATAAAAACTTCTGCAATCTTTTCTATATTATATTAAAAGCACTACATTATATTAAACGGGAAGGCACTGGCAAGCTAATATTAAACCTATGGGAGAGTTATCTTCAATTTTCTCATTTGAAATTAAGTACTGCTAAATTGTTTTTTGATTTTATTTTTTGCATAGAATAACCAAGTTTGATCCTTAAATATCTTTACAATTTTGATTTTGGTTGCAGATATTTCCTATGAGGTCACTTGATATTTCAGAACCGATTCCAAAAGTGATTGTGTATTTATAAGAAAAATAACTGCAACCAAAACCGAAAAATCAAAAAGGGCTCGTTTAGAGATAGATCTCAAATTTTCTATGGGGAAGAAAAAAATAATAATGTTTTTGAATTGAAATGATTTGAAATTGATTTGAAAAGAACATTCACATATATTCATCATTAGCTTACGAGTGTCATCACGTGACTAGCGTCAGTCACGGGACTGCTACTTTGTCATGTCAGGGTTGCCAACTTCGCCACCTTTTTTATTCAGAAATTCCGAACACTAAATTTTGCTTTGCTTACAAGGAAGGTCTCCATAAGCGCATACTCAGAAAAACTGGAAAAAAATGTCAGAATATTCTTATTATGAGTATATATATGTCTACAAAAAAAAAAAAAAAAAAAAAAAAAAAAAAAAAAAAAAAAAATCCTGCGGAACCTCGATAGAGCGTTCGTACAAAAACAAACGACATTTTTTGGCAATTTATCGTCGGTTGGCGACACAATGAAATAATAATAATAACAAAAAAAAATGCTTTTATGGTAAACACTCTTTAATGAGAAACTTTTTCTACTCTTCATACTAAACTAGTTTAAGTAAGTTTAACTTAAATAAATACACTTTTATAACTACAGTTTTATCATATACTTTTATGTGTATATATAATAAAATATAACCCATTTATGTCTAGCATCAATACTTCAGTAAAATGGGAAAAAGTGCATTTCACACCACTTTTTTTTTAATAGAAATTTGGTGACTTATTTTATCGAGGACACCTCTGTAAAATGAGACACCAAATTTCTACTAAAAAAAAGTGATGTGAAATGCACTTTTTCCCATTTTACTAAAGCGTCCCAAAATTTGGACGCTAGGCATAAATGGGTTAACCATCGTATTGTACGGTTTAGGGTAAAAATTAAATTGATTAAAATTGTTTCAAGCTCAAAATTAGTAGTGTAGGAGACAAGAGAACAGTATTGTTACCATGGAAACGACTTATTCAATATCGAAATTTATAAAGACAACATTATTCATCCAGGGTTCGTAAACTTTTATCACAATTTTTAATATTTTTTTTTCTATTTAATATTTAAATAGCAGAAATTGTAGATACCTTGTTTAATTTCAGGATTTGTAATACTTTTCTGCATTTAAATAACGCGAAAAATGCGATTAAAAATTGTTGTTAAATTGTACGAATACTGTAATCAGGCAGTTACTTTTAAAATACACTTAAAACTTATCAAGCCGGTAAAATCATGTCAAATTTAATAACTACAACAACACGCAACTTATATATATATATATTGCATTAGCTTATAGAAATAATAATAAACTATTTCATCGTTTAAGTTTGAGTTCATTAAGTAGTACGCATTTAAATACTCACTTAACAAGCAATTTCCACATGCATTAAAATCGCTTGCATTTGGCGAGGAGAAAGTATTGGTAGCTAATTCGCGTCTTTTTGCGCCAAAAACTCGGAAGTGTTTCATTTTTTTTTTGCAGATTTTCTACTGGAATTCCTCAGGTAAATTTGACTGATCCCTTATAACGTACATGAATAGTTTCATTAGCAATTTTTTTTCTAAATATTCTGAGTATGCGTTTTAAAAGGAGTACTTCCTTGTTAGTGACATATATTTCGTGATTACATAAAGGAAAAATCCTTTTTTTGGAATTTCCTGTATGAACTTCGAATTTCTAGATAGAAAAGGAAGCCGAACTGACAACTCTGTGTAGGATAAAATAGATACTCCCCTCACCCAAAAACAGGAATTGATTACAACCTATACAAACTTACACCAATTTATTAAAAAGTAATAAAATTTTGACGTATTTATTCACAGAAAATTTAAATAAATAAATGTTAAAAATATCTAGGCAAAACGTTAGAAAGGTACATTTTGTTTTCATAGGGACTTTTCACTTTCAAGACTCATTCCAAATGAAAAGATGAAAACAAATTTAAGAAATGATACGTTACATTACAATTTAAAAAAATATATATATATACATTTTTTTAAATTTCAATTCTTTAATTAATTTATTTGTTTTAATTAAATAAAAAGAATCATTATCTAGTTTACAGAGTCATTATCCAGTTTACAAATATCGGCTCAAACCCGAAAAATATGGATGGGCCAATTCATAATAGTTTTTTTAACACTTTCCAACTACGTTCTGTAAATGTTTGTTTATTTTCTGTAAATAACTTTTTATTCACTGACTATAAGATGTTTTCGGTTAAAATTTAATTCTGACAACTCAAAAGTATCATAATGCTATGAGCACTTGGAAATTTCAAGGTCTTGATTTTTCTGCCTACTTTTTAATTATTATTATTATTATTAGTTTTTTTTTTAGTTTTTCTTTTTTATTCTTTTCTCTTTCCACACTTTTATTTAAATTATTGTTTCAGAGATTTCTGCTGGTCTAGTGCTTGGCTGTCGATGAGCGACAGCATAGCTGCCAATGTTTAACGCTTCCTTGTTACCACGTTTTTCGAATTCAAAATTCTGCCTTATTTAATCGCAGAATTCTGCAATGAATTAAGATCAATTTTTCAGTTTAAAAAATGTGATAGTAAAAATTCATAAAACTTGGCATCTATGCGAGTGTGAAAAGAAGAATTCATACCTCTACTCTAATCAGACATATATTTTTGAAAAGCCGTAAATACAAAGACAGCACCACCAACTAAGTGAGAGATACCACTGCATACTAAATCCTAGCAGGCTGTGGATTGAGGAAAAGACAATGCGCAGTGGAAAATAATTACATAGAATATGTGTAATCCCAGTTAAAATAAAGTTCTAAATTGTCATCCTATTATTTTTATTGTAAATAAACTTTAATATTTAAATTCATTCATCAAAAAGGCTTAAAAAGAATCCCTTTGATTTATATTGTTATTAACCTTTATGATATCGTCGCTACCATGTCGAACTATCGAATGTGAAAAAAGGCATTTTTCATTACTTTCAAAAATAGGCCGAAGGTCACCACTAAATTTTAAAAGTATCCTTCAGCAGGCCAAAGTGGCAAAATGGTTGCCAGTTCGGCCTTCCTTTTTCATTCAGAAATTTCGAATTCACACCAGAAATTTGAAAAAGAAATTTTTGCTTCATTTAATAACATTCATTTCATGATTACTTAAAGTAATTTTTTTCTCTCAAAATTTCCGGTAAGAATTCGGCATCTCTAAATAAAATGAAGGCCAAACTGGCAACCTGTTCTTCATAAAATTTTTAATAATATTTTTACTAGACGAAGAATTCTAATAAAATTTAGTGGTGACAATCGGCCAATTGTTAAAAGTAATAAAAATCCTTTTTTTCATATTCAATAGTTTGACATGGTAGCGACGAATATTAACTTTTCTACATACATATGAAAAGATTGAAAAAGTCTTTTCAAAACCTCAAAATTTATCTTATAGTAAACTAATCAAAGCATACTTTTAAAATATGTTTCTGGAGTAATGCTATTGCTACTTTTGGTCTTTTGTTTAAAAAAAATTGACAGATTGTCATCTGTCAAAATATATTTTTGAAGAATTATAACCAGCTTATAATGTGTCACTTTTGCGTTCATTATAAATGAAAATTGACAAAAAGATTATTTTCTGACAGTTGAATTCCCTGCAATATGGAATAATATTGACAGCTCAATCGTGATTCATCCATGAAATTCAAAACAATTCCCGTGTTAAAACATGATTTATCGAATTTAAGATGAAGGGTGTCAAAAACAGGAAGGAGAAATGATGGAAAAACATGAACCGTCAAAATGTTGATTACGATTTCAGCAAGGGTAAGATATTGCAAGATATAGCTGCCAACTTTTACGCTTTTTCGTTACCATTAAAATATAATATAAATTTTTACCTTGTTTAAGCTCAGATTTCGATGATTAAATAAGGTAACATTTACTATTAAATTTTTTGTGCTGTGAGAAAAGAGTAAAAGTTGGCGGTTTTGATGGATATTCACACCGAAATATTTCTTCTACATACATACATATCAACCTTCCGTTTTTGTTTTTTTAAGTCATAGAAACGTATTATGAACCCGAAAAATTATTTAATGAAAATTTACTTGTTTGCCTGTGGTTATTAACTTATTTTATTTAATAAATTTTCTGCTTTTATATGACGTGAAAAACTAGAAGTTTGGTAGCTATTGTGTGGCTGAGATAATAAAGACTCTGGAACAGGTCTCGGTTCAGTCCTGTTGCCAGAGTAATTGGTCAGTCGACTTTACTTTAAGGAAGTCCGGAATTTTCTTTTCTTGCTAATTTCCCCCCCCCCCCGTTCAATCGGTCATTCCGAGAATTATTGCAGTCTTTTGTCCTTCCGCTCCTACGGACGATGTTCCCTCTCTACAAGTTTTGGTACCTTTGAAAACAGGAAACCTACTCAGGGTTTTTCTAATCTGAGCCATACAGTATATACATGGTTATAAAACTCTCAAAGCGAAATTAATCATTATTAAAGGCTTTGATTAGAAAACCTGTGTCTTATTTCTTAACACCTTTCTCTTATTTGATTTATTTACATACGTAGTTCTAATAAAAAAATATGCGTCATCATTGGTTTTCCTTCTGTCAAATTCAGCTGACATCAAATCGGTCAAATTCGTAGTTCGACATGTAAAACTGGGTTCACGCTTCCACACCAATTCACGACGTACGGAAACTGGCGGACCAGCTGATGAGCGTCTGGTACCAGATACTTCATACTACCTACAATAAAGTTTCTTTATATTCTGTTGAAATTTTACTCAACCTTGATAAAAACATTCACATCAGAATATTTATTTAGAAACTATTTAAGATATATATATTTTTTAAATTACCGAACAGTTGATGCTGGTTAAAGGGTTGCAATTATTTTACGCCCAGGCTATAAGTGAGTAAAGTGTCTTGTAAAAATTGAGGTTTCTTTTTTTTTTTTAATTTAGTTCTCTATAGCTTTTATTTAACTTACTTTACATAAAAATTTCTGGTTCGAATCGAATGAAATAAATTATAGAAACGGGTCGATTAGGCCCATTTAGGGTAGGAAAGTTACGATGAAAATATTATTCGTTTGGTAACACTGACCTCAAATGTAAAATAATTTTTATATTTATTTGCAAATGTTTCTAGTTTTCATTGTTTCCAACTTTTTATTCGTGATTTTTAAGAGTACAGCGGAATTTCAAATTCGAAAAACCCTTCAAACATCCTTCTTTTTTTTTTTTTTTTTTTTTTTTTTTTTTGCATAATAATAATTGTTATAATAACAGCTTCCGACTGAAAAATAAAATAAAATAACATAATATCGATTACGATTACTTTTAAGTCCAGTGCAAATCCTTCCAGCCAGGACCATTTAAAACACCCTTCGTGCAAAAAATATTCTGCAATATTTTCGGATTTTACCTCTTAGAAATAACCTCAGATACTGAATAATAATTGAAAATAAGTTTATTGAAATTTAAAATTTTCATAATTTTTATTTTTAAAAACATATTTTTTACAGGTTTCACACGCTATTACCACAATTTTTAAATATAATTTTTCTATTTCATATTTAAATAGCAGTAATTTCAGATGTTGCGTTTAATTGAAGGATTTGTAGTACGCATTTGAATAAGATGAAAAATTCTGTTAAAAATTGTGGTAACAGTGTACGAACCTTGTTTTAATTTCAGATTATTTTATTAAATTAAATTTTATTATAATTTATAAATTATATATAATTTTAGATTACAAGAAATAAAATTGGTGTGCTTACATGTACTAAAAACTTATTTTTGACTATATTAATTAGTATATGTTACATGTTGAAAACCTTGATAATTCAAGTACTACAGAAATACTTATTAACGGATCTATAAAATGGCTATATTGATCATAAATACATGAAATTTAAGAAATCTTTTAAATTAAAATCTTTACTCATAGTTAAAAGAGGAAAAACCATACTCAGCATTTATAACTAATTTATTCATTAAAACCTGTTTTTATAGATTTTAGATTGCCATCGTTTTCATGGTTTTAAAATGCATGCGCATTTCTTTTATTCCTCTTTTATTGAAATTTTTTACAGATTCTCCCCATTATAAACAAATGTTACTAAAAATAATGCTTCATAAATACATCATAAATATCATGAATACATGAAAATTAAAATCTAGTTAATTAAATAAAAAATTCGATAATTTATTTAATTATAATCTATTGAATTCAAATTTTGTTTATTTCTAAAAGCTTTATTTATGAAATAAATGAAACATTTTTTTTTATAACTTTCATTTTTATGCATAAAATTATTATTGTGGAAGAAAGTGTATGTAAAAAAAATAGTGTGCAAGGAGCATTTTAACCCTTCTTTGCATGAGTTTTTCTTTTACAATTGTTTTTTTTATACATATATTAAATATTAGACACCAGAAATTTTAAGATAGATTTTTAACTTTCTGCAGCAACATAGTTCACGGGAAATTTACTAAATTAATATTTCTATATAAATATAGTGGTGGCGAAGAAGTTAATTTATTTATTAAAAGTTAAATAAACAGTGATGGAAATTTCCATCACAATGCAAAGAAGGGTTAAAAACTTCTAATTACTTGTAATTAAAAAAAATTAAGTTTTGATTATCTCAAGAATTATTAAAGATATTTTATCCGAAATTTGCATACTGATATCTAAAAGCACTATAAACATTTGCTGTAATTTTTACAAAATTAAATCATTGTTAAATAGAAAAATCAATTTTGATAGTCTATACTGTATCATTTAAAGGAATGAATTGAGAGTATACCAAATGCACAGAATTCTTTGAAGGTGTATGTGACGTAGAAAAATTTGAAAACCACTAAATAATTATGAGTAAAAAAAAAAAAAAAAAAAAAAAAACACTTCAGGGATTTCACATTTATTATCTTGAAACTTTTACTTATTTTTTTTAGCAATCTATCTAAAGTTAAAACTGTGTATTTTTTTTAACATAGTTTAATTGCTGAAAATTATATATCTACAGGGTGCTTCACAATCAATGCGACAAACTTTAAGAGATAGATCTCACCAGGGCTTAATTTCTAACAAAAAAAGTACCGGAGCCCTAATGCTATTCTGCAGTACTCGTAGCGTACCACTGCCCCCCCCCCTCCTCCGCCGTCACTCCAATCTGCATATTTATATTTCATACATTACTTTTAAAATTTAAAGCATTGTTTTTTTTATTTAGCAAAAAAAAAAAAAAAAAAAAAAAAAAACATCTATTTGCATATACTTAGCTATCAACTATTCCAGTTTTTAGTTATTACTACTTCCAAATAGAAACCTTTACCTAATGTTTCGCAGAATTCTGTGATTCAATAAGCTCAGGATTATGATTCGGACATAGTGTTAACACAAAAAAAATGAATAGTTCGCAGCTATGTAGAACAGAAAAAGACTACTTCTGTTTACTCTTTATTCTGATCAAAATAGCATTAAAATGATTTGAAATGGAAATAAATAAAATTTTGAATTTAAGACAGATTGAGCTCGAGCCGGCCCAAACCCGAAGACTGATATAAAAATTGAGCCCGTTTCATCTCCATCTCTTACGTCAGCGACACATTACATCACTTATAAGTGTTTTGATACAAAAGAAGACAAAAGATTGGAGATGGGAGGGAAAGGAAAGGATAATTTAGAATTCGTTTTTCGGAAGCGCTATTGCACTGGGCTCCGGAGCTCAGTGTTTATGAGCTCTGGTGAATTCTGGCCAATATTTAAATTTTTACTAAAAATAGAGAAGTTCCGGAGCTGGGCTCCAGTGGGCTCCGGCTCAAATTAAGCCCTGGATCTCACTGAAACAAACATTTTTTGTATAGGAAAACTGGATCTCAATCCACTTATTCAGTCATAAATACAGAGTGTCTCATTCTAAGCTGAAACGGTTTTTTATATATAACTTTAACAAAGTCAAAGTCAATCCAGGCGGGGAGGCCAACCTTCTTAAGCTCAACTAGCCCCGCCCAGCAGGTTTGTTTACTATGCGGCAAAGCCTTACAAGATAATTATTAAAGTTGAGAGAAAATAATTAATACAAAACAGTGCAATAACTCACTTACTGAACGATAAACAAATAATAAATACGATATTGACAAAGAAAATAATCATAGTTTGAATAGTAACATCATCGAGTAGTATAAAAAGACTTATATGGAGAAAAATCATTATTGAGGGGTATTTACAGTAAACACTGAACACAATTTAAGTACAGCAATGTACTAGTACTCAGAATAGTAGTGAATAACGTATGTGATTGTACAGTAATGTGTACATGTACTGAAAACAATAAACACAGATCAAACACCACCATGAGATAAGAGAAGTAGTACTGAAACACAAATTCCAAAAATTCAAATTTTGATGATACAATAACTGAGAAAACAATTTATTAATTATACTGAACAATACTAAATAACACTTTGTGATATTGAGCAACAATTACACTGTGTAATACTGAAATACGAATTCTGAAATTACAAAATTCCGAAAATACAATTTACCAATCATACTGAGAAGTACTAAATAATACTATAATACTATGTGATACTGAGCAATAATACTACCATTTAATATATGTAACTTTAAGAATAATGAAAGTATTTTACCGATACTTTTAACAGACTTACTTTGCATTCTGTGAAACGTGATAATTTTCCGAGAATTGCTGGAAATGGCCAAGATCTGAATCCAAACAACACTGAACTAGACGCATATACGTCATTGAAATATTTACAGTGCACTCCCCTGACATCATCTCATTTCACACATTGTAAATCAAGTATTTTGAAAATATCGATGAATTATCTTCAATGCTGCGAGTACTGATTGCACTGTAAATTATCTTCAATCCATTACTTGAGGTGAGACACGCTGTATTTATGATTGAATAAGTGGATTGCGACCCAGCGTTCTTATACAAAAAAGTTTCTTGCTGTGTTCTCCATCACTTCTTAATGTTTGTCGCACTGGTAGTGAATCATCCTGTATATATTAGATATGTTATTGAAATATTTACAGTGCACTGCCCCTGACATCATCTCATTTCACACACTATAAAGCAAGTCTGAAAATATCGATAAATTATCTTCATTGCTGCGAGTACTGATTGCACTGTAAATTATCTTCAATCCATCACTTGAGGTGAGACACTCTGTATTTATGACTGAATAAGTGGATTGCGACCCACCGTTCTTATACAAAAAAGTTTCTTGCTGTGTTCTCCATCACTTCTTAATGTTTGTCGCACTGGTAGTGAATCATCCTGTATATATTAGATACGTTATTGAAATATTTACAGTGCACTGCCCCTGACATCATCTCATTCCACACACTATAAAGCAAGTCTTTGAAAATATCGATAAATTATCTTCATTGCTGCGAGTACTGATTGCACTGTAAATTATCTTCAATCCATCACTTGAGGTGAGACGCTTTGTATTTATGGCTGAATAAGTGGATTGCGACCTAGTTTTCTTATACAAAAAAGTTTCTTGCAGTGTTCTCCATCCCTTCTCAATGTTTGTCGTACTGGTAGTGAATCATCCTGTATATAATAGATACGTCATTGAAATATTTACAGTGCACTGCCCCCGACATCATCTCATTTCACACACTTTAGCCTCTTGAGACCCAAGCTCACATTTTTTGAGCAAATTTTACAATTTTTTAGATTTACATTTCTTTTGAGTCTAGAAAGCAATACATATTTTCATTTATTTAAAAAAAATTAAAAATACTTTGTTTTTTAGCATGTCCAATAGAGTGGACATTGGGTCTTAGTCTTGTAAAAAACTTGCTATTGAAGTAGATTAATCCAAATGTAAAATTCTTAATATTTGAGAAAAAATAATGACACAAAATTGAATTCTACATAAAATAATGATGTTGAATTTAATTAGGCACCAAAAAATAACAATAAGAGTTTTAAAAAGTTTATTACCCGTAAAAAATAAATAGATGAACCTGAATTTCAGTAGCTCATAAATGTGCTTCTGCAAGTCAATTATTAATTATAATTAAACGAATATGCGAATACAACTTGCATTTCATGCGGACAACGTTATTTTATATTAAAATACTTATCAAGTACAGAGGCTTAAAAAACAGATTTTTAAACAAAATACTCAAAAAACCGCATCAAGTTCTTATTTCTAGAAACCCTTATATCATCAGAAGTGTGTTTTTTTTTATCATTTATACGTCACTTCTAAATATCGCATAAATTCAATTTTTGCATCATTAAATAGAAAAAGTGTACTTTAAATACGAAACTTGTTGATCAATGTACTAATTTTCAAGATAATAATAATAATTATTATTATTATTTACATAATATTACTGATGACAACATGATAATGACAAGTACTAGTTTTTAATAATATTTTATTTTGTTTTTTAACTCTTCTCAACTCCAGTCATTTGTTTGTTAGAATAATGATAAAGAGTGGCACAGCTACCACAATTGCCAAGTAAATGCCAAGAAGAAATGTAAAAGAAATCAAAATGAGCTTATTTATAATCTTATACTGTTATCTTTAAATATATTGTCTTTAAAATTTTATTGTTATTTAAATATGATTAAATTTATTGATTCAGTTATGAATAGCATAGTAACAGAAAAATAATACCAAACATAGTTACAATGAATAATACCAAACATAGTTACAATGAATAAGACTAACACATAATAAAAGCTTAATTCTAAGTATAGGCATTTACCAAATGCTGCAAAAAAAATATTTCCCTAAATATACACTTTCCAACCTAGTTGAAAAGTGTTGAAATCGTTTGCGGTTTAATTAAATAATGTTTCACATTTTAAACGCATTGAAATTTATATATATCACTAAGGTGCATTACAAGAGGCTTACTACAGGATATTGTGTGCATAGCAGTCATCGTTCATTGACAGGGACACACAAAAGAATTCTCTACTGTCTGTTAACAATAATTCCTGGAAGTGCGTTTTAATTTGCTGAACGCGATTTTAAATTTAACTCACTTTTTGTCTGTTACTTGGTGTGTATAAATTCTGTATATCATATAAAGGGCAGCACAAAAGTTCGCGAACACGTTTCCGTTTATTGACAGAAACTCCAGAAGGAGAATTTTAAACTGTGCTACGCGTTTCCTGACTAAACTAAAATTTAGCATTCTATGTAGTATATATACAAATCTATAAATCATATACATGGCTGAATAAAAGTATTGGATATTTTTCCGAATATTGTATATGTTGGAAATATATGTTGGAAATTCCTGAAATTACGTTTTTAAATATGCTATGCGTTTTCCAAATTGTTTAGTTAGATGTTATCTTTCAGCTTAAAAAACCGGTAATGATTTGTAAAATTATTTTGGAAGCGTTGGAAAGTGTTACATAATCTATACTTGACGCATGATTTTTCGTTCTTGTTTTTATTTATTTAAGAAAACATATTATCTACTTCTGTATCTATTATATATTTCAATACTGTCTTGATTTTTAAGTAAAAACTAATGCCTTTCTTCGGTATACTACAAGAGTCTAATATGAATAAAAACAACTGATGAAGACCCAACGTCCAATAGAATGGACATCAAATTTTTTTTGGTTTATTCTCTAAAATATACATTAAATTACTTCAACCGCGATGTCATTTCATTGATACAACATTTAACATTAGATTTGTGTAGCATTAATATAAAAATACTTTAAAAAAAATATATAAAATTATAGTTAGAACTGTCTGCTTACCTACAAAAGTCTTTTTCTTGTTCGCTGCCACTTCCAAATGATTAAAATACATATTTAGCTGCAATTTTTTTTATGATTTCGGTGCACAGATAGCAGCACTAGACTATCTAGTACAATGGACACCAAGTATTTACAAGTTCGAACTGAAATTAAGTATTTTATATAAAAAATAAAAATGTCCAATAGAATGGACGCGGGGTCTCAAAAGGATAAAGCAAATTTTTAGAAAATATCGATAAATTATCTTCATTGCTGCGAATACAGATTGCACTGTAAATTATCTTCATTGCATCACTTGAGGTGAGACACTCTATATTTATGACTGAATAAGTGGATTACGACCCAGCTTTCTTATACAAAAAAGTTTCTTGCTGTGTTCTCCATCACTTCTTAATGTTTGTCGCACTGGTAGTGAATCCCCCTGTATATATTAGATCTAATGAATATAATCGTGTAGAATTTTTTTTTTTTTTTTTTTTTTAACCTTTTTAAATGATTTTACTAAAAACATAACACGTAAATTTAAACCGAAATAGAAAAACAAAAACAAGAAAACTGATGTTAACCATTATCTGTATGATTCTAGTAAAATACACATGATAGTGAATTGGCATACATGATAAAGTATAACATTTGCCATTTCAATTCAGCATTTCGTTTCACGACGCAATAGTTGCATACACACAGTAGTAACCCTAAATTAATTTCACAATTCCCTCTAAACATATGAAAAGGCTTTTGAAATGTTCCATACGACACTTCATAATCAAACTCAAAATAGATTAACATTAAATTAAACTATTCAGTTAAATAAGAACGTTATGGTTTTGAATAATAAAGATGGAGCTTTAGTATTTATTCGATAGAACTGTGAAAGAGGAGCGAGAATTGAATACTTCGTTAGCTGCATTATTAAGGCCACACGTGTTTCACTAGATTATATAAATGTTTTGCTGAAGCATCGTAATCTGAATTCCAGCTTTGTTGTAAAGCTTTTGAAATTGCATTTGAAGTAGAAAAGATAAAATTATTTCCCGTCATCATAATTATTTAATCATTTTACAGATGAAATTTCAGTTTCACCAAAAAGCTGATTTAACCCTTTCAGGAGCAAAGTACATCTGTACAAAAATGTTAAATGCCATCAGAATTTGAAAACAAATTTATTCGAATATAAGTTAAAGCTTTTCTTCGCGCACATTATAAAAACAAAGTTTTCTTCCGAAATTCTGATATCATTGAGGCATTTGGAGATTAAGCCTGAGTGATATAACTAATTGAGATTTCACAGGGACAAAGAAGACAATTAGGTATACTTCCACCACTAATTATGAAAAGTTTATTTTCTCTATTTAATTACTGTGATTACTTAAAACAAAAATAATATTTTGAAATCACTGGTGGAACTTTTTCTTAATTGCTCCCACCATTCCCGTTAAGTCGATGCCTATTTAAAAATTATACTACCGCCCTTCAAGAGGTTAATGGAACAGCGCATGTTCAAGTCAAAAGATCGAGATTTTAATTTCTGTAAAAAGAGAGTAACAACACATATTAAATACTATGGAAATAAGCTGGTATTTAAGTATATTTTTCTATTTCCGAGAATTACTGAAGCGATTTTCAGGCTTGCCAGTTTGACCTGGTTTTTATTCAGAAATTCCCAATTCATACCTGGAATTCCGAAAGAATAATTTTTATTTTATGTATTGCGAAATGTCTGACACTAAATAAAGAAAAATTTCTATTAGGTATTCCTGGTATGATATCGGAATTTCTAAATAAAAAGTAGTGTAAACCTGCAACCCTGCCATGGGTATTGATGTTGTTAGTTTTGTCAAAACTACTTTTTACCGTGAAAGAAAAATTTAACTAAAAAGTGTAGTTCTCAACAAACATTCCCTTTGTAAAGAAATGATTGTTAACGATTCTTGAGGAAAAAAGTCTTCGCTCAACAAAAATCGTTTGTAATGTATTGGATTGTCTGGAAAATTCGTGCCGTTTGTGAAAATTAATTCGTACCGGAAAATTCTGCCCGTTAGTTTTATACATAAACTATCGAAATTGATGTCTAATAATTAAATGATAGAATTTTCCGGTACGAATTAATTTTCACAAACGGAACGAATTTTCCGGACAACGCAATATTTTAATGGTGTTAGATTACTTCAAATATAATTGAATTGATAAAAATTTGCAATATACTTTCTGCAAAATATACAGTACGTAGCATTTCTAATTTACTTACAGGAACACACAAAAAATTCGCTTATATTATTGTGAACTTCAGTTACTGTACACATTTCTAAACTTAACTAATTTTCATTTTATTACTGGTGTGTGTAAATTTTATGGATAATATATAGAGCTTCAGAGAAGAGTTCTTAAGCATTACCGCCTATGTGCAAGCATTGTTACAATTTTTTTCTCTCCAAAATAGAAGACATCGAAGGAGTAAGACTATTAAAAAAATGTATTAAACATGATGTATCTACATAAAGAAAAAAAACAATTCCTCCGACTGAGCTGGAAGAACTTATTACGATTGAAATGTGTCTATTATTTTATAAAAATAACGTCATCTTTCTAGAACACAAATTTCGTATAGAATTTTTCGCTTTATTTAATAACAAAAAAATATTATAAACTCTGCTATTAATATAAGAAAAAATATTAGTCAAAGATTTCTGATCAGTAATAGTGGCTCACTACTCCTTGGAAATTTTAAGGAATGCACGTACTTTTTCTTTGTGTTATATCTGCTCATATTTTTAAATCAATACTCATGAAATTTACTTTTTAGTAAAATTTTCGATAGGAATGTTGACATGGAAAATATTAATTCATATTCCAATACAATTCATTTTATCAGGACTGAATGTGACGTTAAACGTTTTCTTTCGCATTTCTCTGAAAAACTAATAATCGTAGAGGTATGGTTTTTTTTGTCTTTTTTTTTCTATTTGGAGAGATGATTCACACTCAGTACAGTTAATGTATTCTTGTCGCTGTCCATACAATAGGAAAATTCGTACAGCTTTTATATTCAAAAATGTTTTTTTTTTACATTTAAAAACATACAAACATTTAAAAATACATTTACATATTTTAAATTATATAAATATTGGCAAATCAATGATTATTAATAAGCAATAGTAATATAAAAGTATTTATTTTTAAATATTTCGATTTTATCTTTTTTCAAAGAACATTTTAAAAGCAAAGAGGAAGATGAAATTGGATTGGGAACACTCACACGTCTTTAGTAAATCCCATTGGCAAAACCATAACTTTCAGTAAAAACGAAAGGAATTTTCTTTTCGTTGGTTGAGCACAAAATCTTGTTTTCTAACGCATAAAAGGCTTTTTTTTTAGGTTTGTAAATTGGAAAATTTCTTTTTAACTTTAATGTAGCGATTAATGAAAAACATAATTATAATGCACATGGAAAATTTTTTTACTAAAAATGTAATATATATATATATATATATATACATACAGGGTGTATCTGAAATGCTTCAACAAACTTAGAGGGATGATAGTACTCATGAAGACGAACAAAAAATGCAATGGAACATGGGGTCTCAAATGACGTTTAACCCTTTCCGGGGCAGTGGTATGTTTATGAAACCACTTAATTTTAATTCCAAAAAGCCACAATGGCACCAGAATTTTGCTAAAATCTTTTCCATTTAATATGTATGTGAAATATAGTCTTTTTCTCATTTACAAAAATTTTTTTTTCTAAATTCCGGTGCCAGTCATTTATTTCAACATTTCAGTACTAAAAGTACTTTGCCCCCCGAAAGGCTTAAAGGATGAAAATCGAGAAAATGCGTCTGGAAATGGACAAACTGAGACAAGAAAGAAATACTCCAGAAAATTATTTATTGCATAGAAAAAGTACAACACAGCTCGTGATGTCCAGAGATAAACAAATATTTTACAACAATTATTCAAAGTGTCGACCGCGGACATTATTACACATAGAGTGTCCGCCAGTCGTTGCTCCGTAAATGTATTATGTGTAATAAAGTCCGCGGTCGACACTTTGAACAATTGTTGTAAAATATTTATTGCTGTACCTATTCTGTGCAATAAATAATTTTCTGGAGTGTTTTTTTCTTGTCTCAGTTTATCCATTTCCAGACGCATTTTCTCGATTTTCATCCTTTAATCCTTTCAGAGGCAAAGTACTTTTAGTACTAAAATGTTGAAATAAATGACTGGCACCGGAATTTACAAAAAAAAAATTATTTGTAAATACGAAAAAAAAAGGCTATATTTCACATACGTATTAAATGGAAAAGATTTTAGCAAAATTCTGGTGCCAATGTTGCGTTTTGGAAATAAAATTAAGTGGTTTCATAAACATACCACTGACCCTGAAAGGGTTAAACATTATTTGCGACCCCATGTTCCATTGCATTTTTTGTTCGTCTTCATGAGTACTATCATTCCTCTAAGTTTGTTGAAGCATTTCAGATACGTATTTCACGGGTACTTTCGCATTAGCAGCCGGTCAATTGTTAATCGCAAAACATAAATGCATGAAATAGGTCCAATATATATTGCATACAATATACAGGGTGTGTCACGATTCCCCACGCGGTTTGGAATGCTTTAAAAAAATATATTACCAATATAGCAACAAAGTTGTCTTTACTGGAGAAATAAACATTACAAGTTTTGTTTCACAAATGAGTTAGTAGATGGAGCCACTGCTTTTGATAGCAGTTGAAAATAATCGAAAATCACACTTTTGAAAATTTTTGCACATAAGATAGTGGCGTTTACAGGTTCACAGAAAGCTTACTGCGTGTTAGAATTTGCGAAAAGTCAATCTGTTGTGACTGTTCAAAGAAAATTTCGTACGAAATACGGATTGCAACCACCAACGGACAAAATAATTCATGCGTGGTTTCGGAAATTTCAGAAAAGTGGTTGCTTCTGCGGTTTGACAACGAAGTGGTCGACCAGGCCCTTTGGTGAAAATGGTTACTCGTGTTGGAGATGCGTTTGTGCGAAGCCTGAGGAAGTCAATCCTGCAAGCAAGTGCGGAATTACAAAACCCGGGAAAATGTGTTGTCGTGACATGTTGAAGCGAGTGTGGGAAGAATTTGACTTTAGACTTGATATCTGCCGCATCACCAAAGGTTCACATATTGAACATTTGTGAAATAAAACTTGTAATGTTTCTTTTTACATTAAAGTGAACTTTGTTGCTGTATTGTTAGTATATTTTTTATAAGCCTTCCAAACTCCGGAGTGAATTGTGTCACATCCTATATGCATGTAATATATACCATATGTATATAACATACTTAATACGTACATCGTACACACATGCAGAAGTGCCAAGCTCTCACTAATCTTCCGTAATATGTGGGTTAATTAAACCCAGGTTTAATACTTTTACAACAGGAATTTTTTAAAGAAATGAAATTAAATACATTCCATGTAGAAATATCAAATAACTACAAAAAGATTCATCAAATAATTTTTCTGGTTCGAAACGTTGTTAAACTGGGTCAAATTACTCCACATATTATGGAGATTAGTGAGAGCTTGGCACCTCTGACATATGTCATAAATATCTTTTTATCTTGTATGAAACAAAGATTATTTCATATATTCATGTACGTATGTGTGCAGTCATACATATGTGCAACAAGCCATCATACAGTCATCATACATACAGTCATACATACGTGGAACAAGTCATCATACAGTCATCTTACATACAGTCATACATACTGTATCGTATGAAAGCAAAAGTGTTTGTTTAGAGTAAAAAGTTCCTAAGTTCGCCTATGACATTCGGCTAATACGAAAATACCTTTTTATGTTTTTAAAAATAATTTTATAATTACAGAACAATTGAAATAAACAGAAAGATTCCATTAGACATAAATTAAAAAATCCTCATTTATTGGTACTAGCAATCCAATACTGATCATATTAGAAGCCAATACTGAGCCAATATTTCTCCAATATTGCATTTTCTACAAATAATTCCAATTAAATATCATTGTTGGATAAATATAGATTTCACATTTGAAATACATGTAAATAAGTGAGACTATTATAGAAACATTTGCTTTACCTTGAATGATTTGCAATAAAAAGCAATATGAAGAAATATTGACTTTGCAAATAAAATGGTAAAATATTTCTTGCCATTAAATGGGCACACATTCGCACATTATAAACACTGTAATGCTGGGAAAAGATTCTTGAAAATATTGTCGATATTTGCTAAGATATATTCAGAACTCACAAAGTTTGCACGATTTCTTTCGAATTATCCTGCACTCTGAAAAAAAGTTCATCAAAAAACGTGAAAAGTACGGTTACAAGTTACCGAAAAACCCCTGTTATTGAGATTTTTCTGTTATTTGAAGAAATTTTCGTTATTTGACTAGCGAATTTCAGCAAATTTAAAGGAGACTGCCAACACTTTTCGCAATATTGTTAGATTTAACACACAGAAAGAAGAGTCTGACGAAAATTTTCATTGAAATATCTTGATTATTGTTAAAGTTGTGAACAAAATTCTGAGTTCCGGTTGGTTTAAGATATCTTGTATTTTTGACTATATAAATGCATTGATTTCGGCTTGTCTGTGCAAAAATTGTTTGTTGTAGCGTACTTTGTCACCTCACAAAGTTTGCACTATTTCTTCAGAATTACCATGCATTCTAAAGAAAAAAATTCGCAAAAAAAAAAAAATTCGCAAAAAAAAAAAAAAAAAAAACGTGAAAAGTACAGGTAGCAAGCTGCCGGACCACCACTGTTATTGGAAAAGATTTTCCTGTTATTTGAAAAAAAATCGTTATTTCACTAGATAATTTCAGGAAATTTGAGATTAGGTTGGCGAATTTTTAGTTTTCTGAAAGAAAAAGACATACGTAAAAATTCCGTTTCTAATACGAAAAAGTACTTAGCAGTACAGTTGCCGGAACATTCCTGTGATTTGACAAAACTACACCTTTAGATTAGAGAATTTCGTGTAATTTTGATGTCGCATTGGAGAATTTTCTGCATTTTACAGGCAAACGGGCAAATGAAAGCAAAATATTCCTATTTTAAGAGCCTACATTAGTCATGAGAAGAAACACGCAAGCTAGTATTAAGTCTATGGGAAGGTTATTTACAAATTTCTCGCTCGCATTTTAATATTTTTTAAATGATTTATTTTGCATAGGATAGTTGAGAACAATGTCTAGCATTGCTAGTTTTTAATTTTTCGATTTTGGTTACAGTTTTTTTTTATATTAGGATAGTTTTAATTTCAGAACCTACAATTGACTCCAACATTTTGCTTACGGGACCGGGACATATGTCGTCCCAGTTACTATTTTTTAATTCTATTCGCACCGCTTAAAAAAATATTTGTCATACACTTACATACTAGGATATTTTCAAGGAATATCTACGACAGACTTTTTTTTTTTTTTTTTTTTTTTTTTTTTTTTGTAAATTGGGGTATTATTGAATGTAAAAATAGTTGAAAATTCCTGACACGCAATCAAAAAATTAATTTGGAAATCAACCAAAACTATTCATGTATTTCATATGAAAAATACAAAAAGTGATAATACTACTCAAGTCCTTATCAAAGAAGTGTTGCATTATGTAAAGTCTCATCACAACTTAAAATTCAAGAAAAAATAAATTTTCAGATAATGCTGAATGGATATGCAATGAAGCCACTTCTACAGTAATAGACAAGAAGACAGAGAAGACAGAATATATGAGGAAGTATTATATCAAATTACTTTACGAATATTTATGGAAATTATTTCTTTTACTCAAACTTTTATTTTTGTTTAAGGAGGTAATTTGTTGAAATATATAAATAATGATTAAGTATCTATTTCGCATTGGCGCTCTTTTTCTTTAGTATCAATGTTAAGAGTTCAATCAATGTTATTACATTATTTTAATACTTGTTTCACGGCTTAATTTTATACAAAAATTTAACAAACTTTCCTGATACTGATGACAAAAGTAGAAACTCTAATTCTTTTATAGTCCTGGTCAGAGAAACGATTTGGAATATGAAATCTATTTCACATTTCACTTTGCAAGATGGAATCGAAATTGAGATTTAAGAAAATTCTGTGGGGATTTGAAATAGAGTCACGTTTCCAATAAGATATTGAGAGACATTCTTGATCTAAAGCCTTTTTATATCAAAATACTTTACGAATGTTTTGACAGAAAGTACGCATTTTTAAATCAAAATTCTGTTTATGAAGATAATTTATTTAAATCGATAGCAGGACGCGTAATGATGCTTATTTTTCAGTGCCAGTAATTTTTACTTTCTGTAATCGCACAATTCTGCTGTGCCCAAAACTAAGCATCCTTATGCACCCTGGATCAACATAGATCAGGGTTCGTACTCTTTTACCACAATTTTTAATAGATATTTTCTATTTATTATTTAAATAGCAGATATTGTAGACGCCTTGTTTTATTGCAGGATTTGTAACACTTTTCTTCATTTAAACAAGGCAAAAAATTCTAGTAAAAAATTGTGGTAATAGCTTTTGAACCCGGATAGATGCACCAGTTTCACACTTAGGCATGTTAGGATCAGTGTAAAGTAATCGATATGATGATGGGATTATGAGAAAGATATTGATCTAAAGAGTTATATATATATATCAAAATACATTACGAATGCTTTGATGAAAATTATGTTTGTTTTTTACTCAAATTTTGTTTAAAATTACTTAAATCGAAATCAGGAGGCGTAATAATGATTTCTTTTCAGTGTCAATAATTCATAATAATAATTTTTGACTTATTTAATTGTACAAATCTGCAATACTCAAAACTAAGCACCTATACGCACCGTGGATAAATATAGATGCACCAGTTTTACACTTAGATATATTACTAATGAATCAGTGTAAAGTAATCGATGTGGTTATGTGATTTTAGTAAGAGTGTAGATTAATAACGGTCTTTAATTCGGGAATCAAAACATAATTTTTCACAACTTTACATTAAAAGTAACAAGGATAATACTTCTAAAGTCTTTATCAAATAAAATGTAGAAAATGAAAAATTTCATCATGACTTTCACTTTGCAAAATTGATGAGAAAATTAGATTTTAGATAGTGTTGTTTCTGTGCGCATGTTTCCAATAACAGACTTGTCTAAGAGAATTTTGTATCAGATTATTTTACGAAAATTTGTTGAATATTTTTGTTCCAAAATTATGTTTAAGGTGTTAATTTGTTAAAACTGATAAGGAGTGATACAGCATCAATATTACATTAGCACCCTTTTTTTTTCTTTAAAAATTGTTCAAATATGTCTCATAAAAAAATGTAAAAAGGTATAGAAATAAGCTAAAGTGATGAAAAGTACGCGGAAGAGTTTGAAAAAATGCCTGTAATATTTAGAAAAGTGAAGGATTCATTGCTTGCGCATATTGAAAGTGTGATGCGGTTGCGGCAGAAGGAGGATCGGTGAGTTAGCCTTCCGTTCTATTATGGAGCTCAGTGATTTGATTAACCGTGACTAGCGACATCTCTCACCGCGACCGTAACTGTCTGAACAAAAAGAAAACAGATCAGAACCAGAACTCTAAGAAAATAAGATGTCTGACATCGTCTGGCTAAATAAAAAGAATAGAAAATATTATTGAAGTTTTCAGTCTGAAACTTTCATAGAAAAAATTTAGTATAGAACTCTAAAAATAGATTAAATGTAACTTTTTTTTGTAAGTACTCAACGTGTGTTTTTGTATTTCAAGTCTCCATGTGTATGTTTTGTAATATGAGTTTATTTTATTCTTCTTCTTAAAACAGTATTTTTAATGCATTCATTAGCCTTTATTTTGATAAATTAACAAGAATTTGCAGTAAAAAGGAAGCCTAATGCCATCGAGACCTTTTGAAGATACAGGTACGATTAGATTATTTTGATATATTTTTTAAGAAAGTGAATCAGGGTCAGTTTGGATTTATTTTAATAACAAAAAAAAGTTGCATTTCCAAAGTTATCGATAAAGAACGCATAATAGATTTAAGAAGCAAATATATGCAAATCAAGTTAGTAATAAATTACAATGAAGAAGAAAAACAAATTGAGCTTGAGTATCCCCAGAGTTCAAAAGAGCCCTTTTCCTGTCACCAATCCTTCTGCTGTGCGAAAGTTTGGCAATGCTCCTTGCCGATTTACCGTTCATGTAAAAAGAAAAAGGGGGGGGGCTTAAGAATACTTGATCTGATAATGATAATGATAGTATGTTCTCTAAGAATAATGAAAAAGTTAATAATGAAAAAGTTCCGATCTCTTGTGATTCCACTCGTGAAAACTGCGATTCCTTATCTTGATTTGTTCTTTTTAAATTACTTTTTAAAGTTGTAACGAACTTTGACTCACCCGGTATTTAATATATACTGACATCGATAACTATAAAAGCATCAAATTTACATTAGCACCCTTTTCTTTTGTGTCAATGCTAAGTAATCGACTTAGTAATGCCGGGCTGCCACTAGCGACTATTTTTTTAATTCTGTCATGCACCATTTTCACAAAACAACAACCATTTACGTAAGTTTGATAGAATGCCCAAGAGTACAAAAATATATATTTTTTAAAGTGGTGCAAGAGAATATAAAAATAGTCGCCAGTTACAGTTTTGTAATGATATGATTTTACAACATATCTTTATACGAAAGTCCAATAAACTTTCCTGATACTGATGACAAAAGTAGAAGTGACAACACTTCTATAGATTGTATCAGAGAAATTGCACGGGACGCGAAATGTTATGACGCTTCACAAGATGGGAACGAAAATGAGGCTTTGGCAAATGCTTTGTGGATTTAGTCACGTCTCCACTAAGGCACAGGAAGACAATTTGATCTAAATGTTTTTAATATCAAAGTGCTTTCCAAAAGTTTTGATAGAAATTATATTTTTTTATACAAAAATTCTGTGTAAAAAAATTCTGTGCTTTACTTAAATCGATAGATATATAAATAGCTACCAATTTTTACGCTCTATTACCACCACTGTTTGGAATAATAATTTAATAAATAATAGCGGTAACAGAAAAAAGTAAATGTTGGCAGTTATGGTATACCATATGTATTTGTATATAATACGGAGTCGTTTTCAATGTGTACCGTGTTTCTTATAGATGAAAATCGAAAAATATCATTATGTATAATGCGCACCCTGTTATTTTAACTGCGTTGTGTCCGTGAACTTGGGGGAAAATTCTGTACGCTCTTTTGTTACCAGTATTTAGGAATAATAATTTTTGCCTTATTTAATCGTAAAAATCTCTGATTAAATAATGATAATATTATGAATAAAAAATAGTGGTTGGTAAGAAAAAACGCAAAGGTTAGAAGCTATGATATACCGTATTTATTTGTATATAATGTGCACCATGTTATTTATTTTGCAGAATATCCGGGAACTTTGTGAAAAAGTTCTGTTTAAATTCTGAATAAGAATTTCTTTTCCTCGAACCTATCGCTGTATTAGCTCACATTGCGTGGATATACGATTCCAGGAGGCACGTGTACATAATGTATGACTCAAGTTATATAAGTGTGGGAATCACGTATATATTCGCCCTCTTATTAAAACACCATACAATTATTTCCATAATGTGTGCTTTTCTTTCGTATGAACTTAGTTCTGAAATATTTAGCGACACCATAAATCGTTACCGTATATTTGTTCATAGTACACAAACTAATGTACAATTAAGTACAATTATTATTTCACTTACTGTTTCTATATTCGCTGACTTATATCACAAAATTTACATATTGTATATTCAGTAGTGACTTACTGAGGTAAGGCGAGGTTTCATCAAAGTCCTTTTTAGACCTACGTAGACGAATGGAAGAAATTTAGCTAGACAAAATATTGCCCTCTAGCCGCCGATTGTACAAAACCTCGCATGGGATGTCCAGTAATATAGTTTTGCCAGCTCCCTACATTTTTAAAAATTCAGATTGCTTAATTGCCACCACTTTTTTGAAGTATAAATATTAGCCTTATTTAATGACAGACTAACTAATGCGATAATCAGCCGAAGTATAATATTTAAAAAAAGTAGTGGTTATCAAGTAATCTGAATTAGAAAAAAAAAGTAGCGGACTGATAACAGTGCAGCTATTGTAAAATATTAATTTGTACCAGTAAAATATTAATTATTTGTTAGCACATTATTAAAATCCACACAAATCTAATAATGATAATCCAGTCTACTTAATTAATTTTTTTAACTTATCTTCTTATTTTAAAAATCTTTAGTATTAATACAGAATACTTTAGTAATAAGAAAACTGTTTCCAACTTTAAAATACTAGTAGCCTACTAGTAGTAATACTACCAACTTTAAAATACTAGTAGCGGGTTTCCCTGCAATGCTCGTCTGTTTTTACAACTGGCCGCCGGAAAAGACAATGATGCTAGCGGGCTTTCAAAAAATTAATATGTACTACGTACGCTCTAAGTATAATGGCTCTGGATTTCATATAGCTATAAGAAATATTCTTTGTATAATATGCATCCGACTTTTGAGGTCTAATTTTTTAATAAAGAAATAATCATTACACACGAATAGATACGGCAAAAGTATCAGTTTTACATTAAGGCATTTTTTTATAGTATAATTGCAAAGTAGTCGATCACATTATGTTCATTTAGTAAGAGTATATATTAACAACTCTTTATTTCGGAAATCTAATCAAAATGTTTCGTTGTCAAAAGTAGAAACGATAATACTTCTCAAGTTCTTATCAATGGAACGGTACAAAGAATGAAAACTCATCACAAATTTCACTCTGCAAAATTAACACATTGGCGACCGTGAATTCTCTTTTCATTTAACTAAACATCATTGACTGAGGGCGTAACTTTTAAATTATCAAGAAATATACAGGGTGATTCTGAATTCATCATCAATATTTGGTGGGGAGGTAGGGAATAGTAAAAGAACACTATTTCACATAGGAAAGCATGGGCGCAGACGTCATGTAGTAGGGCAATATGAATCCGGTTAAATGATGGAAAGAAAACATAACAAGAAAGTGGTAAGAGAAAAAACATTTATTTGTGCATCTTTTGTACAGACTTACAAGAGGTGCTCGAAATTCTGACCATTTGCTAGAGTACATGCCTCACAACGACGTTGCATGGACAACCGAACTTTCTGGAATATGCCTGGCGTTTCCCGGATGTTTGCAACGGCAACCGATATGCGTGCTACAAGGTCCATAGCACTGGCAACAGGGGTCTCGTACACCATGTTTTTCATGGCACCCCATACAAAGAAGTCTATTGGAGATAAATCCGGTGACCGTGGTGGCCAACAAACCGGTCCACCGCGACCAATCCATTGAGCTCCAAATTTTCTGGTCAGGTAACAACGCACATCATTTGCGAAATGTGCTGGAGCACCGTCATGCTGGAACCACATTCGCCGGAGAATAACAGCAGGAACCTCGTTCATAAGACCCGGTAACACAGTCTGAAGAAATATGAGGTAGTTTGCGCAATCTAAACGGGATTGTAGTAAATACGGTCCCAGCAAACAGTCGCCGACGATCCCAGTCCACACATTGACGGCAAAGTGTTGTTGCGCAGCTCTAACTCTCGTACCGTGTGGATTCTGATTAGCCCACACATGCGAATTGTGTGTGTTGAAGACACCTTCACGAGTGAAGGACGCTTCATCTGTGAAAAGAACATACGTTGGGAAATTGGGATCAACGGCTGTTCTCTGCATGAACCACTGACAAAAAGTAACACGCTTGGGATAGTCCTCTGCTTTCAGTAACTGCACTCTTTGCAAATGAAAAGGATGTAAACGTTCCTCGTTTAGTATCCGCCACACTGTTGATTGTGAAACTCCAAACTGGCGAGCCATACCTCGTGTGCTAGAACTTGGCTGTTCTTCGATAGACTGTAGGACAGCTTCCTCGACTGAAACTGTCCGTGTTGATCGGCGGCTGCCTCGATCAACATTAATACCAGCAAATGATCCAGTTTCGCACAGTTGTCGATGAACACGTGAAAACATTTGATGCTGTGGCACGCGCCGGTTGGGGTAGCGCTCTGCATACATTTGCCTAGCTTTAAGACAGCTTTCTCCTGCGGCACCGTAAGTTAGATGCATATCTGCAAGTTCTTGAAACGTATACCGGTTCATGTTACTTCTGCGAAGTCACCTTGTCGAATGACGACTGGCTGCACACGGCAGACAGCTATGCGCGTTCATGGGAGATGCGGACACAAAGCGCCCTCTATACACCGTCATGCGTTCGTTTGTGCCTATGCTTTCCTATGTGAAATAGTGTTCTTTTACTATTCCCTACCTGCCCACCAAATATTGATGATGAATTCAGAATCACCCTGTATATGTATCATTATGTCCACTTTTTTAGAATCAAAGACATTTTATATTAAATCCGTATATTGAAAGATATTCACTGATGCATAAATTTGAGAAACCTATCTAGGAAACTAATTTACGAAAGATTTTGAGAAGAGGGGGAGCTTCTACTGTGTTAAAACCCAGATTTCATACTAAATTGCCGGTCACCAATGTTTTAAGTGAGAACTTGTATCACTTCTTTTCAAAAGTCTTTCTCGAAAGTTTGACATACAATTTAGGGTAATTTTTTTAGAAGAAATACTGCTCCATTCGGTAAAAGACTAATTTATTTGTTGTATTAAGACTAATATATTTACCCTTCTTTGCATGAGTTTTTCTTTTACAATTGTGTTTTTTTATACATATATTAAATATTAGACACCAGAAATTTTAAGATAGATTTTTAACTTTGTTCAGCAACATAGTTCTCGGGAAATTTACTGGAATAATATTTCTATATAAATATAGTGGTGGCGAAAAGTTGATTTATTTATTAAAAGTTAAATAAACAGTGACAGAAATTTACATCACTATGCAATTAACCCCTTCACTCCCAGGACGTACGCTGAGTACGTCCTCTCATTTCAGCAATCAGCGACCAGGACGTACCTCTCATTTCACTTTTCTACGTCCTCTCATTTCAGCGACCAGGATGTGCGCTGCGTACGTCTAGTAATCAGTGAACATTACGTACACCAATACGTTCACTATACATCTTACGTCATTATAAAAAAGAATAAAAGAAAATAAATAGAAAGAAAATAAATTCCTAAGTTTTATGTATATACAGGGGCTAGTGGTCAGGGAAAAATACAGTCAAAAAAAGTGACAAACACCAATATATTCTTATAGAAAAATTCATGTTGATTATTCGATCAAATAATCAACTTGAATTTTTCTATAAGAATATATTGGTGTTTATCACTTTTTTTTACTGTATTTTTCCCTGACCACTAGCCACCCTGATATACTGTATGTATGTATATAATGTGCAAGTTTTATATATTATTTTATACGTATTATGACAAAATTGTAAATCCTTTAACGACCTTACATTCATTACTATTAAATCACGGAAGTTATTAAATGATTTATGACACAAACATTTTGCACCGCACAGCCTGGTATATACCCTTCACCAGCGAAATTAAGTCTGGAAGTGAAGGGGTTAAGGATTAATTAAGATTTCATGTAATGCTGTGTGAACTTAGAATGGAGCCAAATTGGAAGACAGCTTTATCTTAGAGTGTTTTATATCGAATTATTTTACGAAAACCTTGATAGAAATAACATTTTTATGTTTCAAAATCCTGTTTATCTCCTTAACAGAGTTCAAGAATCCAGTTTGTGCAGCTGAAACTTGCACTATTTGTGATTATTCAAATTCAATTTCATTTATATAATATTTTATTCTTTTACATGAAGCCAAATTCAGTTAGTTTTCCATTCAAATGATCATTTATAAAATACGTACACTCTTTTGAATTTCCAAGGAGTCTGGCGCTCCTTGCCAGCCTGCAACTTTTTTTTTATTCCACTGCTTGGTTGCTACCAATGTTTTTAAATAGTAATATTTTAATTATTTAACAACATATTAAAAAGATGACAATAACACGAGTAAAAAAAAGTATAATATATAAAAGATAATATAAAAATATTAGGTTAATGCAAAAGTTCTGTCGTATTTTAATACCTAATTTTTATACCTTTAATACTGGTACACATTTAAATACCTCATAATTTTTTTATACGTTATAGCCTTGAACTGACATGTAAAATTATCAGGTATAAAAATTTTACCGGTATTAAAGGTATTAAAAATAGGGAATAAAATACGGCCGAACTTTTGCATCAACCTAATATATATAAAAAATAAGTGACAGCAATCAAGCTATCTGACTAATAAAAGGTAACAGTCTAGAATCACTTTTTTATATTAGAACATTTCTGTTTAGTATTTCAAAAGCAGAATCCGCCTTGAATTCAGTAATCAGTGATTTGCAATTCACCGCCTTGAATTGCAGTATTTGTAATATTTTTCTGAGATTAAATAAGGCAAAAATTTCTATTCAAACACTGTCTGCACCCTGCATTTAAATGTATATGACTCCGTTTTCTAATTATTCCAATTATACTTGCAAGAGGAGGAAATCTTGCGACTTGTAAGGTGTTAAAATTTTTTGTTTAAATCTACAAACATAAAAGCATCATTATTACAACAATACAATTTTTTTGAATGAAAGACAGATTGGTCTAAACATACATCTGAATGCATTGTTATACATCTGAATGCATTGCAAGAGTCAGCTGGATGGGGAGGCCTACCAAATGGCTTAACCCCTTCGCGACGAGCGTTCTTTGCAGAATTTTTAATCTTTTACCACTGATTTTTCAAAGCAGAAATTTTAGCCTAATTGAATCGCAGAAATGCTAGAATGAAATAAGGCAAAGCTTACAATAAAAAGTAACTGGTGGGAATAATCGAGGATTCTGAGCATCTTATGCGTCACGTATACGTGTCGCTCGTCCCCAAGGGGTTAAGCACTCACAAGCCCCGTTCAGAAGTTGGTCTCTTAATTTTTAACTAATTCCAGATGAGAGACCTGCACCTTGATTGACACCCCCAGAGGTAACGTGTGAATGGATTGCAAAAGTTTTAATAAAAATCATATTTTATTTATTCAAAGTTCTGCTTAAGATACTTCTTTAATACTTTTCCAGTATAGGGGCCTTAGCCAGATAGAGAAAATGACATTGGCGAGAGAAGGAAATATTGGCAACGTATTTTATTGCAACCTATGCACTGTTTCATATACACAAGCAATTTTTTTATACAATTTATTTAATATAAATAAACCATTTACCTATTTTTGTATACAAACAAAAATTAATTTTATATAAAGAACAATAATAAAATTATGTATATAAAATGTTTATATATATTAATAAATTCATGTATAAACAAACATAAAAGCTCATTAGGTTTGTTTTCATAGATGTTTATATTATTTGGCAATAAATCTCACTTTCTGAAGCTCGAATGACGCCACGCTTTTTAAAAAATGCCCAGAAAAAGTACACTTTGTTTTATACTCTTTTATTTAACTTAACTTGTTGTTGTATGTAAAGCTGCAATGTTGTAATCGATTATTCCCTGACTTCCTGATATGTTAAGATTAATATTATCAATATTATCTACTCATGTATATTTCAAATGAAAATACAACATTTTATTATTTTTAAAACTTAATTATAAATTAATAAATTAATTTTAAGGCATTTGTTTCGTTAGACAGGCGCAGAGGATAAACAGTCAATCGTATATATATTATTTCTCCTGTCAACATCCCTTTTTCTAAAAAAATACGAAACGCAGAACGACGAATGAGGTACCATATGAAAGGATTTTGAACAGGCTTCTGACATAGTACAAATACATTTTCCTAAAACAGATTTTTGATTAAAATTTGCTGATAATGAAAAATTAAATCGGCATTGATTTCATGATAGAAATGAAAGGTTTTCCTCATATTACTGTTGCCACAAAAATAAAGTATCACATTATATGATGCTCAGTAATGATTGTTAAAAACACCGCATGGGTTTATTTTATATTTATGATTAAAAAGCGAAATTGTAATTGAAAGGTTTAGATTTATATTTCTGTGTCCCATGTTTTTCCCGAAGCGGATGACGTCATCTTCTAATGAAGTTAAAATACGATTGTTAATTTTTTTACTCGCGCGTGCCCTTTGCAATCTGGGATTCATTTTTACTCTAACTTTGATGGAATAAATTAGATGATATTCTGGCTTGACTAAAAATTAAATGTTGTTTGCAGATATTTTTATCCTCACTTTTTCTTTAGAAGTTTAGATCTGCATCCAATAAATATTACATATTGATAAAAAAATATTAGATTGTAGTGCGAAATCCTTGCACGGCCCACTGGTTATTCTTTATTGTTACAACGATATACGAGTCACAAAAACAATGGAGTTAATTATATGCCAAACCATGTTCGCCAAACTGGCTGTAAAACTGGAACAACGACATATTTTAAGCACACTAAAAAGGCAGAAAATATTAATAAAAAATAAAGAGTGCGATCATTTGTTTTCAAAATGCTTTAACAATTAATATTAATTAAGTTATGATTATAAGTTGAGAAAACTATTTAGAAATCCCGTATAAATAAATTTCCTTTCCGGTTGCCATATTTAAAAAAAAGAAACAGAACAAAAATTCGAATTTTTTAAGTAAATTCATTAGTTCTCCCTTTCTACCAAGCATAAATCGAAGCGGTGAATTTTTCCTAATCAGCGACCACCTAAAATGATCATTGTAACAAAAATTTTCTTCAAAAACATGTGAAGTGCACTCATAAAAATTAGGCCTAATTTTTAAGAAAAAAACACTGAATGCTTATAAAAACTGTTTTTTTTTTTTTTTTTTTGTAAATAAACTATTTTTATTTTTATTCTTAATAACAATGGATAGCGACAAGAGCATCGGTTTTATATAAACACTTCTTTTTTTTCTTTTTTTTTATCTCTTCTGGAAAGTAATCGATGGCATCACGTTTCCGTAAGAGTATATTTATACGACTTACAAGAATTAGAAAATCTAATCTAATATTTTTCTCGCATTTCTGCCAAAGGTAGAAGCGATACTACTTCTCAAGTCGTTATCACAAAAACTTATGGATTGGAAAATCTTATCATCGATTTCACTTTGCAAGTTAGAAGCGAAAATGAGATTTCAGAAAATACTGTGTGACTTACGCTGGAGTCACGTTTCCAATAAGCGATTGGAAGACAATCTGATCTAATGAGATTTTATATTGGAATATTTTACGAAAGTTTTATTGGTAACTAGCCGGCTACGTTGATCGTTCTCTTCAAACGAACCTTGAATCAAACGAAATATATCAGTGCATTTTATCTTGCCTTTTAAATAATTTGGACCTTTACCTGCACTGTCAGAAAAATTCGTCTTTATGCACTAAATTATTCCTCATTTTTTAACGAATAATTTCCGTTCTCCTAGAAACATGTTTTTTCCGCGAATTATTCCCTTAAGTTTGAAAAAGAGGGAAAATTCTGTTTATTCCCTGCGCGCATGCGTATTGACTTTATTCATACTAAACTTAGAATTTATTTTAAAAATAGAAAAATAAAAATTCTATAAATTAACATTTCTTTTTTATTTAATAACGACAAAACAGCAACAACAACAACAACAAAAAAAGTTTTCGAATTAAAAAAAAAGAGTAACAATTAATTTTCTCATTTATTTAAAAGTATTCACATTTTAATTTTTAATATTATAAAAAAATATTTGCATTTAAAATATATTCTAAATGAACACATTTAAAATATATATATTAGTAACAATGAAAATATTATATGGGAAAAATCGGTTTTACTCAAAAAAGCAAATATTTCTCCTCGAATTTAATTAAAACTATAATATTCGTATTTTACATCCAACAATTCAATTCAAAATATATATAATTCATATTTTTATCCTCTATTAATACTAAACTCCTCTATTAATACTATTTACCCTCTATTAATACTAAAGTGTTAAAACCTCAATCACCATCTTATATTGGCGAAATCTTCCCGAAATGAACTTCAAGATTCACAGTTTTCTAAACAACAAATGTATCAAACCATATCCATTGAAAGAAAGCACGATATATTTATTTCAAACTCCTCCTTTGCCGAACTTCTGATAGCGCCATGTTAGCATACGATTAGGTCCCAGGTTCAAATCCATAGCCGGCGCATGTTCTTGAAATTAATAAAATAATAAGTACCTTGGTGAGAGTTCCTAGATGGCAGCACCGAACAAGTAATGTTTTTTTAATCTCCACTTTCATTCTTCAATTGACGCATATTTTACCTCCTGTAACGGTGAAAAAAGAAACGGACATTCTTCAAATAACTGAAATACAGCGGCAGCACAGCTGCCCGTAAAATTTCCGTGATTTCAAGAAAGTATTTCTGAGAGTGTGGAATGTTCTTCCGCATTGCAGAAAATGATACGAACGCCATTTCGCTATTATAATTTCTAATATATGTGCCAGATAATATATGGGTTGTAACGGACCAACTCTTTTAGTTGAGCATTTACAGTAGGATTTGGTAACAAAAGATAGAACGATATGCAATATACAAAAATCACAATGCAAGTCTCATCAAAAACGGTCCAGTAGGATTTTTTTAAAGGATAATCTTTTATAATCGGGTCTACGTGATTATAGAACGTTCCTCCATAATTCTAGAACTAAGTAAAGTAGAATAATGTGCTACATACTAAAACCTTCAGTGAAAAATTATCTAAATAACAGAGGAAGTCCTATGAAAATCCATTCAGAAGAATATTTAAAAAAAGATGATCTTTCATAATCGGGTGGACCTGATTATAGAACTTTCCTCCATGATTCTATGACTAAGAAACGTAGAACAATGTGTTCTGTAGAACTGAAACCTTTCCATAAGAAGTATCTAACTAACACTGCGAATCACATCAAATTCCATTCAGCGGAACGCGGCCGGAACGAAATCCACCTTTGCATTTTATATATCTTTAATCCTATGTTTCTGTTAAAGATTGTAAATTGTTTAAATGAATAACAAGAACGAAACATCATGGATCCAGCATAGATTATGAAACACTTCCCAACACTAACAGAATATTACTAAGAAATTTAATTTTTTTTCTTATAATGAAATGAGATATCTAAATAAGACATTTTAAAAAATATATAACTTAGTAAAAATCCATTTCCAGCAATTGCTCCCCATATTCGAAATATTTCGTGCAGCCCTGTATATGATCTACAGAATTTGTAAACAACACGAAATACACTAAAAATTACATAAAACTGTACATCACAGCGGAAAGAGCAATTACCGATCATAGTCCGTCCTTTAATCGAATTTTCTTGAGCGTTTTGTACATGAACGATAAATACTACTCACTCCATAATCTATAGAAAACACATTGCATTGAACCTTAGTGATCTTTTTAAATTTTATTATGTTTCAAGTGTCATAACATGTTTAAAATGCACCTCAAGCGATATTTCCCCATAGATCATAAGGTAAAGGAATTGTTTTGTACGTCCCTGTAATTGAACTATACATGCTACGAATTGTATACTCCGGTAAAAGCATGCTCTAGTGCACCAAAGTAACGCATATTAATTTCAGTATGGTTGAAATAACGTAACGTTAATAAAATGTGCCGCAAACGATTTTTCCCCATCGACCATAATGTAATGGAATTCTTTTGTGTTTCCCTGTAAATGAACAATTAATGCTACACACTTCATTTTCAATACCGAACATTCTAGAGTAAAATTCAATAATATGTAAAAATTTCATGACAATCCGAGTATATTCACGAGAGTTAGAGCTCGGACAGACAGAAAGACAGACAGACAGGTATACAGACATACAAACCGAATTCATAAACACTTTTCAAGTATGTTGAAAAGTGTTAAAAATGAACGCATTAATTCACAGTAACAGCCTAATATTAGTGTATGAAATTGGAGTGTCTGTCTGTGATGTTCAGGAAAAACCGACTTCTAAGTTCAATCCAAGTATATTTACGAGATTTAGAGCGCGGACAGACAGAAAGACAGACAGACAAACCGAATTCATAAATACTTTTCAAGTATGTTGAAAATTGTTAAAAATGAACGCTTTAATTCACAGTAACAGCCTAATGTTAGTGTATGAAATTGGAGTGTCTGTCTGTGATGTTCAGGAAAAACCGACTTCTAAGTTCAATCGAGTATATTTACGAGAGTTAGAGAACGGACAGACAGATTCACAGTAACAGCCTAATATTAGTGTATGAAATTAGAGTGTCTATCTGTGCTGTTCAGCAAAAAACGATTTCTAAGTTCATTCGACTATTTAGACGACTCGACGTTTACTCAAATATAACATTTAAAAAAATGTCTCAAAATTAGGCTCAAAAGCAATTGCATAACAAACACTAAACTCACCAGGAGCAGATAGAGAATGTTTCTACACATAATCTACTGTTTGTCGCCTTCCGATAACTAACTAGTTTTTAAGAAAAAGGGAAAAAACAGTAGAATTAATCAATCAGTCAATGTTTCAATATTCAGTAACTCGCGAGCTATTTGATCAATTTTAAGGAATCTTACAACGACTGAAAGGCCTAATTAAGATTTATTAACGATAAATATGGCTGCAATCTTCAGTTTGTCGCATTCCGATATCTAAAATAGTTTTTGAAAAAACTGGGAAAACGAGGAGAATTAATGTGAATCAGCTAATCTTTCAATATTCAGTAACTCGAGAACTAATTGATCAATTTTAAAGAATCTTACGGTGACTGAAGGGCCTAATTAACATTTATTAATTATAAATCTGGCTGCAATCTGCAGCTTGTCGCATTCCGATATCTAAAATTATTTTTGAGAAAATAGGGAAAAACCAGGAGAATTAATGAATCAGCTAATCTTTCAATATTCAGTAACTCGCGAACTAATTTATCAATTTTAAGAAATATTACGAAGCGGTGATTGAAAGACTTAATCAAGATTTATTAATGATAATTATGGCTACAGTCTGCAGTTTGTTGCATTCCGATATCTAAAATAGTTTTTGAGAAAACAGGGAAAAACTAGGATAAATAATCAATCAATCTTTCAATACTCAATAACGCGGGAACTATTTCATCGATTTTAAGGAATCTTACGGTGATTGAAGTGTCTAATTAAGATTTATTAATAATTATGGATGCAATTTGCAGTTTGTCTCATTCCGATATCTAAAATAGTTTTTGAGAAAACAGAGAAAAATCAGTAGAATTAATGAATTAGCTAATCCTTCAATACTGAATAACTCGAGAGCTAATCGATCAATTTTAAGGACTGTTATGGCGGTTGAATATAATTAAGTTTTATAAAAGATGATTCTGGATACAATCTGCAGTTTGTCGCATTAGGATATCTAAAACAGTTTATGAGGAAACAGCGAAAACACGGGTGAATCGGCAATCAACCAATCTTTTAACGTTCACCAATTCTAGAACTAATGAATGAATTTATAGTTATTGTAAGGCGATTGAAAGGCTTCATTGAGATTTACAAATGACAAAACTTACTTTTTTAGCATAGGACATTTACATTTTAATTTCAAAAGTGCGTTGGTAAGTATTTCCACAAAAAACTCTAACTATGCTATAGAAAAAACAGATACAACAAATGGTTGCTACGCAGCTGGTGAACAATATACAGAAATCAATATCATTGATGCCTTTAGTAAGAGTGTACATTTACGAAATTGTATTTGAAAAACTAATAAAATATTTCCCAAGCATTTATGTCATGAGTAGAAAAAATAATTCTGCTTAAATCCGCGTCAAATACAAAGTGTGAGATGAGAAATTTCCTCACTGATTTCACGCTGCAAAGTCGAAGAGAAGATGAGTTTTCAGAAAATACTATATGGACCTAAAATGGAATCACGTTTTCAAAAACAGATTGGAAGAAAGCTTAATCTAAAGAGTTTTTCTATTAGAATACTTTTCGGAGATTTTGATGAAAATTACATTTTCTTTTTACCAAAATTCTGTTTAAGTAGGTAGTTTACTTGAACCTATAAATAAAAATAATAAGAAAATCAATTTTACAGTAACCTTTCATGCTTAATTTTTTTTTCCACGAGCACACCTCCCCCTGAATACTGGGCCTACGCGTTGACACAAAAATGGCGGCTGTCGTAACCGGATTTTTTTAAGCATTTGGGGCTGTGCATAAACAAAGTTATCACTTTAATGGGAGAGGGGGTCTGGCCTGTCTTGATATCCTAAGTTATTTCTAGGGGCGGGGGGGGTGTTCCCTATTGATATCGTTATCATTGTTGATTCAACCAAATAATCAACAAAATTAAAGCCATTAAACGATTATAAAATCATTTCATTCCAAAATATGAAATATCGTAACAGTCGGCATTCCTGTTCTTCAGCCATATGCGCAGAAAATTCGCTGTTGGGTGAGAAATATATTTGAAATCAGGTGGGAAATATGTTTGAAATGATAATTATGGAAGAATAAATAATTAAGAATGAAAAATAATGTTGTCTACTTGTTTTCTTCATAAGTTCTGCTTTCATCCTTCCCGTGATGGAGCCATATGCAAAAATACGACATTACTGTTTAGTCCATTAATTATGGGACGATAAGCTTTTATTAAATACTTTTAAATGCTAACTATCTCTTTTAGATGTTACTTGATATAAAGTTATTTAAAAATGTATAATAAAGATATTTCATTGACATTTTCTCTTCTTTTGAATCCATAAAGTATGTGAACAATAAATGAATAACCATACCTGTATATCACTGAAAACGCAAAAAAAAGAAGAAGAAAATTGTAAAAATAAAAAGAATTTTTAGAAATGGATAACGTTATAATTAAAGGGCGAGGGGGATTCCAAGTATGATTATGTATGATATCGTAAAGTGAAGGAGGGGGTCCAAAATTACCAAAATATTGATAACTTTATATATGTACACAGGGCTTAATTTCTAACAAAAAAGTACCAGAGCCCTAATATTCTAAAATCCTAACACCCGTAGGTACACCGCCGTCACCCCAATCTGCATATTTATATTTCATACATTATTTTTAAAATTTAAAGCATTGTTTTTTTATTTAGCAAAATAAAAATTTTAAATACATCTATCTGCGTATACTTAGCAATCAACTATTCCACTTTCTAGTTATTACTACTTTCAAATAGAAACCTTTACCTAATCTTAATGTTAAATAGTCGCAGAATTCTGCGATTCAATAAGCTCAGGATTATGATTCGGAAATAGTGTTAACACAAACAAAATGAATAGTTCGCAGCTATTCAGAATAGAAAAATACTATTTCTGTTTACTCTTTATTCTTATCAAAATCGCATTAAAATGATTTGAAATTAAAATAAATAAAATTTTGAATATCAGACAAATTGAGCTCGAGCCTGCCGAAACCCGACGACTGATGTAAAAATCGAGCCCGTTTCATCTCCATCTCTTACGTGAGCGATACATTACGTCACTTATAAGGGTTTTGATACAAAAGAAGGCAAAAGATTGGAGATCGGAGGAAAAGGAAAGGGTCATTTAGGATTCGTTTTTTGGAAATGTTATTGAACAGGGCTCCGGAGCGCAGTGTTTATGAGCTCCGGTGAATTCTGGTCAATATTTAAATTTTTACTAAAAATAGAGAAGTACCGGCGCTGAGCTCCGGCGCAAATTAAGCCCTGTATGTACAGTCCCTTTGTATAGTCCCGTATACACCAGTAATTTCTAAAAGTTTTCTTTTACTTAGTAGATCTTTGAAAAATAAGGCGAAGAAAACTTTTAGAAATTATTGGTGTTCAAATTTGAGGGACTGTACAAATACTGAAAAAAAAAATCCGCCTAAGACAGCTGGAATTTTTGTGTCAGCGTGCAGGACTAGTTTTTAGGGGCCAGTGACAAGCGGAGAAGGGACAACTTTTTTGCACATAGCACAAATACAAGATATTCCATATTAATAGGAAGAGAGATGATAGTTAGAGCAATAATACATATCCATAGCTGGTAACTTTTCGGGGTTTCTTTAAGTCAAATGATCATACACAGTCAGAAATTTAATTTAATAAATAACATCAAATTGCAATCCAGTGCAGGTTGCCAGATGGGCAATAGTGAATTTCACAAAACAGTTCTGAAAATTTCCTCAAATCAGGAACTTTTTCTAAAAATTCCTCAACTTCGTTTTTACTCAAAAAAAAGTTAAAAGTATATTTAACTATATCTATCACAAAAATTTCCCCTAAGTAATGCCTTTATTTAAAAATAATCTGAAAAAAGATTGTAACTCTTAGAATTTGCATGTTTATGACTAAAGAACTCGATAGCTGCGTTTCACATTGTGTAATAAACTAAAAATAGATACACAAAATCACAAAAATCTAAGCTTTTTGTCAGAAATGTTTATGACGAAACAGTGTCAAAACTGATAAAAATGTTAACAGAACTGAAAATTTAATCTGACTTAGATCAGTCAGAGACGAGTAATAATGAAATAAATCTCCGGGATCCCTCACTTTCGCCAAATAAAAATAAATAAATAAAAAGATTCCTCGAAGGTAACATTCCCCCAACACCCACCGAAAAATTCCTCTAAAACAAGCGATGATTTTATGTCCCAAATAACATCTCTAATAACATGATGCCCGCTTAAAACATATTATTCTTATTATTTGAAACATGAACTCAAAATTTTCATGGAGAAAGTCTTAAAAGGACATTATACAATAAACTGCTCCTTTTAATTTTAGACACCACTTTTTTCCGAACACTATTTTATACTTTATTTAATCGCTAAAAATCGATGATTAGATTCAGTGAAAATTACTATGCTACTAGGATTATACTACTAAGATTATACTACTCGTTATTTCCTGAAAATAATTTACTACATTTAGGAAACGAAGGTGGGTTTATGTGGTTTTTAATATAATTTCAGTTAAAATATGAAAATTCATTTTCTTTTAAAAATTATAAGTAGTAATTCATTTAAAAAATTTCTCGTTCTACTGCAGAATAAATGTAGATTACTTAACCCTTTCCGGCACAGTGGTCCCACTCCGGGCACACCTAATTTTAATTCCAAACTTGCATTCGGCACCAAGAATATTTTAATAAAATTTTGTTTCTACAATAAAAGCTTAAAATAAGAAGCTCTTATTTTCTAGAAAAAGTCGTTTGTAAATTCCGGTGTCAGTAATTTCTCATTTTACGAACAGAATTTGTCTGTGCCGGAAAGGGTTAACAGAATTGTAATGCCAACTTTACAGACTTTTGTCACCTGAGGTGTCACATTAAATATCGAATTGATTAATGACTTTAATTACATTTTTTTAAAGATAATATGTAAAGAATATAATTGAAAATTCTCAATCTTCCTCAATCTATAATATTGACAGATTTTCTGCATCCATACTTTTTTCCATTGTTCTATTCTAACAGTCTTAAAGAAAAATGTAATCGAGGATAAACAATTGCAGCGATTTCTCCATTTTTTCCCGACAGAAAAGGAATCAATCAATTCAAATTATATACGTAAAAGTGACAGTAGTTATGTAAATTTTAACAAATGATGATAAATGTTAATAGAATATCATTGTTCACTTACTTAGTAGATATATCTGTCATGTCAAAAAGTGCATTTTTAGGATACCAATTTCTGCTATTATTTTTTAATTCCATTTTTAGTGACGTCAAATAAATTTTTCCGGGTTTAATCGTATATAAAGACGGTAAATTTATATTTGAAACATATTTCATTTGTTTCGTTTATCGCATTTTACTTCCCAAACTACTACGATGAACAAGTTCTTGCTGGTATTTCTGTCCGGCCTCAGCTGCCTTCTGATCGCTGAATGCGACGTAGCACCGGCGAAAGAATTACCGACGAAAGGCTTACCTACGAACGGTTTACCGAATGGAGGCTTGGCGACGGGTGGATTACCAACGGGAGGATTACCAACGGGAGGATTACCGACCGAAGGATTACCGGAGGGAGGATTACCGACGAAAGGCTTACCGACAAAAGGTTTACCGAATGGAGGCTTGGCGACGGGAGGATTACCAACGGGAGAATTACCAACGGGAGGATTACCGACCGGAGGATTACCGGAAGGAGGATTACCGAAGGGTGGATTACCGACGAAAGGCTTACCGACAGGAGGCTTGACAACGGGAGGATTACCGACAGGAGGAGCACAGATCAATGGAAACTGCCAGTATTTCGGTGAGTATAAATACTTTTTTAAAGCGACTTCCAACAAAGTAGAATATATAATGCATATATATATATAATAAACATAAACAATTGCTAGTATACATACAGTGAAGATAAAGATGAAGATAATTCATTAGAATCTCGTGATAAGTATAATGAATGATTTTGTCACTGAAATGAATCATGAATCATGCAGGCATGCACCAAAGCATAATTGTGAACCTTCGTATTTTTAAAAACAATTACCACAAGAAATTATGTAATAAAAAAAGAAACAAAAGCATAGTTGCCAAACATCGTAATTTTTTTAAACAATTACTCAAATTTTGTGTATAAAAAAAAGAGTTAAATATTTTTATGTAGCTTTTTATTTAATTCGAATGAAATTCTAAAATTTCATTTTTAGGGTTTCGTTCATCTCACGAAACCTTATTGCCCCAACTTCGTTGTCTGTCCGTCAGAGAGCCGTTCTCAGAAACTATATAACTTACAGGCATGAAAATTTGTGTACTTACAGGTAATTACGTACTATGAAGCTCAAAATATTAAAATTTCAAAAAATCGTATAATATTAATAAATAGAGATAAAAAACCAAAATTCTAACAGCCTTTTCCTATAAAATTTAATAATTTTTCGTTATAGTAGTTGCCAACAATTAAAAATCCGCAATAAAATTATTTCTACAATAATTAATTTTCTATTTATCCCTCTAAGCGTGTGGAACGTAATATTCCGTTCACTAAACTCCAGGTTTCAATGCAATATATGCAATATTTAAGATAATATAATTCTATAGATTTAATGAATTTTCAAAACATTGAAAAACAATTAATACTCTCAAGGGTTACATTCATATTTGTAATTAAGTTTTTTTTATAATGTTGAAAGAACCATATTTTTTTAGCATTTAAAACAAAATACGGAGAAAACAACATTACAATTTACGCTCAGAGGGTTAAAGATATCTACGTAAAAAAAAAGGAAATTGAAATAAAAAGTTTCACCAATTGAAATAAAGATTAATATGACGTCATATTGGTAATGAAACGGAAATTTTCAAAGATTTCTCAATAATACAAGGAGTATGAGTATGTGTATTTACAGAAAAGAGATTAGTATCACGTCATTAGAGAATTAAAAAAGAAAATTAATCTGCCGTCATATCGCCAGTTTAAAGTATTTTTCAAATGTTTGAGAATAATACAAAGCGAGTTTCAATATGAGTAATAGAGAGTACTATATATGAGTTTGAGGAATATATGAGTTTGAGGAATAATGATAAAAACCCGATTATGGAAATATTCGCATATTTTAACATTTTGAAGGTGTACAACATGTTTAATTTTGAAATTATTTTTTTTTAAATATCGCATTTAGTCCACATGACAGATATTATTATGTAAGACTATAATAGCGGGCTTTGCCCGCTATCGGGCCTGTTCAGATATTCGGTAAAACGGAGTTTGTTATAAAGAGAGTTACATATGTTTTTAATTATCGGGAGTGAAACGTTTTCCTTAATTAATGCATTTATTTTTCTTTTAATGTTATGTGAACGACGTCACGGGTAACAGCTAGTAAAATATAAAATAACTAGTCTTCCGTAATTTGTGGGCAAGGTTAGCTCCAAACATGGGCGTTTGCTAACAACAATATAGTTTAAAATCAATGTAGATACTTTTAAGAACTGTCACAAAAAGTTTCACTTTCTAAAATACGCAATTTGGCAGTAGGACCTGGATTACAGAGAATTCCGCAATAGGTTTAAATATCTATTTTATATAAACTATTTTTTCTTTAAATATCGTATTTAGTCCACATGACAGATTTTATTATGACAGAGTATAATAGAGGCCTTCGCCCACTATCGGGCCAGTTCAGATATTCGAAAAAACGAGAAAAATAGACCGGTAAATTTTTACTTTATAAAAAACACGACTTTTTTTTTTTTTTTTTTTTTTGTTTTTGTTTTTGTTAAATGAAATTTATTTGGATTTTTTAAAGAAAGGATAAAGTGTTTTGAAAGAATTATTAAACGAAACCCTTTGTGCGATTTTCGATCACACTTACCCACTTGTTTACAATCTTTCTGCTAGGAATTTATTTAACCCTTTCAAGGGCAAAGTACTTTCAGTACTAAAATGTTGAAATAAATGACTGGCACCGGAATTTACATAAAAATTTATTAGAAAATAAGAAAAAAAGCAATGTTTTTCAATTCCAATTCGTAATGCTATACATAACCTTCCTATGATTATTATGTGTTTATTTTCTATGAGCTCCTAATTTATTTTGTTGTTAATGTTTTGTATATTATGCTTAGGCTCCCCCCCCCCCCGGTGCTTCCAGTTTTATTGAAATCACTACCATTTTATTTCTACATTAGTTATGTTCTGGGGATGTGTGGCATTTGGCCACGGGCACCTCGGCTCAAATTTGTTCGAAGTAGTCCCATTCATATTAAATAGAAAAGATTTTAGCAAAATTCTGGTGCCAGTGTGGCGTTTGGGAATTAAAATTAAGTGGTTTCCTAAACATACCACTGCCCCTGAAAGGGTTAAAAAATACGAAGATTGGCAGCTGTGCTTTTACGCATGCCCGAAGGATTCCTTCGAATATCAAAGTCTTTCGTTTTCCTTAATACTCTACCAGAACCATATTTGTCAACCGAAATATCATTTCCTGTAAGTTGTTTTTAAATAAAATTGTTAACTTTATTCTAGATTAATTACCCACTTCAAGTTTAATAAGTTTTATAAAATAGTAAAAAGCACACAGTTAAAAGTGAAAAACTCACTGAAATTTGAGATGACCAGCTTTGCAAGCGGATGAAGAAGAATGGAATATCAAATTAAAAACTGAAGATCTTATTCAACACTTCTATTACCCTTCTTCAAAATGTTTAATGTTGATTCAAGAAAAGTGCCCTCTTTCTCAGTAGTTGGCCCGTGCCGCTTTGCTGGAGGATAATTGAAAAACCGCCCAGAACTGATTACATTTATCTTTTCCCAGAATGTTTTTAAAGTGGATTTTACATTTCTCTTCAATTTAGATACGTTTGTGCATTTAAACTTTGTTGAAATGTCGCTTTAGTAGTCAGAGACTGAAAGGATTCCCAGCAATGCTGCATTATTTACATTCAATCTTTAGCATTCTTCCGTTTTTTTTTAGCCCACCTGTTTGTCTAATGGTAAAGGCGCTGGCTAATTAGACAAATGATCCTGAATCATGCATGGACGTTTGTAACGGGTTGAATTCCACTTAAAATGGAGGTCCGGTATGTTTAGCTATCATGCAGGGCCTGATTACCAACGGTTTAAACTTCCACCAGTAAAAATGTATAGAAATTTTTGCCTTATTTCTGACAGAAATTTTGCATGAAAAATGTGTTTAAATGAAACGAAAATTTCTATTAAAATTTTCTGGTGGAAGTTTGCCCCTGCGGTAATCGGGCCTTGCTCTGATGTTCAAAAGAAGATCTAGGACCCGTAAACAATCAATTAAATATTTTTGTCGATATTTTTTTTTTACCTCTGATGAACATTCTTTATTTCCTCTATCCCCTGCTTTATCTATTTGTTTTCACAACTCTTCAGTGTTATTAAATTATTAGGATATTCTTCAACTACTTCCTCTACGTCTATTTTATTTACTTGAAAATGCAACGTTTATATACAGGTTAGGGTGGTTATAATTAAGACTAGTGCGGCCTGCTAAAGCGTGGCTCCCGTCCAATACTGGACATTGCAGGCCTTATTCTACTTCTGACTGATCGAAGGAGCTATAATAATTTGCTTTACCACGTCGAGCATGCAACGAAGTGAAGCCATCCTAGTTCACTGTCGCTGTACGCGTCGCTAGAGAACACATTCTCTAGCAGGATGACTCACCGACTACTCGCCGCCTCCCCTGTACTAGGGCAGTCCCAACATACCCTTTTAATAAATCCGTAAAGTCATTTGAGACTAGACACAATAAACTTCACAACAACAAATTTACAAACTTTTATTTAATCATTTCACATTACAAGTACAGTAAGGGAGGTGGTGTCCACACGAGAGCGGATTTTAATTACAACTTCACTACAGATTATATGCATTACATAGGATTAAACAATATAAGAATTGTATTATAATAAGAATTGAAATAATAATAATAAAAAGACAAAACTAAATAAATCGCCACACAAGAAGATGAAAAGTTTATTTATTTACATATTTACAAATACAAGGTGAATGCACCATAACCTTTGCCTTGATTTTCTTTCTTCTTTCACACCCATGACACGGGAAAAAGCGGTGAAAGTAGTGGCTTTCTTGAACAGGGAGCTTAGGGAAGGAGACACCATTAATGTTACACCCAAAGATGGGGTTCCATTTCTTTGAGAAAAGCAAGGAGGCATTTTCTCATGTTCGGTTCCAAGAAGTAGGACCGAACTGAGGCCGCAGTTAACCTCGGGCAAAACCTTTCTCTAAGCTGCTTCGTACTGGCACACTCTACCAGGAGATGTTCACTGGAGGCTGGAATTGGCGAACAACAGAACTGACAGGCGCGGTGTATCGGTCTGACACGGAAGCGTCGTCGGTAATATGCGAAATTACCCTGTTTAGACCTACGTATAGTCCCCTCTGTTTGACAGATATCGATGAAACTTGGAATATAAGTTATATGGACCATGGGGAATGAAATCTGCAATAAAAAATAGTTCAAATTTCGACCGATAGATGGCGGTTTTCATCTACGAGAAAGGATTTTATGCAAATTTAGAGCGGTTTTAAAAGCCAGTAGTCGCTGCCGTAAAGTCATTCTGCACCATGCCGTTACAGAAGAAGGAGCGAGCGTTACTGGTGAAGCTGGTTTATCAGAACGGCAATAATTTTTCAATTGCATTGCGAGAATATCGACGCTTGAAAGGTTTACGAAAAGGACCAATGTCGAGGCAGGCTTTGAAAAATATGATGTCTAAATTCGAGGAGAGTGGGGAGCTAGGTGTGCTGCAAGGAAGAGGACGGAAATGGATTTCAAATAAAACTGCCGAAGAAGTCGCTCTTGCCGTAGTCGAAAGAGGGTGCGGTTCCCAATATTCTTCAACAAGTACTCGAACGGTGTCACGTGATTTGTCTCTCCCTTGGTCTACAGTGCAGAAGGTTCTTCGATCCGTTATAAAGTGGTATCCATACAAGATTCACGTTGTGCAAGCGCTGAACCCTGCAGACCCGGACACTCGAACTCAATTTGCGAGGATGTTTTTGGCCAGAATAGCCGTTGGCAATGCATGGCCTTGGAACATTTTGTGGTCGGATGAGGCGCATTTTACCCTACAAGGAGCAGTGAATACTCAGAACTGTCGCGTATGGGGTGTTGCAAGTCCTAATATTGTGCATGGACAGTCTTTGCACACTGATTACATTACTCTATGGTTTCGGTTTACGGGTGATTTCATTCTTTATCCCTTTTTTATTAGGAGAACACTTCTCATGTTCCTAAAAGGTGTTCCATTACGGGTACCCGTTACTGCGACCTCCTCCAGCAGCAGGTCATTCCATCCTTACAACTGCGAGAGTGTTTAGAGACTACCGTATTCATGCAAGATGGTGCACCACCTCACATAGCCCGAGCAGTGACGGCATTGCTTCGTGCCCACTTTCGAGATGATCGGGTAATTTCGAGAAGTTTTCCGAACACCTAGCCTACTCGTTCTCCGGACTTGAATCCCTGTGACTTCTGGTTGTGGGGATTCCTGAAAGATCGTTTGTATGGAGTGATCATACGGACTGTGCCTGATTTGAAAGCAAACATAACTCCTCATGTTGCTGCAATTGATCGAGAAACACTTCGCGCTACTGTTGAACACGCTATTATACACTTTGAACATGTGCTTGACGCAAATGGAATGCACATTGAACATATGCTGTAAATAAAAAAAAAGTTTGTGTTTCCAGTTTGAGATTTTTGGTCTTCATGCGCCCCCTTCTCACCTGGTGGTCGAAATTTGAACTATTTCTGTATTGCAGATTTCATTTCCCCATGGTCTATATAACCTATATTCCAAGTTTCATCGATATCTGTCAAACAGAGCGGACTCTACACATAGGTTTAAACAGGGTAACTTTAATTATAACCACCCTGTATATTCACAAATCTTTGTAGTTTTTACAAAAGTGGCATATGCCATTCCAGTCACGTTTGAGCTCAATCGAGAACATAGTTTGACATTTTCGGTCACATACGTTGTTGTATACAGATTTCATCGTAAAAACTTATAAAATCAATATGGGGACCTGAATATGTAAACAACTAATATATACTGATACATACTCACATATAAAGAGAATTATTGTAAGAGTAACAAAAGTGAGTTTTAGGGAGGTCTAAACCTAATGATATACGTTTAAAGATTACAGTCGAACCTCGTTAACATGAACCTCAAGGGGAATCAAAATTTTGTTTATGTTAACAGTAATTCATGTTATAAGTATCAAATCTTTGTACTCGTTCTTATAGGGGACTATGAAAACAATTCATGTTAAAAGTAATTCACGTTAAGCGTGTTCATGTTAACGAGGTTTGACTGTACTCGTAAAGATATGTCTTATTTATCATCGTTAGAATGCTTACCTCATACTACAGCGCCTAGAATACATAATATGGAAAACGGCTACAAAATAGTACTAAAATATTAAATCCGATAAATCTAGAACGATGATGTAAAGATAACGGGTCGATCGCAGCGACATTTTCTAGCAGTGGCATAGACAGGGTGGAAGTCCAGATGGTTTGGATACAACTAATTTTATAAAAATATTTTTGTCTTATCTAATCGGAAAATTTTCTGCAATATTGAAGGCGAAGAAAATTTTATAATATTACTGGTTTCCAGAGCATTTGAACCCCCCCCACCCCTCTCTAGCTACGCCACTGTCTGCTACCTCGCTTCAACGTAAACATTGTATAAGAATTGAACTGAGAAAACGTTTAAGCTGGTGGTAAATATTTTAAATAATTAAATTATACCCTATTTCCTTTTACTTGGATAGTGATTTTCATAAGCTTTGAAAATATGAATGATATTGATCACGGCCAAAAAACGAGATACGCATTCTTTTGTGCTTGGTTGCAGTACTCGATACAAGACAGCAAACTAGAAACTATCCCTATTTAGCATGCCAAAGGATGAATCTCTGCTAGAAGAGTGGAAAAGATTAATTCCCTGATATGATAAAAAACTATCTTCAAAATCAGTTACGTCTGAAATATACACTTACAAGAAGATTTTATCAACAGAAATTATGTTCATGCTGTCAATAGTGAAACGGTTACTTTTGCTAGAGGTAAATCTATTTTTAAAACAGATGCCGACTACAATTTTTTAGCACTTTTTAAAGCATTACCAGTTTTTTTTTTTAATTCCGAAATTTCACATTCATACCAGAAATTCTCCATAGTATTCTTTTTTCTACTTAATGGCAGATATTTCGTGACTTCCTAAAGTAAAAATTCTTGTTTCAGAATTTCTGTTTGAATTCGAAAATTTTGAATTAAAAAATAGTAAAACCGTTTTCCAGACTATGTATTCTAGGCGCTGTACTCATACTATATGAGTCCGAAAAGTAAGAAGTGGATTTCGTGAAACCGATAAAATTTTTAATTATGGGAGAACAAAAACGCCAAACTATACAGAATGCTATTTGAAATACAGATAGTTGTAGTTTTCTCAAAATTTACTTTGGAGGATTCGTGGAACATTGCCTTTCTTTTACCTTAAATGCTCAAAGCCTGATAATAGACAATTTATTTCTTGTAAAAAATAACAAAATAAATGCAGAAAATCAACATAGCACTGAAATAGATTTTAAAACTTGAATTTAGTATGTAATAATACTAAACAGTAAGACAAATATATGGAAACCATAAGAATTTCTTTTTTGGACATTTTTTAAATGATAATTTATTTGTTGTAGCAAAAAACAACTTTTAAAAATGAATTTATGTATCATGAAAATGGTGTGCATATTTCTTTTATTCTTGTTATTTTAGATCGGAAAAAGGAAATGTATGCAAGATGTTTTGAGCAGCAACCTCAGAAAGTAAGTTTTTATTCTTGTTTTGAAAGTTTGAGATCGGTATTGTATCTTTAAATGTATCAAAGTATTAATGTTAGAATTTTTCTAGTAAGGTTTAGAGTAGGACGCTGTATAATCGATTCACAGAAAATTAATCTTTGATTTACATAAGAAGAAGAAAAAGATCTGATTCCTCTAACTCTTCGGTTATAAAAGCCACATTTATCAGCAAAAAGTATCTATTCGTCTATTCTATCTATATATACATACTTACCATTTTTCCAACTTTTATGCTTTCACGTTACCTTTTTTTTTTTTTTAATAGAAATCTAAAGAACTGTTACAAACACTTAATTAAACGCAAGCACATGAAGAGAATAAGCAGATAATTATACAATAAGTTAACTCATATTAAAATGGCCTTATTCCTAATTTACAAAAATAGCATAATAGATAAATACAGTAGAACTCCGATTATCCCAATTCCGGTTATCCGAAAATCCACTTAACCGAAAGACCTTAAAACTCTTTTAAATATGAAAAATTTTATTTTTAAACAAGCATGCTGTTTATGATTTATGAAATAAATAAACAGCGTGATCTTACTTATTTGGACTATTGCATAAATGCATGTATTTTATTGCACAGACGTAAACAACGCTTCATTTCTTGACAAAATATGTTTTTATTAATTTTTTTTTGTTTTCCAACTTCGTTTTGCTTTGATGCTGCCTTATCACGCCACCTTTTAAACAACATCAGATATGACGCTGTTGCATTGCAATTTCCTGCACTTCAATATATTGAGGTGCCAATATCAACTTTTTCAATTCGTTGAACTCTTCGTGCTTATAAATACCCTTCATGGTTATAAAAAGGGAAATCGAACAGAATACGGACTCTTGCAGCACCTGCAAGCACTAACGCTTTACCTGACTGTGGGAAGTGAGAAAGGTGAATCGTGTCATCTGGTAGAATAAAATTAGGAAGTATCCCGGTTATCCGAAAATTCCTATGGAACCCCGGTTAACCGAAAATCCTTTGGTCCCATGCTTTTCTGATAACCGGGGTTTTACTGTACTTTTTCATTTTCTATTAGAGCATCAACTAACCTCATATTCTAAGCGTTTTAGTGAAGCAAAACCGTGTTCCTCATGATATTCTTTACTTTGAAACCAAATCATGCCTTTCACTACAACGGAGTAGAGGCGTTGCACGTTCTTGAGCTTACACATACACACACATATATATAATCCATAAAAAATGAAAATTGTAACTAAAAATAAATAAATATAAGAATCTAATACAAAAAATCTAATATAAAATCTAATACAAAAATCTAATTCAAACAAGTTATTAACAAAATATTACCAAATAATTAATGTCTGTAAAATTTTGTATTAAAAATGTATTTTACATAGACTTAATTTCTTCACCAGGTTGTAAGAAACATCAATTATGCTCATAAATATTTTTTCACTTTTAGAAAATATTAGCTAAATATTTACATAACCTATTTGGTGTTAAATTCTGCTCACACTTTAACTAGATAATGCAATGCATAAAAAGTGGTGCAATTTGTAAAACTTGGGAAAATTTACATGAATTAGTTAAATTTGTTAGTGAACATGAGATATATCAATAAGGAGAAAGGATTGATCAATTCAGTTAATATTGATAAGATAATAAGACCAATTAATTTATGCCTAATTAAATGAAAATTGGCTTAACATAATACAATTAATCTGTTGTAGACTATCTAGCAAGATTTATGGTTTTTACGAGTTTGGTTATCAGTTATCATATCTTTTAGATATTGGGTGTCTAAAAAGGTTTTGGCTCTTTTTAGCAAATTTTTATTAATGAAAAAATATTAAAAAGCAAACCTTAATCAATAAAATCAACATAAGCCCCTGCGACCCTTAACAGAGTTCAAGCAGATGATGGATTCGGGGACAGAATAATATTTTGTTTTTCGACACTATGTATTCAATAATTATACGTAAAACTGTTTGAGTTGCTCTTTCATTTTATGTATTAATTATAATTTTAAGTTTTATGTAATAAATACTACCAAGCGTTAAAACTCCGATATTCATTTAGAAACTCTCTGTATTTTTCACCCCATTTTTTGTCTGAAATGCTGATTAGCTATGCTGTTTTGTAACAATTAAAATATGTGGTATCCGAAAGGTACAATGTCTGATGAGTAAGTAAGATTTGGTAAATATTTCCATTGCACATTGTTTAGGGTTTGGCAGGCCGCGGAACGTCCATGTGCTAAGAGTTCTTGTGTTGCCATATCGCTTGTTGATGCCCATATCCAGTATAAGTTCTCATTTCTTGAATTGTTTATTCCAAAAGATTTAACTGAAAAACGTAAAGTTCACCAGTAGCATTTTCACATACTTTGAGGTGCTTCTGACGAAGCACATCGATTTATCTCACCAGTTACAGAGCATTAGTGTTTTATTACAGCCAAACTTAATATTTTGTAATATGTTTGTAGAGTACGATGATCTGTCATCACTTACCAAAGAATTAGTGATCTACACGTGACTATCTTTAATATATCGCCATCTATGGGAAATGCATAGAACTTTTTATACAACTAATAAACATATCAATGTTCTTTTAATATTAAACCCAGATAAAAATAAAAGCATTCTGTCATTAAATTTTATTTCCACCGAACTCTTTGCACTGTGGGTGTGGACGCATAAAATGTGTTTTGGTATTGATTTGACGCATTTGAATGTTTTACAAATTATGTTTTCATACAATTTTATGGCAAAAACGATTACTAAGTACAATAAAACGCGTCTATTTGTTTCTGAATTATACTGTAAAGGTCAAAACATTTTATTATTCCAGGTACAAGAAATAATGAAAAATGCAGTTGGAACAACAAATTCAATGGAGGCAGTAAAAAAGTGGGTCTGTTTTGATACAGGAATGATGACTAAGGTAATGGCGATCTTTTTTTTTAATGTGTGTGTAAACGTTTGCGCGTGCGTACATATGCACATGCAGACAGAAATGGATTTTGAGGAATGATATTTAATTACCTCCGGGAACACATAGTAGCTCCGAGACGTAATTTACGTAGTTAGTATTCAGTTTCTTTAAAAGCAGTCACTTACAGAGATTGAAAAATGAAAAATAATTTGGTCTATGCTACCGTGCCATTAAAACAGTCCATTGTACAGAATATAATACGGAATGTGAGTCAATTGTGTCGAGGAACTAATCGGAGGCTCTCATTAACTGTGCCTAAAACATTTACATTAAGGAAATACTTGATTTAGTAAAACGGAGGACTTAGTCACTATTAAAGGGTTGTAAACGAAACGTGTCCTGATAATCTAAATTCTAATGCAGCGTGCACACGAACAAATGCACGCGCATTCATTATATATATATATATTTATATATACACTGTCAGAAATGAATACTCAAATTCTATGAAATTTTCTTCGGTTTTGACGAAACCGTTTCCTGGCAAATTGGAATATTTTGTCAAATCGAGAAAATTTATTTCCTCACTTTTTTGAGGATACAGATTGCTTGTTCGAAAGTGTAAAAAAAAGGCCGGTGTTGCCATCTATTGACAATTTTAGAAGCATCTGTACTTGAAAGGGGAAAAAATTAATTAAGTCGCTTTTCTCAAGTCTTCAAGGGGATTGGAACGCGTGACCTTTGGGTTTGGGAGGCCAATGCGGGACCTTGCGTAAATTTGATTTTGAATGTATCTACGGGATGTTGCTGTGTGTTTATATTTTTAGAAGGTAGATTGTATTTTCATCGGTGCTGTTATAATTTTTGCTTGTTTTAATTAATAAGGCTAGATTATTATTATGGATATTCTATGGTTAACAAATAATTAGAATATGGCTCGATTAATATAATTTATTAGAGAAATTTCCTTTGTTTAATGAATGATTAGAATATGGTCTAGTTAATTTGTTGGTCAGAAATAATAAATTTTGAAGTACATATTGGAGGAGAGTTTATCAATTTTAGATGATGGTGGTTAAGATTTGCGACAGGTATAGGAAAACAGTGCTTTTACCCCCGATTTATCTCGGGGCGAACGGTGAAGTGGTTTTAACACGTTTCTGTTTATAGAGGGGAAAGGGATCAGTTATGCATATTTTAAATTTGATTGTTATATGAATATATTTCTTAAATAAAAAAGAGCTCCTGATATTTTAATTTTTTGAACGATTTTGTAACAACAAAAAAACAAATAATAAACATTCCTGAAAATTTTAACAGCTAAAAAAATAACTAATGCAGAAACAATAACTACATCCATTCAGTATTAACTAAAAGCGCTTTTCTAAACATAAATTGTGACGGAAATAACATAAACGTATATCTGCGTACTAAAATCGCGGGATTTGAGGAAGTACAGCGAGTCCCTCTGTAAGCAGCTTAAAATGCCTTTCCTTAATATGTATTGAGTCTGGCCGTGAATGGGGAAACAGTTTCGTCAAATATTTGAGAGTTTCCATTTCATTAAAAATCACTTAATTTTTAGATGAAATGATTGTCAAAAATGATGAAATATAGCTCAAGAATTGCTGAATCAGCAAATGAGAGAGTTTTATTTTTGACAGTGAGATAGCAATTTCGTCAGATATTTGAGGTTTCGCGTTTCGTCAAAAACCACGTGACTCTGTGACGAAATGATTGTCAAAAATAACGAAAAAAAACTCAAGGATTGCCGAATCGTCAGAATTGAGTGTTTTATTTCTGAGAGTGTATATATACATATATATATAATTTGTTAAATAAAAAATTGATTATATATATATATATATATAAAGAGTGACAGAAAAGAAATGCTTAATAATTTCCGTTAAAGTCAGAAAAGCATAATCAAGCAATAATCATATAAGAACATGGAATCACAATCCATTTATTTAGTCAAATATAGGAGTAGGGTGTTATTCGCAACAAGCCGGTGTTTCCATTATAACTTTATGAAAAGTGAAGATACTGTGATTAAAGGTTAATGAGATTGATTTAATGAAGTTGAAATGTGATAACATCGAGACAAATGCCAGAAAACTTCACAACCTATACCCAATTAGCACGAATTGAACGCTCTATACTTTGGAATGTGGTTGTCAGTGTATACTTTATCACTGGTTGCAATACTGTGCTTTTGTAATACTTTTTGTGATGGAATCACCTTTATTAAAAAAAATTGCACGCGTTTTCAAGTTTTCATTACACGTAACAAATCTTCACTTTTCTCAAAGTTAATATATTTAACACAATCAGAAAATTGTTTATGATAAAACTTCAACATTTTAGTTGTGAATATAAATGTATTTTTCTCCTTTATTTTTATATTTATTTATTTATTAGTTTTTACGTATTATTCACAATAGAAAACTCAACACAATATGATTTCACGCTATAATTAGTAAAATTAGAAATCTGAATTGCGATATCGAATGGTTTATGAGTGAAATATGAAAAAGTTTGCATGCCGTTAGATAATTCGTACGCAATTTGTTTCTCAAATTACGAAAAGGATGTGAAAATGCATTTTATTGCCTATTTGCTTTATTATATTAGACTAAAATGTGATTAGCTACCAACTCTCCTCTTTATAGACATTTTTGTTCTTTAGAAAAATAATATCTTTATTTAATGACACCAATTCCGCGATTAAATACAGCAATTATTACTTTCGAAAAATGTGGCATCAAACAATGAGAGAAACTTGAAGTTATTAGTGTGTTTTAGCGCTCTGATTATGTTTTATAACACTGAAGATCTTGTGCATATGTATGTATTTCTACGAGTAGGTTCGTAATTTTCTTTTGATAATTTAGTTGCATTTCGATTGAATATAAAAATGTTAAAGTATTCGTTTTAATATACTTAGAGATTGAATTTGGTTACGAAGGTCTGTATTTGGGTATACTAAAGCCCGCCATGTAAAGGTATTGCAGAAAGCCATGCCTTTCTTTAAAATACTGTATTTTTTTAAAGAACCCGTCCGTAAAAACTACGATGAAACAAATATAATAAACGTCTCTTCAAAAATACATAACTGTAAACCTAAATTTAAGACGGCCATTTAAAATGTGTTGTAAACAGATTCGAGAAATTGCATTTATTTAAGAAATTAAATGAAAAGAGAATGATTTATAAGTAAAGCACAGTTAAAAAAATTTTTTACACACTCCCAGAACTGACACACCGGATCTTTCAATTTCAGTAATTCGGAATAGTGATTTATTTATTTATTTATTTATTTATTTATTTATTAACCGCAGATTTCCAGTGTTAAATAACACGAAATTTCTTTTTAAAAATAGAAGTATTTAAAAATCCGCATGTTTCGCAGCTTTGCATTTACCATGTGTTTCGGCGTATAAAGTGTGCATCAATCATATTTAGATCGGGAAGTGTTATGTAATAAAATGTAACTTCTTATTGATGTGTAGTACGTACTAAAAATAAATCAGCAAAAAATTTCTTTTTCTAAATACGCTTTTTTGGACCAGCGCGTATAGAGGGAAATGAAGTATATGGAAATACGAATAAAGTTTATGCAAATACGAATAAAGTTTATGGAAATAATAGATGCCAACCTCTCATTAATATTCCGCAATATGCGGCTTAAGTTGACCCAGTTTAACAACGATTCAAACCAGAAAAATTGTTGGATGAATCTTTATTTATTCAATTTCAGGTTTCTACGTGGACTTTATTTAATTTCATTTCATAAAAAAATTTCTGGTGCGAAACGTGTTAAACCTGGGTCAAATTAACCCGCATATTACGGAATATTAATGAGAGGTTGGCACCTATGAAATACAGATCTAATTTTACGATAGAAAAATATTTCAACTTGCACTTAAGCATTCATGTCTTTTCTATTTTTAGGTCAGCTCTGAAATGAGGCAACAGGGAATCGATGTAAGTAATTTCTTTAACATCCTTAATTTCGTTGTTTTTTGAAAATGTACATTTATAAATGCAAATATTTCGGGGGTTTTTCCAAATGAATTGAAACCAGAAAATTTATGAAATTAAAAATTTAATGTATAACCATATTATTAATTAAGTAGCTCTTTGATGCTCTTTCTGGCTCAAGTTCTGTGTATTTAATTAGGAAAAAACTGGATAATGCGAGATACATAATAAATCTAGAAAAACTAAGTATAATGAAATAATATAAGTAAAAAAAAATATTTATTGCTGATTAAATAATTGTTATTAATATCACATCCGAAATACAAATAGAGTAAATTGAGAAAGCTGAATACTATTTTAAAACTTATTAAGTAAAACTTCAGTTTTAAACGCTAATTTTTCAACAAACTCATCGTTGCGAGTTATAACGTTAAATGATGCATAAAAAAAACCTGGTACAATCCCCAAAAACGTTTATTAGACCACAATCAAGGCAAAGGGAATGATATCGTCGCTACCATGTCAAACTATCGAATATGAAAAAATGCATTTTTCGTTACTTTTAAAAATGAGCCGGTTTGCTAGGTTACCAGTTTAGCCTCCCATTTTATTCAGAGATGCCGAATTCATACCGGAAATTTTGAGAGAAAAATGTTTATTTTAGGTAACCAAGAAATATCCTGTCATTTAATAAAGCAAAACTATCTATTTTGAATTTCTAGTACGGATTCGAAATTTCTGAATGGAAACGGAAACCAAGCTGGCCACCCTGGTGATGTTGCAACCCTGAAATTCTATTAAAATCTAGCGGTGACAATCGGCTCATTTTTAAAAGAATTGAAAAATGCATTTTTTCACATTCGATAGTTTGACATGGTAGCGACGATATAATGAGGTTATAATTTAGTAAACCTAATCGAAAGCTTATTTCAGTCAAGAATTAAAACTAAGGCTTGACTTAATTAAAAAATTATCAACTGTCACTAATTTCCGAATTTGATCTTTTTATTAAATGCATTAAACACAAAATATACACCATTTTAACATGAAATCCCATGGGCGTAGGAAAGGGCTGCTTGGACCCAAATAAAAAAATATGTTTTAAATCAGTCCTGATTGTACTGGGTTATGTATGTGCTGGTATCTGTAGAATATTGTTAAAACACGTCCATGCATGCAACACAGCAGAACTGGGATACATTTGATTAGGCGGAGGCACAAGTTGAATTCCTGTGTTATTTGAACCCAAATTTTGCATATTTCAAATCTATAACTGATGGATTCCCTGAATGAAGATACACTTTATTGAGAATTGTAATAAATATCATTTACCACTCTTTAATGAACCACTGCAACTGAGTGTAGGCTCTAAAAGATGCAGCTCTGCTATTATTTAATTTAGGAGATAGAAGCGTTCACTGAATTAAATATCGACTCGCTCAACAATTTCACTTTATTTCACTTTATTCACCATATTTATTATTTCCCTTTATACCATTCATTTGAATAGCACTTACAGATACTATATTTGCATGCAATGTCTTTTTTAACCCCTTAATCGTCGTGCCCGAGACATTCACGGGCAGCGTAGGTTATGCCTGTTTTATTCGGATTGTTTGATTCCCACCAGTTTTTTTTAAATAGTATTATTAGCTTTATTCTTGCATTTATTTTATCTGTCTATTAAGTAAGACGAACATTTCTACTTAAAAAAATTGGTGGTAATCAAGCAATCTGAATTTTTAAAAAGTAGCCTACACTTAAAGGGCGCGACGATTAAGGGGTTAAAATCTCATATTTAGCAAGGACACAATCGATCCTTTGAAGATTAGAGTGCCTTGATAGAAAGGCGTCTATTTATTTACATTGAGTTAATTTACCATGACGAAACGTCCAAGATTCAATCCTGACAATTTAGATATTGTCGTTAAAATCTTTCTATATTAAAAAAAAAGTAATCTGGAACTGAGCCAAAAACGATTTAGAAATGGACCAATCAAATTCTGCGTAGATATTCCGGGTTATTCTCATCGCTTTTTTACTAAGGACTTTTATGAGGCGCTATTACTTTTTTTCTAGCTATCCTACGGATTCGAAAATCATACCACCAGACGCGAAATATAACAAGCTTTCAGGAATTAAAAAAATTATCACGGTCGGACAATAAAAACTCAAAAACTCCTTAAAAATCGAGTAAAAAATCTTTTATTGAAGTCATTTTTTTATATTGTTGCCAATTTCTAAATAAGCGCAAAGGATTATGTTTTATCTCAAATAAAAAATGTATTTGCGCGAGACTATTAAAAACAATAATGAAAGTTTAAAATAATAATTAAATGATCACGTGTTGAAAGCAGGAAATAAAGAAAATTACGTCATAAAAATTGTGTTTACACATGAATATTAAAAATAAAAAAGATGAATTAAATGAAAAAGCATTATAATCTGATTACAGAAGATAGTCGCCGTTCGTGATATCATCATCATCATCTTTTTAAAACAGGATACATTACCAGGTTTTAAGAGGCTGTGAAATCAGAACGGGGGTTGGTGAGCGTAGCGAGCAGGGGGCAGAGCCCCCTAGTAATATACATCATATTTTTTCAATATGTTTCTTTTTTTTTAAATATCACATATTTTCTGAGTAAATGATAAGTCATTAAGGAATAAATATAAAGGAGAATGTGGAACATTTTGTTATTTTAACATTATTTAAAACTGCCATTCTAGAAAATTATTTGTTTCATGTACAGAAAATGAAGAAACATTAATTCATTTTTTAATTCTTTCAGTTTACAGAACAAGAGAAAAAATTGTGGGTAAGTGCAATCTTATACTAGAGTCATTTGAGATAAATAATTGTCCAAGTTAAATATATGACTAAAATAAATGGAAGGAACTTTGTCTGTATATATTAATGTACAAATAAATAATGTAACAGAAAGCACAAATTATTTCTAAATGTAGATAGGGTATAGTAGTTTCGGATCCTCATACTGAAAGGGTTTGACACAGACTTCTCATTGATTTCTCACAACTATGTTAACCCACCTAGGTTTCGTAGATTCTCTGACTTCCTGAGTCTTCGCTATTAGGTTATGTTAGCTCTACCTCTTTTAATATTTCCATGCATCTGCAATTAATGTTTTTGAACTTGCACAGATAAAGAACGTTTAGAAATTCTGAAACGGCGGTCTTAATATACATTTTAAAATAATTTGTGCTTTTTTTAAGTTGTTTATTTGCATTTTAATAAAAGTATTCTGGTTTACAAAAAAAAAAAATGTATAAGGAAATGTCATTAAGAAATATTATTCAGATAATTAGAAATTTCGATAGCAGAAGAAGGAAATTTTTACAAAATAGCATTAAAAACTGTACTTTTTTAATTCTACAGCAAAAAAAAAATATCAATCAAACTTTTCATTTCATTTATGAAAACAATGTCGATTTAATTTTTAATTAACAGCAATTTTTTACCAAAAAACATATGTTAACGAAATGTAAGTGTACTATGTCAGAAGTCGGTTTAAAATCCTTTCATACGGTATTCCATTTATCGTTCTGTGTTTTCTATTTCCTTAGAAAAAGGTATGTTGACAACAGAAATAATATATACTGATAATAAATATGAATAATTAAATTAATACTTAAAATATGTACCATAACTTTTAAAAAATCCCATTGTATTCGATTTATAAATGTTTCACATACACTTTCATAAAAAAATTAGTCTTTTCTCTAAGTGGCTTTTTAGTTATCTTGAAAAGAACATGATGCGCATATTCTGATTACTCTGAAACTAATGATAGAAATGTAGTGAATATTTGCATACAAGAGAAGAGTTGATATTTTTTATCGTGTCAAATTTGGGGGTTACTATTGAAAAAATTAAATATTTTCTTGATTTCAATTTATTTATAGTCCCCTAAAGAATATTTATAAATATCAAATAAAAGTAAACGTTAATGAAAAAATCTTGTGTGGATAAATATACTAAAAATATCAACGTTTGACACACAATAACATCGTGTAATAAACAGACGCACGTTTCATGAGTATCCTGGACTCATTTCCTCAGTGTAAATAAACCTAAACCCTATTGTATCCCCCCAAAGACATGAAAATGAATCTAAAAACCAAATGAAAAACAACAACACACCGAGAAACTCCTCAAATCTGATTAAGTCGGTTGGTTGGTTGTAGAGGATTCACTATGACAAAGTAACTCAACCCAGAAAGGTGAGATGTACGGTACACTTGAAAAATCATTAACCAGGGAGTTACCAAATTTATGAATATAAACTGCCTCAAAGAAGTCTAAATCTAATGGAGTGTTACATTTCTTAATAATAGTGGCTGAGTCGAAGTTAAAATTATGTCCCTCACTCCAACAGTGACAGGCAATAGAGGACTTTTGTAATTCTTTTTTCTTAATGTAATTTCTGTGTTCATTGAGTCTGAAACGGAGTTGTCGTTTAGTCTGTCCTATATAGGACAAACCACATTGACATTGGATATTGTAAATGCCCCAAGAGTTTTGATGTGAAATTTTATCCTTTAACTGTGAAAAATTTAGTTTATTAACTGGCTTAAAAACAACCTTAAAATCATATTGCCTTAAAATATTAGCTATGTTATAGCTAATGCTATTGTGAAATGGTAAAATAATGAGGTTAGAAAAAGATTCTGGGACATCAGAAGGAACAAGATTACTATTTTTATTTAGACAACGAAAAATTAAACGGTTGATATAAGTCAAACTAAAACCACGATTAATAGCAACAGATCTAATATAATTCAATTCTGTACCAAGGGAAACATTATCAGAACAAATGGAAATTGCTCTATTAATAAAGAAATGAAAAGCCGAGGCTTTCTGAGAAGGGGGGTGACACGAATTAAAATGAGGGGGGAGTGAGACTGCAAAAGGTTTCCGGTATACACAGGTATCAAATGTATTAGGCTGACGTGTGACTAACACATCAAGAAAGGACAATTTATTTTCAACTTCAACTTCATATGTAAACTGAATAACAGGATCTATTGAGTTTAGAATAGTTAAGACGTTATCAATGGATGAAATAGACAGGTCCAAGAGTGCAAAAGAATCATCAACATATCTGCAATAAAATGGAAAATTTATAAAATTAAATAATTTATCCTCAAAATAATGCATATACAAATCTGCTAGGAAAGGACTTAAAGGATTACCCATCGCTAAACCATCTGACATAGAATAAAATTGATTTAAAAACTGGAATGCATTTTGCGTTAAACAAATACTGAATAACTCAATAATGTGGTTTATCTCATAATCTGGGTAATGGAATTCTTTTAATCTTAAAGTGAGACATTGAAGTGCCCCTTGGACAGGAACATGGGTAAACAGTGAAATAACATCAAAGGACACCATGCGTAATGAGGGGGAGGGGGGGAAATTCCTAATACGGTTCACAAAAGCACTTGAATTATGAATAGTATATAAATTGGAAACTGAAAGAAAAGAAAACCGTTTAACCAAATATTTAGCGAGTGGGTAAGAAGCAGTACCAATATTTGATACAATAGGACGGAGGGGGACACCAATTTTGTGTACTTTTGGAAGAGCATAAAAACGACTGCAGTTAGCTATGGAAGGAGTTAAAGAATTTATAGTATTTTCATCAATACATGGAGAAGTTTTAATGAGTTTTCTAGTACTCAGAAGATAACTGTTAGATGGATCCCGGTGTAATTTAACATATGGACCAGATTGTAAGAGATCGTGTACTTTATTAAAATAATCTGATTTATCCTGCAACACTATTTGACCCCCTTTATCCGCTTTAGAAATAACAATGTCTTCGTTGGACTTTATTATAAGTAATGCATTACTGAGATCCTTGTTAACATTCGGTGTAAAATTCACTGCGTTATGCTCAATAGTATTTTTAATCAGAACTCTAATAGAATCCTTTTGAGAAACAGATAGTTTGCTAAATTTAAAGCTTCTCTCTACTGGAGCAATAAGGTTAGGTAAATCCGGGCGTTTAGCAAAAGAAAAATTATAATTAAGCTTAAGTGCTTCCTCTTGTGATGGTGTCAATTGGTGAGAGGAAAGGTTAACAATAGCATTACCATTGGAAGCCCCGAAGGGGGTGTAGGAGAATGAGGGAGTAAATTTGACAGTTTTTTAACCAACGAAAGTTTATGAAAAGCAGACATTTTAATGGCACGAAACCATGATGAACGATCCAGTTCAAGGATAAAATTTCACAGTTAAAGGATAAAATTTCACATCAAAACTCTTGGGGCATTTACAATATCCAATGTCAATGTGGTTTGTCCTATATAGGACAGACTAAACGACAACTCCGTTTCAGACTCAATGAACACAGAAATTACATCAAGAAAAAAGAATTACAAAAGTCCTCTATTGCCTGTCACTGTTGGAGTGAGGGACATAATTTTAACTTCGACTCAGCCACTATTATTAAGAAATGTAACACTCCATTAGATTTAGACTTCTTTGAGGCAGTTTATATTCATAAATTTGGTAACTCCCTGGTAAATGATTTTTCAAGTGTACCGTACATCTCACCTTTCTGGGTTGAGTTACTTTGTCATAGTGAATCCTCTACAACCAACCAACCGACTTAATCAGATTTGAGGAGTTTCTCGGTGTGTTGTTGTTTTTCATTTGGTTTTTAGATTCATTTTCATGTCTTTGGGGGGATACAATAGGGTTTAGGTTTATTTACACTGAGGAAATGAGTCCAGGATACTCATGAAACGTGCGTCTGTTTATTACACGATGTTATTGTGTGTCAAACGTTGATATTTTTAGTATAAAAGTAAACGTTATTACAATTCAATAGGTACTTTTTAAACCTTCTACTAAACACAAGCCCAAAATAGCATGAAAAAAATGCTTTTTTTTAGGGTTAATGCTGTCCACACTTTCTTAATAAAATTATTGATATGGTAACGAAATATGTTTGAGTGAAGACACCTTAGAATGAAAAATTTTAACGCTATCTGTAGCTTCGTTATATGCCATTTCTTCTATGCTTAAAAATCAAAAAGTAACATTTTTTCTTCATCTTCAGGGGTGCGTTTATCGAGGTGGTCAAGTACCAGCACCAGGTGTAATACCAGCACCAGGTTCAGGACCAGCAGCAAGTGTAGGACCAGCACAAGGTATAAAACCAGCACAAGGTATAAAACCAGCACCTGGTGTAGGATCAGCAGCAGGTGTAGGACCATCACAAGTTGTAGCACCTGCACCAGGTGTAGGACCAGCAGCAGGTGTAGGATCAGCAGCAGGTGTAGTACCAGAACCAGGTGTGGGTCCAACACCAGGTGTAGTACCAGCCAAAGGTAGAAAATCAGCACCACTACTATCTCTAAACTTATAATGCTGAATGCATCGACTTCTGAAGATGTCGGGTTTTTTAAGTTACAATATTTGTTAAAAAAAATTAAAATGCTTCAATGCTATTTTATGTGAGACATTAATGAAAACAAATAAATAAACACTATATTTAGAGTATTATTTCGTTTCAATATGTCTCTCTTTATTTCTATATTGGAGAATGTTGCAATTCGACTGAATGTCACCATACCCTTTCGTAAAGCACTCGCTAACTTTAAAATTCATATATAAATTAACTATAAAAAAAATGACGTGTATGACACATTCGTCAGACAGTTTTGAAATTTTGTATACAACAAATAATTAAAACAAGAAAGAAAAATTATGCGTCAAGCATATATTATGAAACACTTTCCAACACAACCAGAAAACTGTATCGAAACTTCACCGTTTAAAAAGGTGAAAGAAGATATGTAAGTAAACAGTTTAGAAAACGTATAACACTTTGAAAAATACAGTTTTCGAAATTACCTTCCAGTGTCAAAAAAGTAGTCAAATTATTTTGTGCATCCCTGTATATGATCAATAGATGTGGATATATAGTATGATAAAATTTAGTTCAGTTAGAATATTCACATTTAGCATTTTTCGATAATCGATGAAACACTCGAAATCTTTTGTACAGCCCTGTATATTATCTGAAAACTTTTGTACACACGACCTATTAAGCTAAAAGGCAACTTAAAACTCACTCGCAGCAATAACCAACCGTAAACGACAATGTATCCTTTTTTGCGTAGCCTTGTATATGAATTTATTTATATTCCACAAACTTCTATTAGAATTCTATTAGAACAATATTCTAAATATTGTTCAGCAGAAAAATGCGTAAACACTATTAAAAACTATCCTTAAGCAATTCACTACCATAGTCTGTAATACTTACGAATTCCTTTGTGTAGCCCTGTATATGATCAGCCGAGTTTATAAACATACACATACTATGAACAAAAAATTGTTAAACTTAAAACATCAAACCAAAATTGAAAATGCACTTATCACACCTAGCCTGTAAATATTGCACATGTACTGTAACCAAGATCTTTTGGGTGTCCCTGTAAATAAACGCAATGCACACAAAGAGCAATTTATAGAGCACCTCAGTAATGCATATAATTTTCATTATGTTTGAAATAGTAAAATATCACTTAATTACACTGCAGACGATTTTTCCCCATAGAACGAGGTGTAACAGAATTCTTTTGTTTGACGCTGTAAATGAATTATAGATGCTTTGCACTCCATATTCTACAAAAAGCATGTTTTAATGCGCTTCATAATTATATATAAATTTTATTATGTTTTAAATAACGTAGCGTCACCAAAATGCACTTGAAAGAATTATTCCCCATTGACTGTAATGTAACGGAATACTTTTGACTGTCCCTGTAAAAAAAGTATAAGTGCTATACACTTCAGTTGAAATGGGGAAGATGCTATATATAACGACAATAACACATAAAAATTTCAGGGCAATCCGAGCATATTTACGGGAGTTAGAGAACGGCCAGACAAACCAAAGTCATAAACACTTTTCAACGTGGTTGGAAAGTGTTAAAAAGTAGGTAAGTGTGATCGAAAGTCCCACAAATAGTTTCGTTTAACATTCCTTTCAAAACACTTTACCCTTTCTTTAATAAACCCAAATAAATTTCATTTTCAAAAAAAAAAAAGTCATGTTTTTTTATAAAATAAAAATTTACCGATCTATTTTTCTCGTTTTTTCGAAAATCTGAACCGGTCCGATAGCGGGCGAAGCCCGCTATTATACTCTGTCATAATAGCATCTGTCATGTGGACTAAATGCGATATTAAAAAAAAATCAATTTCAAAATTAAACATGTTGTATAGAAACCTTCAAAATGTTAAAATATGCCCCAATATTTCCATAATCGGGTTTATATCATGATTCAATACGTTCCTCAAACTTATATATTTACTATTCTCTATATACGCATATTGATATTCTCTTTGTATTATTCGCAAACATTTGAAAAATCTGTTATGACGTGAGATTAAATTTCTTTTTAATTCTCTAATGAACTCATATTAAGTTGCTTTCTGTATTTACACATACTCATACTCCTTGTATTATTGTGAAAGGTTTGATAATTTCCGTTTTATTACCAATGTGTCGTCATATTAATATTTTTTTTTAAAATTGCTGAAACTTTTTATTTCATTTTCATTTTTCACATGGAAATCTTTCAATAGAAAATTAATTATCGTAGATTTTTATTGTAGATTTGTAAATGTTAGCAACTGCTATAACCAAAATATTTAAATTTAATAGGAAAAGGCTGTTATATTTTTGGTTTTTTATCTCTATATATCAAAATAATAAGTTTTTTTTTCAAATTTTAAGATTTTGAGCTACATAGCAGGTATTTAGCTATAAGTACACAGAATTTCATGCCTGTAAGTTAAATAGTTTCTGAGAACCAGCTCTGTGATAGAGAGACAACGAAGCGGGAGTTATAGGGTTCCATGAGATGAACGAAACCCTAAAAAGATATTTTTACTTCAATAGATGTCCTGTCTATGTTGTAAGCTATAAAAAGTTTCAAACGAACTTTAAAGTTTCAAAATAAAAACCAATTTTCGCATTTGAATTGTTAATTAGCATGAAAACAAAAATCCAGAATTCTCTCATGCAAATTTACTTGTAAGTTCAATTGTTTTGAAACTTTCAAATAGTGCAGCTTAATCTATTGTCGGAAAATTTAATTGTATTTTTAAATTGTACAAAAATGTATGCGGTAATAAGGTAAATATGTCACTTATTTCATTTTTAGCTCACGGGCTATCAAAGCCTGAGAGCTAACGTTCTCGCCCATTCTGTATGTATGTATGTACGTACGGATGCATGTATGTACGTATGTACGTAACGCGATAACTCTTGATAGAAATAACCATTTTGCTTCAAATTTTGTTTTTAGGTTCATTTTGATTAGGCGCTTCCCTGATTACTTTTGGGGGGTTCATTGGTTAAGTATAAAGGGGGAAACGTGGGCTAACCCCCCCCCACAATTTAGATAAATGGGGTTTTCATGCAGGATTATCCGATTTTCTTAAAATTTTGTATATAGGTTCATTGTGATAAGGCGCTTCCCTGACTAGTTTGGGGGGTTAACTGGTTAAGTATAAAGGGGGGAAACGGGGAGTAACCCCCCTTAATTTAGATAAATGGTTTTTCTTGCAGAATTTTCCGATTTACTTTAAATCTTGTATAAAGGCTCATTGTGGTAAGGCGCTTTCCTGATTAGTTTTTGGGGTCCATTGGTTAAGTTTAAAGAGGGGAAACGGGGGCTAACCCCTTTAAATTAGATAAATGGGTTTTTCATGCAGAATTATCCAATTTTCTTCAAATTTTGTATATAGGTTCATTGTGGTAAGTCTCTTCTCTGATTAGTTTTGGGGGTGCATTGGTTAAGTAAAAGGGGGGATAATACCCCCCTTAATATATTGTCGATTTCTTTATTTTTCGAGGGGCTTTTTTCAAATTATTTGAAATAAGAGTATAATATACAATTAATGTGAATAGCCTGTGAACTCAATGCCCTCAGTTTAACTGGGCAGTTTTCTTTTTTATTCTATTTATTATAAGAAATGAATTTTTGTATTTTTAAATTAGACAGGTGTGTATGAATCACCTTGTATAAAGGATATGAGTAAGATAATATTCAAATTTTATTTTTACTTAATAATGAAGGGACAGAAATTAGAAGACTCTACAAATTTCTGCCAAAAATTACCGTAGATGTGCTAGCAGGAATGTAACCATCTATATATTTAAAACAGAAGACTGTTTTTTAATCATCTGCCCTGAGGTTCTACTGAACCAATTTTACTAATTATTTTTTTTTTAAATGAAATCTGTTCGTTTGTAGATGTGCCCGCAGTAGCTATTTTTAAACATATTCCCATTTGTATATTTTAAAATTAACTTAAAACGTTTTTTATGAAATTTATTCAAAATGATTGCAATCGGATCCCTATCATTGTTGCACAGAAAAGATAAATAATGGGGTATATGTTGATTGATTACACCCTTATTGATGCCATTTCTCATTACAATTACAAATAATTTAAAATAAATCGGTCTAGTGCGACTGTAACTCGCGCTCAAAGAATTCCAAACATTCAATTCATTAATTTGTATTTATTAATTAAGAAACTTCTACTGCCCCTAATTTATTTCATAATATAATTTCAGTAGATTCGGAAATATGAGGGGCGGGAGGTATATTTTTTCACTACTTTCGACGATATCTGAACATATAATACATAAAATAAAAAATAATATATTTTTGAGTTCGATGTTCCGAGATGCTATTTTCGAATGATACCCTACAGCCTACACGATACATATAAAAAATTATTTTTCAATTAACTTAATTAATATCACGGCTAATTACAGACAATTTTTTGAAAATCATTACCAAATTTCTTTGGAGGATTGTAAGTCGGTTGATACCTCGAGTTCTCGTCAATTACCCGCTGATCGCCTCAAAAGTAAATTTTGTGTGCAACGCAACGATGCTTTTTTCTCAAAAATTATGTTATCTAGGAAAATCGCTATAGTTTTCCAGCAAGGTTTAAATAAACTGCTACTACCCCTAATTTTTTCATATTTTTAGTTTCGATAGATTCGGAAATAGAGGGGGGGGGGGGATGGACATTTTTTTGCAGTGCATTTTCGATGATATATCTGAAAATATATTAAATAAAATTAAAACAAATATATTTTTGAGTTCGGTATTCCGAGATCTTACACACGTTAAACAAAAAGAAAACTTTTTTCAAATAACTTAATTAGCCGCCTAAAATTCCCCTATACATATTTGTGATTGGCTAATAAACTGAAAATATGTGGGTAAAAAGGCTTTATAACTTTCCCAAGTTTGGACTTTCCACGTTCCATAGTTTACGAGAAAAAGGGCACTTATAGACGGACAGACAGACACAGGAGAGATCTCATAATGGTTCCGTTTTTACTTTTTAAGTACGGAACCCTAAACATTAACAGAAAATGACCCCACGCTTTAAAAACCGCACATTTTTCTTCATAAAGTTGTTAAATTCAATATTTTTTCATTCCGCTGATACTGAGTTTGAGAAGCTAGATGAAATGCTTCAGTGAGTGAAAATGACGTCACATTAAAACGGGTCGGATGTGTCAATCCCAAAACTTTCTTCTATCTCACACAGGTTTCGCATACACTAAAAAGAATCAGCACCAATTTATATCAAGGTCTAACTGAAACTCAAGTTTTATTAAATTCCGTGCATTATTTCTTGATATATGACTATCCCTAAAATCGTGTAAATCCTGCAAAATTCTGCATAGCAGAGTCACCTGCCGGGCGATTTTTACCAAAAACTAATCAGCACCAATTTATATCAGGGACTAACTGAATATAAAGTTTTATTAAATTCCGAGCATTAGTTCTTGAGATAGAGTTATTGCGGAAATCGCAAAAAATGCTGCATAGCAGTGCCACCTGCTGGACGATTTTTACCAAAAACTAATCAGCACCAATTTATATCAGGGACTAACTGAATATAAAGTTTTATTAAATTTCGAGCATTAGCTCTTGAGATAGAGCTATTGCGGAAATCGCGAAAAATGCTTACATAGCAGTGCCACCTGCTGGACGATTTTTACCAAAAACTAATCAGCGCCAATTTATATCAGGGACTAACTGAGTATAAAGTTTTATTAAATTCCGAGCATTAGTACTTGAGATAGAGCTATTGCGGAAATCGCAAAAAATGCTGCATAGCAGTGCCACCTGCTGGGCGATTTTTACCAAAAACTAATCAGCACCAATTTATATCAGAGACTAACTGAATATAAAGTTTTATTAAATTCCGAGCATTAGTTCTTGGGATAGAGCTATTGCAGAAATTGCGAAAAATACTGCATAGCAGCGCCACCTGCAGGGCGATTTTTACCAAAAACTAATCAGCAACAATTTATATCAGGGACTAACTGAATATAAAGTTTTATTAAATTATGAGCATTAGTTCTTGAGATAGAGCGCCCACAAAATTTTTGTCACATACAGACAGACAGAGAGTCACGGACAGACATTTTCTAAAAATAGTCAAATCGTATTCAGGACCTTCTTAAACGTATAAATCCGTCGATAACCGGAAGTCGAAAATTTTCATGAATCCAATACTTTCTTCTTGTAAAGATAGAATAAAGTAAAAAAAAAAAAACGATCATTTACTTTGATAAAACTAAATATTTTACCACGAATGCATCTAAAAGACATAAGTTTCTAGAATTTACACCCGCCGAAACTGAGTTTGGAACTTCAAGTCAACAATGCGAAAGTTGACACGCAAAATTTTAGCTGATAAACGAGACTTCAAGTTTAGAAGTATATTTATTAATAGTATATTGAACGTTAAAACGTTTTAAATTGTGATTGCGGATATGAGAGGTGCGTATATAAATTTTGATACGGTGAAAATGACGTCCGGTTTAAATTTCACAAGAAAAAAAATTCTATGATTGTGTCAAAGTGAAATAATTTTTCCCGATTTTCATTCCGTAATTCCACGCATAAGAGCTCCAACTAATAACTTCATCATAATTGCTTATCTTGTTTATATTTTTACTGATTATGTGTACGAATAAAGTTTAATTTTTTAATAATTTGAACAGTTGAAGTTTATGGAAATAGTACTTTAGTAACATTAAGTTAAAATACTATTTATTTTAAGAATTAGATTAACTGTGTAAGATGAATTTTTTATTTACTGATTTAGTGACAGAAATAAATTTATTTTAGCGCATTTTAACACACATATTTAGGAATGCAAAATGTTTGCTTCAACACTGCGACGTAAATTTTAACTTTCAATAGAATTTTCGAAAGTTTTTATAGAAATGCAAATATATTACGGTCCATTAATCAAACAGTGTGAAAGTTTAATATGCAATACTTCTTTAAAAATCCGCTGAATATATAATGTACAGCATAAATGGTTATTATTTGCTAATATTATTAAATACATGATCTATCAGTTTGTAAAAAAATATATTACAAACCATCACTCATTCTTAGGTAATGTATATTAATGTTGATATACTAATCATATAATGTTGAACAACTAAGTGTATTTTATTCTGATATATTGTACATTATTCTTATATAATCTATTTTATTCTTATTAACAGCTATATTTATTCTAATTCTATTTCCAAATAATATTGTTTATGATTTTACACATTCAGTAGTTTCGTAAAAATAAATATATTTTGAATAATTCCGGATTTTTAAGAAAAGTTTGTTATCATAGCCATGTAATGTTGAAAAACTGAATGTTTCTATGAAACTTATTCCATTTTAAAATGGTTTTGTAGTTTTTACTTTCTTCTATCTATAATAGAAGAAAATATTGTAATCGAAATTTTTTTCGACTTCCGATTTTTGACGGATTTACACGTTTTAGGGGTCAGATATCCCAAAAATCATTGCCTGTCTGTTCATGTGTTTGTGTCTGTTTGTCAGAGTATCCGTTGTCATTCTATCATCGAAAAGTGTACGAAGTTATGTATAGAATTTAACCAGATTTCGTATATTTGTTTTGGCTCTGGCCAGCAGCTCCCAGTTGAATTTGAGGGTACTTCTCCGGAAGTGGGCGCTGTGATATGGACTTTTGTGCAATTTTCATTATTGTATTATTGAAAAGTGTATGAAATTATACATAGGATTGAACAAAATTTTATACATATATATATGTTTTCGTCTATGTCTAGGAGGCCCCAGTCAAATTTATCAGAGTAGCCATATCTCCGAATTTTGCACACCAGTAATTTTTCAGACAAAATGTTGTTCTGTTAAATCGCGAAATGCTCTGATTAACTAAAACAACATCTTCTGTACTAAATTACTGGTATCCTAAAAGCCGGAGACTTGGCAGCAGTGTTGAATTCAGACACTTTTCTCCGGGAGGGATTTCTGTGGCTGTGGGGGGGGGGGGAATTGCACTTTTTAACCATTTATAGCATACAATCTCAAATCTTCCGGGGGACATTTCAATGCTCCGGGGGAATCTCTCTCCCCCGGGGCCACTGCCTGAATTCAATACTGCTTGGCAGGTTTGAATTTCCGGATATTTCGCCGGGTGCGGGTGCTGTCATAGCGATTTTTCTGCTATTTTCATTATTGTGTTCTTGTAAAGTGTAAAAAGTTATGCACAAAACTGAACCAAATTTTATATATATGTTTTTGAATATCTCCAGCAGATTCCAGTTGAATTTGGAGAATTTTGCCAGTTGGGATCCCGTGATAGCGATTTTTTTTTGTTATTTTTCTTATTGTATCAACGAAAAGTTTATGACGTTATACATGGAGTTGAACTAATATTCATATATATGTTTTTGGCTATCTCTAGCGAGGCTCAGTTAAATTTATGGATATTTCGACGGGAGAGGGCTCTGTGATAGCGATTTTTGTGCCATTTTCATTATTGTATCATCGGAAAGTGTATCAAGTTTTGCATAGAATTGAATCAAATTTTATATATATGTTTTTGACTATGCACGTCTGGTGCTAAAAATGGGGATATTACCCCGGAAGCGGAGATGTGATAGCAATTTTTGTGCGATTTTCTGGAATTTTGGCAGTTTAAGTGAAGAATTTGTGAATATTTTTTGACGAAATTTTATATTTACATGTAATACGCCGATGTATGTATAAAAATTTGTAGATAATCGGCATGAAAGTAGCTCTGTAATAGCGAATTTTGTTCGATTTTCGAGATGGGCGTTGTAGCTGTTGAAAAATGTTTAGTTTCCATATTTTTAATAATAAAAATTTTCCATTTTTTTATATTATTACCAGTTGATATTAGACTTCATTACAATTTTTCTTCCCCAACCCTCTCGTGGTTTGAAACATTGATTAAAAAACTTGATGTGTAATAATAATAATAATAAAAAAAACATTTATGAGAAAGAAGAAAGTTTTAGGTTTGGCACATGCAGCTGAGTTTTTTAGTTTAAAAGTAGAGTACAAAATTACATCTTTAGATTAAAACAACGCAAGTTGAGTTTAAAAAAACAAACAGTAATATATATATATATATATATATATATATATATATATATATATATATATATATATATATATATATATACATATATTAATCACCGATTCAATTATTTTTAATCCTGCTCCGCTGAATCAGAGAAAGATGAACACTGGAATGTTTTCAGGTATAGAAAAATAATGTTATCCTTATGCAATTTTTTTTACAATTGAATCATTCTGTAAAGGAAACAAAAACTCTCGCAAAATTTTGCAGTTTCTATTTCAACTCTTTCGGATCGTTAGTAATTTTTTAAATTATTATTTGAAACATTACAAGCGAAAATACCTAACATAAACAATATTTCTGCATTTACTTTAAATGATGGGGTCGAGGCAACAATGCGCCAAGCTACATTTTTGGAGAATTAAATCTAACGCTGTAATCTGTAGCTTATTATTATAAACTAGCTGACATGCCAGGCGTTGCCCGGACCCGTGATAATAACCGGAAAAATACCTAAAATCAATGTTGAATGATTTTATATTTTTAAATGAAAATCTATCCAAACAAACTGAAGGACAGTTGTTATAGTTATTGCCAATTTAATGTCGATTTAATTTCTGACGTTTTGATATATTAAACTTTCAATTCTGACCAAAAGTTCCTGAGGAAACCTAAATAATATAAAGCGCTCCCCCACGTTTCCTCTTTTAACTCAAAAAAATATACAGTATTGGCCAATTTATTAGTCCCATTCGAAAAAAAACCCAAAACCTTGTTTCTAAGATGATTATATTAAAATTAAATAAAAATCATGCACTCGTGGCATCATAATTCACTTTTATATTTTAACAGAATAGTAAGACTACTATAATTTGTGACTCGTATACGTCAGTATACGTCAGAACGCATGGCCGTTAGTAGATAAGAAAGGCCGGTTCTACATCAGCGCAGTTCGCGCAGTCGACCTCAAGGTTGAAGGAAGGTCACCGGAAGGGACAGGTGTGGACACCGGAAGTCGCAGGTGTGGATAACATACATGTTGAGACAGGAAACCGGAAGGAATTTGGAGATAAGGACAGGATGAGACGTATTTTTTATGAGTTTTGAACAGGTTCTTTCTTGACAGGGAAAATTTTTCTGCATCAGATGTGCTAATGTCTCAAGGTTAGCGGAAGGGACAGGTGGTGATAACAGACATGTTTATACAGGAAGTGATTCCGTAAGTAAGGCCGGAAGGTAATTGGAGATAACGTTTGGATGTTCTACATTAGATGTGCTAACCTCGCAAGGTCATAGGAAATGACAGATGTTGATAATACACAGGTTGAAACAAGTATCTTTAGACAGGAAGTAATTCCGTAAGTAAGACCGGAAGGGATCAGGAAGTGAAATGTGATAAGACTTTCTGACTTTATAAAAGTTTAATATGAATTTTTTTTCTATAAAAAGGGTTTTAATTAGATTCTTTCTTGAGAGGGAAAAAAATTTAGTTTTTTTTTTTAATTTTATAAAAGTTTTTATGGTTGGTGGGAAATGTGATTTTAAGTGTTTAAAAGGGTGTGACATGTGTAAGATGTATCATTTGTAAACATGACTTCGAGAGAGGAAGTGTTGAGTGTTGTGTGTCTCTATATAACAATTTGCATTGTGTATTCGTTGATTTATGTGTTTACCGGTAGTGAAAAATTTAAAGTGGATTTTATACTGAATTTAAATGAAACGGGAAATTTATCTGTTTCGATATGATGCGATTTAATATTAACGTATCACGTAACAAAATTTTATGTTGTAATGAAGGCGATTTATCCGATTCCAAGTCACGCAGCAAGTTTTGGTGGTGTAAATGCCTTGTATCTTGCTGCCAAAGGCAAAGTCAAGAAGAAGACGATACAGAAATGGTTAAGCGGAGTCGACTCGTACACGCTTCACAAACCGGTTCGAAGACATTTTCCAACGAATCGAGTGATTGTGTGTTCGATGGATCAACAATGGCAGACCGATCTGGTGGATCTCATCAGTTTACAAAAGTACAATCAAGGGTTTCGTTACCTACTGACGTGTATAGACATTCTCTCTAAATATGCGTGGGTGATTCCCTTAAAAACGAAACGGGGGGAAGAAGTTGTGAAAGCGTTTCAAACTATTTTTGTAACGAGAAAACCCAAGGCGCTTCAATCGGATGCTGGACAGGAATTTAAGAACCAGCTTTTGCAAAGATTATTAAAACAAGAAGGCATTCGATTTTTTACGACGCATAATAATACGAAAGCTTCAGTCGTTGAACGCTTTAACCGTACCTTGAAAACTAAAATGTGGAAATATTTTACCCACAACCATACTTATCGTTATATCGATGTGTTAGACTCATTAGTGGATAGTTATAACCATACCTATCATTCGAGCATCAAAAGAACCCCAGCAGAAGTAACACCCGAGAACGAAAGCGATGTCTGGTTTACTTTGTATGGAAACTTGGAAAATGTGAAAAGAAAACCTTGTGTGTTTCAAACGGGTGATGTGGTGCGGGTTTCGAAACAGAAACTGACCTTTGAAAAAGGATACGAAACCAATTGGACGGAAGAACTGTTTATAGTGACAGAGTGTGTCACAAGAGATCCTCCTGTCTATCGAATTAAGGATTTGATGGACGAACCCATCCAAGGCACCTTTTATCCCCAAGAACTTCAAAAAGTCCAAATGAAAGACACTTATACAATTGAAAAGATTTTAGAGAAACGTACCCGTAAAGGTCGAGTGGAATATCATGTGAAATATAAAGGGTATTCAAACAAATTTAATCAATGGATTCCCTCGTCTGATTTATCTTCCTTATAAGGGAGTGCAAGAAGGTTGAAAGCGCATTTAGCAACATGTCGTTCAACTTGACATTACCCTCGGACAGTTCTAGGAATTATTTTCCCGAGAATAAAATTTCACATTTTGTTACTCGATTACCCGCCCCTATCGAATTAAGAGGAGAATGGGAAGTGGGTCTTGTGGAATTTATTTACCCGCATACCTGGTATAATGTGAATAGTACGACCAATCTGATTGGATTTGACTTGAACGACGGAAAGACTATTGGTAGACGCATCCCCCCAGGATTTTATGAGACGGTACCAGATATTTTGAAAGCCATCTCTATTAAAGACATTGAAAAAAAGATTTCGTTCACCTATAATAACGTTACGAAGAGAGTGACTATCAACGTGCGAGAAAATGCTAAAGTGATTTTGGAAAACGGTCTGGCACAGATGTTGGGATTTGAACCGTCTGAAATTGAATCCTTAGATGGAAATGTAGAACAAACTGTTACGAGTTCGTATGTAGCAGATCCGTGTGCTCATTATAGAGTGTTAATGTTTTATTCGGATATTGTGGAACCGCAAATTGTCGGTGATGTGTTAGCCCCCTTGTTACGAATCGTGAATGTAACTGGAAAAAACGGAGAAGTGATTTGTGCGACCTTTGATCGCCCGCATTATATGCCAATCAGTCGAAAATCATTCGACTCTTTAGAAATTGTTATAAGGACGCACCTGGGCGAATTAACGCCATTTGAGCGTGGGCGGTCGTACGTGAAACTTCACTTTCGACAAAAATATCTCTCGTGATGTTGGTTCCCTACCAGTGTTGTGCGAAATCTTTTGAAGATTATTATACACAACAGTTGGGGCATGGTTTAAACTATTACCAAGGCGCCCCTTTACAAAGAGGTTATGGATTCGGCGGATTGTTTCGGTCTCTTTTTCGTGCTGCGGTACCCCTTTTCAAGTCAGGGGCGAAAGCCGTAGGAAAACAATTGTTTCATACAGGTGTAGATGTACTCAACGACCTATCCCGAGGCGAGAACATTAAAATAGCTGCCAAACGACGATTTAAAGAAGCTGGAAAAAACAGATAAAGCGGCTACGAAAGTGAAAACGATGATTGGTTCCGGTCGCCAATATAAAAAGAGAAAGCGACCCGCTAAAGTAGTCACTCAACACAAAGTCAAGAGAGCGAAAGTACACGATATTTTCGGCTAAAGATGACTGGACTTATTCACCGAGATTCTCCTGCCTGTGTTAAATCGGAATTGGACCTATTTTTAATCCCACCTACACAAACGGCTATTGAAAAAGGATATTACGTTGAATACCACCCTCTCGCTAATATTCGCGATGGGGGGCCTGTAGAATTTCTAATCTCAGGAACCGGTGAAGATTACTCGGATTTATCTGCTTCTTACATTCATGTGAAAGCGAAAATTGTGAAATCCGACGGAACGGATCTACCTGCGGGTGAACCGGTTGCCTTTATTAATAATTCTTTAGATTCAGTTTTTCAACAAGTGGATGTGAGTGCCAACGACCGTTGCATCTCCTCTTCTAATAATACCTATCCCTTTCGTGCATACCTCGAATCGTTAGTGAACTATAGTGAAGATGCTAAAAAAACTTTGTTAAGCTGCAAGTGTTTTTACAAAGACGAGAATTTAGCAACATCGGATCCCACTAGCAACGCAAACCCTGGACTTAAGAAACGCTATGAACTGACGCAAAACAGTAAAACGTTGGATATGATCGGTCCTTTACATTCTGATATTTTTCAACAAAATCGCCTATTACTGAATATGGTGGATATGAAAATTAAAATGACTCGAAGCAAACCCGAGTTTTGTTTGATGGTGAAGAAAGATGCCGCTCGACCCTTCCACGACTATAAAGTGATTTTAGAACATGCCTCTCTTTTCATTCGGAAAGTGAAAGTCAGTCCTGGTGTGTTATTGGGTCATGCCAAAGCCTTGGAAAAAACAACTGCGAAATATCCCATCGATCGAGTTCTATGTAAGACTTATTCCATATCGACCGGTAGTAAGTCGTTTATGCAAGATAATGTGTTTTTAGGAACCATGCCGAAACGTATTATTCTTGGACTTTTAGATAACAGTGCTTATACAGGACAATATGATTTAAATCCCTTTTACTTTCACCATCACAACATCAACTTTTTAAGTGTTTATGTGGACGGACAACCTGTACCGAGCAAGCCTTTGGAATTGGATTTCAAGAATAACAATTATATAAGAGCTTATCATCGTCTATTCTCTGGTTTTCATCAAGACGCTGGGAATTATTTAACACGTGAAGACTTTGCTAACGGACACACCTTATACGTATTCGATTTAAGTCCCGATTTATGTGACGGACCTCATTTAAATTTACAACAACAAGGTAATTTACGCATCGAAATTAAGTTTGCCGAAGCCTTAGAAAAAACAACGACTGTGTTCATTTACGCTGAATTTGAAAACATTATCGAAATTAGTAAATCACGTCACGTGATATGCGACTTTCCCAACTAAATGAATTCACTGCAAATTGAGAAGATTCTTACAGAAGACCCTGTTACTCGAAATTATTTTTTGGGTGTGTTTCCAAGTGATCAACTGCCTACAAGAATCGAGAACTATCCTGCCTGTTTTATCTGCAATGTGGACGCGTCTACAGAACCCGGAAGCCATTGGGTAGCCTTTTTTATGTCTTTGCCTCATCGAGTTGAATTTTTCGATTCATACGGAAATAAGCCTACCTTTTTTCAAGGACCTATAGCGAACTATGTACAACGTTTTTTACGAGTCAAGTTTAATCCGCTTGTTTTACAAACCCACGTAACTGCCGTCTGCGGGCAATATTGTATCTTTTATCTTTTTTCTCGATGTAGAGGTAAAACTTTGAAACAATTTCTATCCTATTTTGTCACAGAAGATCTGTCGAATGACCGACGAGTTTATAATTTTGTAGCCAAACGTTTTGGCATCTATGCTCCTTTTTATCAATAAATGTCTGTGTAAACTGTAAACCTCTGTGTCTGTGATTATTTAAAGTGTGTTCTAATGAGTGTCTGTTTATTAACGATGGAGTTTCCACGCTTTCAACATCCTTGTACGATGCTTTTATCGGGTCCCACTCGAGTCGGTAAAAGTTGGTTTTTACGCGATTTGTTAGCAGAAAGAACCCGTATGTTTAACCCGCCTCCCGACAAAGTCATCTGGTTTTACGGAATTCATCAAAAGCTATTTGACGAAATAGAAAATGTAACTTTTGTGGAAGGTTTCCCAGCAGATTATCGCAAGTATTTAGGGACCGATTCCCTTATTATTTTAGATGATTTAATGGCGGAATGCGGTGATGACGAACGACTCACCTATCTTTATACAAAGGGAAGTCACCATTTAAATATTAGTGTTTTATTTATCACGCAAAATTTGTTTCACAAAGGTAAAGAAATGAGAGGTGTTTCACTCAACAGTCAATATTTATTTCTGTTTAAAAATCGTCGTGACATGAGTCAAATTATTCATTTAGGTCGTCAGTTATACCCAAGTCAAAGTAAATTTTTTCAAGAAGTTTTTGAAGACGCCACTAAAAAACCGTTCTCATATTTACTCGTGGATTTAAGAAATGAAACGGATGAACACATGCGCTTAAGAACACAAATCTTACCCGGACAAACGCAATATGTGTATACCCCGAAAAAGGGTTTAAAAAGAAAATCATTTACATCTTAATTCAGTTGCGATCATGACAGTGACGGAGAAACAACGTCGCGACTTGGAATTGATTCATACATGTCCAAAAGCTTTACGTAGACAACTTTTAAAAAAATTACCTTCTCGATCGGTAAAAGCTATCTGCGAATGTTCGTTGAATGTGTTGAACGGAAATATACCTTTATCCAAATATCAGAAAAAGACTTTAAAGAAATATAAAACTACACTTAGAAAAATTAGCATAAAGAAAGGTCCTCTGTTTCAAAAAAAGAAACTGATTATTCAAAACGGAGGCTTTTTAAATATTTTAATACCAGCTGCGTTGAGTGTGTTAACGGGACTTATCAATGGAGTTCGCCACTAAATATGCCCTCGTGCCAGAAGAAGAGTTGACTCGAAATGTGCCTACTAAAAAGCAAATGACAGAGTTTGATGCAGCCATGTCTAAAATACTCAACAGTGCACGACCCGATTATGAAAAAGTACAAATGTACTATGAACTGTTAAAACGGAAAATGAATTTACAAGAATTTAATGTTCCTTGGAGATCGAAGCCATTTGAGGAAGATGAACCTCAGAAGACGGAACCTGAAGTGGAACCTGTTGAGACGAAACCTGTTAAGACGGAACCTGTTAAGACGGAACATGATAAACTAGAATCCCCTCACAAGACAGAAACAACCCAAGAGACTGCTTACGACGAATTTGTGATAAATTCAGTACCCAAACACATGAAGAAACATGCTAGTAATTTACTCAAGTTTCTGAAATCAAGCAACATGAAATGGGACCCGGCTGGAAATATTATGTATAATGGAAACACCCTGGAAAATGCAAACTTGGCTGAACTGTTTCATCTTATTTTTAATGTTAGCAAGAAGCCACCTGTGAAACCACCAACAGAATTTTTAAGGGCTCTTCGTGAAATGGGAGTACCCTCCAACACAATTAAAAATAAATATTTATCATTAGAAGCCTTAAAGGACAAGCCTAAAAATGTATCCCCTCGAATGAATTTTGTAAAACCCAAAAATAGATCTGTTACGAAACCTAATGTATTACTCAAACCTACTTGGTCAACTTTATTTTAATAAAACTGAATTGAAATGTATCCCTTTGTGTGTTTTCTGTAACGAGTTTACATAAAAACAAATAAAATATGAAAATTCGACACTTACCCTTAAAAACACGTCCACTCTGGCTGTTGATCTTCACACAACTAACCTTACAACCTTATCTTTAGTAGGGGGCGCTGCCCGTCTTGCGGTGTATGACGTCATTTCCGGTTTGAGATAAAAATAAACTTTAAATACACTCGCTCTGTTATTCTCCCTTCCCTTTTCCTCGCTAGCAGTGGTCTGTTTCTTGTTTAGACGTGTTGGGTGACGTCATTACGTATTGGTCTAAACTTGTCCAGACTTGTTTTTGTGTGGCACGTTAAATTAGGTGAGTCATTGTTTACTTTTCTTGTTTGGACATGTTTACAAATCCTTAGCATAGACTTACTAGAAAAGATTAGCTTAAACTTATTAAACTTATTAAAAATAGATTTTAATTCTATTCTCATTTTTTCTCTTATATTTATATAGTTATTTTCATGATGTAATTAGATTAAAATTTAATATAACCAGCCTAATTTTAAACACTATAAAAAATTAGTATTTATTACAATATGTTTAAAATAGATTTCTATTTAAATATTTTCTATTTGTAAAGTTATTTTCACAACATAAATAGGATAAAGTTTTTTTCTAACATTCACGAAACAGAAACGAGACTTTCTTCACAAATCGATAAGAATTATCTAAATAAAAGCAAAACCATATGTTATCAAATTTTAGGTCAAGAAAGGAAATAAGCTTCTTGAAAAATCACGCAAATAATGAATGATTCTATTTCCTATTTTAATTATGAACATTCGAGAAACTCATCATATGTTTGTTTAGATAACATTACTATTTTGCTAATTTTAAACACAGGAAAGAAGCTTGTTGATAAACACCTGCCTGACTTCCTGTTTTGTTAAATAGAAACATTTGATAAGCTACACCTATGTTTTTCAGATAACACAGGAAATTAACTTGTGGATAAACACCCAACTGACTTCCTGTTTTTTTAATTAGAAACTGACCATATGTTTTTCGGATAACACAGGAAATTGACTTGTTGATAAAACACACATCCGGAATGTCTTACACCTTACACTTCCTGTTTTTTAATTAGAAACTGACCATATGTTTGATAAGACAACACTAGTCTTTTGCTAATTTTAAACACAGGAAAATAACTTGTTGATAAAACTAGCGGAAATAAGGTTTCTTTGGAACATTCGAGAATCCTGGTTAGTGATGCAATCATGATTTGTTCTAGAAAATGACATCGAATGACGTAATCATGGTGATGCTGATAAGAAATAGAAGGAGGGAGACGTCGAACCCCATTGGCTGATAAGCATTGAGGGGAGAAGCTTTCCTCCAATGAAAGATAGATGGGGAGTGTTTCAACTTCCGGTCTAAATAGATAAAGAAGAACTCACTTCACAAATCAAGTCATTCTTATTTTAGAATTTGATTTGTGACCAGTGTTTAATCACCAGTGCTTATCAGTTATTTCAAAGGATATTTCAAGTTTTGTGCTTTTGTGCTTTTGTGCTGAAGGATTATTTCAACTTAGCTATGGATAATTCAACTCAAGATTTACATTCTGCGTTACAGGATTTTGAAGTAAGTTAATTATGTTTGTTTAAACTATTATCTTTAAAAAAGATTAGTAATTTAACAGAATAGTATAGTAAATGGTTTAAAATTATTTATTGTTGTGATTTTTTAAAAGCCATTTGAATGTTTAATATTTTAAAAGAATATTTTCGTCTGTTCTTAATCCAAATTTAGTTTTACTTTTTCTGCTATGATATTTTAAATTATTTATTGTTGTGATATTTTAAAAGCTATTTGAATGTTTAATATTTTAAAAGAATATTTTCGACACTTCTTAAATAAAAAATTAATCAAACTTTTCTACTATTTAAAAATGGTTTAATCTATTTCTAATTATAAAAACTTTGAATTATTTGCATGTGTTTGAAAAAAAAAAAAAAAAAAAATCTTTTAAGAATGAAAGAGATTAGCAATCGTAATGCATTTTTTTTTTCTGTTTAGAAAAACTTTGAAATATTTGTGTATGTATGATAAAATTTCTAACTTAAGCTTTTAATATTGAAATAGATAAACAATCGTAATGCATTTTTCTTCTTTTTTTCTTTTTCTGTTTACAGAAACTTTGAAATATTTGTATGATACAAATTTCTAACTTAAGCTTTTACTATTGAAGTAGTTTAGCAATCGTTTTTTTTTAAAGTTTTCTGTTTACAAAAAACTTTGAAATATTTGTGTATATGTGATAAAATTTCCACCATTTAATATTCAAATAGATTAACAATCGTAACATATTTTGATAAAGTACTCTCTTTATTGTTTTCATAAACTTTGAAATATTTTTGTTTGAAAAAGCAGATAGTCTTATTGAGAAACTTATCGAAACGCGTTTTTCATTTTTTTTTTTTTTTTTTTTTTTTTTTTATAAAGGAGGATACATTTCTAGAAAATGTTGTCAAATTTGATAGTTTTAAAATTGTATGCGAATAGTTTAAATTTGTTTCCATAAATCTTTTAATCGATAAACTTTGTCATCGAAACACGTTTTCCATTTTTCGGTAAAGATAGATACATTTCTAGAAAATGCTGTCAAAGTTGACATTTATGCCTTTATGATTTAAAATAGAGTAGTAAGTGTACGTGACATTTTTTAAATATGAACGTGTTTGTTTTGTAGAGTGTTATGGAAACACCTCTCATCGAAGAAATCTTACAAGATTTGCCTCCAACATTTTTTAACAATTTGCAGAGTGTGGGTGACTCCTCTCTACAACACTTCTTATCATCTGTGACCTCTGTGCCTTCTACCAGTACAGACATGAGCAATGCAAACAAGGTTAGTTATTATTATTATTATTATTTCAAAAAGTTTTGATAGTTACAATTTTAAAAATAGATTGTTTTCATAATGAAAATTTCTTTAAAAATATATATGTTTAATAGGGTTTGCGAACGACGGGGTGAAAAAATTATTTTTTAAAGTTTGAAAAATAATGTATTTAATGGGAGTCGTAAACGATTTATTTTATAAGTTTTTAAAATTTTATTATTTAAATTCTGAAAAAGAGTCAATGATTAATGATGTTTGTAAACGATGTATTGTAATGGGGAAAAAATTATTTTAAAAAGATATGTTTAACGGGGTTTGTAAATGTTGTTTGTTAAGTTTCGATTGAAAAATGTTTGTTCAAAATTCATTTTTAAAATTAAACTGGGGCTTTTTTAATCTTTTCAGACTTGCCCTCAATGCAACAAGTCATTTGCACGCAATTATAATCTCAAGATACACTTGAAAAGTCATAGTGACGAAAAACCTTTCACCTGTGAGATTTGTAGCAAATCGTACACTAGAAAGAGTGATTTGAACAGGCACTTAAAAATACACCAAAAAGTGTCCTGTAATCAATGCAGTGCAGAATTTGATCTTAAAAAAGATCTTACGTTGCACCAGCGCACCACGCATGCACGCTCTTCAAAACGTAAAAGTTTAAATAATAATGCACCCCGTAGTAAAAAGTCTCGCTTACATAAAAGTTATGACGCTTTAAATGTATTCTCAATCGTGACATTTGAGTCCAACGAAGACACTGAGCATGACTTTAATGCATTTTTTACGCAAACGGCACCTCTGTTGGAGGAAGAAATCCAGTTCCAATTAAGCGAAAAGCGTGCCCTAAAATGGTATCTTGTGACCCATGTTATTCTATCCAAAATAACACAAGAGGGGGATTTCGAGACCATCAAAGCACACTTTCGTTCGAATGTGATGATTGAGCTGGCCGATTTTTCTATTACAAGTAATATGCAGCAAGCTTTTGCTAAGATACAAAAGTCATTCGAGTCATTTGTTCAAATGGGTTCTGGATGGACCCTAGAACGTATAGAGAAATTGGAACTTTGTATGGCCAAGTACCACCCCCTCGCTGCTAGCACTTATATCGAACTTCCTCCGAAAATATATAAGAAAAGGGCCGTTTTAAACATTAAAAATGAAAAAGATAATAAGTGCTTTGTTTGGTCTATTCTCGCCCACAAATATCCGATTCCATACAATGAAAATGCTAATAGAGTCAGCAATTATGAACCTCATGAACATGAGATCAAATTAGGAAATATTGAGTGCCCCATTCCGTTATGCAAAATAGCCAAAATCGAAGAATTGAATGACATTCGAATCAACGTCTTTGGCTTCGAAGAGGAAGTTTTTCCCTTATATGTGTCTGATAGAGAAGACGAAGACTGCATTAATTTATTACTTATCAGCAACGAAGAAAAAAAACATTATTGTCTCATTCGAAGCTTCTCACGGCTGCTGGGGGATCTTACAAAACATGAACATAAATGTCATTATTGCTACCACTGTTTGCATCGATTTTCTAATCAAGATTTATTAAAACAGCATACGCCCTTATGTAAAAAGCATGCTCCACAAAAAATTCGAATGCCGGAAGAGGGGGACCATATTCTCCAATTTAATAATTATCATTACTGTCATCCGGTCCCCTACATCATCTATGCCGACTTTGAATCTTTGATTGTCGGCATGGATCAGGTGCACACAAATGAAAGTAAAACTAAAAAAGTGGCTAAACATGAAGCATGTGGGTATGCTTATATCATTATCGGTCCTAATGGAAAACCCACTAAAAAGATTACTGTTTATCGCGGGCCCAACGCTGTTAGCCACTTTTTAAATGCCTTATTAGAAGAAGAAGAAGCACTTGCCATTCCATTAACGACTATTGTACCTATCAAGATGACACCGCAAGATGAAGAAAATTTCCAGTCAGCCACGCAATGTTATCTTTGCAAAAAAGCATTCAATGGGGACAAAATTCGCGACCATGATCATCTAAACGGTCGCTATCGGGGGGCCTTGCATAATAGCTGCAATTTGAAGTTCAGACTTCAAAAAAAGATTCCCGTCGTGTTTCACAATCTGAAACATTACGACGGGCATTTACTTATGCAGCAACTGGGCAGTATTGACGATCACGAATTTTCCGTCATTCCATCTACGATGGAAAAATATATCTCCTTCTCTTTGTCAAGGAAAATTAACAAGTGCAGAGTGTCACTCACATTTATTGATAGTTTCGCATTTATGGCCACCTCCTTAGAAAAATTAGTCAATAATTTAGAACATGATAAATTTCATACTTTAAAACAGCACTTTCCTCACAATACTGATCTGTTACTCAGAAAGGGAATTTATCCTTATGAATATATGGATAATTTTCAAAAGTTTGAGGAAAGCGAGCTGCCACCACCCGATGCCTTCACCAGTACTTTAACTGGTGAAAAAATTTCTAATGAAGATTATCAACATGCACAAAATGTATGGAAATCTTTCAATATAAAAACAATGGGCGAGTATCATAATCTCTATGTTCAAGTGGATGTTCTTCAATTATCAGATGTCTTCGAAAACTTTAGAAAAATATGCTTGGAATTTTATAATATCGACTGTGTGCACCTGTTAACAGCCCCTGGGCTAGCATGGCAGAGTTGTTTGAAAATGACAAATCAACCCCTCGAATTGCTCACAGATATAAATATGCATCTGTTCATCGAGCAAGGCATTCGAGGGGGTATTTCGGTTATAACGAAGCGTTGGGCCGAAGCTAAAAATGAAGTTATTGGCAATGGCGAAGGGGGCGAAAATGATAATTATATCATGTACCTTGATGCTAATAATTTATATGGGTGGGCCATGAGCCAATCTCTGCCATGCGGGGAGTTTGAGTGGGTCTCTGAAGAGACTATCTCTGTGAAAGAGATACTTGAACTTCCCGAAAATAGTCCAATGGGTTATATTCTCGAAGTTGATCTTGCATACCCCCAGCAGCTTCACGACGACCACAACTGTTATCCACTGGCGCCCGAAAAAATGGAAATCAAATATGAAGATCTCTCTCCTTTTTCTATCGACGCTCTGCATGGAAATAAATACTGCCCAGTCACGAAATTAGTCCCCAATTTAAAAGATAAAAAAAATTATGTTACATATTATAAAAATTTAAAATTTTATTTACAGCAAGGCCTCCAGTTACTAGCTGTACATAAAATATTGAAATTCCAACAAAAGCCGTGGCTGAAAGATTATATAGATTTTAATACCGAGCAACGAAAAAAAGCAAAGTCCCCCTTTGCCAAAGATTTTTTTAAACTTATGAATAATGCGGTATATGGCAAGTCATTGGAGAATATTCGAAGACACAAAGATGTACAGCTAGTGAACTGTGAACAGAAAGCAAAAAAACTTGTCTCAGCTCCTACCTTCAAAAGGTTTCTTCCTTTTGACCACAATTTAGTTGCAGTTGAAAGGTTAAAGCAAACCCTCACATTAAATAAACCCATTTATGTAGGGTTTGTTATATTGGAGCTGAGCAAGATTCTCATGTATAATTTTCATTACAACGTCATAAAGAAAAAATATCAAAATAAATCGACGCTTCTGTTCACCGACACGGACTCTCTAACGTATGAAATCCGTACTCGAAATATATACACGGATATGCAGGCATTTTCCGACATGTTGGATACATCTGATTATCCAAAAGATCACCCCTTATTTGATAAGAAAAATAAGAAGGTGATCGGAAAATTTAAAAATGAGCTCAACAGTAGACCGATTCATGAATTTATCGGTCTACGAGCCAAGATGTATTCTATCATGTCGGCCGATGGGGAGAAAAAAACTGCAAAGGGGGTGGCCAAAAACGTCGTAAAAAATAAAATCAAACATAATCATTATAAGACCTGCTTAGAGAGTCTCCAATCGACGAGAGAGATACAATATCGAATTCAAAGCGAGCGACATCATCTTCACACAACTCAAGTTAACAAAATCGCTTTGTCAGCTTTTGATGACAAGCGTTATATTTTAGAAGATGGTATCCATACGCTCGCGCACGGTCACTATAAAATTTCAAAATAATTATTTTTTCATCAAAAACCATACATTTTTTTTTTTATCTTCAAGATTTTCAAAAATCAAACTTCTTTCTTCCAATCAAGACCTGCAAGATAAAAATCAAGATTTTATTCAAGTCAAATCATTTTTCAAAAATCAAGATTTTATTCAAGTCAAGATAAAATGTTTCATCAACTGGGGTGCATTATTCTATACAAGATCTATTTTTCCAAAGTTAATTTAAAGGTGCTAGCAGCTTTGGGCGACAAGGGGTACTCAATAATAAAAATCTTCTCTTCTTCTTCTCAAGTCTTTGAAAAACTGTGGTCGTCAAACGTCTTCGAATATAGTGGCCGTGTATAAAAAGCATCGGGTGGTTTAAAATTTTTTCTCCCCAAATGAATTGTAGTGTCATGAAAAACATGGCGGGTGGACGGATGGGTACAATTCATAAAAATATTTTTTTTCTTTCTTTCTTCAAAATAAAAAAAAAATTCTTCAAAAGAAGAACTTTCAATTTTCTTCAAATAAGAATCTTTCTTCAATATAAAATGTTTCTTCAAAAGAACTTTAATTTTCTTCAAGAAACTGAATTTATTTATTTATGCTACATAACCAAGAACTTTAAATTTTCTTCAAGAATTGAACTTATGTATGGTGCATAATCAAGAACTATCATTTTCATAGTGCATAACTAAGAACTATTATTTTCATAGTGCATAACTAAGAACTATTATTTTCGTGGTGCATAACTAAAAACTATTATTTTCATGGTGCATAATCAAGAACTATTGATTTCGTGGTGCATAACTAAGAACTATTGATTTCGTGGTGCATAACTAAGAACTATTATTTTTTAAAACGTTTGCTACGCTTAAAATTTGCTGCGAATGACTTAGCTGAACACCATGCGGGTCCAAACAGAAGGCTTCTTCTCAGAACATCATGCAAGTTCAAACAGAAGGTTTCTGCTGAGAACACCCTGCGGATCCAAACATGCTCACCTAAAGATGTGGTAACTATATTTATTTCTTTTTTTCTCATTCAATGTACATAAATTGTTTAGGTAAAATGTTTTCTTTTTCTTTCTTTTATTTCGTTACAGGTCTCACACAGATGACTGGTGGAAAAGGCTATGCAGATGGGAAAAATAATAATTGTGGCGTTATGAATTGTTTTCATAGCGGGTGGTTATGGTGGGTCCACAATTAAAAAATTAAAAAAAATTTTCCTCTCAAGAAAGAATCTGTTCAAAACCCATAAAAAAATACGTCTCATCCTGTCCTTATCTCCAAATTCCTTCCGGTTTCCTGTCTCAACATGTATGTTATCCACACCTGCGACTTCCGGTGTCCACACCTGTCCCTTCCGGTGACCTTCCTTCAACCTTGAGGTCGACTGCGCGAACTGCGCTGATGTAGAACCGGCCTTTCTTATCTACTGCCGTTATCATTATCTTTTTACGCGCGATGATTTCGCTATGGTACTCCATTGTGAAATTTGGTAACTTTTGAAATCCAATATTTGAAAAACGGCATAATCATTAGATTTGAAATTTATATCAAGAAAAATACAATTTTTTACCTTTCTAACGAAGTTTGTCTAACAATTTTCTGACAAATACTTTTCAAGCTATTAATTTTTTCAGCAACTTCAAATGTTTCATTTTCCGAGATTAATCTCTGGCAACGATTACGGAAAATCCCAGTCGTCAGCAACGCATACCTTTTTATTAAAGAGGATTATAATATCCTACATATAATTTGTTTCTAATGTCACTTGGTGGCAGCATATGTCCCGGGTTTCGTTTTTGCTCCAGACGGTTACGCCCCCAATGAAGATACCTAATTTACAAAGATCGTAAGAGTAATATCATTAAAGTAATTCCTTATTATTATTCAGAATATTTCAAATGTTAATAAGACTTTAGTAAAATAACTTTATGTTATATATATCTTGATTTGAGTATTTGATCTAAATTTCAAACTGATATATCTCAGAAAGGATCAGGGTCCATAAGCCGTGTTTTTGGCCCATGAAATAAGACTAAAACTCGATTTTGTTATACTGACTTAATTATTTCAATTTTTAATATTAGAAGGTTTATCCTGTACGATTTCAACAATAGTTTTTGCATTTTCTTTCGAGTTAAATGATTTACACAAGCTCAAAGTTAATTTTATTCGTAGCTTTTGATGAAAAATGCGCAATTTCTCCTAATTTTACCTTAAGTATTTATATGAGCGCAATCGTGCAACACTTTCTCCTTTGCATACATTATAAAATACATCAAAATGGACAATATATGTAAAAATAAAATAGTTTCAAAGCTGCGCTCATAGTAAAATATTTAAAAATACATTAAAAAATGAGTTAAAACACGGCTTATGGACCCCGATCCTTTTGGCCCATGAAATAAGACTAAAATTCGATTTTGTTATACTGACTGAATTATTTCACTTTTTACTATTTGAACAATATTTTTTTCATTTTGTTCGGAATTATATAATTTACACAAGCTCAAATTTCGTATTATTATTCGTAGTTTTTGATGAAAAATACGCAATTTTGTCTAATTTTACCTCAATTTTTAATATATTTTTTAATATTTTACTATGAGCGCAGCTTTGCAACACCTTTATTTTTACATATATTGTACATTTTGATGTATTTTGTAAAATATGTAAAGAAGAAAGTTTTGCACGATTGCGCTCATATAAATAATTGGGGTGAAATTAGGAGAAATTGCGTTTTTTTCATCAAAAACTACGAATAATTAGAGCTTTGAGCTAGTGTAAGTCATATAAATCCGAACAAAATGCATAAACTATTGTTGAAATCGTACAGGATAAACCTTCTAATATTAAAAAGTGAAATAATTAAGTCAGTATAACAAAATCGTGTTTTAGTCTTATTTCAAGGGCCAAAAATACGGCTTATGGACCCTGATCATTTACAAATGTGGCTTAGCACTTTCTTGCTATGACCCGCTCATATGTTCTGTTTATAACGAAAAATCAAATGCGCATTTTTTCTCAAACTTAAAAAAAAGAAAAAGAAAGAAAGAAAAAGAAACCTTACATAGAAATTTTTTAGATTTGCCATTGTATATATTTGGTACTACAGCTATTCACGGCAAAATATGCACGAGTATGGATCAAAATTCTTAAATTCAAGCAACACTGGTTTGACGGTGGCAAAATACACATTTTAGAAAAGTCTGCAAAGGAAAAATTGATTACATCCTTTTTGTGATGCAAAACATTTTAACAGTTAGACGAAAAAATTTTATGTACGTAAAATATTTATGATGTACTCTGGATACGAAAGAAAAACAAATGTCTAAAATTTTGTATTCTTTGCTCACGTAATTTTAGTTAACTTGATTCATGATGAATAATCAGAATTAATTTATACAAAAAATATAGAATTTTGATATTTTTTACAGAAAGCAGAATAACAAGAATTCTAAATTCAAAATATTTAATGTTATTTTTTTACACGAAATTCCCAGGTAGCAGAATATATCTGCAATGTATTATCAGTATTGGCCATTATTTCGAAAGCCGCTGAATGTCGAACATCAGATTTTCGACATCTGTTGATATTCACTGATTTAACTCAAAATTGTTTTTTAAAAGAAAGCATTTGAAAGAGTTGTTTGACATTACTTTATAACATTATAATACATAAATAATATTCCAAAAATTACATTTAATAAGCTTGACGCTTTTAAGAAACTTAATTTTTTAATGTCTTATTTTAATGTGTTATTATATGTGGTTTACATTCATCACTCATCAGTGTCGTAAAGGCGATATTATTTTTACAACATTCAGGGATATCTATAGAAATTCCTAAAAACAATTAAATTTCCCGGCCATTTAAAAATATCCGTCGATATACATCATATGTGACGAAGATTGTAATCTAGACCAGACCAAAGTGAACGGGTAGTTAGTTGTGAAGGAGTTTTCATCGATGTGTAGTATGCTATGGAGGCGTCTGTTTTGAAATTTGCATTGAAAGAAAATTGCCTATATAAAGATTTTCTGTAGGAATATATTGTTATTTATGCATACCTACCAATACTGCACAAAACTTCCGTACAATGAAGGTTAATTTAACAGAGGTTAAACACGTTTCAAACCAGGAATTTTTTAAAGAAATGCTTTCAAATTGATTATACATAAGAACATGAAATATTATATATATTAAATTTTCAGATATATTTTCTGGTTAGAAAAGTCTTTAAGCTGGATCAAATTAACTCACATTGTACGGAAGTTTAGTTGAAAGTTGGCAGATATGTTTATGTATAAAAAAATCTTTAAAAAAATTATTTATAGATACATATAAAGATTGCTATGAAAAATTTTCTTTCAATCATTTTATATTTTACAGGCTCACTTGAAATAATAATAAATAAGCTGCATTATTATTATTATTATTATTATTATTATTATTATTGCTTCAAATGAAAAATAATCGAGAATAATTTAGCCGAATGTAGCTTCCACTTGAAGCAATTATTATTAAATACTGTGTAATAGTTTATAATTGAGCACATTGAAAAAAGACAATTTTTTTTAATTAAACTATTGCTTCAATGATAACGTTTATAACCAATTAACTCCTTAACAATTTCGCTTTTTTTTTTTTTTTTTTTTTTTTTTTGACACGATAAACTAAAAATAGGGGCCATACATCACTTTTTTGTACTAAAATATTTCCCTTACACAATCGAAAAATGTCTGCCAATTAATAAAGCGAAGATTACACTTAAAAATAATTGATATCCAAAAACTCTTAGTAACTAAGCAAGTAAATAATTGTTGCCTCAGCAGCGTTCTGGCAAAACAGTTAAGTGATTAATACATTTTTATACATGTTTATTCCACCCCTAAAAATTGTTTTATACTTAAATTCCCAGCATCGCCGGTGTGATGGACTTTTATTTGTAATATAAACAGGGGAGTAGGAATGAGGGGGAGGGGGTCTTAGGGGGCTCAAGCCTTCCCATTTGAAAACAAGTCTTTTTTGTTTTTCGCGTCGAATAATAGTGTCTCTTTTAAAGTGAACTTTAAATTCAAGCAGAAATCGAAATGTGGATTAAAAAATGGTTGTCATCAGACAAAAAAGAAAGACCAAGCAATGTAATAGAGTCCTATTCAGTTATAATCCTGTTGTTTACCCCAACATCAAGATTGTTGACATTTCTATCAACGCTTCTAGTCTCAACAGCCACTACGGAAAGAACATTGTCTACACTGAGACGATTAAAAAGTATCTTAGCTTGGAAACACTATGTAAAATTCTCAGCTTTGCATTGATGAACATCCATATAGAAATACAAGTACATGTCGAATGCATTTTGAATGCAATATCAGCGAAGTGCACTTACCTTGTGTTATAATGCCAAAATTTGAAAAAAAAAAAAAAATTTTAAGTACTTTTAATAAAATATTTCTTTCGTACTCTGCTGCAGGTCTTAACAAATGCGGTCGTCAGGTCACCACGGCGACCAAGTTTTTTAATCTGGCATTTCATTATTTTTTATTTTTGTTATTTATTTATAATTTTTTTTTACAAAAATTAAAGCTAAGCATCGATCGCAAATGGTTTCCCCTTCACCTATTCCCATCCTTACTCGTACGCTTTTAATGGGAGAGTTTAAACTATGCTTGTTATTCTTGTTTTTTTTTTTTCAATTAATTCATAATGTGCTTTTTGAAAATCAATGATGGAGGGGGGGGGGGGGAGGGTAAATATTTTGTACTGGCGACTAGAATTTTTTGTTCGCCAGATTTTGTCAAATATGTAAAGCCCTGCTCTGCTGTCATATTTCACAAAATTGTAAAATTTAATTTATTCCTTAATGTTTTTCTTGCTGATAATGCACATACACATTTTTAATTATGAATAAAATTAATTATTAATTAATCTAGATAATTACTTATTAATGAGAGGTTTTATCATTAATTGATTTTCGCAGTTTCTCAGTTTTTTTTTAGCATACTGAGTTGGAAACTATTTGACACCCCCCTCCCCCCATAATTTTTAAATTGGTAAGCTTTCATTGAATATAAACCTTATGCAGGACATTTACTAATTACAAAGAGGGCGGAGCATTCCCTCCAGTTTGTGAAGTTCATTTACTAAAAAGTACTTAAACTTCAGACCTATAATCCTTCTTTCTTGTCCCCCGAAAGTTTACGAAGTCATCATAGTGTAAGCTGTCTGAAGGAATTAGTCACTATGATACGGCATATTTTTATTGCTTTTGTTTACTAGTATGAATTACCAGTACAAAAAAGAAAATAAAGCTGATTAAATAAATTTGACTTATGTAGATTTTGAAATTAATTAAAATAATTCGATATAAAGTTTAAATTTACATAACTATAGAGAAAATTTACTATATGTAAAGAGGACGGACCATTGGCTCCAATTTGTGTTATATCGCGACTAGTTCAGATCATTTACTAAAAAGTACATAAATTTCAGACCTATTTTCCTTTTCTCTTGTCTCTCGAAAATCTACGAAGTCATCCTAGTAAACCGTCTGAAGAAATTAGTCAGTATGATATTGCACATTTTTGTTGTTTTTGTTACTAGTATGAATTACTAGTACAAAAACGAAAATAGCGCTGATGAAATAAATTCGATTTATGCAGGTTTTGAAATAAATTAAAATAATTTGATATAAACTTCGAAATTTACATAAATACGTAAAAACTTTACTAATGTAAAGAGGTTGGAGCACTGACTCCAGTTTATGCTAAATGGCGGCAAGTTGAGTTCATTTGCTAAAAAGTACTTAAACTTCAGACTTATTTTCGTTCTTCCTTGTCTCTCGAAAGCCTACGAAGTCATCCTAGTTAACCGTCTCAAGAAATTCGTCACTTTGATATGGCACATTTTGTTACTTTTGTTGCTACACTGTAAAAAATGACCGATGTTTCTTATTTTATGAAAAATTGCTATAACCACGAACGAAAATATAATATAATCTTCTGAGTTATCCGAAATTTCAAATAGCATGTTACATTGTATTTTGAATCCCCAGAAACGAATACATCTTCAAAATTTAAAGAATAATTTATAAAAACAAATTATTTTTAGCTGCCCGAATTTTTCAGAAACGTTTCCGAAGGGTTTTTATAGTGTATTAATTAGTGTCCTCAGCCTGGAATACCTGTTTTTCAAATGCTATCAATTCTGAAGTAAGCATTTTCATGCTCACAAAAAAATGTTTAACAGACAAACATGCAAAATTAACAGCGTTAACAATAACACTAAAATTAAGATTATTTATTTACTGTTTCATGTATAAATTAACATATGCGGCTGAAAACGTGTACTTGAGAATGGATAACATTCGAAAAACAGGTATTCCAGCATGAGGACACTAATTAATACACTATAAAAACCCTTCGGAAACGTTTCTGAAAAATTCGGGCAGCTAAAAATAATTTGTTTTTATAAATTATTCCTTAAATTTTGAAGATGTATTCGCGTCTGGGGATTCAAAAGACAATGTAACATGCTATTTGAAATATCGGATAACTCAGAAGATTATATTATATTTTCGTTCGCGGTTATAGCATATTTTCATAAAATAAGAAACATCGGTCATTTTTTACAGTGTAGTATGAATTGCCAGTTCAAAAAGGGAAATAATACTGATGAAACGACGAAGTTCCCTTTTCAATAATTATCTATAGTCGTCTTAAATGTGGGCCGGTTGCGCTAATTAGGTCCGTAGGGGTTTATGTAGAGGTTTATACAGGAAATATACAAAAATCTTTCCTTAGTATGATTATGTTTATCTATATATAAAATTTGGGGATGCATAATTTAGGCCCCGGTTTGATAATTCTATGAATGTTTCGAGCCTTATATTGTCATATTTACTTTTCTCTAAAATTTGCACGAGCTTGAATAAAAAAAATGACAAACTCCTCCTCTTATAATATCAGATTTTCTAGTGTTGCGTTAATTAGAGACCCAGTTACAGATATAATAATTTGTTAGGACCTGATATAGAAATTACACTAATATTTGAGGGTTAGACAGAAACAGAGAAAAAAATTCCTTTATAATGACTATGCACACCGTATAAAGAATGGTTGAGGGCAATTAAGAGCCAAGTAATAGTTATCTGAATGTTTCAAGCGGTATATTTATTTTATACTAAAATTTGGGGCAGGGTTCCCATAAAAAATTAACAATTACCTCTTATAATGATTATGTATACGAGTATGAAATTTGGGAAGGGCAGCTTCAATCAGAGACCAATTTATAGGCATGTTCCTGTTTCGGACTTTATATTGCAATATAATAAAATTTGGACGGGGAGAACAGGCAAAAGACAGACAACATAAACCAATGCAACGAAAGCGAATTTTTTCGTTAGCTCAATTCCTGTTTACCACATCAATTCATAATTACTTTTCTAAGACTGAAGATGATGCAGTACATTATTCCATATGCAAACATCCTATGTTTTTCTCTTGTACGGCAACCCTCGATCACCTCCCCCCACCCCTAACATGACCCTTCTAAATCCAGAGCTGAAATAAACCTTTAAGTCAGGTTGACAACTTTTAATTTCAGGAATTGCTTTTAGAAAAACGTGATTTTTAATTAGAATATTTAACGATTAGATGGATTAAATAAATTAAAAATAAATAATTCACGTAAAAGTAAACACCTTTGTCTGTAAAAGCTTGCCAATGTTTTTCAATCTCTTTAGAAACCAAAGCTACAAACAAAAAGAAAATACTTTCATCGTCTTCAAAACTTTACTGATCATTTTAGTGTTTATGTAGTAAATAAATAAATAAATATATATTGTTTAAAGTTTGAAATTTAAATGGATAAGAAGGAAGTGTTTCTTCCATAGAATAACATTGAATACCTCATTTTTACTCATCCAAGAGGGAAGTGAAAATTCACAAGCGTCAAGTGGAAGAAGAGTTGCAATAATTCAGCCAAAGTCATTTTCAGCGGAAAACAGGTCGCTGTTTCTGCCATCTATGGACGAGAACCTCAAATGCTATTAGAAAGATATTTTTCTTTCTTACCATGTTTCTTTATATGTATCTTACTTTGTGTTTGTGCGATAACATTAGCGTTTGATATCTTGGAAAATACTGATTAAAACTTATAATCAGTCATGGATATTGAAGAGGATTTTAAATCGCAAGAACAAGATTCAACTTCTAGTATTCATGATGAAAATAAAAGGATGTTTAATTAATCTGATGCTTACAACAGCGTGTATTATTTATACGATTTTTTATTTTCCTTCATTTTCCTCCATTATTGTAGTACACATATGTACTTCTAAATTTTATTTCAGATTTACTAGCTTTTGATCTCATATAATAAATCAAAAGCTTTAAGGTTACTCACAGAAGGAACATTATAACTATTATTATTTTTTAAGAATATTAAAAATTATTATATTATTTTTTATTCATTATTATTTCATCTTGTTAAGAAACAAGAGAAATTTAATTAAAAGAATAACAATTATCTTTAAAATAATAATATAATAAATGATAATATAATATAATAATAATATAATGTAATAAATAATAATAATATAATATAATAAATAATAATAATATAATAATAAATATAATTTAAATAATTATATTTATAATATCTTGAAATTATTTAATTAAAAATATATATTGAAAGGTGTGAATTTTCAAAAAAGATTCTGAATTTATAGTTAATAAAAGAGAAAGTGGGAGGAAATAAAATATTAATGCTCTTAGCTATCAATTACCTTCAATAATTTTAGCTAAATATAAGTTCGGTGTGTAAATGATTTTTTATAAAAATAGTACAATTTATTTAAAGTAATTCACATAGTCATTCATAAGTTTATAATAGAGAAAATAAATTATTTTTTACGTAAAAAACTAAGAAAGGCTACATTTATTTAAATTATTTCTGATAAATATTCAACTAAACGAAATAACTTGCATTAAAAAATGCTGTAATAAGGTATATCTATATTTTAGACACATTTAAAAAAAATTAATAATTATTAAATTTTGCATTTACAACTTTTTAACCGCTTGAGGGGCACCGGTACATAATATATACCACTTTTCAATATATAACTTTGCCACCAGTATTATTAAATAGAAATATTTAGTATAAATTTTTGTTGCAGATTGAGAAGGTAGAAATTCATTATTTAAAATTACTGGTATCAAAACATCGCAAAATTTAGCATTTTTAGACCACGTGCTTGCCCACCAAGGGGTTAAAAACCCTATAAATTAATTCAATTACTACAGTACAAGATGTATAATTCCTGGTTTCATTTCATGCCGATAGATGGCAGCAGCAGAGACATACATTCAACTTATTGAAAATCTGGCCTTGGCTGAATCATTGCAACACTTCCCCTAGATCAGTGGTTCCCAACCTTTTTTTAATCGCGCCCCACCAAAACATCTCTAAATTGATAATGCCCCCCCCCTTCCCCTATAACATATAATTCTCATAAAATATTAAAAGAATTTACTCCTGACAGAGTAAAAAGCATTTAACATTGATCCTGAAACGTTCCGAAGGTAATGGACGAATCAAATATTTTTTATACTCATCTGATACTCCTCGTAGTTTACTGGCACACGGTCGCCATGTATGCGTGATGTATAGAGTGTTCAGAATCCTTGATTAGAAAAATCAATAATTTTGAATAAAACATTTTTGTCTTATTTAATCACAGAATTTCTGCGATTAAGTTACTAATCAATTTCTAATCAGAATGAAGCATGATAAAATATTCGGTAAAGGAAGGTCGTCAAGTAATTGTTAAATATACACTTGAATAATTTCATGTGTAAAATTGATTTTCATGTGACATATTGCAGTGCGACTCACTCAATAAATAATCGAAAAAGTTGTTTAAAATTCTAAAATACTTATAAATCAGAAAACTTATAAAGAATTTTTAAATATATAAAAGTATCTAAATATCATTAAATATTTTTTTCTATAATTATTCTGGTGAGATTGTATTTAAAACTTTTGAATGGATACTTTTTAATAATTGAATAAAAAACTTTATTTTAATTTTGTTTTTGAAATTTGAATGTATAACTTTTATTTTCTTTTCAGTCTACAACATTACTATTAGAAAAACAATTCAGAAGGTATGGGTTCACAGAAATTCTGAATTGTCCCCTTGAAAAGTTAAATTGCCCCCCTGAAAAGTCAAATTGCCCCCCTGTGGGGTGTACGCCCCCCGTTGGGAAACACTGCCCTAGATGCTTGTGAAAATTCCTTATACTAGGCTGTGCTTCCTGATTTTTATAATTTAACTGAACACACTTCAAGGTCACTTGAGTACATCTATGTACATTAATTAATAACTAAATTCTAAATTTTAGGTGAATTTATAAAAATCTTTAATAGTTAGAAAAAAGTGGTGTCGTAGAATAAAAATACATTTAATTCTTTTCTCATACAATAACTTATTGACGGAAATAAATTTATTTCAGCTTATTCCAACATACTTATCTTAAAATACAAATAAATTGCATCAACACTGCCACGTCAGCTTTGATTTTCTTTTGAATTTTTGCAATTTTGGAGGAAAAATTTATATATTCCGGTCTATTAATCAAATAATTTCCAGTGGTGTAATCGTAAATAGTAATAATAATAATAATAATAAAGAACATGTACGCTATTGGCAGAGGGTATACCAGACAGTATGTGCTCGATATTGAGCAACGCCCCCCTAGAGATCTCTAGGGGGCGTTGGATTGAGGGTATACGGAGTTATTCAGAAGATATGCGGCGTGTACCGTCATATTCCCTTCACTACATTATTCCTACAATGTTAAAGTTAATAGATAATACTTCTTCAAATTCCACCGATGATTGTACGATGTATAATAAGTACATTAAATGGTAATTATTTAGCAATATTACTATACATGATCTAAAAGCAGTGTTGGGAATGAGCGCGCTGATTGAACGAAAACTCGCGAACTTAGTTCACTTTCTGTGAACGTGAGTTGAACTTGACTCACTTTTTGATAAACGAACGTGAACTGAACGAAAGTTCAAAAAATCTGTGAGTTTGAACGAAATTTACAACTCAAACTCAATTTTTTTTATAATTTATTTAAAAAATTTCCAGCTGTTAAGAACATATTTTTCCCATTCAAATGCCATTTAGAGGTCTTCACAGACTCGGGACGGGTCGAGCCTGATCATCAGTTTTTCTGGGTCGTGCCCGAGTCTTGCTTTCTCTGAAGGCTCTGGCCGGGCCGAACTGGACTTATTTCTGAACATGTGCTTAATTCTTCCTAGAAGTCTGCACATTTACCATTATTCTACAATTAAAATTTCCTTTAAAGAATAATACATATACATTTCTGGGGGGGGGGGGGTGGATACAGTACTGTAAAACCTATAATAAGAATCTGTGTATGACGAAATCCTGTTTTAAACGGGAAAAGGTAGGAAGGTCCCTGTACTATGCAGTCTATGGTAGAGATCTGCACGGGCCGAAATTTCAAGGCCTGGCCTCGGCCTGGTATAAAAGTTAAAACTTCGGTCCCAGCCCGGCCCGGTATAAAAGTTAAAACTTCGGCTCGAGCCCAGCCTGGCCCGGAAAAAAGTTAAAATCTCGGCCCAAGCCCAGCCCGGCCCGAATGAATTTCTACAAAACATTTATTTTTACGTCGATTTGGTTAAAATTTTGTCTCGTACGAGGAGTTCTGACCAAAAATACTTATCTTTGCTTTTTATTGTCATGTTTACAGTTTTCATTTTTATAGAAGTCATTGCGATATTTATTTTTTTAATGAATCGCTATTTGTTGTATGTAAATGTTTCAGTTATCATTAATATAGTTAATCCATATCCCATGTATTGGAGACTTAAAAATCTGAAAAATGCTATACATTAAAATCTTCTAAGACGGAATTGCATAGGAAAGAAAAAAAAACGCGTTATAGAGAAGTTTCCTTTTTAGCAGGTGTAAATGTATTATATATTCTTTTCTTACGTATTAGTACATTCATTTTGCATGGATCAACATATTTTTCAGGTTAAGACACTATTCAGTCATAGGCAGGTTATTTTTCCGCGTTTTACAATATTTTAATAGGCCTAGAAATGTACTATTCTTAATAAAGAATAAAATTTAATGTTTAATTGTAGAATAATGGCGATTTAAAAATGTATTCATTTTTCGCAAAAATTTTTGGGCCAAGGCAAATTTGACAGATTTTTGAATGGACCAGGCCACGCCGAGACAATGATTTTCATACGGGCTGGGTCAAACCCGGACGGAAAATTTAGGCCCTTGAAGAGCTGGAAGAATGATACTAGTCCCGGCTAGGTACGGAAAAAGTAAGTTATGTCGGCCCGAGCCTTCAGAAAAAAGTATGGCCCGGGCCCGGCCCTGAAAAGAATGCAGACTTGGCCCGGTCCGATTGCCGTCCGGAATGAAAACAGGCCCAAGCCCTGTCCGTGCAGATCTCCGGTCTGTGGCACTTTTATATAAAATGAACAATATAAACATGAAAAAAGACTGTAATAATTATATTTGTTTTGGTCAGAACTCCTCGCACAAGACAAAATTTTAAACACATGGACGTAAAAATAAATATCTGTACAGAACAATTAACACTATACATTCTGCTGATGCATTTTATCTGTCATTTATAAAAACTATCATAAAGGAATTCCAAATTCTTCACAGAAAGTTGGAATCATTATTTTTGATTATTATAAGTATAAATATTTCGTGAATAAAGTAAAGGAAAATTAGTATTGAAAATTTTATTCTCGAAATTTCTGAGTACACAATCAGCCAGATTTAGCAATACTGTTTGTGGTATGTATAGTGCTTAAAAAGGCTCTGACTTGGCCTTAGAGGTTGACTTTTGTTTTGGATTCGGGTCAGTTTCAGATTGTTTTTTGACTCTTGCGGGTCGGGTTTGGGCAGACACGATTTTTCAAAAGAATGTGTAAAAAATAAAAAGGTTAAAAGTCTATATGCCATAAGAACTCCATAGCGGACACACACGGAAAGCGAATATTTCTATTACCAAACACTTTTCAGTTTTTAACACAATTATATATTTATATTGTACTGCTTTTCTGCATTAATATAGAAATTTTATTTTTTATGCAACATTCATGGATAAAGTACTTCTCTTCTTTATACATTTTGCTTTGGAGATACTTTTGGTTTTTCGTGTTTTGTCATCTCCAACAAAGGTTTCACTCAGATTTTGTCTAATGAGGGGAAATTCTAAGTTTATATTTTCGCCAAAGTTTTTCGTATATTAGGAAATCTAGATTTTTTTTTCCATTTTTTGACAAAGGAAATCATGAGTTATATTTAATATGAGTATTTTACACTTTCTTTCTTTAATAATAATAATAATAATATAGATACTGCATTTTGATTTGTAATTATTGTATACTTAGAACTCAAGATTTCATTTGTAAAAAAAAATAATAAAAAAGAAAACAAAACAAAGAAAGAAAAAATGTTGTATCCTAATCATTCAATAATTATTTCGATTCTAATTATATCCAGTGAAATCGGATGTTGCTTTCTCTTTTTCGATAAATGAATTACTTATCGAGGTATAGAAATTCTAAAAGAATTTATACTTTCGACAAAAAAGAAGAAAGAAAGAAAGAAAGAAACATCATTCGATTACATAGTTTCTCAATAAGAACAGGAATTTCTAATTTTTTTTATACGTATACTTGATAACTTTCTTAATAAGTTATTTTAACAGAAGTTAATATGATTGATTAATTAAAGATATATTTTAAAAATACAAATGCATCACATTTAATTTTTTTTTTTTTTTTTTTAGAGAGATAAATTATGATAAAAAATTTATTATGAGCTATTTTGCAGTTTTTTGTTCTTTTTTTTTTCTTTTTAAGTAGTCATTTTAAAAAGCAACCTATAATAAATGAAATGTTTTAATCATATTATTTCGATTCTAATTATATCCAGTGCCAAAAATTTTTTTTACATCCGGGTCAAACATAAATCCCCCCCCTACCCTCACCCTCATTTGCAAAAAAAAAGTTTAAAGAAAAGTTTTCAGTCCATTCCCTTAATTTTTATTTTAAATATAGAATAAATGTTAGGATTGTTTTATACATTATGAGATTCTCCCCCCCCCACACACACACAACAACAACAGTTCTGACACAGTTACGAACTCATTTGTAAAAGCAAAAGCACGACACTTCCAGGTTTGCTTTTGGAAGAGTTTTGAAATTGAATGTTGCTTTCTCTTTTTCAATAAATGAATTACTTATGGAGTTATAAGCGATTGTTGTCACGTGACGACATGTTTTTCTCCTTTAACACGCAGCCGCGTATACGGAAGCTCGGTTCAAAACGCTAACTTTGAAAGAATTTTCTAAAATGTCTTCTGCCTTCAACAGAAAAGACGGGGGGTGGGGAACACCCTTCAGTATAAGAACACCTGCCAATTTCATGTGTATGCGTTTCTAAACAAAAGTGAATTCAAAAATTTGTCAGAAATAACGACCGTATTTAGCACCAGAATTTAATGAAAGCATATTAATGAAACAAAATAGTTGTTTTCAAATAAATTTAGCAATCAGGATTCCAATAATTAATAAAATATTTGTGAGAATTATCAGCCTCGACTAGCAAGTTTCTATGCCCAGGGCACGTTCAATTTTTTATCACCACTTAGATTGGTTTAATTACTGATACTACCATAAAATTCCGAAAACACCCCCCCCCCCCCCCACACACACACACAATTTTCAACAAATTTCATTTTTCTAATTTTATTGCCCTTAAACAGTATTCTCTGCCTCCTTATTTGTTTTATTGATTGCCAGATTATAAAATATGCAAGGTAGAGCTATAAAAAATATATAATTTTATTAAAATATTGAAAATTTTATTAACCACACGAAAATAATGTTGGTGTTATTACATACTGGTAAGTACAGTTTAAAAATTAAATTTGATTACTTGGGTTTTCAGTTAAGTAAAAGGATTTTATGCATTATGAATATTATTGAAATTGCATTTTTAGCAGTCCTACATAGGGTGTGGATCCTAGGTATAATATAATTGTTTCCTCTTCGCTGTGTGATGTTGATGACATAATTTCTTATACTGTGTCTACAGAAAGTATGAAAATAAAATCACAAAAACAAGAACATCTACCGTCTTTGCATTGGCAATTGGTCGCCAATATAGCACTCCTTCTCATATAATTTATGGCTTTTGGATGGATGTCTTTGGCTGGACGCGCAATGCACGAAGCCTTAAAGCCCCTTTCCCTACCCACACCTCTCGAGATCTCTGAATCTTAATTGGAACCTTTTTGTATCAGAGGCCGGAAGGCCTCTTCTTTGTATATTCCGGAAAAAGCAACCCATCTTATTCTTATCTATGTGATCAAATCGGACACTATTTGCCGTCTGCGTCAAAACGTTAATTTATTGCCCTCTGTCTAGGCCAGAATCAGTAAGAGAAAAATTTCCCAGAAACTTTGTCCCCTGCTCAAAAAGAAGAAAGAATCCTCCGCCCTGCTACTGCCCATGGATGGGGAGTAGGTCTTTTTTTATCATATGCCATACTAAGGTCTTCCTAAAAGGATTTTTAGGTTGTTTTAGGTTGTTTATTTATTTATTTATTTTATTTTTTTATTTATTTTTTTAACACGCATCAGGATCTTTATTATTTTTATTTTTATTTTTTGCTTCTTGTTCTAAATATTTAGATCAAAACAAAAGCGTGTAGATCCACACAAAATATGGCAATAATTATCCTTACATAAAATAATCGGTACCAGTTTTGTAGTGCTGAAAAATTTATCATACGTTTCAAGAAATTAAGAATGTTATGTCATTGTCATATTATTGTCATTGCTATGAGTAGAGTTGCTATGCAATAAGAGTGTGACATATTTCGTACCAAGTATGAAATGCGTATACCAAAACGGAAACAACATTGATAAATAAAATTCGACTAATGTAGATTTTGAAAGAAAATAATTAAAATAATCCGATATAAACATAGAAAATACATTACATTTTACATAAATGTGGAAGGATTTCGACATTACCCACTCTTTTTTGGTAAAGTCATTTGGCTCCGCCCACTATTTTTTGGTAAAGGAGGTGGGTAGGTAATGGTCAGATTGTTTAAATGTGTTAAAATTATATTAGGTTAGAAAAATAGAATTATTTAAATATTTAGCAAACTTTAAAGAACTTCAATTATTTCTTTTTTTTTTTTTTTTTTTTTTTTTTTTTTTTTTTTAACTTTTGATACACATATTATCAGATTAAAAGAAGTACATTAATGTTATGAGCGCTTCAAATCGAAAACAAATTAAACTGATATAATTCAAACACATTAATTTGTTAAAAAGTCTAACTTTTTAGTTTTACATAACACATTTAAACAGTCTTGAAACAAAAATCAATCAAATAGGCAGTATATAGTAAATACAGATCCTAAGTTATATTAAAACAGTGAAAACATCGTAGATAAAGAAAAAATTGCTGTCCATATTGTGGGATCAATAATAAGCCTTATATGCTCATCAGTTCTTCTGCATTGATGTTATGAGCGGAAGACATGAGGGGGGTGGGATCTATTCAAATCTACAGTTTTTAACCGATTTGCACGGACTTTGGTATGTATAAGGTTACAAGATGGATAAAATTACTATTAACTTTAAAAATATTATTAGCCCATTCTTTAATCACTTTTTTTTTTTACCCTTCCTACTATTATATTTTATCATTATAAAATTTTTACTTTTTTTCTTTCTTTCTTTTTTTTTAATTTTCTAATACAATTATTATTTTCCGTTGCGATAAAAAGAAATTGCATATGTATAATATTTTTATTTGTCAACAAATATTCAGATTGACTCAGAATATTTTAAAATCCCTAACTGATGTCTTTCTGATAAGATAATGTGAAGTTTTCGAATATACAATTAAAAAAGTTTTCTAGAAGTGCGTTAGAGTCCTGCAACGGGTCGGTTTACCCGCTTTTACCCGCACCCGACCGGGGTTGGCGCGCTATTTTTTCTCTGTGGTTCGGGTTCGGGTCGGGTTGATTTCTACTTTTTTTGCTGTGGGTCATGTTCGGGTCGGTTTGACATTTATTTTTCTCGGGTTGGGTTTTTACTCTTGCGGTCGGGTTCGGGTTGACCCGATTTTTTAAAAGAATGTCCAAAATATTTTTTTCACGTTAAAAGCAAGGCCGTAACCAGTCGGTGAAGTCAGAGGGGGGCTTTAAAGTTTTTTGATGAGGCTAATTCACAGCTTGTTTTCCCCCTCTATTTTAAAGATATATAAATATAGACAGAAGTAGAAAGAAAGTCCCCACTGTCATAAACCTTTTGATTATCAAGTTTTAAAATTCTTAAATGTAATAAATAATGTTATTTGTGTTGGCAGATTATGAAGCTTAGAGGGGACTCCAGAAGTTTCTAGGAGGGCTTAGCACGCCCTGCCCCCGTCTGGTTACGGCCCTGGTTAAAAGTCTATATAAACCGCAGATCAAAGTTTCACAAAAGCAAATTGCGTGCCTGTCTGTTTTGTCTAGTCTTAGAATTCGTTTCAGGAAGTTAATATAAACATACTTTTTCAACTACTGGTACGATAACGATTATTGTGAATGCTTCTGCACTGCTGAAGTATTTCTGCTGAATAGTTACAATTCTGTTACAAAAGTTCTGTTACAATTTCTATTACAAAAAACTACTGTGTGATCCACAAGAAGACAGGAAGGATCATTTAGCGTTTTGCTGCGTATTATATTTCGTTATAAGTTGAAATTTTGAAACCGCAAGTAATTTTAAAGTATATTTAAATATTAGATTTTTAGTTTTATACCGTTTAGAGTCCTGCATCGGGTCGGGTTGGCTCTAGATTTTTTTGTTGCGTGTCGGATTCAGATCGGGGAGACTTTTTACTGCGGATCAGGTTGAATTTCAGTGTTTCGAGTTCGGTCGGTTTCGGATTGGGTTTTGAGTTTAGCGGGTCGGGGTCTGGTTGACCCGAATTCCAAAAGAATTTCAAAATATTTTTTCTGGTCAAGAATCTATATACTATAAGACCTCCATTCTGGTTTTTCCCCGGACAGGCGGACACCTTTTCAATTCTTAAAATTTATATATTTGAACGCTTATATCTCTCAATAGCGGGCACCTCTCAATCCAGATACTCGTAACATGTGTATGTGTACATAAACTATCAATAATATGATACCTCTGGTTTTGTGTGTATCAAAAACGATAACTTTTCTAATATTTCGAAAGAAGAAAAAATGGTTCTTAAAGAAAGAATAATCTATGATCTATGATCGCATTTCTTTTCTTAAACTTCAGACCAGTTCAAAACCAGTTCAAAATTAACTTCAGACCAGTTCAAAAAGAAAAATAACAGTGATGAAACGACGAAGTTCCCCTTTTTTAAAATTATCCATAGTCGTCTTAAATGTGGGCCGGTTGCGCTAATTAGGTCCGCAGGGGTTTATGTAGAGGTTTACACAGGAAATATACGAAAATATTTCCTTAGTATGATTATGTTTACCCATATAGATGATTCTGAGCTGCATGATTTAGGGCCTGGTTTGATAATTCATTGAATGTTTCGGGCCTCATATTGTCATATTTACTTTACACTAAAATTTGTACGAGCTGGAATAAAAAATAGGAAAAACTCATCCTCTTATAATATCAGATTTTCTAGTGTTGCGTTAATTAGAGCCCGAGTTACAGATATAATAATGTGTTAGGACCTGATATAGAAATAACACTAAAATTTGAGGGTTAGACAGAAACAGAGAAAAAAATTCCCTTATAATGATTATGCATACCGTATAAAGAATGGTTGAGGGCATTTAGGACCCAAGTAATAGTTATCTGAATGTTTCAAGCGATATATTTATTTTATACTAAAATTTGGGGCAGGGTTCCCATAAAAAACTAACAATCACCTCTTAAAATGATTATGTATACGCGTATGAAATTTGGGAAGAGCTGCTTAATCAGAGACCAATTTATAAGCGTGTCAATGTTTCGGACTTTATATTGTAATTATACTAAAATTTGGAGGAGGAGAGTAGACAAAAGACAGACAACGTAAAACTATGCAACGAAAGAGAAGTTTTTCGTTAACTCAATTCCTGTTTACCACATGAATTCATAGTAAATATACTAAGACTGAATATGATGCAGTAAATTATTCCATTTGCAAACATCCTATGTCTTTCTCTTTTATGGCAACTCTGGAACCCCCCTTCCCCATCATGACCTTTTTATTTCCAGGAAATAACCTTTAAGTCAGGTTGACAGCTTTTAATTTCAGGAGTTGTTTTTAGAAAAACGTGATTTTTAATCAGAATATATAACGATTAGATAAATTAAATAAATAAATAAAAATATTTCACGTAAAACAAAACACCTTTGTCTGTAAAAGCTTGAAATGTTTTTCAATCTCTCTAGAGCCCAAAGCTACAAGAAAAGAAAATACTTTTATCGTCTTACAAACTACACTGATCATTTTAGTGTTTATGTAGTAAATATATATGTGCATATGTAATATGTATGTTGTTTTACTTTTGAAATTTAAATGGATAAGAAGGAAGTGTTTTTATTCCATAGGATAACGCTGAATACCTCATCATCCAATAGGTAAGTTGTAACGTTAAGGTATTCTTCAGCTGAAAATTCCTTTATACTAGTCTGTGCTTCCAGTGTGCGTAAACGTGACTTTTAATCAGAATATATAACGATTAGATAAATTAAATAAATAAAAAAAAATGATTCACGTAAAAGAAAACACCTTTGTCTGTAAAAGCTTGCAATGTTTTTCAATATCTTTAGAACCCAAAGCTACAAGCAAAAAGAAAATACTTTTATCGTCTTCGAAACTTTACTGGATATTTTAGTGTTTATGTAGTATATATATATATATACACATATATAATATGTATATTGTTTAAATTTTGAAATTTAAATGGATAAGAAGGAAGTGTTTTTATTCCATAGCATAACATTGAATACCTCATCATCCAAGAGGTAAGTTCTAACGTTAAGGTCCTCTTAAGCTGAAAATTCCTTTATACTAATCTCTGTTCCAGTGTGCGTAAACGTGTTTTTTAATCAGAATATATAACGATTGGATAAATTAAATAAATAAAAAAAATGAATTCACGTAAAAGAAAACACCTTTGTCTGTAAAAGCTTGCAATGTTTTTCAATATTTAGAATTTTATAAATGATGTCCTAACTTAAGGTAAAAATAACTTTCATAATAACTAAAGATTATTTCATCTTTTCAAGAAATACACAAATAGTTAAAATACAAATCGATAAGCAAGCTACATCCTTGCGTCAGATTAGAAGAGTGAAGTACGCTACAAGCGAAGTAGAAAAAAAAAGTCTAGAGTGTCAACAACTTATTCTGTTGCCACATCGTGGAGGTAAAAGTTCTTGAAACACCTGTTACCATTAACATAAATATATATTTTTCACTGCCCTCTGTTGGAGGTGGATGATAATGGAAAGTGCACCACAGAACCCAAAGCTACAAGTAAAAAGAAGATACTTTTATCGTCTTCGGAACTTTACTGAACATTTTAGTGTTTATGTAGTAATTTGCTTAAATTTTGAAATTTAAATGGATAAGATGGAAGGTTTTTATTCAATAGGATAACGTTGAATACCTCATTTTTACTCATCCAAGAGGTATGTTGTAACATTAAGGTTCCCTTCAACTGAAAATTTCTAAATACTAGTCTATGCTTCCATATTTTCATAATTTACCCGAACACACTAAGTATTCAGGATCACGCGAATATATCTGGTGACGTATGTGTAATGTCAGATGTTAAAATTTAAGTGCATTTATAAAAATACACTGCTCAAAACAATTAAAGGATATTGCAGTTTTAGGTGGATTTTGTATCTGGGAAACTTTTTAGCTGAATGATACATGGTCGACAGACATAGTAGGTTATATGAGAATAAATTACACATGTTTGGCAGAAAAAAATGCATTTTATTGCGCATTTGTGTACAAAAGGAAAAAAACACAATTTGTGCATATGAGAAAAAAAGAACAAGAAAAGGTGTTTTCTTCAAAGAAAATCATTTTCAGTAGGGGGTATGGTTTCCACGGGCGGCCAGCAACGTTGAACACCTTTGAGGCATGGACTCAATGAGGCTATTAATGACGAGTTGGGGTATTCTGCCCCACTCTTCCAGAAGAGCTCTTTCCAGTTCTTGGAGAGTTTGTGGGGGTTGTTGGCGGCCAGAAACTCGTCTTCCTAGAGCGTCCCATACGTGCTCGATTGGATTCATGTCTGGAGAGCACGCTGGCCATTCCATTCGAACGATTCCTTCCTCGAAAAGGAAATCCTCCACCAGGTTTGCACGATGTGGCCTGCAGTTTTCGTCCATTAAAATGAAGTTATCTCCGATTGCTGCAGCGTAAGGGACTACAATAGGTCTGAGGATCTCATTCCTATATCGGCGACCAGTCAGAGCTCCATCTCGAATGATGTAGAGGTCAGTGCGCCCGTCCATGGAGATGCCACCATACACCAACACTCCTCCACCGCCAAATCTGACACTTTCGTGCACGAACGCAGGATTATTCCTACTGCCACGGTCCCTCCAGATGAAAATACGCCTATTATCCGGATGCACAGAAAAACGGGACTCGTCAGAAAACAGAATATTGCTCCATTCATTTCTCCTCCAGTTGACATGCTCGGTTGCCCACTCCCTGCGGTCGCGACGATGCCTTGATGTTAATCTAACACATACCATCGGTCGGCGAGCATACAGACCTACAGCATGGAGCCGGTTTCGGACAGTCTGAGTTGAAATCGTGGTGCCTGTAGCCGAGCGAAGGTGTTGTTGGAGAAGAGTAGCGTTCATGTTTCGGTGTCTCCGAGCTGTTAACGCTAAATACCGATCTTCATTGGGCGTTGTTGCCTGTCTACGACCTTGCCCTGGTCTTCGGCCTGCACATCCACACTCCAAAAAACTCCAAAAGTTCAGATCCTGGAAATGACACTTTGTGACACTCCAATGGCTTGCGCTACTTCGGCTTGAGTTTGGCCCCCTTCTAACCTACCAACAATTCTGCAAGCTTCTGAATCTGTCAAATTACTTCGCTGAGACATCGTACTCATCGAAACAAAGCAATCACTGAATGCCGATCATCCTTGTCTTCATTCTCTTTTATCCAGTTGAAAGTCAAATTTCATTCGCTGCCACTGAAGCGACGTTTTTGACGTCGAACTCAAAATTTGCATACTCCACAGTTTGAAAACCAGAAAAATTTGCATTTGTGATTCTCTTCTTCTATTTTCGGCAAAAAAAATTTCGTTTATATCTTTATCTATACTAATATTATAAAGGAGTAAATCTTGTTTGTTTGTTTGTAGGGGGTAATCTCTGGAACTACCGAACCGATTTCAAAAGTGATGGTGGCAAATTGATGGTGACAACCCCTGCTACAACATAGGCTATATTTTATGTCGGTGCCACTAACCCCAGGGGTGCAGGAGCAAAAAACGTTCTAAAATTGCGATTTTTCCGTCATCACACTGGCTGTCAAGCCATGAGAGCTTGGCAGCCGGTTCTGTATGTATGTATGTACGTACGTAATGCGATAACTCTTCATAGAAATATCCGTTTTCCTTCAAATTTTGTTTATAGGTTCACTGTGTTAAGGCGCTTCCCTGATTAGTTTTCGGGATTGATTGGTTAAGTATAAAAGGGGGGGAACAAGGGGCTAATTCCCCCCCCTTAATTTATATAAATGGGTTTTTCATGCAGAATTATTCCGTTTTCCTTCAAATTTTGTTTATAGGTTCACTGCGTTAAGGCGCTTCCCTGATTAGTTTTCGGGATTGATTAGTCAAGTATAAAGGGGCGGAACAAGGGTCTAATTCCCCCCCCCTTAATTTATATAAATGGGTTTTTCATGCAGAATTATTCCGTTTCCCTTCAAATTTTGTTTATAGGTTCACTGAGTTAAGGCGCTTCCCTGATTAGTTTACGGGTTTGATTAGTTAAGTATAAAGGGGGGGGGGATCGGGGGGGCTAATCCCCCCCTTAATTTATATAAATGGGTTTTCCATGCAGAATTATTCCGCTTTCCTTCAAATTTTGTTTATAGGTTCATTGGGTTAAGACGCTTCCCTGATTACTTTTCGGGATTGATTGGTTAAGTATAAAGGGGGGGAACGAGGTGCTAATTCCCCCCCTTAATTTATATAAATGGGTTTTTCATGCAGAATTATTCCGTTTTCCTTCAAATTTTGTTTATAGGTTCATTGGGTTAAGACGCTTCCCTGATTACTTTTCGGGATTGATTGGTTAAGTATAAAGGGGGGAATGGGGGTTCTAATCCCCCCTTAATTTATATAAATGGGTTTTTCATGCAGAATTAATCCGTTTTCCTTCAAATTTTGTTTATAGGTTCACTGAGTTAAGGCGCTTCCCTGATTAGTTTTCGGGATTGATTAGTTAAGTATAAAGGGGGGGGATCGGGGGGCTAATCCCCCCTTAATTTATATAAATGGGTTTTTCATGCAGAATTATTCCGTTTTCCTTCAAATTTTGTTTATAGGTTCATTGGGTTAAGACGCTTCCCTGATTACTTTTCGGGATTGATTGGTTAAGTATAAAGGGGGGAACGGGGGGCTAATCCCCCCTTAATTTATATAAATGGGTTTTTCATGCAGAATTATTCCGTTTTCCTTCAAATTTTGTTTATAGGTTCACTGAGTTAAGGCGCTTCCCTGATTAGTTTTCGGGATTGATTAGTTAAGTATAAAGGGGAGGAACGGGGAGATAATCCCCCCCTTAATTTATATAAATGGGTTTTTCATGCAGAATTATTCTATTTGCTTCAAAATTTGTTTATAGATTCATTGTGTTAAGACGCTTCCCTGATTAGTTTTCGGGATTGATTGATTAAGTATAAGTGGGGGGGGAACGGGGGGCTAATACCCCCCTTAATTTATGTAAATGGGTTTTCATGCAAAATTATCCCATTTCCTTCAAATTTTATTTATAGGTTCACTGTGTTAAGGCGCATCTCTGATTAGTTTTCGGGATTGATTGGTTAAGTATAAAGGGGGGGAACAAGGGGCTAATTTCCCCTTATCTATACTAATATATAAAGTAGTAAAGATTGTTTGTTTGTTTGTTTGTTTGTCTGTAGGGGGTAATCTCTGGAACCACTGAAACGATTTTAAAAGTGATGGTGGCAAATTAATGGTGACAATCCCTGCTCCAACATAGGCTATATTTTATGTCGGTGCCACCACCCCCAGGGGGGTGCAGGAGCGAAAACGTTCTAAAATTTCGATTTTTTGTGTACTGAAGGAGATAGAAGTATCAAATTTGGTATGGTAGTTACTTATAAGATGTAAATGCTCTCTAAGAACAAATTATAAAAACATTCGCAATTTAAAAGGGTGAGATGAGGAAGAAGCGTGCTAAAAACATTCTAAATTACAATTTCTATGGAATCTCTGAAACTACAGAACCGATTTCAAAAGTGATGGTGGCAAATGGATGGTGACAGTCCCTGCTCCAACATATGCTAAATTTTTTGTCGGTGCCACTGCCCGCAGAGGGTGCAGGAGCGAAAAAGTTCCAAAATTATGATATTTTCAATAATGAAGGAGTTAGGAACTTGACATTTTGTATGGTCGTTACTTACAAGATTTAAATGCTCTATAAGAACAAAATCTAAAAAAATTCGAAATTTAAAAGGCTGAAATAAGCAAAAAATTTTCTAAAAACATTCTAAATTACAATTTGTATGGAATGTCTGGAACTACTAAAGCGATTTCAAAAGTGATGGTGGCAAATGGATGGTGACAATCCCTGCTCCAACATAGGCTATATTTTATGTCGGTACCACTACCCCGAGGGGGGTGCAGAAGCGAAAAACGTTCTAAAATTGCGATTTTTGCGATGGAGTTAGAAACTTCAAGTTCGGCATGATTGTTATTTATAAGATCTAAATGCGCTCTAAGAACAATTTCTAAAGAAAAATGATCTAATGATTCTGCGATTTTTCAACTATTGAATTTCTAAAATTACCAAATTTCACAATAGAGTACCATAGCGAAACCTTCACGCGTAAAAAGATAATGATAAGGGCGACGTGTCCTGACGTGTATATTGACTATAGCACGAGTCACAAATTATAGTATCCTTATTATTCTGTTAAAATATAAAAGTGAATTATGAAATGTCAATATTTTGTTTGATTAAAGGTTCGTTAAGAGAAATTGACCAACGTAGCGGGCGTAGCTTGCTAGTTTTATATAAAACTTCAAATAACTTGAACTTGAACTTGTGATAGGTTCAATGGGCTTCCAAGTTGCGAAGCAACTGCACACCCTGGCTTTGAGTAGGTGTATATCAAATCCTGAGAGAGCCATATGAAATGTCTAGCCGTAGTCGAATTGACTACATAAAATAGGATAGTGTTAAGTATATCTATAAAATAATGAAAATTTACTAGTTAAAGTATAAAAGTAAAAATAGTTCATAGTTCAAAAAAAAATATATATATATATGCCAGACGAGGTAAAGTAAAGATGTTAAGAGAAGTTTAGGAGAAAAGTCAAAATAAAATTATCAGTAAAAAATTATATAATATATATATATATATATAATTTTAATTAAAGAGAAAATTTTTGAGGTAAGAATTATAGCTCGGAAGGACTATTCATCAAGAATAGTGGAGTACCTTGGTTTTTTCCGGTTGGATGGACTGCAAGCATCGTAGTCAGGTAGCTCATAAATGAGTTCATTTGGAATGTGATTAATGTCATTGTAGAATTTTTTCGCAAGGTGTTTAATGCGATGTTTGAGTGAAGTCGTTTTCAGATCCTTGAGGATTGTGGAGTTTTTGAGGTATCTAGACCCGTTCCTGATGTAACGGAGCTGTTTGTAATGGGTACTAGAGAGGCTGTTCATACTGGTTTTGCAAGTGAAGCCCCAGATTGGACATGCATATGTGATAACAGAGAGAATGCAAGCATTATATATTAAGAGTTTGTTGTGTATGGAGAGTGAGTGACTGCAAAGAAGGGGGGCGAGGGTTTTGGAAATTCTGGCGACTTTACCGCGGATATTAAGAATATGCTTTTTAAAGGTAATGCGTTTGTCAATGGTAACTCTCAGGTACTTGGCATCGTCAGACCAGGGAATGGTAGTGTTATTGATGGTTAATCTATTAGGAGTGGAGAAGGTTCTAGAGAAGTAAACAGCAGTAGTTTTAGATTCGTTTATCTTAATGCGCCATTGATCACACCATTCCATGAAGATGTTGAGGTGGTGTTGTAGATTTTTTAAAGATTGTATGGGTGATGTGCAGTGCCACAGAGAACAGTGTCGTCCGCATAGAGTGCGAGTGATGTGAAGAGTGTGCGTGGAATGTCATTAAAGTATATTATGAATAAAATAGGGCCAATGACTGAACCCTGAATAATACCACAGCGTATTATGTGTAGTAGAGAAAGTGAGTTGTTTACACGGACATAGATGTCACGATCACCAAGGTAAGAGTGTATTAAATGGATAAGTCCAGACGGGAACTTAAGCCGACTTAATTTGTAAATGAGGCCCGCGTGCCAGACTTTGTCAAAGGCCTTGGCAACATCAAGAAATATGGCAGCAGTAGGCTTCTTCTCGTTGAAGTTTTCAGTTAAGAATTCCACAAATCGAAGAAGTTGGTGTTGGGTGGAGTGCTTGGCTCTGAAGCCGAATTGTTCAGGCATAAGAATGTTGTTGTTGTGAAGGAAGTCATTGAGCTGTGATCTAATGACGCGTTCGATGACTTTACTTAGACAGGAGAGAAGACTGATGGGACGGAAATTAGTTGGGTCATTAAGATTGCAGGATGGTTTAGGAATAGGAGAAATGATAGAGGTTTTCCAGGGTTTAGGAAAATAACAGTGTTTGAGGATAGAATTAGTGAGCTTCGTAATGTAGAGAATACAGTTGATAGGAAGTTGTTTAAGAGTATAGTTTGAAATTTTATCGTACCCAGGAGATTTTTTATTCTTAAGTTTTTGAATAATATTGTTGATCATGATGGGTTGAATTTCGGGGAGAGGGATAGGAGGGGTTGAGAGGAAGTCATTAACAGTATCATTGACATTGTTAAAGTGTGCTTGACTTGCGAGGAAGGGATTTGGAGAGAATTGCCTTTCATATGAGCTAGCGAGGCATTCTGCCTTGTCCTCGTCAGTATACGCAGTTTGATTATTGGCAGTAAGGGGAGGAATAGGGGTATAATTATTATTGAGTTTCTTTTTGATTTGCCAAAGAGAGTTATCCTCGCAAGTAAGACTTTCGAGAAATTTAGACCAGTTTTTTTGCTTATCTTTTTGAATAAGGGTTTTAATTTTATTGTTGAGCCTGTTGACAGCTGTTTTAAGGGTGGGATCTCTGGTATTTTGGTAGAGTCGACGGAGTGTGTTGCGTTGTTTACAGATATTATGTATGTAAGTGGGTAAGATGTAAGAGTTATTATTTTTGAATTTGGTGTAAGTGGCATCTTTTTGAGCTTTGTAAATGATGTTGTTGAGTTTATTAACTGCGTTATCAATGTCAGTAGTGTTGTTGATTGTGGGGTAGGTAAGGTCGGTGTTGTTGATGTAATTTTGGAATTTATTCCAGTCAATAGCTACTGAAGGAGGAGGAGAGATAGGGTTGATAAGATCAATTTTCAAGAAGACAGGAAGGTGGTCAGAGCTTAGGTCATTAATAACAGAAGTGTTGATAGGGAAGGTAAGATTTTTGGTGATAGCGAAGTCAATAATAGAGGGGTGCTGGTTGCGAGCAACAGGAATGTGTGTTGGTGTAGTAGGTGCGTGGAGACTGAGATTGAAATGGCTAACCAAATTGTGAAGAGATCTACCTCTGGTAGTGGTGGAATGACAGTTCCACTGCCTGCTATGTGCATTGAAGTCACCAGCGATAAATGCGTGTTGGTGTTGTGTAATGATGTGTGTCAGGTCATTTATGGGGTATCGTCGCCCGTGTCGTGCGTAAAAAGATGTGAAGTTGATTTTGGCATGGGGCAAGTTGACGACAATACTGGTGTAGTCAATGCCTGGGAGTGGAATATTTTGAGTTGTGTGATGTGGGATATAATTTTTGATGTAGATGGCTGTGCCACCCCAGTGAGAGTTGGCACGTGGTGTATGATGGAGTTTGTAACCTGGGATGGTGATACTGCAGGAAGGGTTAAGTGTTTCTTGGATTAAGAGTATATCGATTTGTGGATTAATGGAAATAAAGGAGCGGAGTTCATTAATCCTGGGTTGCAATGATTGGCAATTCCAGGAGAAAATAAGAGAAGAGAAATTTTTGTTATTGTAATTATTCATAATTGGTAATGTTGAGCTCCGTAGAAAAGGCGTCTAATTCTTCTATTATGATATACATTTTGTCGAATGGGTTGTTGCAATTTTTTGATTTGATGGCGATGTTTTTTAAATGTTTTAGGAGTTTGGTAATTTGGAGAAGTTCCTTCATGTCTTTGAAGGTGTCAAACATATCTTTGAATGTGTTTGTATAATTATTTTGTATAACAGGTGGTGTTTTATTTTGTTTGGTGTAACTGGAAGTGTCTTCAACTGGGGCTTCCTGGATATCGTTATTCTCGTCAGTAGTGGTCTCACTGTTGTTGATATCGTTTGGTTTATCATGAATGGTGTAATTGTAGGGTTTGAAAATATCTGCGATGTCAGCAATTATATTTGGTTTTTGGTGTTGCGGTTTTGTTTTGGTGTTGAGGTATTTTTTTTCTTAATGTTGTTTGGATTTTTTGGGCAACCTCTGTATGAGGCCGGATGGGCACCGTTACAATTGGAACATTTTGGAATTATTTTACCTGTCTTGGGGCAGTTATCAGTGAGGTGCTCTTCTGAGCATTTAAGACATTTTGGTGTTAGGCTGCACGTCTCGGAGGCGTGTCCGAAGCGTTGGCAGCGGTAACATTGTCTTGGGTTATTGTTGTTTCGGAAGTATTCAATACGAACACTTATATCACAAATTTCCTCAATTTTATAGATCTTCTCAAAGTTAGTGCAAGGGAGAACGTTGACCATGTAAATTGGCATACGTCTGCCAGTTTTGCGACTCTTAAGCATGGCGGCTCGGGTGGCCTTAAATCCATGGTTACCAAGGTCTTCGATAATAAGTTGGGGGTCTGTGTTGGGGGGGATTCCCCTAATACAGATTTTTTTTGGTCAAAGTTCTTTTGAGTTAAGGGTGTTGAAATTCATATGTTTGTCAGTTAGGTATCTTTGGATATCTCTAAATTGGCTGACAGATTTGGGTAGAACTTTTAGAAGTTCCCCGGAGAGGCTGACTTGAGGAGGATTATCAGAATCAAGGGCTTTTATCTCTTGGGCAACTTTGCGCCAATCCATGTCTTTGAATTCAATAAAGAAGGGGTGCTTGTCGTTTTTTGAACATTCAACATCGGTGATTGCAGCACCATCTTGAGCAGATTCCTGATCCATAAGATCATGGTTATCAAGATTAGCTTCGGAATTTAGATTTCCGAATTTATTTTTGAGGGGAATTGGATTTTCAGATTCAGAATTTTTTCTTTTTCCTGTACGGGGGGGATTAGAATGTGAGCTAAAATTCTTTAGAATTTGGAGTTTTTCCCATTGGTTATTCCCTAGAAATCTAATATAACCAGTTCTACAGGCTAAATCAATTAAATCTAATCTAGATGGCTCCCCCAAAATAGATATAGCAAAAAGACAGAGGTCTTTTACCTGAGCCTTGTGGGTGTCGTTGTAGTCCTTTCGTTGTTGGAGAGACTGTATTTCTTCATCTATACCGGATAAAAATTCTCGAAAAACATCGTTCACTTGCTCATCTAGAGTAGGGAAGGCGTTGAATTCTCGTAACCAGTCCGCAGGAACATATCCGTTTATGATCCCATTCATAAGGTCGTCAAGCTGTTGGTTCTCTTTCATGGCCATGGCATTCAAAAGAGCAGTCACGGAAGATTAGCAGAGATCAGGTGGGCGGGAGTAACACGCCTCTTTTCCACGCGACGAACACCAGCAGTGGAGAAGGCGGGAATAACACGCCTCCTATCCAAGCTCCGCCCGACAAGACACAACTGAAGATACTGGATAGCAAGAGGGCGGGAATAACGCGCCCCCTTTCCAAACTTCGTCCGAACACGCAGCAGTCGAAATATGCAGAAACTTGACACTCAGAGCGTCAGAGAGCAGATCTTTTCGTCTTCGGTCTGTAAATTCATATATGTTCAACTTCAAATATCCTTTAATTGTTTTGAGCAATGTATTTAACTGTTAGAAAAATGTGATGTGAATTGAATAAAAATACATTTAATTTTTTTCTCATGATAATCATTTGTTGACGGTAATAAATTTCTTTTAGCATATTCTGACATACCTATCTTAAAATACAAATAAATTGCATCAACACTGCCATGTTAGTTTTGATTTTCTTTTGAATTTTTTGAATTTTGAAGGAAAAACTTGTATATTACGGCCTATTAATCAAATAATTTCTAGTGGTGTAGTAGTAAAAAAAATTAAGAAAATAAAAAGAACATGTTCGCTTTTGGCAGGGGGGTATACAAGACAGTATATGCTCTAGCTATGGAGGGTATATGGAGTTATTCAGAAGATATATGGCCTGTACCGCCGTATTCCCTTCACTACATCATTCCTGACAATGTAAATGTTTAATAGATAATATACTTCTTCAAATTCACCGATTATTATACGATGTATAATAAGTACATTAAAGGTAAATTATTTAGCAATATTACGATACATGATCTAATATTTTGATAAAAATATATTATAAACAATTCCTCATGCTTATACAAATTATATTAACTTAAACATGTAATGTTGAGCAACTGATAGTTTTCAGGAAATTTATTCTTATTGTATTTCAAAATAATATTATTTATGATTTCACATATGATTCAGTAGTTTCATAAAAATAAATACATTTTGAACAATTCCTGATTTTTTTTTTTTTTTTTTTTTGAAAAAACCATAATATCATAGTCATTTAATGTTGATTGTTTCCGTGAAAATTATTTCATTTCAAAATAATTTTGTGGACTTTCCTTTTTTCTTCTCATACAGTGAAACCAGACAATCTAGAATATCTTGGGAACAAGAAAGTTTTGAAATACACAGGTTTCAAGTCATATTGTTCTTTTTTATTTTTTTAACACGCATCAGGATTTTTTCCATCTTGTTCTAAATAATTAGATCAAAACAAAAGCGTCCAGATTCACAAAAAATATTGCTATTTTTATCCTTTCATAAAATAATCGGTACCAGTTTTACCAGTTTTGTAGTGCCTAATAAACTATCATACGTTTAAAAAAATTAAGAATGTTCTGTCATTGTCATACTACATCAGCACAGTTGTTATGGAATAAGTGTGTGACATACTTAGTACCAAATATGAAATGCATCTATCAAAACGGATACAACATTGGTAAATAAAATTCGACTAGTGTAGATTATGAAAAAAATTAATTAAAATAATGCGATATAAACTTAGAACATACAATAGATTTTACGTAAATGTGGAACAATTTCGAGATTCTCGGTTTTCGAGATAGACAGGTTTGTCAGTATATTCTATTCGTGAGTTTCTTAGAATGAAATAAATATGTGTGTTACAATTTCCCATTCTGTTTATACAGCACTATTTAAATTTATGAGCAGAGACAATTTAGAAGTCACACAACACTAGATAAGACTTTGTTCAACATCTCTGCCAATCACATTTATGATATATTTAATATTTTAACGCAATAAATGCTATAATCACAAAAAACTGTAGCCATAGCTCTGCCCACTATCTTTGGTAAAGGAGGTGGGAAGATAATGGTCATATTTGTCTTTCTGACTAGTCTTTTTTGTAAGGTAATATGACTGAATATAATTTAATATCTGACTCACTGATTAAATTTTGTTTGATGATTGTTTAAATGTGTAAAAATTACAAGAGGTTAGAAAAATAGAATTATTTAGCATATTTTAAAGGACTTCAATTATTTCTATCTTTTGTTTTACTTTTGATATACATATTACTAATTTAAAAGAAGTACAGTAATGTTTTTAGCGCTTCAAATCGAAAACAAATCAAACTGATATCATTCAAACATATTCATTTGTTAAAAAAGCTAGCTTTTTAGTTTTACAAAACACATTTGAAGAGTGTTAAAACAAAAATCAATGAAATAGGCAGTAAATAGTAAATACAGATCCTAATTTATATTAAAACACTGAAAACATCGTAGACAAAGAAAAAATTGCTGACCCAGTCAGGGGATCAACAATAAGAACATTTTAGTGTTTATGTAGTATATATATATATATATATATATATATATATATATATATATATATATATATATTATATGTATATTGTTTGAATTTTGAAATTTAAATGGATAAAAAGGAAGTGTTTTTATTCCATAGGGTAACATTGAATAACTCATTTTTACTCATCCAAGAGATAAGTTGTAACTTTAAGGTCCTCTTCAGCTGACAATTCCTTTATACTAGTCTGTGCTTCCAGTGTGCGTAAACGTGATTTTTAATCAGAATATATAACGATTAGATAAATTAAATATATAAAAAAAATTGATTCACGTAAAAGAAAACACCTTTGTCTGTAAAAGCTTGCAATGTTTTTCAATATCTTTAGAACCCAAAGCTACAAGCAAAAAGAAAATACTTTTATCGTCTTCGAAACTTTACTGGACATTTTAGTGTTTATGTAGTATATATATATATATACACATATATAATATGTATATTGTTTAAATTTTGAAATTTAAATGGATAAGAAGGAAGTGTTTTTATTCCATAGCATAACATTGAATACATCATCATCCAAGAGGTAAGTTGTAACGTTAAGGTCCTCTTAAGCTGAAAATTCCTTTATACTAGCCTGTGCTCCAGTGTGCGTAAACGTGTTTTTTAATCAGAATATATAACGATTAGATAAATTAAATAAATAAAAAAAATGAATTCACGTAAAAGAAAACACCTTTGTCTGTAAAAGCTTGCAATGTTTTTCAATATTTAGAATTTTATAAATGATGTCCTAACTTAAGGTGAAAATAACTTTCATAATAATTAAAGATTATTTAATTCAAGATTATTTAAATTTCAAGAAATACACAAATAATTAAAGTACATATCGTTAAGCAAGCTACATCCTTGCGTCAGATTAGAGAAGTGAAGTACGCTACAAGCGAAGTAGAGAAAAAAAGTCTAGAGTGTCAACAACTTATTCTGTTGCCACATCGTGGAGGTAAAAGTTCTTGAAACACCTGTTACCACTAACATAAATATATATTTTTCACTGCCCTCTGTTGGAGGTGGATGATAATGGAAAGTCCACGACAGAACCCAGAGCTACAAGCAAAAAGAAGATACTTTTATCGTCTTCGAAACTATACTGAACATTTTAGTGATTATATAGTAAATATATATACATATAAAATATGTATATTACTTAAATTTTGAAATTTAAATGGATAAGATGGAAGGTTTTTATTCAATAGGATAACGTTGAATACCTCATTTTTACTCATCCAAGAGGTTAAGTTGTAACATTAAGGTTCCCTTCAACTGAAAATTTCTAAATACTAGTCTATGCTTCCCTATTTTCATAATTTATCCGAACACACTAAGTATTCAGGATCACATGAATATATATGGTGACAAATGTGTAATGTCAAATGTTAAAATTTTAGTGAATTTATAAAAATATTTAACTGTTAGAAAAATATGATGTGAAGTGTTTTTATTCCATAGCATAACATTGAATTCCTCATCATCCAAGAGGTAAGTTGTAACGTTAAGGTACTCTTAAGCTGAAAATTCATTTATACTAGTCTGTGCTCCAGTGCGCGTAAACGTGTTTTTTAATCAGAATATATAACGATTAGAGAAATTATATAAATAAAAAAAATGAATTCACGTAAAAGAAAACACCTTTGTCTGTAAAAGCTTGCAATGTTTTTCAATATTTAGAATTTTATAAATGATATTGTGGTAACGTGGACACTCGTATATATAATTAATAAAATCCATTTTCGTTTGAAACGAAAGAAACTTTATTTTAAATTAACACATTAAAAAAAGAAAACAAAAGTAAAAATGAAACAGATATGATAATCATATCCATTCCGTAAATTTACAATTTCAGACGAACTCCGATTCTGAAGTCCACTCAAAGACAACCTCACTCAAGCTTGTTCCACATCCAACTGATCTCTCGCCTGCCCTCAACCAAAACCTCTTGCAACCCCAGATATCTCTCAGTCCCTTCCTTCTGGGAACTGCCCTTTTTCTATGGGGAAAGAAACGCCCCATACTCTCTTCTAATTGACGATCTTTTTTAATCCCTTTACTTCCCAGTCTAAAAATTGCATTTCGTAGGGGCCCAGTTCTTTGTATCCAACAGAACAATACTTTACAATTCTTATCTACTCATTCAGAGAGCCTTCAATGCCTTCAATACAACAAATACATTCCAAGGAGATTATCCCTTTTCTACAAGTGAGAGACCAGCTGACCACGTCAACCTCTCACCCTTCTCTATAGCACTATCTCACTTGAATAGTGACAATTCACAAGACCCCTTTCATAAAGGATTAGCTTGATCTTCTGAGTATTGAGCAATGGAAATTTTCCGCATGTCACAACTCCTCCTCCCTAAGAAAAAATTTCTGCAGGAAATTTGGCATATACATGAATACAATAAGTTCTTTCAATCAATTTCTAAAGAGGTCAACAAAGCACAAAGGAATTTTGAATAACACATGAAAAATCCCTATAGAATACAAACACATTCCCATACTCAGTGTTTGATAGACCACACTGTCAGTAGGATTTACTACAATCCCTTACCTATAATACCTAAGTATAATTCCAGGAATAATTTATACAATTGATGCCCTAAGAAACAATTTTGAAATACTTCACATATATATAATACCAAATACAGATTACATTTTACATGATTCTAACAAAAAAAAATAATAATAAAAAGAAAGAATAAATCTATGTACAACACAATGCCTAAAACAATTCTCTTAAAAAACACATGCTTAAAAGCTTAATTTTGGACACTTCTACAAACAAAAAGAAAGCATACTAAATTATGCAATTATTAAATTAATGAAGTTTTACTATCACGAAAATATTAAGCATTAATGATAAATAAACCCAATATAGATATTACAATAATGAGTACTCCCAAATTTAGAATAAAACTTAATTTAGAGGATTCTTCCAAAAACCAATATCTAAATTACTTCTATCAGAAAATCTTTTCAACAATAAATTTCGCTTCACAACTTCATGATCATAATTTTTCCTTTCAAAATCTTCTTTGACTTTAATAAATCTTTCTTTATGATCCGTTTTAAAAGCAGAATGCTCCATTCTTTTTAACTTTGAATTTCCATATTCATTTTCTTGGCATTTAGCCCCCCAATTTACTCTATTATTTATATTCATCCAAGAGTTATTTTTTTTTGGCCATAGTCATAGGTGAACTCAATTTCTATCTAATTCTCTTTCTAACATGCTCAACTCCCATACTACCAACAAAATACCTGGTTATATTTACAGCATGCTCAGAATTCTTTTCCCGAAATTGACCTCCATTACCTGACCTTTTATCATTATTCGTTTGAGACGCATCATCTTTAGTATCGATCAATTTAGACCCCTTTGCCAAATTCTTATCAGTCACGTCTCCCGATGAATTTACCTCTATCTCATTAACTGACTTATTATCCCTTTCACAGATTTCATTCACAACCATTTTTCTAACAACGCTGTGCTCATGATCGCTAGATAATCTGAGGGTTCCCTGCCCATTCAATGCTCTCTGATTCTCCACCTGTTTACACACTGAATTTTGCTTATACCTATTTCCTAACTTTAATAATTCATAAACAACGGGTGTTATCAGTGGAGGAGAATTTAGTTTTCTCACAACTGCAACCACCACATTCTTTTCAACGTACTCTATTTTATCTTCTATCAAAGCAATCGGCACGGACACCAAATCCGCCTTTTGTCTATTTCCGAGAGCCGGTATAAGAAAGACATTTCCCACTTTCTTAGCACTCCACGGAATGTCATTAGCATCAAAAACCGCAATTTGCGCACCTGTGTCCTTAATCGCTTTTACTTTCTTACCATTCACGCATAAATTAACCATAGGCAATTTGGTTTCCACACCTTCCCTATTATTTACACCTTTCCTATCATTAGTAGTAATCCAAGCTATGCTTTTATCCTCATAATTGGATTTACTTTTTAACAATTCCGGACAATTTGGACGGATGTGGCCCACTTCCAAACAATGGTAACATTGGACTTGTCTCTGCTTTTCGAAAGCATTGTCCTTCTTAAATTGGTCAGTTTTCCCATTCTCTTTCGTACTCTCAATTTCCGATCTAGGTTTACCTTCATTCTTAATTTTAGATTTAAAATTATCTTTTTGCTTATCCTGAAAAGATTTATTTTCCCAAGGTTTTCTATCCGACCTCTTAAATTCCCTTCTTATACTCTCAAACTTATCCGATTTTTCCGCGCGTTTAGAAACAATCTTTATTTCCTCCCAATCATCCATAAATTTTTCTTTTATCTCAAAAGGGACACGTTTTTTCAATTGTTCCGTGAGCATTAGTTCTTTTAAGGATTCAAAATCTCTCACTTCTAATGACTCTAACCAATTATCAAGATAACCCCTTAACTCATAAATCAGATCTACCCACAATTCACCAGATTTTCTTTGATGAGTTTCAAATTTCTGTTTTAAGGCGCCTGTACTTAGCATAAACCTATCTAAGAAAACTTTCTTTATATGCAGAAAATCATCACATTTGTCTGCTGGTTGTTTTACTATAATTTCGGCAATATCAGAAGGTAATAAAGGAATTAATTGACTAACCAAATCTTCCTGAGAAACTTTAGCTTTCTCGGCTTGCCTTTCAAAAATCATAAAGAAAAGAGTTATATCAATTAATTTAGAATCAAAACGCGGAACCAAATTTTACCTAGGCCTAGTATTAATTTACCCGAACATACTAAGTATTCAGGATCACGTGAATATATCTGGTGACAAATGTGTAATGTCAGATGTTGAACTTGAACTTGTGATATGTTCAATGGGCTTCCAAGTTGCGAAGCAACTGCACACCCTGGCTTTGAGTAGGTGTATATCAAACCCTGAGAGAGCCATATGAAATGTCTAGCCGTAGTCCAATTGATTACATAAAATAGGATAGTGTTAAGTATATCTATAAAGTAATTGTCTGAGTGCAACGAAGACTCATACACAGCGCAGTATTACTTTGCCCCATATATAGCTATGATGGATATTAAAACCTTTCGTCAAGCATAACTCAAAAAATATTTAACGGATTTCGTTCAAATTTTTACAGCAGGTGCCTATAAAGGTGACAACGACGTCTATTTATTACCAAGAATAAATGTTAAACTGTTTGGAAATTATATTAAAAAAATAGATAAAAAAGCGCAATTAAAGTACATACGTCACGAAATTTTCTGGTACGTCATTTTCACCGGCGGGAGATTTTCGTAGACAATCGGAATTGAAAAGTTCATGGAGTACATGGAGCAAAAAAAATATGCACGCACTAATATTCAGCACAATAAAATATATTTCAATTGAGTAGAAATCGAAAATTAATCTGGATTTTTTTTTTGTTTGAAAGAAAAACCCCGCAATAACTTAGTAGACTTGGTATTAGAGATTTGGTGCAAATCTCAGCAATAGCAGCTTTTTTTTATTTCGCATGTGTAAATAATAAAAAAAAAATTCTTTGGTGTTTAAATAAAAGGTTTCGATTTATGGCATTATTTCTTTTTTTTTCTTCTCTTTTTAGCATTTTAAATGGGATTAATGAAAGGCATGTATTTTAAATTAAATGAGTGAAAGGTTTATATTTAAATGAAATGAATTCAATATGAAAATGTTATAGGAACAATATTTGGCGATTTATCAACTGCACCAGGATAACATAAAAGTACCAATATATCAAACGGTATGTAGTATGTGAAATGAAACAATTATAATCACCCATCGTACAAGAAAAAAAACTAATATTCTGCATTCAGAGGGAAAAATCCATCTCCTGTGCCGTAAGATTTGGCGAGTTCTTTTTTGGTGATAAGTTTTTCGATGTGATTGTTGGGATCTGAAGGATTTGGCTTACTTTTTCTAAATCTTATTTTTTTGCAGATGTAGTATTATGTAAATATATTTTTTTGCAGATATTTTTCTATTTTGTATATTTTCTATTTGGCATTTGGAAAAGAGATTTTTACCTTTTTATCTGTGCCTTCGGAAATATTAAAAAATAAAAAAAGATTTATATATATCAAGCGTTTAAGTTTTCTACGGACCACTTCTCCATTTTTAGATTTGGTACTTTTCGGTTAGCCGAGCGCCAGTGAAATTTATATATCTATGTATACATATATATATACATATATCTATACATACACACATTTATATATGCATGTATGTATATATACATATATATATACACATACATATATGTGTGTATGTATACATATATATGTATATATAGATATATACATTTTACTGGCGCCCGGCTAACCGAAAAGTACCTTAGATTTTAAATGCTATTTATTATTTACTAGCCGTTTATTAATTGTTTACAATTAACCCCCCTGACAATAACAATTATTTATCACAACAATGCCTCTTAGGTTTGTTAAATAAGTTTGTTTATGTGTTTTCATTACTTATTAAAATATCGAATATGGCGATAAAATTTCATTTTAGCATCGTGCTTAAATTTTTAAGATGGCGCAAAAACATGCTTTAATAAACGTATGTTTGTAAATATTTGAAAAACATGTTTTACCGCTCTCTTGAAAAATTTTGTAAGATGCTAAAACTACCTTTTGGCACCATTTAAAATTTTTTTCGCCAACCGATATAGGATACAAAACTTTTTCCCATTCAGATACACATGCAAGGCTGGTCTCAAACAAGAGTAAAGCTAGCAACAATATTGTTTTAACTCTATAAGAGTTACAATAATGATATTAAATACTCCGATTGGCTTTGGGCCCAATTACGAAAGTTTCTCCTAAAAAAACTGTAGAAGAAGTCTTTTACATTTGTTTCAAATGAAGCTCGGTCTACAAGGTATTAGTTAATAATACAAACAACACTAATGGCATGGAGGCAAAAGTTTTAATTTAAATTTATATATTCGAAACCCTTCCCCCCCCCCACCCCCCCACCCCCCCCCCAAAAAAAAAAAAGAAAGTTACAGTAATGAATTTAAAATGCCGTTAAGCCACGCTTTCAGACATAGGCAATTGGCTGCAAACGCGATAACGAAACTTTCACCTAACTTAATAACATGTAGCTAATATAGCCCTCAGGGTACTTTGCAGTTATACAGACCTTGTGGTTTTTTTTAAAAAGCTTGAGATAATTCAGGTTTAAGAAGTTGAGATTTACTGTCAAATGATATAAACAACTATGAACACAAAACTGATTACACTTATTAGATAAATTACTTCTGTTTGCATTTAATAACTGATAAACGGCTTCTGTATATTAAATGAACTGTTTAAATATTGGGAAGAGGTGGCGAGAGGTAGAAAGACGAGTAAACAAACGGTTAGACAGACGGGTAATGAGATGGGTAGAGAGACGAGTAGCGACATAGGTAGGCTGACGGGTAGCGAAACGAATAGACAGACGGCTAGAGAGAAAGGTAGAAAGAGGGTTGACAGAGGGGTAGCGAGATGGGTCACGAGACGGGTAGCGACACCGGTAGACAGGAATGTAGCGAGAAAGGTTGTGAGACGCGTAGCGTGGTAGATAACGAGACGAGTAAAGAGATGCGTACAGAGACGAGTTGACTGACGGGTAATGAGATTGATAGCGAGATGGGTGAAGATTCGGGTACAAAAACAGACGGATAGTGAGACGGGTATACAGATGAGTGGAGAGACAGTAGATGGGTACGGAGATGGGTAAGAAGATGGGTAGAGAGGCGTATATCCAGACGGGTAGAGAGACAGATAGACAAATGGATAGCGAAGTCGATAGAGACACGACTAGACATACAAGTAGTTAGACGGATAGACAGACGGTTACAGAAATAGATTGGCGGGTAGCGAGACCGGTACAGAAATATAGAGACGGGTAGCGAGACCGGTAGAGAAATATAGAGACAGCTAGCGAGACGTGTAGAGAGATAGACAATCAGTTAGAGAGACGGGCAGAAAAACGGATAGGTAAACAGACAGATTGTGGAGAGACAGACAGACAGGCAAAAGAAAAGTCTGCGGATTGGCGCAGTAAAGGCACATTAAAGGCGCAGGGGGCAGAGCCTCCTAGAGAATAATCAAGAAGTATCTGTTAAGCTTAACTTTGTAATATATATAATTTTTCAATTTTGCCGATATGGAGATTTAATGTAAAAATTATTTTACAGACGTCATCGAAAGATTTTTTGTATACTTTAATAGTAATGTAGACTATAGTTTTGCAATCTGGTTTGTAGCAAAGCATGCTATCAATGTGGTTTGAAGTGTAAGAGTTTCTATAAACAGTTATACAAATAATAGATATATAATCAAGGAAGAAAAATTTTAAATTCACACACAAAAAAGGTGCAACAATGAAATTAAATTTGCGTTAAGCCACGCTTGATAGAATAATCTATTGGCTGCAAATCCAATTACGTAACTTTAAAAAGCTTGGCGTTTTAAAAGATCCGGCGTTTTTTTTTCAAGTTTTGCGCAATACGCGCTTAAGAAAATGAGATCATTTGCCACATGTTAAAAAAAATTATGACAACACATCTGATGAACGGTACTTCTTTTCTATTTTTTTAACAGTGTATATGAATTTATATATGATATTTTGTAATTCTATCATTTAATTTGCTCTTTTTCTTTATATTGTAATTGTTAACCCTATGTTCTCAGCAATATCACTCAGACTAATCCCTTTGAGGGAAGTCCTAGTTAAAATTTACTAGTTAAAGTATAAAACTAAAAATAGTTCATAGTTCAAAAAAACAAAAATAATGCCAGACGAGGTAAAGTAAAGATGTTAGGAGAAGTTTAGGAGAAAAGTCGATATAAAATTATTAATAAAAAATTATATAATAATATATATTTTTTTTAATTAAAGAGAAAAATTTTGATGTAAGAATTATAGCTCGGAAGGACTATTCATCAAGAATAGTGGAGTACCTTGGTTTTTTCCGGTTGGATGGACTGTAAGCGTCGTAATCAGGTAGCTCATAGATGAGTTCATTTGGAATGTGATTAATGTCATTGTAGAATTTTTTTGCAAGGTGTTTAATGCGATGATTGAGTGAAGTCGTTTTCAGATCCTTGAGGATTGTGGAGTTTTTGAGGTATCTAGACCCGTTCCTGATGTAACGGAGCTGTTTGTAATGGGTACTAGAGAGGCTGTTCATACTGGTTTTGCAAGTGAAGCCCCAGACTGGACATGCATATGTGATAACAGAGAGAATGTAAGCATTATATATTAAGAGTTTGTTGTGTATGGAGAGTGAGTGACTGCGAAGAAGGGGGGGGGGGCGAGGGTTTTGGAAATTCCGGCGACTTTACCGCGGATATTAAGAATATGCTTTTTAAAGGTAATGCGTTTGTCAGTGGTAACCCCCAGGTACTTGGCATCGTCAGACCAGGGAATGGTAGTGTTATTGATGGTTAATCTATTAGGAGTGGGAAGGGTCTAGAGAAGTAACAGCAGTAGTTTTAGATTCGTTTATCTTAATGCGCCATTGATCACACCATTCCATGAAGATGTTGAGGTGGTGTTGTAGATTTTTGTAAAGATTGTATGGGTGATGTGCAGTGCCATAGAGAACAATGTCGTCTGCATAGAGTGCGAGTAATGTGAAGAGTGTGCGTGGAATGTCATTAAAGTATATTATGAATAAAATAGGGCCAATGACTGAACCCTGAATAATACCACAGAGTATTATGTGTAGTAGAGAAAGTGAATTGTTTACACGGACATAGAAGTCACGATCACCAAGGTAAGAGTGTATTAAATGGATAAGTATAGACGGGAACTGAAGCCAAATTAATTTGTAAAGGAGGCCCGCGTGCCAGACTTTGTCAAAGGCCTTGGCGACATCAAGAAATATGGCAGCAGTAGGCTTCTTCTCGTTGAAGTTTTCAGTTAAGAATTCCACAAATCGAAGAAGTTGGTGTTGGGTGGAGTGCTTGGCTATGAAGCCGAACTGTTCAGGCATAAGAATGTTGTTGTTGTGAAGGAAGTCATTGAGCTGTGATCTAATGACGCGTTCGATGACTTTACTTAGAGAGGAGAGAAGACTGATGGGACGGAAATTAGTTGGGTCATTAAGATTGCAGGATGGTTTAGGAATAGGAGAAATGATAGATGTTTTCCAGGGTTTAGGAAAATAACAGTGTTTGAGGATAGAATTAGTGAGTTTCGTAATGTAGAGAATACAGTTGATAGGAAGTTGTTTCAGAGTATAGTTGGAAATTTTATCGTACCCAGGAGATTTTTTAAGTGAAAACTTCTTTAGGCGCGTTGGGCATTTTTTGAGATGGGAAAGAACATTGAACTCGCGACACTGTTACTGTAACCGACCTGTTACCGACACCTCCGTATATTTGAAGTGAAAACTTCTTTAGGAGCGTTTGGCATTTTTTGAGATGGGAAAGAACCATTGAACTCGCGACACTGTTACTGTAACCGACCTGTTTCCGACACCTCTGTATGAAGTGAAAACTTCTTTAGGAGCGTTGGGCATTTTTTGAGATGGGAAAGAACCATTGAACTCGCGACACTGTTACTGTAACCGACCTGTTACCGACACCTCTGTATATTTGAAGTGAAAACTTCTTTAGGAGCGTTGAGCATTTTTTGAGATGGGAAAAAACCATTGAACTCGCGACACTGTTACTGCAACCGACACCTCTGTATATAAGTATGTACATGTATTGTGTATATTTCGGTATCAGGTAGGACGGGGCGGGCGCGTCGCGCGCCCCATGCTTGCCTGTGCGCTATTCTTTTTTATGAAAATTATTTATATATTATATTTAATATATATTTATATATTATTTTTATGTAAATTAAACAGTAGTATTATATTATATTACGAGGGGTGATCCAAAAAAAAGTTTACAAGGCAAAGGAAAAAGTATTTATTAACAATACAGACAAGATACAAATGGCAATCAAGAGACACATCTGGCCTTTTCTTTTCCACATACTCGCCAAACCTGTTTAGGCATTTGTCAGAACGTTCGACCAACCTATTTATCTCGTCTTGGTAGTAATCAGGGCACTGCTCATTGAGCCATTTCTCGGCAGCTGTTTTCACTGCATCGTCTGAGGTGAACCGTGTTTCGGATAAGTTTCGCTTCAACGCCGGAAAAAGGAAATAGTCACTTGGAGCCAAATCGGTGCTGTATGGGGGGTGATTCCAGACCTCCCACTTGAACCTTTGCAGCAATTCCTGAGTCTGGCGAGCTGTATGGGGCCTGGCATTGTCATGCAGAAGAATGACGATTTTGAATTTCGGATGCGAAGAAGATCGGATGCATAAGAATCGAATTACGGCTCGCACCTCTATGCGAGACCACTTTTCTAGACGTCGTGCCATTACTGTCGCTCTTAAGTGTCTGCGTACTGACGTTACTTACTCGTAGAACCGCTGTAAGACAACTAGCGCCATCTGTCAACCACCCTGGGTGGAAATATTCGCTCCACAATTATTACGTTTCAAATGCTTCTGCTTGTAAACTTTTTTTTGGATCAACCTACGTATATTATATTGTATTATATTATATAATTAAATATATAATATATATAATATTTATATAATTAAATATATAATATATGAAATATTTATGCAATTATATCTACCCTATATATATAAAATCCTAATGAAACGATTTTGTGAAACGATTTTATGAAACGAATTTATGAAACGATTTTATGAAACGACTGATTAAACGACTGATTATGTTTCAGGGATATTTTTAATAAAATATTAAACGCTTGATGGTGAAATTAAGACCAACTGTCCATAAAAATCCGCGGATGTCAAAACTGGTAATAGAATTTTGAAATTGGAATTAGTTTTCGAGATATTAATTTTTTTCTAATTTTAATGACATTTCTGTAATGATGGCAACTAATTACTCAGTTTTTTGTGACAAAAAAGGGGAAAAAATTGAAAAGGATCCCGATAGGGATTATTGATTTCTTTTTATTCGTCATTTTCAAATTGAAATTGAATTTATCTTTTATTTCAATCGATAACGAAGACAAGATTGTGATTAAATTATGTTTTTCAGGAAAATTTGAAAAAACAAAATCACATTTCTATCGTCAGGATTCAATCGTATGTCAGCATTTAATTTAATTTATAAACTGAAAATATTTTGAATAAATTCGTCCAAATGACGTCATTTATGTAAACGCAAAAGAAAGGAGCAAAAAAATATTTATACAATTTGTTTAGCGTAAAATGTCATTTATCCTATTTTATATATAATCAGAAGTAATTTGTATAGAAAAAACAATAATAATATACGTATAATTAAAATACGCATATAAACAAAAAAATCGTCGAATTTGTTTCCATGGCTGTTTATGTCATTTGGCACCAAATCTCACTTTGTGATGCCCGAATTGCGCCAAGCTTTTTAAAAAAGCGTCAAGACCCCTATAATAGAAAAGCACCAAAAGTTCATTGGGTTTAACAATATAATAAAATATAACACCTTGTAATAGTATATTACTTTTAAATGCTAAAGGTGTAAAATTAACAACTATAATATAAATTAAAATAACTTTTAAGAGTCGAAACATGTAAAACAACTAATAAAAGTTATTTTAATTTATATTATAGTTGTTAATTTTACACCTGTAGCATTTAAAAGTAATATGCTCATTGGGTTTGTTTTCATAACTTTTGGCAACAAATCAATGTATATTAACGAATCTATCCCTTTTCGAAGCTCGAATTACGCCAAACCTAAAAGCAAAGGATCCTATACTGGAAAAGTACCCGATTTTCTTATGGACAATATTCAAGTGACATAACAAGGTGTAAAATTATCGCGGATAGCAAATTTGTTTAAATATGTCATCAATTAATGCCGAATAAATGCAGGCATGCATGCACAAAATATTTAATTAATTTTGTATGATAAATAATTATTAGAAAATTCGTATATACATATTAATTAAAAAAAATAATTTACATATTTAAAATAACATGAAAATATGCATGATGGTGCACTAAAATAGAGAGAAAATTAAAACCTGTTACTGAAAATGTCTATAACAGTACTTTTCAATACCGTGGTTCTTAATGTTATTCACAAGCAGATGGAATTTTTCTCATCCTTAAACGCAAAGGAAGAATAGAATACAGATCGTTGATATAAAAGTCCGAGAGGTAGCCACAATTTAAACCTAACCATTTTATACAAGCTGGTTTTCAAGTTGCAATTGATTTTACTTATCAATCCCGAAAACAGTCGTCAGTTGTCGCAACAGCTGTGTATGAGGCCATGGTAATCAAAAAATGCCCCATTAAAACGTTAAAAGCATGGCAACCCAATTACAGATTTACCAATATTTTTAAAACAAAGCACGCTGTCATGTTTTTAGAGGCTTCGAAGTCTGAGCGGGGGTTGGCGAGCGTAGCTCGCAGGGGGTAGGCCCCCTAGTATTAATTTATAATTTAATATATATATAATATATTTCATTGCATATGGTCAGTTGCTACTGTTTCAATGGTTATTTTTTGCAATAGGTTTTTATATAATATATATATATATATGTATGTGTGTGTGTTAGAGATTGTGACGGTGTCTCAAGAGGATTATACTAGCTTAACGAAATATCTATTAAAGAGTTTTAGAGTAAATTTATAATTACATATGTCGATAAAGCTAACACAAGTTATGCATTAATCTGTAAAAAAATTTATAGTGAAATATTAAATGAAAGTTATAATAACAGCGATAACTATGAGCTATTGAAATTGAAAGTTTCAGTGATGGAAAACAGGGTTAAAGCACTATATAACTAGTAAATCTACAGATCAGGAGCCTCAACGTCAGCTCTGAAAGTCAATGTTTTTTTTATCTCACTTTTCATAATATTTAACATCTTACAATCCGCAAATTAAATTTATTAAATTACTACATACATATTTATAAGCTTTTAAAATAATTTGAAGGTTTCAGAAATTAGAAACGTTTAATTAAACACGGTTTATGCAATAATATTCTGACATTCGTATGAACTTCTTATTCTATGTTTTAGATTTAAAAAATACATTTCTTCGGGGGGGGGGGGGGGCAGATCCCCCTTGAACCCCCCCCCCCCTAATCTTAACAAATTTATATTCGTGATTTACTATTGATTGTGTGAATGATTCTAGTATATCTTGGATTTCGTTCTACACAGTGGTTTTATTAGAATAAGCAAAAATTTCGAAAATAATTTCATGTTATCCTAATCCCTAAATAGCAATATTTACTTACCTGCCAACCACGAAACACTCGCATCTGATAAATAGGTTGAATAATATCTCGTGTACAAAAGCAACTTATGGAAATGTAAACTGAATCTTTTCACTTATATCTATTTCAGAAATCTAGTGCTATTGCAACTTTTGTTTCGGAAAACAGTTTTGATGGTCATTCTATAATATTTCTTTTACCTAAGTACATCCTGATCTAACTCGATGGCAATAGCATACTAAAATCTCCCCAAAATAGGCTTATTTAGAAACTTTTAAACTTATTGGGTAATCATTCATAATCGTGCCCACTGCCAATTCACTAAATAGCAACCGTGGTTTGGCGCTATAGAGTATTTTTTGTGATAACTTTGTATGATCTCAGTTTCCAGTAATAGTGCTATTTCAGGCTGTATGGATGCGTTTTACTAAGCTAATTTCTTTAGATTAACCATCTCGTTGTTCGAGATATTACATCCTATTTTAAAAGTAATACGAATTTTGAACCACGAAAAATCCATATCTCTTCCAGAAAATGAATATCTCATGTAAAAATTTTCGGTTATCATTCTATAGTAGTTAAAAGGTAACTTGTTTCAAAATAAATTCTCACTTATTTCAATAAAATATTAAAATCACTCAAAACTATTTTATTTTGCGAATAAAATATTGTAGCAAAATACTTTGAGTTATTTGAATTTTATTATTTTGATATTCTTTAAAATGTAGTTGCTAGGTTACGATTAAATTAAAGAGGAAAATAAAAATAAAAACATTTTAAAATTTGCAAAAAATGATAGAATAAAATGTATTATATTATTAGAACAGATGTATAAAATTGCACCAAACATTGTACACCTAATTTAAAAAATCTGACGAATGTATTAACAAAATTTCAAATTAATTTGAATAATTTAAGACCTGACTTGATAAATTTTAGCCTTTATAACTTACACATTAAATACATTAATCAAATGCGCCATTTTATTTCAATGGATGAAAATTTTCAAAATCGTCTGAATTCCCATAGGAAAGCATTATGACCTAAAAAGAAATGTTTTATATTTTTCGAACGAATGAACCAAATGTAACTAAAAACTATACAGCTAATTCCGGGTACCTCACCAACATACCTGCCAAAAATCAAACTAATCGGATCATTTTTGCGGCAGTTATCGCGGAACAGACAGACAGACAGACAGAAACCAAAAACTTTTCGGGTCTCCACAGTAAGCCTCAACTGACGTTTCGGCAAAAAAGTTGAAGTAGAAAAGTCAACGTTTCCCATATCTTGTTATAGTGCCAAAGTTTCACAAAAAACAGTGAAATTTAGAATTGTAACTTGTGGGTATGGTTCATACCCAGAGTCTGATAATAAGAAATTGTTGGGAGTTTTGAGTAGTGTGTTTGATAGATAGTGTTTGATAGATAGTGTTGAGTACGAAGTCCACATTTATTATAATGAACATTACATTTTATTAGATAAATTGAAAAAAACATCAAAACGCAAAGAGTTTGTTTGTATATGATTTTGCAGACCTATACAGTACCATTAACTTACTGGATTTAAAGGACAAGGTTATAGATTTTTATAACAAAAACAGCAATATAGATAGCGGTAAAGATTGGTTTATTAACTTGTTTCAGTTGGTAGTGCAAGAGAATTACTGGTATGAGGGGAGTAGAGTATTTAAAGCGATTCGTTGAATCCCAATGGGGAGGGGGGGGGGAGTTACAGTTCAATTTTAGCTGACATGTACTTACATATATATGAAAATAACAATATTTTAAATAGAGAAATATTGAGTTATAGGTATATTGATGATGTTTTAATAGTTGGATTAAATAAGGAAAAATGTAAACCTAGATTTTAAATATTATCCAAATACTTTAAAACTAGAACTCTCCTCCCAGAATATTAAAAACATCAATTATCTGTATGTGAATTTAGAGTTCGAGAATGACAATTTGATAACAAGGGTTTATGACAAGAGAAATGATTTCGATTTTAAAACTTTAAAGATCTTAAATTTTGAATCGAACGTGCATATTTCAGCATTTAGAAATGTGTTTACTAACGGTTTAGTTCGTATTGAGGAATTATGTCCAAGATTTGGCGATGCAGTTGGCGAATTCATGGAGTGGATTAACATGGCATTGATGCAGGGTTACCCTGTGAACTTTGTACGGAGAAATATGATTAATTTTATAGGTAGAAGTAAATATAGAAGTGAACTGAATTCATTTTTGAATGCTAAGTGTGGTCTAAATCAGTTGTTCGAAGAGTTCAGATAGGGTTATTTACTGCTGTGTGTAGCTTAGTGTTTTGGTTGATAGTTTGAATCAATTTGGTCTCGGCAGGAGAAGGGGGACGTTGCTTGCGTGGAAACCAGTTTTAACCATGCAGTGCATGTCGTTAGCCATGCCCTCCTGCCTTCAGGTTTAATTTTCCTGGTATTGGTTTTTCGTTAGTATTTTGTGTTTGGTTATAATTGTATTATAGTTTTAATTGGTTATATTTTAGTGTTCAGTTGATATAATGTTATTTGTTTTCGGCTATATAGTGTGGTTAGTGTAAATTTATAATTGTATTTTAGTATATATATATATATATATATATATATATATATATATATATATATATATATATATATATATATATATATATATATATATATATATATATATTGCAAGAAGAATGTCCTACAGAATTTTAGAAGTAGGAATCTGGATAAATAAAGATGACGACAAAATCTATTTATGACAAAATAAAACATGATATAAGGAAAGAGCATATCAGTAGTGATATTAGACATAATATTAATTTGAATACTTCGAAAAATCTAAATACTTGTAAATAAATAGAAAAATCAATATTTAATTGTGATGGTAATTGAAGGGGAAATGACATTAAGGGAATTGTATTTAATATAAAAAAGAAATTGATACCGGAGACTTTAACAACTTTACAATCTAGCACAAGAAATGTTAATAACTATTTGGGCTTGGATTTATTGCGGTATAGAATCAAGAAACAGGATGTACAGAAATATTGTAATTTAAAGAACTGTCAGAAAAGTACGGAAGAAAAGATCTATTTTATATTGGATTATGTGGGGAATTGCTATAAAGGAGTTAATTTTGGGTAAATATTTAAACAAGTACAATGATCTACTACCACTGAGTAAAGTAAAAATAGTTAAGCCATTTAAATATGATAAGCCTTTAGTCCGTGTTATGTTTAATTATAATGGATATGCAAAAGACCTAAAGAGGTGTATCCATGAAAGTACATGCAGTTGCAATGATGAAGAATTTATTGAAGTGAAAACTTCTTTAGGCGCGTTGGGCATTTTTTGAGATGGGAAAAAAACCATTGAACTCGCGACACTGTTACTGTAACCGACATTGTTACCGACACCTCTGTACATTTGAAGGAAAATTTCTTTAGGCGCGTTGGACATTTTTTGAGATGGGAAAAAACCATTGAACTCCCGACACTGTTACTGTAACCAACACCTATGTATATAAGTATGTACATGTATTGTGTATAGTTCGGTATGAGGTAGGGTGGGTTTATATATTATATTTAATATATATTTATATATTATTTTTATGTAAATTAAACAGTGGTATTTTATTATATATATATATATATAATATATTGAAATTCATGTTTTCACTTCTGTCGGCACTCCCGGAGTGCTTGTGTTTTTTTTTATTATTAAGTTTTTGAATAATATTGTTGATTATGATGGGTTGAATTTCGGGGAGAGGGATAGGAGGAGTTGAGAGGAAGTCATTAACAGTATCATTGACATTGTTAAAGTGTGCTTGACTTGCGAGGAAGGGATTCGGAGAGAATTTACTTTCATATGAGCTAGCGATGCATTCTGCCTTGTCCTCGTCAGTATACGCAGTTTGATTATTGGCAGTAAGGGGAGGAATAGGGGTGTAATTATTATTGAGTTTCTTTTTGATTTGCCAAAGAGAGTTATCCTCGCAGGTAAGACTTTCGAGAAATTTAGACCAGTGTTTTTGCTTATCTTTTTGAATAAGGGTTTTAATTTTATTGTTGAGCCTGTTGACAGCTGTTTTAAGGGTGGGATCTCTGGTATTTTGGTAGAGTCGTCGGAGTGTGTTGCGTTGTTTACAAATATTATGTATGTAAGTGGGTAAGATGTAAGAGTTATTATTTTTGAATTTGGTATAAGTGGCATCTTTTTGAGCTTTGTAAATGATGTTGTTGAGTTTATTAACTGCGTTGTCAATGTCAGTAGTGTTGTTGATTGTGGGGTAGGTAAGGTCAGTGTTGTTGAGGTAATTTTGGAATTTATTCCAATCAATTGCGACTGAAGGAGGAGGAGAGATAGGGTTGATAAGATCAATTTTGAAGAAGACAGGAAGGTGGTCAGAACTTAGGTCATTAATAACAGAAGTGGTTATAGGGAAAGTAAGATTTTTGGTGATGACGAAGTCAGTAATAGAAGGGTGCTGGTTGCGAGCAACGGGAATATGTGTGGGTGTAGTAGGTGCGTGGAGACTAAGATTTAGATGGCTAACCAAGTTGTGGAGAGATCTACCTCTGGTAGTGGTGGAATGACAGTTCCACTGCCTGCTATGTGCATTGAAGTCACCAGCGATAAATGCGTGTTGGTGTTGCGTAATGATATGTGTCAGGTCGTTTATGGGGTATCGTCGCCCATGGCGTGCGTAGAAGGATGTGAAGTTGATTTTGGCATGCGGCAAGTTGACGACAATACCGGTGTAGTCAATGCCAGGGAGTGGAATATTTTGAGTTGTGTGATGTGTGATGTAATTTTTGATGTAGATGGCTGTGCCGCCCCAATGAGAGTTGGCACGTGGTGTATGATAGAGTTTGTAACCTGGGATGGTGATACTGCAGGAAGGGTTAAGTGTTTCTTGGATTAAGAGTATATCGATTTGTGGATTAATGGAAATAAAGGAGCGGAGTTCATTAATCCTGGGTTGCAATGATTGGCAATTTCAGGAGAAAATAAGAAGAGAAGAGAAATTTTTGTTATTGTAATTATTCATAATTAGGAATATTGAGCTCCGTAGAAAAGGCGTGTAATTCTTCTATTATGATATACATTTTGTCGAATGGGTTGTTGCAATTATTTGATTAAATGGCGATGTTTTTTAAATGTTTCAAGAGTTTGGTAATTTGGAGAAGTTCTTTCATGTCTTTGAATGTGTCGAACATATATTTAAAGATATTTGTGTAATTATTTTGTATAACAGGTGGTGTTTTATTGTTCTTGGTATAACTGGAAGAGTCCTCAACTGGGGCTTCCTGGATATGACAGATGTTAAAATTTAAGTGAATTTATAAAAATATTTAACCCCTTTGAGGGAAGTCCTAGTTAAAATTTACTAGTTAAAGTATAAAACTAAAAATAGTTCATAGTTCAAAAAAACAAAAATAATGCCAGACGAGGTAAAGTAAAGATGTTAGGAGAAGTTTAGGAGAAAAGTCAATATAAAATTATTAATAAAAAATTATATAATAATATATTTTTTTTAAATTAAAGAGAAAAATTTTGATGTAAGAATTATAGCTCGGAAGGACTATTCATCAAGAATAGTGGAGTACCTTGGTTTTTTCCGGTTGGATGGACTGTAAGCGTCGTAATCAGGTAGCTCATAGATGAGTTCATTTGGAATGTGATTAATGTCATTGTAGAATTTTTTCACAAGGTGTTTAATGCGATGATTGAGTGAAGTCGTTTTCAGATCCTTGAGGATTGTGGAGTTTTTGAGGTATCTAGACCCGTTCCTGATGTAACGGAGCTGTTTGTAATGGGTACTAGAGAGGCTGTTCATACTGGTTTTGCAAGTGAAGCCCCAGACTGGACATGCATATGTGATAACAGAGAGAATGTAAGCATTATATATTAAGAGTTTGTTGTGTATGGAGAGTGAGTGACTGCGAAGAAGGGGGGGGGGTGCGAGGGTTTTGGAAATTCCGGCGACTTTACCGCGGATATTAAGAATATGCTTTTTAAAGGTAATGCGTTTGTCAGTGGTAACCCCCAGGTACTTGGCATCGTCAGACCAGGGAATGGTAGTGTTATTGATGGTTAATCTATTAGGAGTGGGAAGGGTCTAGAGAAGTAACAGCAGTAGTTTTAGATTCGTTTATCTTAATGCGCCATTGATCACACCATTCCATGAAGATGTTGAGGTGGTGTTGTAGATTTTTGTAAAGATTGTATGGGTGATGTGCAGTGCCATAGAGAACAATGTCGTCTGCATAGAGTGCGAGTAATGTGAAGAGTGTGCGTGGAATGTCATTAAAGTATATTATGAATAAAATAGGGCCAATGACTGAACCCTGAATAATACCACAGAGTATTATGTGTAGTAGAGAAAGTGAATTGTTTACACGGACATAGAAGTCACGATCACCAAGGTAAGAGTGTATTAAATGGATAAGTATAGACGGGAACTGAAGCCAAATTAATTTGTAAAGGAGGCCCGCGTGCCAGACTTTGTCAAAGGCCTTGGCGACATCAAGAAATATGGCAGGAGTAGGCTTCTTCTCGTTGAAGTTTTCAGTTAAGAATTCCACAAATCGAAGAAGTTGGTGTTGGGTGGAGTGCTTGGCTATGAAGCCGAACTGTTCAGGCATAAGAATGTTGTTGTTGTGAAGGAAGTCATTGAGCTGTGATCTAATGACGCGTTCGATGACTTTACTTAGAGAGGAGAGAAGACTGATGGGACGGAAATTAGTTGGGTCATTAAGATTGCAGGATGGTTTAGGAATAGGAGAAATGATAGATGTTTTCCAGGGTTTAGGAAAATAACAGTGTTTGAGGATAGAATTAGTGAGTTTCGTAATGTAGAGAATACAGTTGATAGGAAGTTGTTTAAGAGTATAGTTGGAAATTTTATCGTACCCAGGAGATTTTTTAAGTGAAAACTTCTTTAGGCGCGTTGGGCATTTTTTGAGATGGGGAAAAATCATTGAACTCGCGACACTGTTACTGTAACCGACCTGTGACCGACACCTCTGTATATTTGAAGTGAAAACTTCTTTAGGAGCGTTGGGCATTTTTTGAGATGGGAAAGAACATTGAACTCGCGACACTGTTACTGTAACCGACCTGTTACCGACACCTCCGTATATTTGAAGTGAAAACTTCTTTAGGAGCGTTTGGCATTTTTTGAGATGGGAAAGAACCATTGAACTCGCGACACTGTTACTGTAACCGACCTGTTTCCGACACCTCTGTATGAAGTGAAAACTTCTTTAGGAGCGTTGGGCATTTTTTGAGATGGGAAAGAACCATTGAACTCGCGACACTGTTACTGTAACCGACCTGTTACCGACACCTCTGTATATTTGAAGTGAAAACTTCTTTAGGAGCGTTGGGCATTTTTTGAGATGGGAAAAAACCATTGAACTCGCGACACTGTTACTGCAACCGACACCTCTGTATATAAGTATGTACATGTATTGTGTATATTTCGGTATTAGGTAGGACGGGGCGGGCGCGTCGCGCGCCCCATGCTTGCCTGTGCGCTATTCTTTTTTATGAAAATTATTTATATATTATATTTAATATATATTTATATATTATTTTTATGTAAATTAAACAGTAGTATTATATTATATTACGAGGGGTGATCCAAAAAAAAGTTTACAAGGCAAAGGAAAAAGTATTTATTAACAATACAGACAAGATACAAATGGCAATCAAGAGACACATCTGGCCTTTTCTTTTCCACATACTCGCCAAACCTGTTTAGGCATTTGTCAGAACGTTCGACCAACCTATTTATCTCGTCTTGGTAGTAATCAGGGCACTGCTCATTGAGCCATTTCTCGGCAGCTGTTTTCACTGCATCGTCTGAGGTGAACCGTGTTTCGGATAAGTTTCGCTTCAACGCCGGAAAAAGGAAATAGTCACTTGGAGCCAAATCGGTGCTGTATGGGGGGTGATTCCAGACCTCCCACTTGAACCTTTGCAGCAATTCCTGAGTCTGGCGAGCTGTATGGGGCCTGGCATTGTCATGCAGAAGAATGACGATTTTGAATTTCGGATGCGAAGAAGATCGGATGCATAAGAATCGAATTACGGCTCGCACCTCTATGCGAGACCACTTTTCTAGACGTCGTGCCATTACTGTCGCTCTTAAGTGTCTGCGTACTGACGTTACTTACTCGTAGAACCGCTGTAAGACAACTAGCGCCATCTGTCAACCACCCTGGGTGGAAATATTCGCTCCACAATTATTACGTTTCAAATGCTTCTGCTTGTAAACTTTTTTTTGGATCAACCTACGTATATTATATTGTATTATATTATATAATTAAATATATAATATATATAATATTTATATAATTAAATATATAATATATGAAATATTTATGCAATTATATCTACCCTATATATATAAAATCCTAATGAAACGATTTTGTGAAACGATTTTATGAAACGAATTTATGAAACGATTTTATGAAACGACTGATTAAACGACTGATTATGTTTCAGGGATATTTTTAATAAAATATTAAACGCTTGATGGTGAAATTAAGACCAACTGTCCATAAAAATCCGCGGATGTCAAAACTGGTAATAGAATTTTGAAATTGGAATTAGTTTTCGAGATATTAATTTTTTTCTAATTTTAATGACATTTCTGTAATGATGGCAACTAATTACTCAGTTTTTTTGTGACAAAAAAGGGGAAAAAATTGAAAAGGATCCCGATAGGGATTATTGATTTCTTTTTATTCGTCATTTTCAAATTGAAATTGAATTTATCTTTTATTTCAATCGATAACGAAGACAAGATTGTGATTAAATTATGTTTTTCAGGAAAATTTGAAAAAAAAAATCACATTTCTATCGTCAGGATTCAATCGTATGTCAGCATTTAATTTAATTTATAAACTGAAAATATTTTGAATAAATTCGTCCAAATGACGTCATTTATGTAAACGCAAAAGAAAGGAGCAAAAAAATATTTATACAATTTGTTTAGCGTAAAATGTCATTTATCCTATTTTATATATAATCAGAAGCAATTTGTATAGAAAAAACAATAATAATATACGTATAATTAAAATACGCATATAAACAAAAAAATCGTCGAATTTGTTTCCATGGCTGTTTATGTCATTTGGAACAAATCTCACTTTGTGATGCCCGAATTGCGCCAAGCTTTTTAAAAAAGCGTCAAGACCCCTATAATAGAAAAGCACCAAAAGTTCATTGGGTTTAACAATATAATAAAATATAATACCTTGTAATAGTATATTACTTTTAAATGCTAAAGGTGTAAAATTAACAACTATAATATAAATTAAAATAACTTTTAAGAGTCGAAACATGTAAAACAACTAATAAAAGTTATTTTAATTTATATTATAGTTGTTAATTTTACACCTGTAGCATTTAAAAGTAATATGCTCATTGGGTTTCTTTTCATAACATTTGGCAACAAATCTATGTATATTAACGAATCTATCCCTTTTCGAAGCTCGAATTACGCCAAACCTAAAAGCAAAGGATCCTATACTGGAAAAGTACCCGATTTTCTTATGGACAATATTCAAGTGACATAACAAGGTGTAAAATTATCGCGGATAGCAAATTTGTTTAAATATGTCATCAATTAATGCCGAATAAATGCAGGCATGCATGCACAAAATATTTAATTAATTTTGTATGATAAATAATTATTAGAAAATTCGTATATACATATTCATTAAAATAAATAATTTACATATTTAAAATAACATGAAAATATGCATGATGGTGCACTAAAATAGAGAGAAAATTAAAACCTGTTACTGAAAATGTCTATAACAGTACTTTTCAATACCGTGGTTCTTAATGTTATTCACAAGCAGATGGAATTTTTCTCATCCTTAAACGCAAAGGAAGAATAGAATACAGATCGTTGATATAAAAGTCCGAGAGGTAGCCACAATTTAAACCTAACCATTTTATACAAGCTGGTTTTCAAGTTGCAATTGATTTTACTTATTAATCCCGAAAACAGTCGTCAGTTGTCGCAACAGCTGTGTATGAGGCCATGGTAATCAAAAAATGCCCCATTAAAACGTTAAAAGCATGGCAACCCAATTACAGATTTACCAATATTTTTAAAACAAAGCACGCTGTCATGTTTTTAGAAGCTTCGAAGTCTGAGCGGGGGTTGGCGAGCGTAGCTCGCAGGGGGTAGGCCCCCTAGTATTAATTTATAATTTAATATATATATAATATATTTCATTGCATATGGTCAGTTGCTACTGTTTCAATGGTTATTTTTTGCAATAGGTTTTTATATAATATATATATATATATATGTATGTATGTGTGTGTGTTAGAGATTGTGACGGTGTCTCAAGAGGATTATACTAGGTTAACGAAATATCTATTAAAGAGTTTTAGAGTAAATTTATAATTACATATGTCGATAAAGCTAACACAAGTTATGCATTAATCTGTAAAAAAATTTATAGTGAAATATTAAATGAAAGTTATAATAACAGCGATAACTATGAGCTATTGAAATTGAAAGTTTCAGTGATGGAAAACAGGGTTAAAGCACTATATAACTAGTAAATCTACAGATCAGGAGCCTCAACGTCAGCTCTGAAAGTCAATGTTTTTTTTATCTCACTTTTCATAATATTTAACATCTTACAATCCGCAAATTAAATTTATTAAATTACTACATACATATTTATAAGCTTTTAAAATAATTTGAAGGTTTCAGAAATTAGAAACGTTTAATTAAACACGGTTTATGCAATAATATTCTGACATTCGTATGAACTTCTTATTCTATGTTTTAGATTTAAAAAATACATTTCTTCGGGTGGGGGGCAGATCCCCCTTGAACCCCCCCCCCCTAATCTTAACAAATTTATATTCGTGATTTACTATTGATTGTGTGAATGATTCTAGTATATCTTGGATTTCGTTCTACACAGTGGTTTTATTAGAATAAGCAAAAATTTCGAAAATAATTTCATATTATCCTAATCCCTAAATAGCAATATTTACTTACCTGCCAACCACGAAACACTCGCATCTGATAAATAGGTTGAATAATATCTCGTGTACAAAAGCAACTTATGGAAATGTAAACTGAATCTTTTCACTTATATCTATTTCAGAAATCTAGTGCTATTGCAACTTTTGTTTCGGAAAACAGTTTTGATGGTCATTCTATAATATTTCTTTTACCTAAGTACATCCTGATCTAACTCGATGGCAATAGCATACTAAAATCTCCCCAAAATAGGCTTATTTAGAAACTTTTAAACTTATTGGGTAATCATTCATAATCGTGCCCACTGCCAATTCACTAAATAGCAACCGTGGTTTGGCGCTATAGAGTATTTTTTGTGATAACTTTGTATGATCTCAGTTTCCAGTAATAGTGCTATTTCAGGCTGTATGGATGCGTTTTACTAAGCTAATTTCTTTAGATTAACCATCTCGTTGTTCGAGATATTACATCCTATTTTAAAAGTAATACGAATTTTGAACCACGAAAAATCCATATCTCTTCCAGAAAATGAATATCTCATGTAAAAATTTTCGGTTATCATTCTATAGTAGTTAAAAGGTAACTTGTTTCAAAATAAATTCTCACTTATTTCAATAAAATATTAAAATCACTCAAAACTATTTTATTTTGCGAATAAAATATTGTAGCAAAATACTTTGAGTTATTTGAATTTTATTATTTTGATATTCTTTAATATGTAGTTGCTAGGTTACGATTAAATTAAAGAGGAAAATAAAAATAAAAACATTTTAAAATTTGCAAAAAATGATAGAATAAAATGTATTATATTATTAGAACAGATGTATAAAATTGCACCAAACATTGTACACCTAATTTAAAAAATCTGACGAATGTATTAACAAAATTTCAAATTAATTTGAATAATTTAAGACCTGACTTGATAAATTTTAGCCTTTATAACTTACACATTAAATACATTAATCAAATGCGCCATTTTATTTCAATGGATGAAAATTTTCAAAATCGTCTGAATTCCCATAGGAAAGCATTATGACCTAAAAAGAAATGTTTTATATTTTTCGAACGAATGAACCAAATGTAACTAAAAACTATACAGCTAATTCCGGGTACCTCACCAACATACCTGCCGAAAATCAAACTAATCGGATCATTTTTGCGGCAGTTATCGCGGAACAGACAGACAGACAGACAGACAGACAGACAGAAACCAAAAACTTTTCGGGTCTCCACAGTAAGCCTCAACTGACGTTTCGGCAAAAAAGTTGAAGTAGAAAAGTCAACGTTTCCCATATCTTGTTATAGTGCCAAAGTTTCACAAAAAACAGTGAAATTTAGAATTGTAACTTGTGGGTATGGTTCATACTCAGAGTCTGATAATAAGAAATTGTTGGGAGTTTTGAGTAGTGTGTTTGATAGATAGTGTTTGATAGATAGTGTTGAGTACGAAGTCCACATTTATTATAATGAACATTACATTTTATTAGATAAATTGAAAAAAACATCAAAACGCAAAGAGTTTGTTTGTATATGATTTGGCGATGCAGTTGGCGAATTCATGGAGTGGATTAACATGGCATTGATGCAGGGTTACCCTGTGAACTTTGTACGGAGAAATATGATTAATTTTATAGGTAGAAGTAAATATAGAAGTGAACTGAATTCATTTTTGAATGCTAAGTGTGGTCTAAATCAGTTGTTCGAAGAGTTCAGATAGGGTTATTTACTGCTGTGTGTAGCTTAGTGTTTTGGTTGATAGTTTGAATCAATTTGGTCTCGGCAGGAGAAGGGGGACGTTGCTTGCGTGGAAACCAGTTTTAACCATGCAGTGCATGTCGTTAGCCATGCCCTCCTGCCTTCAGGTTTAATTTTCCTGGTATTGGTTTTTCGTTAGTATTTTGTGTTTGGTTATAATTGTATTATAGTTTTAATTGGTTATATTTTAGTGTTCAGTTGATATAATGTTATTTGTTTTCGGCTATATAGTGTGGTTAGTGTAAATTTATAATTGTATTTTAGTATATATATATATATATATATATATATATATATATATTGCAAGAAGAATGTCCTACAGAATTTTAGAAGTAGGAATCTGGATAAATAAAGATGACGACAAAATCTATTTATGACAAAATAAAACATGATATAAGGAAAGAGCATATCAGTAGTGATATTAGACATAATATTAATTTGAATACTTCGAAAAATCTAAATACTTGTAAATAAATAGAAAAATCAATATTTAATTGTGATGGTAATCGAAGGGGAAATGACATTAAGGGAATTGTATTTAATATAAAAAAGAAATTGATACCGGAGACTTTAACAACTTTACAATCTAGCACAAGAAATGTTAATAACTATTTGGGCTTGGATTTATTGCGGTATAGAATCAAGAAACAGGATGTACAGAAATATTGTAATTTAAAGAACTGTCAGAAAAGTACGGAAGAAAAGATCTATTTTATATTGGATTATGTGGGGAATTGCTATAAAGGAGTTAATTTTGGGTAAATATTTAAACAAGTACAATGATCTACTACCACTGAGTAAAGTAAAAATAGTTAAGCCATTTAAATATGATAAGCCTTTAGTCCGTGTTATGTTTAATTATAATGGATATGCAAAAGACCTAAAGAGGTGTATCCATGAAAGTACATGCAGTTGCAATGATGAAGAATTTATTGAAGTGAAAACTTCTTTAGGCGCGTTGGACATTTTTTGAGATGGGAAAAAACCATTGAACTCCCGACACTGTTACTGTAACCAACACCTATGTATATAAGTATGTACATGTATTGTGTATAGTTCGGTATGAGGTAGGGTGGGTTTATATATTATATTTAATATATATTTATATATTATTTTTATGTAAATTAAACAGTGGTATTTTATTATATATATATATATATAATATATTGAAATTCATGTTTTCACTTCTGTCGGCACTCCCGGAGTGCTTGTGTTTTTTTTTATTATTAAGTTTTTGAATAATATTGTTGATTATGATGGGTTGAATTTCGGGGAGAGGGATAGGAGGAGTTGAGAGGAAGTCATTAACAGTATCATTGACATTGTTAAAGTGTGCTTGACTTGCGAGGAAGGGATTCGGAGAGAATTTACTTTCATATGAGCTAGCGATGCATTCTGCCTTGTCCTCGTCAGTATACGCAGTTTGATTATTGGCAGTAAGGGGAGGAATAGGGGTGTAATTATTATTGAGTTTCTTTTTGATTTGCCAAAGAGAGTTATCCTCGCAGGTAAGACTTTCGAGAAATTTAGACCAGTGTTTTTGCTTATCTTTTTGAATAAGGGTTTTAATTTTATTGTTGAGCCTGTTGACAGCTGTTTTAAGGGTGGGATCTCTGGTATTTTGGTAGAGTCGTCGGAGTGTGTTGCGTTGTTTACAAATATTATGTATGTAAGTGGGTAAGATGTAAGAGTTATTATTTTTGAATTTGGTATAAGTGGCATCTTTTTGAGCTTTGTAAATGATGTTGTTGAGTTTATTAACTGCGTTGTCAATGTCAGTAGTGTTGTTGATTGTGGGGTAGGTAAGGTCAGTGTTGTTGAGGTAATTTTGGAATTTATTCCAATCAATTGCGACTGAAGGAGGAGGAGAGATAGGGTTGATAAGATCAATTTTGAAGAAGACAGGAAGGTGGTCAGAACTTAGGTCATTAATAACAGAAGTGGTTATAGGGAAAGTAAGATTTTTGGTGATGACGAAGTCAGTAATAGAAGGGTGCTGGTTGCGAGCAACGGGAATATGTGTGGGTGTAGTAGGTGCGTGGAGACTAAGATTTAGATGGCTAACCAAGTTGTGGAGAGATCTACCTCTGGTAGTGGTGGAATGACAGTTCCACTGCCTGCTATGTGCATTGAAGTCACCAGCGATAAATGCGTGTTGGTGTTGCGTAATGATATGTGTCAGGTCGTTTATGGGGTATCGTCGCCCATGGCGTGCGTAGAAGGATGTGAAGTTGATTTTGGCATGCGGCAAGTTGACGACAATACCGGTGTAGTCAATGCCAGGGAGTGGAATATTTTGAGTTGTGTGATGTGTGATGTAATTTTTGATGTAGATGGCTGTGCCGCCCCAATGAGAGTTGGCACGTGGTGTATGATAGAGTTTGTAACCTGGGATGGTGATACTGCAGGAAGGGTTAAGTGTTTCTTGGATTAAGAGTATATCGATTTGTGGATTAATGGAAATAAAGGAGCGGAGTTCATTAATCCTGGGTTGCAATGATTGGCAATTTCAGGAGAAAATAAGAAGAGAAGAGAAATTTTTGTTATTGTAATTATTCATAATTAGGAATATTGAGCTCCGTAGAAAAGGCGTGTAATTCTTCTATTATGATATACATTTTGTCGAATGGGTTGTTGCAATTATTTGATTAAATGGCGATGTTTTTTAAATGTTTTAAGAGTTTGGTAATTTGGAGAAGTTCTTTCATGTCTTTGAATGTGTCGAACATATCTTTAAAGATATTTGTGTAATTATTTTGTATAACAGGTGGTGTTTTATTGTTCTTGGTATAACTGGAAGAGTCCTTAACTGGGGCTTCCTGGATATGACAGATGTTAAAATTTAAGTGAATTTATAAAAATATTTAACTGTTAGAAAAATGTGATGTGAATTGAATAAAAATACATTTAATTTTTTTCTCATGATAATAATTTGTTGACGGTAATAAATTTCTTTTAGCATATTCTGACATACCTATCTTAAAATACAAATAAATTGCATCAACACTGCCATGTTAGTTTTAATTTTCTTTTGAATTTTTTTAATTTTGAAGGAAAAATTTATATATTCCGGTCTATTAATCAAATAATTTCTAGTGGTGTAGTAGTAAAAAAAATTAAGAAAATAAAAAGAACATGTACGCTTTTGGCAAGGGGGTATACCAGACAGTATATGCTCTAGCTATGGAGGGTATACGGAGTTATTCAGAAGATATATGGCCTGTACCGCCGTATTCCCTTCACTACATCATTCCTGACAATGTAAATGTTTAATAGATAATATACTTCTTCAAATATCACCGATTATTATACGATGTATAATAAGTACATTAAAGGTAAATTATTTAGCAATATTACCATACATGATCTAATCTACCCTATATATATAAAATCCTAATGAAACGAATTTGTGAAACGATTTTATGAAACGAATTTATGAAACGATTTTATGAAACGACTGATTAAACGACTGATTATGTTTCAGGGCTATTTTTAATAAAATATTAAACGCTTGATGGTGAAATTAATACCAATTGTTCATAAAAATCCGCGGAAGTCAAACCTGGTAATAGAATTTTGAAATGGGAATTAGTTTTCGAGATATTAATTTTTTTCTAATTTTAATGACATTTCTGTAATGATGGCAACTAATTATTCAGTTTTTTTTTTGCGACAAAAAAGGGAAAAAAAATTGAAAAGGATCCCGATAGGGATTATTGATTTCTTTTTATTCGTCATTTTCAAATTGAAATTGAATTTATCTTTTATTTCAATCAATAATAAACACAAGATTGTGATTAAATTATGTTTTTCAGGAAAATGTGAAAAAAAATCACATTTCTATCGTCAAGATTCAATCGTCTGTCAGCATTTAATTTAATTTATAAACTGAAAATATTTTGAATAAATTCATCCAAATGACGTCATTTATGTAAACGCAAAAGAAAGGGGGGGGGATTAATAGTAATTATTATTTATTGCTATCATTTTGTTATTTTTTTTAAAATTTAATTAAACGAATTTATAAAATCACTAATTCGGATATTTGAAACGAATATATAAAATAATAATTGCACAACTGAACGGAAGGAGAATAAAATATCCTGCTTGGTTTTCTTTCCAATTTTAATGAGAATATGACATCAATTACGGTAAAATGGCATTTACTCATTTATCTCTTTTATTGGCAGCAAGGAAAAAAATGCTCCCTATATACTAAAGAAATGCTATTAAAGTTTAAACAAATTAATATTTCAGTAGCATTACTTTTTTAATAATGAATTATATGTTTACACATAAATAACAAAGAGAAGAAAAAACTACAAATAATTAATTAAATTACCATATATACTCGAAACACACTTAAGGTGTAAATTCCGTTATATATTAAAATTATTTTCGTTTCTTTTCCAATTTAGGGGCCTTCGCGAAATACAGTAAGTGACCTTGGCGATGAATTGAAATCCGGCAACATGTTTTCTAACAAACTATTCGCTTTTTGATATACACAAGCAATTATTTCGATATTTATACAATTTATTTAATATAAAGAAGTCATTTATCTATTTTTATGTACAAAAAGAGGTAAATTGAAAGACAATTATAAATAAATTGTATATATACATATAAATACATGTATAAACAAGCATAAAAGTTCGGCGCTTTTCCAGTATATGGGACCTTGACGAAACAGAAAATAGCCTTGGCGGAAAAGGAAATTTGGCAACATACTTTCTGTCAACCTATTCACTTTGTCATTTCGTATACAGAAGCATTTTTTCAATATTTATACAATTTGTTTAGCGTCAAAATGTCATTTATCCTATTTTATATATAATCAAAAGTAATTTGTATAGAAAAAACAATAATAATATACGTATAATTAAAATACGCATATAAACAAAAAAATCGTCGAATTTATTTCCATGGCTGTTTATGTCATTTGGCACCAAATCTCACTTTCTGATGCCCGAATTGCGCCAAGCTTCTTAAAAAAGCGTCAAGACCCCTATAATAGAAAAGCACCAAAAGTTCACTGGGTTTGTTTTCATAACTTTTGGCAACAAATCTATGTATATTAACGAATCTATCCCTTTTTGAAGCTCGAATTACGCCAAAGCTAAAAGCAAAGGATCCTATACTGGAAAAATACCCTATTTTCTTATGGACAGTATTTAAGTGACATAACATGGTAAAAAATTATCGCGGATAGCAAATTTGTTTAAATATCCCATCAATTGATGCCGAATAAATGCAGGCAGGCATGCACAAAATATTTAATTAATTTTGTATGATAAATAATTATTAGAAAATTCGTATATACATATTAATTAAAATAAATAATTTACATATTTAAAATAACATGAAAATATGCATGATGATGCACTAAAATAGAGAGAAAATTAAAACCTATTATTGAAAATGTCTATAACATAGTACTTTTCAATACCGTGGTTCTTAATGTTACTCACAAGAAGATGGAATTTTTCTTTTCTCATCCTTAAACGCAAAGGTAGAATAGAATACCGATCGTTGTTATAAAAGTCCGAGAGGTAGCCACAATTTAAACCTAACCATTTTATACAAGCTGGTTTTCAAGTTGTAATTGATTTTACTTATCAATCCCGAAAACAGTCGTCAGTTGTCACAACAGCTGTGTATGAGGCCATGGTAATCCAAAAATGCCCCATTAAAACGTTAAAAGCATGGCAACACAATTACAGATTTACCAATATTTTTAAAACAAAGCACGCTGTCATGTTTTTAGAGGCCTCGAAGTCTGAGCGGGGGTTGGCGAGCGTAGCTCGCAGGGGGTAGGCCCCCTAGTATTTTGATAAAAATATATTATAAACAATTTCTCATGCTTATACAAATTATATTACATTAAACATGTAATGTTGAGCAACTGATAGTTTTCAGGAAATCTATTCTTATTGTATTTCAAAATAAAATTATTTATGATTTCACATATGGTTCAGTAGTTTCATAAAAATAAATACATTTTGGACAATTCCTGATTTTTTTTTTTTTTTTTTTTTTTGAAAAAAGCATAATATTATAGTCATTTAATGTTGATTTTTTCCGTGAAAATTATGTCATTTCAAAATAATTTTGTGAACTTTTTTTTCCTTCTCATACAGTGAAACCAGACTATCTAGAATATCTTTTGAACAAGAAAGTTTTGAAATACACAGGTTTCAAGTCATATTGCTCTTTTTTATTTTTTTAACACGCATCAGGATTTTTTTCATCTTTATTTAGATCAAAACAAAAGCGTCTAGATTCACAAAAAATATTGCTATTTTTATCCTTACATAAAATAATCGGTACCAGTTTTACCAGTTTTGTAGTGCCTAATAATCTATCATACGTTTAAAAAAATTAAGAATGTTCTGTCATTGTCATACTACATGTGCACAGTTGTTATGGAATAAGTGTGTGACATACTTAGTACCAAATATGAAATGCATCTATCAAAACGGATACAACATTGCTAAATAAAATTCGACTAGTGTAGATTATGAAAGAAATTAATTAAAATAATGCGATATAAACTTAGAAAAATACCTTAGATTTTACGTAAATGTGGAACAATTTCGAGATAGACAGGTTTGTCAGTATATTCTATTCGTGAGTTTCTTAGAATGAAATAAATACGTGTGTTACAATTTCCCATTCTGTTTATACAGCACTATTTAAATTTATGAGCAGAGACAATTTAGAAGTCACAGAACACTAGGTAAGACTTTGTTCAACATCTCTGCCAATCACATTTATGATATATTTAATATTTTAACGCAATAAATGCTATAATTACAAAAAACTGTAGCCATAGCTCCGCCCACTATCTTTGGTAAAGGAGGTGAGTAGATAATGGTCAAATTTGTCTTTCTGACTAGTATTTTTTGTAAGGTAATATGACTGAATATAATGTAATATCTGACTTACTGATTAAATTTTGTTTGATGATTGTTTAAATGTGTAAAAATTACAAGAGGTTAGAAAAATAGAATTATTTAGCATATTTTAAAGGACTTCAATTATTTCTATCTTTTGTTTTACTTTTGATATACATATTACTAATTTAAAAGAAGTACAGTAATGTTTTTAGCGCTTCAAATCGAAAACAAATCAAACTGATATCATTCAAACATATTCATTTGTTAAAAAAGCTAGCTTTTTAATTTTACATAACACATTTAAGAGTGTTAAAACAAAAATCAATCAAATAGGCAGTAAATAGTAAATACAGATCCTAATTTATATTAAAACACTGAAAACATCGTAGATATAGAAAAAATTGCTGACCCAGTCAGGGGATCAACAATAAGAACATTTTACTGTTTATGTAGTAAATAAATATATATATATATTTATTATAGGTATATTGTTTAAATTTTGAAGTTTAAATGGATAGAAAGGAAGTGTTTTTATTCCATAGGGTAACATTAAATAACTCAGTTTTACTCATCCAAGAGATAAGTTGTAACTTTAAGGTGCTCTTCAGCTGACAATTCCTTTGTACTAGTCTGTGCTTCTCAATTTTCATAATTTACCCGAACAAACTAACTATTCAGGGAAATAGCAAAATTTAAGTGAATTTATAAAAATATTTAACCGTTAGAAAAATGTGAGTAAACTTGAGTACATCTATGTACATTAATTAATAACTAAATTCTAAATTTTAGGTGAATTTATAAAAATCTTTAATAGTTAGAAAAAAGTGGTGTCGTAGAATAAAAATACATTGAATTCTTTTCTCATTATAATAATTTGTAGACGGTAATAAATTTCTTTTAGCATATTCTGACACACCTATCTTAAAATACAAATAAATTGCATCAACACTGCCATGTTAGTTTTGATTTTCTTTTGAATTTTTGCAATTTTGAAGGAAAATTTTATTTATTCCGTTTTTTTAATCAAATAATTTCCAGCGGTGTAATCGTAAAAAAAATAAATAAATAAATAAAAAATAACATGTACGCTTTTGCTGGGGGTATACCAGGCAGTATATGCTCTAGCTATGGAGGGTATACGGAGTTATTCAGAAGATATATGGCGTATACCGCTGTATCCCCTTCACAACATCATTCCTGACAATGTGAAAGTTTAATAGATAATACTTCTTCAAATTTCACCGATTATTATAGGATGTATAATAACTACATTAAAGGGTAATTATTTAGCAATATTACTATACATGATCTAACATTTTGATAAAAATATATTATAAACAATTCCTCATGCTTATACAAATGATATTACCTTAATCATGTAATGTTGAACAACTCATAGTTTTCAGGAAATTTTTTCTGATCGTATTTCAACATAATATTATTTATGATTTCACATATGATTCAGTAGTTTCATTAGAATAAATACATTTTGGACAATTTCAGAATTATTATTATTATTATTTTTTTTTTTTTGAAAAAAGCATATATTATCATAGTCATTTAATGGTGATTGTTCCCGTGAAAATTATTTCATTTCAAAATAATTTTATGAACTTATTTTTTTTTTTCCTTCTCATACAGTGAAAACAGACTATCTAGAATTTCTTGGGTACAAGAAAGTTTTGAAATACACAGCAGTGTTGCCAGTAGGCTACTTTTTTAAAATTCAGAATGCTTGATTTGCACCACTTTTTATGAAATTGTATAATTCGTTTTGTTTAATCTGACATTAAATAAGGCAAATTTTACTGTTTCATAAAACTGGCGACAAACAAGAAAATTGAATTTAAAAAAGGTAGCCCACTGGCGACACTGATACACGGGTTTCAATTCATATAGTTCTTTTTTATTTTTTTTAACACGTATCAGGTTTGTTTTTTCTTGTTCTAAATAATAAAGATCAAAACAAAAGCGTCTAGATTCACACAAAATATGGCTATTTTTATCCTTACATAAAATAATCCGTACCAGTTTTGTAGTGCCGAATAATCTGTCATACGTTTAGAAAAACTAAGAATGTTCTGTCATTGTCATATTACATGAGTACAATTGCTAAGGAATAAGTGTGTATCAAGTATGAAATGCATCTATCAGAACGGAAACAACATTGATAAACAAAATTCGACTAGTGTAGATTATGAAAGAAATTAATTAAAATAATCCGATATAAACTTAGAAAATACATTAGATTTTACATAAATGTGGAAGAATTTCGAGATAGACAGGTTCGACAGTATATTCTATTCGTTAGTTTCTTAGAATGAAATAAATACGTGTGTTACAATTTCTCATTCTGTTTATACAGCACTATTTAAATTTATGAGCAGAGTTAATTTAGAAGTCACAGAGCACTAGATAAGACTTTGTTCAACATCTCTGCCAATTACATTTAAGATATATTTAATATTTTAACGCATTTTACGTGCCTATTACAAAAAACTGTATTTTTTGGTAATCACTATTTTTTGGTAAGGGAGGTGGGCAGATAATGGCCATATTTGTCTTTCTCACTGGTCTTTTTTGTAAGGTAATATGACTGAATATAATTTAATATCTGACTTACTGATTAAATTTTGTTTGATGATTGTTTAAATGTGTAAAAATTACAAGAGGTTAGAAAAATAGAATTATTTAGCATATTTTAAAGGACTTCAATTATTTCTATTTCTTGTTTTACTTTTGATACACATATTACAAATTTAAAAGAAGTACAGTAATGTTTTTAGCGCTTCAAATCGAAAACAAACCAAACTGATATAATTCAAAAATATTAATTTGTTAAAAAAGTTAACTTTTTAGTTTTACATAACACATTTAAACAGTCTTGAAACAAAAATCAATCAAATAGGCAGTAAATAGTAAATACAGATCCTAAGTTATTTTAAAACAGTGAAAACATAGTAAATAAAGTAAAAATTGCTGACCCTGTCGTGGGATCAACAATAAGCCTTATCTACCCATCAGTTTTTTTCTGCATCGATGTTATGAGCGGAAGACATAATTGTCTGAGTGCAACGAAGACTCATACACAGCGCAGTATTACATTGCCCCATATATAGCTACGGTGGATATTAAAACCTTTCGTCAAGCATAACTCAAAAAATATTTAACAGATTTCGTTCAAATTTTTACAGCAGGTACCTATAAAGGTGACAACAACGTCTATTTATTACCAAGAATAAATGTCAAACCGTTTGGAAATTATATTTAAAAAATAGATAAAAAAGCACAATTAAAGTACATACGTCACGAAAATTTTGTGCGTACGTCATTTTCACTGGCGGGAGATTTTCGTAGACAATCGGAATTGAAAAATTCATGGAGTACATGGAGCAAAAAAATATGCACGCACTAATATTCAGCACAGTAAAATATATTTCAATTTAGTAGAAATCGAAAATTAATCTGAATTTTTTTCTGTTTGAAAGAAAAAACCCGCAATAACTTGGTAGACTTGGTATTAGAGATTTGGCAAAATTCTCAGCAATAGCAGCTTTTTTTATTTCGCGCGTGTAAAAAAAAAAAAAAAAAAAAAAAATCTTTGGTGTTTAAATGAAAGGTTTCGATTTATGGCATTATTTCTTTTTTTTCTCTCTCTCTCTTTTTAGCATTTTAAATGGGATTAATGAAGTGCATGTGTTTTAAATTAAATGAGTGAAAGGTTTTTATTTAAATGAAATGAATTCAATATGAAAATGTTATAGGAACAATATTTGGCGATTTACCAACTGCGACAGGATAACATAAAAGTACCAATATATCAAACGGTATGTAGTATTTGAAATGAAACAATTATATTATAATCACCCATCGTACAAGAAAAAAAACTAATATTCTGCATTCAGCGGGAAAGTCCATCTCCTGTGCCGTAAGATTTGGCGAGTTCTTTTAGGTAGCTTTCAATACAAAAAAGTATATAGCTACCTATTGCAGCCGTTCGGAGGAAAGCAGTTTCGGAAAATTTCGATATATTTTCACCGATCATGACCCCCAGACCCCAAAACCACCCTCCGTTCAAATGTTGATTTATATATATATATATATATATACAGGGTGTAACTGAAATGCTTCAACAAACTTTGAGGGATGATAGTACTCATGAAGATGAACAAAAAATGCAATAGAACACGGGGTCGCAAATGACATTTAACCCTTTCAGGGACAGTGGTACGTCTAAAAAACCACTTAATTTTAATTCCAAAACGCCACAATGGCACCAGAATTTTGCTAAAATCTTTTCCATTTAATATTTATGTGAAATATAGCCTTTTTCTTATTTACAAACAATTTTTTTTTTGTAAATTCCGGTGCCAGTCCATTTTCAGACGCATTTTCTCTATTTTTATCCTTTAAGCCTTTTAGGGGCAAACTACTTTTAGTACTAAAATGTTGAAATAAATGACTGGCACCGGAATTTATAAAAAAATTTGTCTGTAAATAACAAAAAGGCTATATTTCACATACGTATTAAATGGAAAAGATTTTAGCAAAATTCTGATGCCATTATGGCGTTTTGGAATTAAAATTAAGCACTTTCATAAACATACCACTGCCCCTGAAGGTGTTAAACGTCATTTGCGACCCCATGTTCCATTGCATTTTTTGTTCGTCTTCATGAGTACTATCATCCCTCAAAGTTTGTTGAAGCATTTCAGTTACACCCTGTATATATATATATATATATATTGCAAAATTTAATTTTTTTCCTCAATTATTCTATAAAATTTTTCCATTCAATAATATTCCGTATATAACCCAGCTTATTAAAATAATTCTTATTCTTAAAATAGCCTTTTACTATCCATATGTAAAGCCATTTATCCTAATCCACTTAATAATATTTATTCGAAAGTAGTTAGTCTAAAAATGGCGATAGCTTTTTTAATTTATTCTTTAAATAGAACATCTTTATTTTAATCCATTATCAAAATTCATTAGTATTATTCCCGTGTAGTCAAATTGCTATAACTTCTGTACTTAAATGCTAAAATATCGCATCTCTTAAATTATTCCGCTCAGAAAACCTTATTTCCGTAAAGTTATCCTATTATTAAATATTAAATGTCTATTTAAATATTTCCGAAAGACTTTAATTATTTCTTTTTTGTCCCCTTCTATAAAGATTCATTTTCTTTTTCTTCTTATTATTTTTTATTACGTATTAAAATTCGAAGTTTAACTACAGCCTCAAAACAGATAAATTCGTTTGTTGATATGGCAGGCATCTGGTACGAGATTATCCGAAAATTCTGGAAAAGCGTAGAACATTTTTTGCGGGTAAGGAAACCATTTTGCGACAAGATAAATCCACCGGAAATACTAATAGAGTTCCTAAAGGGACCTTTTGATTTGATAAAAATTGGTCACGTGACGTATTCTGTTTTCTTACGCGAGCTAGTTTAAAAACACGTACATCCTGATTCGGAGAGAAAATTTTTGACGTTCGTGTTTGCTAAAAGAATCGGGACGGATTCTATAAAGTAATGGAACGTTGTCATCGAAAAGAACTTGACAGTGGAGATTTTTTTTTACGTTTAGTTTTGGCTAACGAGCATTCCTCCTGAAGTGATGTCTTTAACTGGAAATAAACTGTTTCTTCTACTGAAAAACGGACTGAAGTTTTTCTTGTTGATGACACCACACGGCCTCCTGATGCGATCTATAAGGGAAACGTGGCACAGAGCTAAACCTGTTTATCAACGAGCTTTCGACCGCCCTTCACACCGAATTCGAACTTGGAAATACGACATATATATATATCTGACCTATGTCATACGATAACGCTCATATTTATAAATCAATTTTTATGAAACTAATTGTGTGTATTAAGCTCACCAATGTCTCGACCGAGTTCGTTGGTCAGCTTGGTCCGCCATTTTGTTTAAAGATGGCGGCCATTTATATTTTTAAAACAAAAATAATTGTACAAAAAAGTTAAAAATTCAAATTTATTTTTTAATTACGTGTTAGGCCTTGATACAAGGATTCCAGAGCATTTTTTGGTTTACCTCTATCTTAAAAAATGCCTGAGATAGAGCAGTTTGAAATTCTAGGGTGGCTGACATTTTGAAACAAAGCAGCACATTAACGCGATTACTCGCAAATTATTTTCTTTCATTGTTGTAATAATTTTCCCAATCATACGCATAAAACTATATATTCATATCCGTTAGCGCCAAAATTGGCGATATTTGGTGAAATATCGCCAAATTTGGCGACCAAAATAAGTCTTCATAAATGAAGCCAATTTGGCTAATGCTCAATAATTTGGCGAATTTCTTATTCAAATTCAGTATTAAAGAATCTTTTGTAAACGTTTCTTTGCATAATATAATGCAATCACTTGTTAACTCATTAATGCCGGTTGGTACGAAAAGTTACCATTTAAGTAATACGAAACTTTTAAGTATGAACACCAGATTCTTATTAAAAAGAAAATCATATTATCTAATGTGAAACTATCAGAGATTCAATCAATTAAAATAACAGTATGGGAAAACTGGTGTCAACTGGTATCGAAGTATTAAAAGAAGTGTAAAATAAGTCGGCGTTAATGGGTTAACTTTAAATTAATGTCCCATAATGCTTAAAGTGATGAAAAAACATAACACAGAATATTTAAAATACCTGTTCTTATATGTAGATAACATATGTTTCATTAAGATCTGAAGATATCACCGGTAGTTGTGAATGAAACATATGTTATCTACATTAAAGAACAGGTATTTTAAATATTCTGTGTTATGTTTTTTTATCACTTTAAGCATTATGGGACATTAGTTTCTTTGCATTTTAACTTGCTGTTTTCGTGTAACATTAGCTAAAATTTTAAAACGAAGATATAGGAAAGCTACCTTTTCCTCCCGGTACAGGCCGGAAGGACTTTTTTGGTGATAAGTTTTTCGATGTGATTGTTGGGATCTGCAGAATTTGGCTTACTTTTTCTAAATCTTATTTTTTTGCACATGTAGTATTATGTAAATATATTTTTTTGCAGATATTTTTCTATTTTGTATATTTGGCATTCTATTTTGTATATTTTCTATTTGGCATTTGGAAAAGAGATTTTTACCTTTTAATCTGTGCCTTCGGAAATATTAAAAAGTCCTTCCGGCCTGTAGAGGGAGGAAAAGGTAGCTTTCCTATATCTTCGTTTTAAAATTTTAGCTATTTTTACACGAAAACAGCAAGTTAAAATGCAAAGAAACGTTTACAAAAGATTCGTTAATACTGAATTTGAATAAGAAATTCGCCAAATTATTGAGCAATAGTCAAATTGGCTTCATTTATGAAGACTTATTTTGGTCGCCAAATTTGGCGATATTTCGCCAAATGTCGCCAATCTTGCCAATTTTGTCGTCAATGTCGCCAATTTTGGCGCTAACGGATATGAATATATAGTTTTATGCGTATGATTGGGAAAATTATTACAACAATGAAAGAAAATAATTTGCGAGTAATCGCGTTAATGTGCTATTTTGTTTCAAAATGTCAGCCACCCTAGAATTTCAAACTGCTCTATCTCAGCCATTTTTTAAGATAGAGGTAAACCAAAAAATGCTCTGGAATCCTTGTATCAAGGCCTAACACGTAATTAAAAAATAAATTTAAATTTTTAATTTTGTTGTATATTTATTTTAGTTTTAAATTTTTAAATGGCCGCCATCTTGAAACAAAATGGCGGACCAAGCTGGCCAACGAACTCGGTCGAGACATTGGTTAGATTAATACACACAATTAGTTTCATCAAAATCGATTTATAAATACGAGCGTTATCGTATGACATAGGTCAGATATATTATAGTTTCAATGTTATGGCAAATAATGAAATTAATTTTCTTGATCTTAAGATAATTCTTAAAGATAATAAACTTTTGTTTGACATTTATGACAAGCGAAATGATTTTACTTTTAAGGTTAACTTATTTACTAACTATTTGTCATGTATACATAAATCAGTATTTGTAAATATTTTACTAAATTTCGCACATAGAATTAATAATCTTTGTTCAAATAACTTTAAAAATCAAAATTTAAAACATATCCTTCAAATTGCACAAGTTTATGGATATCCTTACTATTTAGTTAAATCAATTTTACACATATAAATATAGATTTAATTTGGGTTAAATGTCTGTATTTTTTTTTTTTTTTTTTTTTTTTTTTTTTTGTTAAAATCTCCTTGATAAAAATGATAAAAATGATAATCAACTTTTGATTGTTGATATATTTGGCTAAACTATGAATCCTATTGTGTGCGTTGCTGCATAGGATTATCCTAGTTTAATGTCATTCATATTTTAAAATTTAACGTTAATTTTCAACTTTTGACTGTTGATATATTTCGCTAAATTATAACTCATATTAAGAGCATGTGCTGCATTGGATCATCTTAGTTAAAAGTCATTCATAAATTAAAATTTACATGTGGGCAAATTCTATAATTGTTGTTATGATTATATGGAGTTAATATTATTGGGGTTGTAACAAAAGTTAAAATTATCAAGGATATTACAATGGGTTAATCAATACAATATAATATTAATATGTTAAACATATTTAATTTTAGTAAATATTAAATATTTATTAAATATAGTACACTAATAAACATATCTCTTAGTTTTATATTATTTATTTTATTATTAGATCATTTAATTTAATTAATATTTATGTTTTTTATATATTTTTTTCATGGTAGATATTATTTAAATAGCTGGATTTAAATTATAATAAGTGCATTACCATATTGAATAATCTATGTTATTTCTAAGTATAATACTAATTTATAAAATGAAAGCATCATATGGATTCTACATTAATGTTTGGGTTAAATTAAGATATATTTTAAATGGGTTAGTTAAAATATAAATTATATTATACTAGTAACTCTTATTCTCTATATATATCATTAATATTAACTAGTAAAATTAATATATTTACACTACATTACAGCTGCATATAAGTAATTATACATACAATATTAAAGTTTTAGTAGAATATCTGTACACCAGATGTCAGCAGCAATGTATTTGATAGTATGCTAAAATAGTCTAATATTTTTACAATAGATAGCAGTAGTATAGCTTATTTAAAATATTAAAACTTGGAAATTTAGTATGGAGGTAATAATATCTATGAAATACTTTCAAATTATCAAGTAATATTACATATTTTAATTGATTAAATTAAAATTAAAATAAAATAATTAATGGTTTTTATTTATATGTATATCATATTTTTATTTCTACATTTTTTAAAATGTTGTAATCTATTTAGTTAAATAAAAATAACTGTAACTGTAGGTTACAATTTATGATCTGAAGGATTCTCTATTTAACTGTGAATTTAACCTCTTCTTTTGGATACAACTTTGTACATGTGCTCACAATATACTAAATATCTTGGAATATTATTAATATAAGTAATATATATATTTTTTAATTTTTTTAATTCTTTTTCACACTCCTTTTCAAATTGTATGTATAATTTATAATATTCCATTGTAAAGGTCTTGTTATTCAATATTGTTTCAGCGATTGTTCGGGCAAGATATGGCACTATATTTAGCAAAAGCTGGTGTCATATACAGAAAACAATCGTTCTTTGCTTATAAATGTGATTTTCTTGCCCTTGAAAAAGTAAATTACTTTATAAGCTTTTATTTGTGTATATACTCGTGTGGTTTATATTTCATTCCTTATTTTCTATTTATTTAATTTTTTTTTTCTTCTTCTTAATTTGAATTAATAATGTTACTTTTATTAGGACTACAATATTAATTTGTAAATTGACAGGGCTCTTTGGTATCGGGATTTCAGTGTATGTGGTCAGTTTCTTATGTTTCAATGGTTAAATTTTACTTAAAGTTTTATATATATATATATATATATATATAAATCAACATTTGAACGGAGGGTGGTTTTGGGGTCTGGGGGTCATGATCGGTGAAAATATATCGAAATTTTCCGGAACTGCTTTCCTCCGAACGGCTGCAATAGGTAGCTTTATACTTTTTAGTATTGAAAGCTACCTAAAAATAATAAAAAGATTTACATATATCAAGCGTATAATGCTAGGTTTTGCATTTTTATACCGACCACTTCTCCATTTTTAGATTTTAAATGCTATTTATTATTTACTAGCCGTTTACAATTTACCCCCCTGACAATAACAATTATTTATCACAAAAATGCCTATTAGGTTTGTTAAATAAGTTTGTTTATGTATTTTCATTACTTATTAAAATATCGAATATGGCGATAAAATTTTATGTTAGCATCGTGCTTAAATTTTTAAGATGGTGCAAAAGCATGCTTTAATAAACGTATGTTTGTAAATATTTGAAAACATGTTTTACCGCTCTCTTGAAAAATTTTGTAAGATGCTAAAACTACCTTTTGGCACCATTTAAATTTTTTTTTTCGCCAACCGACATAGGATACGAAACTTTTCCCCATTCAGATACACAGGCAAGGCTGGTCTCAAACAAGAGTAAAGCTAGCAACAATATTGTTTTAACTCTATAAGAGTTACAATAATGATATTAAATGCTCCGATTGGCTTTGGGCCCAATTACGAAAGTTTCTCCAAAAAAAACTGTAGAAGAAGTCTTTTACATTTGTTTCAAATGAAGCTCGGTCTACAAGGTATTAGTTAATAATACAAACAACACTAATGGCATGCAGGCAAAAGTTTTAATTTAAATGTATATATTTGAAACCCTTCCCCCCCTACCCCCCCCCCCCCCAAAAAAAAAAAAAAAAAAAAAAGTTACAGTAATGAATTTAAAATGGCGTTAAGCCACGCTTTCTGACATAAGCAATTGGCTGCAAACGCGATAACGAAACTTTCACTTAACTTAATAACATGTGGCTAATATAGCCCTCAGGGTACTTTGCAGTTATACAGACCTTGTGGTTTTTTTAAAAAAAGCTTGAGACAATTCAGGTTTAAGAAGTTGAGATTTACTGTCAAATGATATAAACAACTATGAGCACAAAACTGATGAATTATTATTCAGGTTTATGTATGTATTTAAAAAAAAAAATTGCATCTGATTACACTTATTGGATAAATTACTTCTGTTTGCATTTAATAACTGATAAACGGCTTCTGTATATTAAATGAATTGTTTAAATAATGGGAAGAGGTGGCGAGAGGTAGAAAGACGAGTAAACAAACGGGTAGACAGAGGGTAGAGAGACGAGTAGCGACATAGGTAGGCTGACGGGTAGCGAAACGAATAGACAGACGGCTAGAGAGAAAGGTAAAAAGAGGGTTGACAGAAGGGTAGCGAGATGGGTCACGAGACAGGTAGAACACCGGTAGACAGAAATGTAGCGAAAAAGGTTGAGAGACGTGTAGCGTGGTAGATAAAATACGAGTAGAGAGATGAGTACAGAGACGAGTTGACTGACGGGTAATGAGATTGGTAGCGAGTCGGGTACAAAAACAGACGGATAGTAAGACGGGTATACAGATGAGTGGAGAGACAGCAGATGGGTACGGAGATGGGTAAGAAGATGGGTAGAGAGGCGTATAGCCAGACGGGTAGAGAAACAGATAGACAAGTTGTGAGACAGATAGACAAATGGGTAGCGAAAAAATTGACACTGCTAGACAGGGATAGAGACACGGCTAGACATACAAGTAGTTAGACGGATAGACAGACGGTTAGAGAAATAGATTGGCGGGTAGCGAGACCGGTACAGAAATATAGAGACAGGTAGCGAGACGTGTAGAGAGATAGACAATCGGTTAGAGAAACGGGCAGAAGAACGGATAGGGAAACAGACAGATTGTGGAGACACAGACAGACAGTCAAAAGAAAAGTCTGCGGATTGGCGCAGTAAAGACGCAAGGGGCAGATCCTCCTAGAGAATAATCAAGAAGTATCTGTTAAGCTTAACTTTGAAATATATATAATTTTTCAATTTTGCCGATATGGAGATTTAATGTAAAAGTTATTTTACAGAAGTCATCGAAAGATTTTTTGTATACTTTAATAGTAATTTAGACTATAGTTTTGCAATCTGGTTTGTAGCAAAGCATGCTATCAATGCGGTTTGAAGTGAAAGAGTTTCTATAAACAGTTATACAAATAATAGATATATAATCAAGGAAGAAATATTTTAAATTCACACACAAAAAAAGGTGCAACAATGAAATTAAATTTGCGTTAAGCCACGCTTGATAGATTTATTGGCTGCAAATCCAATTACGTAACTTTAAAAAACTTAGCGTTTTAAAAGATCCAGTGTTTTTTTTTTTTTTTTTTTTTTTTTTTCCTTTTTTTCAAGTTTTGCGCAATAGGCGCTTAAGAAAATGTGATTCTTTGCCACATGTTAAAAAAAATTATGACAACACATCTGATGAACGGTACTTCTTTTCTATTTTTTTAACAGTGTATATGAATTTATATATGATATTTTGTAATTCTATCATTTAATTTGCTCTTTTTCTTTATATTGTGATTGTTAACCCTATGTTCTCAGCAATATCACTCAGACGAATCCCTTTGAGGGAATTCCTAGTAGCAACATCAAACGGAGGGAGGTGGGTTCTATTCAAATCTACATTTTTGAACCGATTTGCATGGAACTTGGTATGTATGAGTTTTAGAACATTGGTAAATTTACTGTCAACTTTAAAAATAGTATAAGCCCATTCTTTACTCCTTTCTTTCACCTACCTATTATATTTTTCATTATAGAAGTCTTTTTTTTTTTCATGCTCTAATACAATTATTTTTTCCCGTTGTCATAAAAAGAAACTGCATATGGATAATATTTTCATTTGTCAACAAAAATTCAGATTCACTCACTATATTTCGAAATCCTTAATTCATGTCTTTCTGATAAGAAAATGTGAAGTTTTCGAATTTACAATTTAAAAAGTTTTTGAAATGTGCGTTAAAATTACCTTCACTTAAATGAATTTGGAGCAGTGATGGGCCGATTCGAGATCTTTTAAGAATCGATACCTTAGTATTCGAAAACTTTTCAGAATCGATACCTTAGTATTCGAAAACTTTTCAGAATCGAAACCAACATTCGAATACTTTGAATTCAAATGTTCTAGAACTGAAAACTACTCCAGACTTTGTTCAAACTTGATGAGGGCGACATTCAAATGTTTGTTCTACGTAAAATCACCTCTCTCTCTCTCTTTTTTTTTTTCCTGTTGTTTTTGCGTTCGGATGAAAATTGAGATAGTCACATTACTTTTTTTTTTTTTTTTTTTTTTTTTTGCTTAATTTTTCAATGGTGAAACTTTTTTTAGAAAATTAAATGGTTACGCTTTAATGATTAATCTACCCAGAACTTTTTGAACAATCTAGAACAGGAAGCAATTTTTGTTGATTAAATCAAGAAAAACGTTCTTTTTTCAAACTGTAATATTTTACTCTCCATCATGCGAAATTGTTTGTTTTATTTTTGTTTTTATTTTAAATGTTATATTTCAATAATAAAAAAAAAAGTATATGTGGCCAAATGGGTGCGATATAGGGTTCAAATGGGTGCCATTGAGCAACACTGTTTCCGAACTTCCTTATTTAATGGCAAAAATTCTGCGATTAAATAATGCAACGATTACTATTCAGTAAAAATGGTAAGAGAAATTGAAGGATTGTGGGAACCTTGTTATTCAATGCTTAATACCCTTTATACTTGATAATATTAAGTATGAATATTTTAGAAATGTCAGTATAGGTGTAAGCAGAATTTTGTTATTTTTGGGGTGGCGGGGTGGGGGTGCTACCTAGTTTGTACATTATTTTATCATAAGTGCCGGCAAAGGTGAAGAGATATGGAAATTTAATTAAATTTTCTGTATCTGATTATTTAAAAATAAAAAAGAGAAAATTATTCTGATTATTTTAGTCGAAAATTTTTTGCGATCTGCGATTAAATAATGCGACGATTACTATTCAGTATAATGTTACCTTATATTGAAGGATTGTGGAAACCCTGTAATAAACTTTGTTATTTAATACTTAACACCCTTTATACTTGATAATAGTGAGTATGGATTTGTAATTTTGTTTTCCTTTTAACGTTCATACGTTTCAAATTTATCTTACACGGAAATTCAGGACGGAATGAGAAAAAAAAAACAAAAAACTTATTTTTCTTTATTTTGAAAAATGTTGGTACAGATTTATTGTTGAATACTTAATATTTCCTAATTGGTAAATTTATGTATTACTATTGTGGATGTGTAAAAAATTGTCTTGCACGATGAGTTCTGACAAAAAAATCGTAATTCAGATAATTTCATTTTTTTTTTTTTTTGTACTAGCTGGCACGCACTGCATTTCCCGGGCCGATACTAACCTTAAATTTATCTAAAATCAAAGATTAATTATTAGATATTTTTTAACGAAAATAAATCCAAACGTACATAGAGTTATCCACCCCACTGTCTTCGGTCGCGAACACCGAACGTGCTGCGGCCTATGTCTTTAAACAAAACGAACCTGGAATTTGTATGATTTTATATTTTTAAACAAAAATTCCTCCAAACGAACATAAAGTTAGGGGAACAGTGTACACTGGGTGTGCTATGCACGCTCCGGTCTGCTTGGGTTTTATATATATTTAAAAATGTTTCAAAACAAATTTTTAAACGAAAATTCATTCAAACGTACCTAAAATTTGGGGTTCAAAAATCGCTGTAGAAATTCCGAATAAACTTTATTGAAAAAAGAACCTCATTTACTAAATCGGGGTAAAAGATTGAAACTGGATTCATTTTACTAATGTGGAGAAATCGCGGAGAATTTCGATAGAAAACGCTTAAAAAAAAAAAAATCTTATGAAAAAATTTAATAAAAAAAACCAAAAACTATCTTAGATCTGCATAACTTCAGATATTACAAGTACCTTCCTGCCAAATTTTGTTACTCTGTGTGCAGCGTTCTGGTTAGAATACAGCACACCAGGCATACAGACAAACACAAACTTCTATTTTTATTATAGGGTTTTTTTTTTTTTTTTTTTTTTTTTTTTTTTTTTTTTTTTTTTTAGAACACTAGGCTATTTTCCAACGAAGCAGTTATCGTTAATTTTAAAATTAAATTCGTAAATTTTGAAAAAATAAAAAGGATGGAGACGTTCAAGAATAGAATTTTTACAATTTTGTAATAAATACTTTACAATTTTGTAATAGAAAAGTTACAATATTTATAAGAAAAATGTAATTTTCTGTTTGTTACAGATATAAAAAAAAACACCTTTTAGTCACTATATTTTTATTTTTATGTTCTTTTTTTTTTAAATATTATTTTTACATGCTTAAAATTATGTTTTCTAACATCTAAGTTAGTAATTTTAAAATCGCAGTTGTTGAGTTATAAAGGGTTAATCTTTATAATCAATAAAAAATTTCTTTTTCGAATTGTACAAATTAATTTTCCACTATGAGTAATTATTTTCTGTTATATTAAAAAAAAAAAAAAAAAAAAAAAAAAAAAAAACATAAATTTGACATATGATGTTTAATTACAAATTTACAGAATTTTATGTAAGTTTAAATTCATATGCTCTTAAAAAAAAAAAAAAAGTGTAGCTTAGCTGTACACATTTGAAAAAATAAAACTAAACCAGCGCCGATCATCCATCCTACTAGCCTCAAGATTCCTTCTAGCCTAGTGTTCTAATACTTTAGATGTGGTGTTAACATTTTTTACGATTTATATTAAATAGAGGGTCAGTTCTATTTTTTTTCAAACACAACGTCACAACAAATAGCGCCAAGAAACTTTTCGTTTAAAAAACAATTCTGTAGTGACTCCAATCGACTTCTCGAACTTTTCACATAATACTGTTCTTTCGAATAAATAATAATTTAAAAATCATTAAAAACTTAGATCCCAATTTTTCTAGGTAAATTGTTTCCACTGATGAGCATGGTCCCATGTTCTAATGAAAACGTGCACTTTTATTCAGCTGCAATATGACGTAATTTTCAATGAATTTTAATTCCGCCCTTATTGTAACTAAGGACAATGAATTAAAATACACATTAAAATTGAGTTTAGATATTCATGTCAATTGGAATCTTAAGTTGTTTTTAATGTAAGAATTTCGTTACTTTACCTCAAAAATGTGCATTACATCAATTTCCACACTCTTTCATCAGACCAAAAAAATTCATTTTTATCACTTTTATTTTACGGAAAAGTGATTTTAATAAATATAGGTGAAAATATAGATGAAAAAAGGTGAAAATATAGATGAAACAATTGTTAAATCGGCATTAGATAAATGTGACCATTAAAAACGATTTAATTTAATGCTTGATATATAAGAGAAAGTTTTTGTCAGTTATCGCATATGTGCCAACCTCTCATTAATATTCCGTAATATGCGGGTTAATTTGACCCAGTTTAACAACACTTCAAACCAGAAAAATTATTGGATGAATCTTTATTTATTCAATTTTAGGTTTCTACGTGGAATTTATTTAATTGCATTTCTTAAAACAAAACGTGGTGCAAAACGTGTTAAACCTGGGTCAAATTAACTCGCATATTACGGAATATTAATGAGAGGTTGGCACCTATGGTTATCGTCACAGAATGGTTGAAAAATGGTTCAATATGGTTTATGTACCAAACTATAAAGCCAATTTTTTTTGAAAATGCATATAGTTTTTGCGACAGTGTCTTGTAACATATTCAATGAATGAGAGTTCAAACTAAAGCATAGTTTGGACACTATCATGTTCAATCTCATACATACCGACATAATCGTAAAAACACAAAAAATAGACTCTGGGGTCCTTAAAACATAAACAAACACCAACATACACGCATGCATAGACATATACGACTACATATGTAATAAGTTTAAAAATTACGAAAACGGAGTAAAGGAACCTTAAAATGTAAAAATCTAGCAAAATTCCTACAATCGGGATTTTATTATGGTTACAATGCTTTTCTTATGCTATATTTGTCCAGAAAGTAATGTGTTATCATCAGTAAAGGCCATTTGCTATTCTTAAATTAACATTCATTATCTATAAAATAAAAGATTTACAGCCAAGCCATATGAAACAGAATTTCATTAAATTCCATGCCATTTTACTCGTATTCCATGTTTAGTCAGGTAAATCCTATAGTTTTCTGTTACACGTACCAAAGAATACCTACATTCCTCTTTACAAAGTAGTGGATTTAGTATGATTGTGTAAAAGTAACGTAGTATTTTTCTATCTTTCGTTTTAACGATTTATGGGCGAGAAGGTATAAAGCTCTGTAGTTCTGATCGCCCTATTTTTAGGATATTGCAGTTTTATTTATTTTACTCGGAAATAGCAATAGTCAAAAATGTGATATCGCCGACTTCTGGATATGTGATAATTTTCTTGTAATTGCATTATTATGGTTTTTTAGAGGTTTATTTTTGAAATATTTCAGGGTTCTTATAGGTCAGGGAATTTTCCTTACTTTTAGTCAGATAAGTACCAGTATTTGCTTAGAGAAAAACTAGCCTTACGAAATCGCGCGATTATATAGTACTCGAGATATTGTATAAGAAAATACTGGTAAAAACCTGCAAACCTGTGTGTATGTTTTGTGTGTAAATATGTAGAACATTCGCCTCTGAAACTGTAAGAACCCTGTATATAATTTGCATGGTGCATGTGTAAGAGAGAAAAGGAACCCGAGCATGGAAAAGGGACAGAGTTCATTATAATATAAAGAAAACGCAATAAACAAGAAATATATTGCAAATTAAAGCATTAAACAGTGTCTTTTCTGCAGTTTTATTTATTTAACCAGCTGGTTAGGTATGTCTTTTAACTCTTCGAATATCATATGATTATATTATAAGGTCGTTCTTAGTTTTGCATGCTTTGAAAATTAGCTTCTTCCTGTAAGACAGGCCTGTCCAACCCAAGCCTCCTTATCATAGTATCAGAGGTCCATTAAGTTAGCCCCCCCACAAGAGCAAAATGCAATTCTAATTACATGGGCGTTTTGCACCCGTTTTGCACCGATTTGCACCCAAGTAGGGCGTTTTGCACCCTAACACCTAAATAGTTATAAGCAAAACAATATGGTGGGGCTAACTTAACATTAAGTTAGCCCCACCACCACCCAAATATGAGCAAAATTATATTCTGAATATATGTTCGTTTTGCACCCGTTTTGCACCGATTTGCACCCAAGTATGGCGTTTTGCACCCTAACACCAAAAACGTTACAAGCAAAACAATATGGCGGGGCTAACTTAACATTAAGTTAGCCCCCCACAAAAGCAAAATGCAATTCTAATTACATAGGCGTTTTGCACCCGTTTTGCACCGATTTGCACCCAAGTATGGCGTTTTGCACCCTAACACCTAAATAGTTATAAGCAAAACAATATGGCAAGGGTAACTTAACATTAAGTTAGCCCCACCACCTCCCAAATATGAGCAAAATTTAATTCGGACTATATGGTCGTTTTGCCCTCGTTTTGCACCGATTTGCACCCGAGTATTGCGTTTTGCACCCTAACACCAAAAACGTTATAAGCTAAAGAATATGACGGGGCTAACTTATTATTAAGTTAGCCCCCCACCACACAAATATAAGAAAAATTAAATACTGACTATATGGTCGTTTTGTACCCGATTTGCACCGATTTGCACCCAAGTTTGGCGTTTTGCACCCTAACACCAAAAACATTACAAGCAAAACAATATGGCAGAGCTAACTTAACAGTAAATTGGCCCCACCACCACCCAAGTATGAGCAAAATAAAATTCTGACTATACACTGTAAAAAATCTTCAGCTTTTGCTGCAGACACACTCCACCGCTTTTAGAGAAAACGGTTTGTTTACTATATTATGGAGCATTTTGATTGGTCAAAATAGAGATATTCTATAAAAGCGGCGGAGTGACTATGCAGCAAAAGCTGAAGATTTTTAACAGTGTATGGTCGTTTTGCCCTCGTTTTGCACCGATTTGCACCATAACACAAAAAACGTTATAGGCAAAACAATATGGCGGGGATAAGTTAATAGTAAATTAATCTCACCACCACCCAAATATGAGTAAAATTCAATTCTGACTATATGCTCGTTTTGCACCGATTTGCACCCAAGTATGGCGTTTTGCAACCTAAAACCAAAGTAGTTATAAGAAAAGAATAGGACGGTGCTAACTTAAGATTAAGATAGCTCCACTACACAAATATGAGCAAAATTAAATTCTGACTCTATGGTCGTTTTGCACCCGTTTTGCTCCGATTTGCACCCATGTATGGCGTTTTGCACCCTAACACCAAAATAAATATAAGCTAAACAATATGGCGGGGTTAACTTAGCAGTAAATTAGTCCCACCACCACCCAAATATGTGCGAATTAAATTCTGACTATATGGTCGTTTTGCTCCGATTTGCACCCATGTATGGCGTTTTGCACCCTAACACCAAAATAAATATAAGCTAAACAATATGGCGGGGTTAACTTAACAGTAAATTAGTCCCACCACCACCCAAATATGTGCAAATTAAATTCTGACTATATGGTCGTATTGCCCTCATTTGGCTCCGATTTGCACCCTAATGCCAAAATGACTATTAGCAAATAATATGGCGGAGCTAACTAACAGTAAATTAACTCCACCACCACCCAAATATGTGCAAAATTAAATTCTAACTACATGGTCGTTTTGCCCTCGTTTTGCACCGATTTGCACCCAAGTATGGCGTTTTGCACCCTAACAGAAAAATAGTTATATGCAAAAACAACATGGCAGGGATAACTTAACAGTAAATTAGCCTCACCACCACTCAAATATCAGGAAAATTAAATTCTAAATAAATGGTCGTTTTCCACCGATTTGCACCCAAGTATAAGGTTTTTCACCTTGATACCAAACACGTTATAAGTAAAACAATATGGCAGGGCTAATTTACCATTAAGTTAGCCCCACCCCCACAAGAGTAAAATGCAATTATAATTATATGGGCGTTTTATACCTGTTTTGCACCGATTTGCATGCAATTACGGCATTTTGCACCCTAAGACCAAAATAGTTATAAGCAAAACAATATGGAGGGGCTAACTCAACATTAAGATAGCCCCACCGTCACCCAAATATGAGCAAAATAAAATTCTGACTTATGGGCGTGTTGCACCCGATTTGCACCCAAGTAATAGAGATAGACTAATCTCTGTAGAGATCTATAGAGATTAATCATATCAGTTTTAAAGATAGTAATAAGTAATTAAAATATTCTTAATTATTTTATGGCATCATCCTCTTTAATAAAAAGGTATGTGTTGCTGACGACTAGGAATTTCGCGAATCGTTGCCACAGATTAATCTCGGAAAATGAAACATTTGAAGTTACTGAATCCTCTTTAATAAAAAGGTATGTGTTGCTGACGACTAGGAATTTCGCGAATCGTTGCCAGAGATTAATCTCGGAAAATGAAACATTTGAAGTTACTGAAAAAATTAATAGCTCGAAAAGTATTTGTCAGAAAATTATTAGACAAACTGCGTTAGAAAGTTAAAAAATTGTATTTTTCTTGATATAAATTTCAAATCTAATGATTATGGCGTTTTTTCTAATATTCAATTAAAAAAAATTACCAAATTTCACAATGGAGTACCATAACGAAACCTTCACGCGTAAAAAGATAATGATAACGGCAACCTGTATACTGGCAATAGCACGAGTCACAAATTATAGTAGCCTGATCATTCTGTTAAAATATAAAAGTGAATTATGATGTCACGAGTGCAGGATGTTTATTCAATTATCGACAAATAGCATATTTTAGTCCATTTAGTTCTCGACAAATAGCATATTTTAGTCCACCTCAGTGAGGCATATCATTATATTTCATTATATTTGAAGTATTGTAACTTCATTAAAATGCAACGGAAATGATTTTTCAGTATCGTTTTCAGAAATGCGGAAGGACATTCCGAGTAAAGGTCCGTATGGTTTTAAAACACAGAGTCAATTTCAAGGTCAATATTTTGTTTGATTAAAGGTTCGTTAAGAGGAACAGACCAGCGTAGCGGGCGTAGCTTGCTAGTATTATATAATAAACTTGAGTCAATAAATACCATTTTATCACAGTCACATTTAAATTAAATCGAAAATTTTGGTATGACTTCAAACACTTTTTTTCGTAGCCTGAGCCCAAATTTATTTTGTGTCATTTGAGCCAGAATCTGATACCGAAGGTAGGCAGTACAAAATCGTTAATAACATCTGAAATTTGTTTCAAGTTTAATTTCCTCAATTAAAAATCTATTCTTACACAGAAATAAGTATTAATTCTAAATACTTCCTTATGACAACGTTGCGTGAATTTCATATCCCCGGATATATGCTTAAAATATTATATTTGTTATTGATATCCAACTATTGGTAGAAATCTGCAAGTAGATAATATTTGACAGATCTACGCCAGAAGCGTACGAAGCGTATGTTCAAGGTTGAAGGAAGGTAAGTGCAGCCCGGAAGTACGTCGCGGCTGAAATACGTCACGGAGATAAGCAAGTTTGGAGATAAGCGAGTGGAGAGATAAGGGAATGGGGGAGATAACGAATTCTAAGAGGGGGATTATTATAATTAATGGAATTAGTTTAATTAATGAATCGTGGAATGCTTTTTAGAAACGATGTTTGTGGGGGGATTTTTTTTCCCCTAGAATTACCATGCTATAGTAGGATGAGGTATTTTTCTAATTTGTCAGAGAATAGATTAGTCAATGATGAAACAGATTTTCCAAAAGTTAAATATTTTCCAAAGTTATTTTTTTTTAAATTTTTTTTTTAATTGTAGACCCACCATAACCACCCGCTATGAAAACAATTTCTAACGCCACATTTCTTTTTTTCTTTTTATCAAAAGGTATTTGAAAAGAGTTATGCGAAAAACAGAGAGTTTGATTAAAATACAGGGTACCCTATAAACATGATCCACCATACTAAATTTAAGCGACCCCCCCTTCTCCTCCTTCCCCCCCACTTTTTTATTTTAGCAGAGTGCCCTTTGACACAAGTGAGGCTAAAATATAAGGTCCCTTAAAGAAATACAAAGAGCCACACAAAAATTGTATAGGGCAATAAACTGAGGAAATAGCTCCCCACCCCCACCCCCCTTTTGCCCAAGTGGGTTCTTCGATGTAAGTTAGGCTAAAAATATAGGGTGTATGGAAAATATAGAGTGTCCATCAAAAATACAGGGTACCCTATAAACCTGATTCAACATACCAAATTTAAGTGTCCCCCCTCCCTTTTTTATTTTAGCAGAGTGCCCTTTGACACAAGTGAGGCTAAAAATATAAGGACCCTTCACAAAATACAAAGTGCCACACAAAAATTGTATAGGGGAATACATTGAGGAAATTGCCCCCACCCCCCCTTTTGCCCAAGTGGGCCCTTCGATGTAAGTTAGGCTAACAATATAAGATACCTGCAAAACTACAGAGTACCCATAAAAAATACAGGGATGCCCCATAACATGATTCACCTTACTAAATTTAAGCTCCCCCTCCCTTTTTTATTTTAGCAGAGGGTCCTTCGATAAACCTTAGGCTAAAAATGCAAAACCCTTCACAAAATACAGAGTAAAACACAAGAATTCTATAGAGGAATAAATACATTCAGGAAATAGCCCTCACCCACTTTGGTGAAAATACAGGGATACCCTATAAACATGATTCACCATACTAAACTCCCTGTTTTATTTCAGCAGAGTGCCCTTTGATAAACGTTAGGCTAAAAATTAAGGATATATTAAACATAGAGAGTACCCATAAAAAATACAAGATACCCTATAAAAATGATTCAACATGCTAAATTAATCCCCCCTCCTCTTTTTTTAAATTTTAGCAGAGTGTTCCTTGATAAAAAGTTAGACTGAAAATATAAGGGCCCTTCAATAAAAGTTCTTTAGGGGAATAAATACATGGAGGAAATAGAACCCACCCCCTTTGTCCCAGAGGGGCCTTTGATATAGGTTAGGCTAACAATACAGGATACCCTTTAAAAATACAGAGTGCCTACAAAACTTACACGAAAAATTCAAATGTTGATGCAAAATAGGATCTATAGTAAATAACAAAATAATAATAATAAAATAAATAGGATAAATAAAATAGATTTTAAAACTATAATAAAATTTAAAACCACCCTTTAAAACCATATGAAAGTAAAATTTCAAAACTCAGTAGAATCAAAATTTTGGGGTATATTTAGAACTCCTTTACAAAAATTAATTTAATAAAATAAATCCCTTCACAAAATTTTGTTCTATAAAAACATACTCTTCATTAATTATTATTATTTCATGTTTTAAAATGTATAATTTGAAAGAAAATACCACTAAAGCAAAATTCAGTGATTTTCCCTAGGAGACAGTTTTATATTAGAATTTTGGGGGCTTTTCAAAGCTTTGGCTAAGGATTTGTTATCGACTGGGAGAAGAAAAAATCGTTCGCACAGTAAGTATGCGTCACTAAATTTGAGGAGATGTTTGATAAGATATTGAAGCTTAATGATAAGAGAATATTCTATAGTTAAAGAACTTTCTCAGATAATTAGAATTTGGAGAATAATATCACTAAATAAAATGAAAAATAAATAAACATATTTATTTCATTAGTACATATATCTTAATATATATTGCTTTAAAATTTTTAAGTGTTTATTCACTCATATAAATAACTTCGTTTTCTCATAATATTTGAAAAAATTCTCACATGTTATTTCAACATATAAAGCAAAACTTACTATTTATTAAACATTTAACTGTTAATGTAATTAATCAATTTTTCATGTGGCATTAATAACATATGAGACGTATGAGAAGGGAAATATATGAAAAAAAAAAACAATAAGACATAATAAATTAGAATAATAAAAATGATACATAAATAGTAAAACAAGTATTACATTGTGGTGTAGTTTATGAAATAATTTCCAACGCTATCACACTATTATTAAGACATTTCATTCATACAGTGAAGCTAGATATTTAAATATAAATTTAAATAAAACATATCACACTAAACATTTTTTTCTATATAACAATTGTTATAATTATAGCCGTTAATGTATGCGATTTCTTACATGTAGCCCTGTGTACGTATTACTCATCTCATTACATGCACTAAAATTAGTTAAGTATTAAAATGCATTAAGATTGAGATTAAATATTCTTTATTTTCCTATAGTCTGAGAATATGTCCTACATATCTTGTTTACACTGAAATTCCTAGTTAAGTTTTAAAAGATGTTCGGATCGAAAAAAAGTTAATTTTCTGAACATATATATTTGTATATAATTTATCTTAATATATATACTAGTTTTTTTTTGTTTTTTTTTAACGACACATAATTTTACATATAATAGAAAATAAAGCATTTATTTTAAAACCATAAATAAATAGTATATGAGCGAAAAAGCTTAGAGTTTATATTTTTACATTTATTATTTACTTTTTAACTAGCCTGCATAAATTATTTTCGCCATGTATTACATTACTTGCTTATTAGCATTTTGAATGTGTCAGGAACACTAAAATGTAACTGATTTTATACATTTTTTCACGACTAATTAAATATCATCCATAAATTACATTCATTACGATAATGCTATGTAACCTAAACTACTTTTTAAGATTTTGGTTATATTAGCTAAATTAAAAAGTACATGTTTCAACACCTGTGGATATTTATAAATCACATATATATATATATATATATATATATATATATATATATATATATATATATAATGCATAAGACAAATAAACATTCATATAAATTTTATATTGTATAGAAACACAAATTATGCTTACCTAAAATGAACAGGTCTGTAATCACATGCTCGCATCAAGTCTTTCTCATATGACGGGAGCAGGCCAAACATGCGTGCTTCTTCTGGAATATCTTGGTCTTGAATGATTTCAGTATAACTCCTTATCAGCTAATCTTTTCTTTAATCTATCACGTGGTTTGTGATGTCACTGATAAGAGGATTCATATCGATAAGGGGTAGATGTAAGACTATGTTAGATGCCTTAATGAATCGGTAAAATTACTTTAATTATTTTTATAATACAAATTAACTATTCTATTTCTTTTTTAATCAAAGTTTCAAATAGTATATGAAATTTATTGTTCACATAGAAGTTAGTATATTCCTACAATGAAGCGAGGTTGATACTTAAAATCGATAATGTATGCGAATTCTTTCGTATAGCCCTGTATAGGTGCTACTCACCATATATGTATATATAGTGATATGTATATATATATATATATATATACTAAAATCTGTTAAGTTTTAAAATGCTTCATTAAGTATTCAATGAAAAATAATACCTAAGAAATAAATAAAAAACATTAATTAAGAGATATCTTAACGATAGGACTTTAAAAATTTTGTGGGGAAAGAGATAGGTTTTAATTAAATATGTTAATGAATCTAATCAAATACAAGTCTTGCTAAAATAGAAACTACACTAAAAATACAGAGTCCCCTATAATATATATGAATTACACTGCATTTATGTGTTACCTCACTTCTATTTTCACAAAAATACGTTCGATAAAATTTAGGCTAACAATAGCACTTAGAAAAAAAAATACAGAGTGCCCACAAAAAGGGTACGAATGAATGAAAAATTTTAACTTAAATATAAAATAGGGTCTACAGTAAGTGACAATAAATAAATAAATAAATAAGAAGGAAAAATCATGCATCGTGGTATACACTGCTCAAAACAATTAAAGGATATTGCAGTTTTAGGTGAATTTTGTATCTGGGAAACTTTTTAGCTGATTGATACATGGTCGACAGACATAGTAGGTTATATGAGAATAAATTACACATGTTTGGCAGAAAAAAATGCATTTTATTGCGCATTTGTGTACAAAAGGAAAAAAACACAATTTGTCCATATGAGAAAAAAAGAATAAGAAAAGGTGTTTTCAAGAAAATCATTTTCAGTAGGGGGTATGGTTTCCACGGGCGGCCAGCAACGTTGAACACCTTTGAGGCATGGACTCAATGAGGCTATTAATGACGAGTTGGGGTATTCTGCCCCACTCTTCCAGAAGAGCTCTTTCCAGTTCTTGGAGAGTTTGTGGGGGTTGTTGGCGGCCAGAAACTCGTCTTCCTAGAGCGTCCCAAACGTGCTCGATTGTATTCATGTCTGGAGAACACGCTGGCCATTCCATTCGAACGATTCCTTCCTCGAAAAGGAAATCCTCCACCAGGTTTGCACGATGTGGCCTGCAGTTATCGTCCATTAAAATGAAGTTATCTCCGATTGCTGCAGCGTAAGGGACTATAATAGGTCTGAGGATCTCATCCCTATATCGGCGACCACTCAGATCTCCATCTCGAATGATGTAGAGGTCAGTGCGCCCGTCAATGGAGATGCCACCATACACCAACACTCCTCCACCGCCAAATCTGACACTTTCGTGCACGAACGCAGGATTATTCCTACTGCCACGGTCCCTCCAGATGAAAATACGCCTATTATCCGGATGCACAGAAAAACGGGACTCGTCAGAAAACAGAATATTGCTCCATTCATTTCTCCTCCAGTTGACATGCTCGGTTGCCCACTTCCTGCGGTCGCGACGATGCCTTGATGTTAATCTAACACATACCATCCGTCGGCGAGCATACAGACCTACAGCATGGAGCCGGTTTCGGACAGTCTGAGTTGAAATCGTGGTGCCTGTAGCCGAGCGAAGGTGTTGTTGGAGAAGAGTAGCGTTCATGTTTCGGTGTCTCCGAGCTGTTAACGCTAAATACCGATCTTCATTGGGTGTTGTTGCCCATCTACGACCTTGCCCTGGTCTTCGGCCTGCACATCCGCTCTCCAAAAAACGGTTCCAGATCCTGGAAATGACACTTTGTGACACTCCAATGGCTTGCGCTACTTCGGCTTGAGTTTGGCCCCCTTCTAACCTACCAACAATTCTCCAAGCTTCTGAATCTGTCAAATGACTTCGCTGAGACATCGTACTCATCGAAACAAAGCAATCACTGAATGCCGATCATCCTTGTCTTCATTCTCTTTTATCCAGTTGAAAGTCAAATTTCATTCGCTGCCGCTGAAGCGACGTTTTTGACGTCGAACTCAAAATTTGCATACTCCACAGTTTGAAAACCAGAAAAATTTGCATTTGTGATTTTCTTCTTCTATTTTCGGCAAAAAAAATTTCGTTTATATCTTTATTTTATATAAATTCTTCAAATATCCTTTAATTGTTTTGAGCAGTGTACTTTATGAAACACTTTATAATGCTATAGGACTATTGTTAAGAATTTGAAAAACTATTGAAATAAGTGAATTAGATTTATGAAATATAGATAATGAAATATGGGTAATATTTATCAGGATATGGAACAATATCGTGATTTCTTTGACTTCTCTGAGTATTCAAAATCCCATCGTTTAAACCACGGAAGTTTCAAACCCAACAAACATATGATCAGACTTCTCATTTTATGGGCATCACGTTAACCACTGGACCGAGTGATCCCCCGTTATTTAGCCACATGAATACGCTATACGTACGCTATATTAATCTCAGGAAAGTATTTTTATCAATATAAATATAATTTTCTCAGTTTGGTGATTATACATTTTAACTAAAATCCCTAGTGGATATAACTCGACCATTCAGATTTTATAATATACACTATTAGATAACGTTTACTAACTTCCATTTTACTTTAAACAATGGTTAGATCACGTGATAGTATTTACCATAATCTTTTTAGAAATGACATATATTTACTTTACAATTAATTGCATATACATATGGACAAGTTTTGCAAAAATTTTACAAGATAATGAAAAAGTTCTGAAAAACTACAAAATTATTTTAAAAAGTTACAAGAAAAGTACAAGTTATAAAGAAAATTCAATTTCATAATTAAAAAAAAATTAAAAAAATTAATTAAAAAAAAATTTAAAAAATTAATTAAAAAAAATTTAAAAAAATAAAAGTTAAAAAAATACATTATGTCATTGATTAAATGATAACATCCACCTAGGGTTTTACCGTCTAATCATGTTACCATGTGATATCATTTAGTCAGTGACGTCAAATATCACGTGATCATTCTTATCAGTGATTAGATTAGATTAGCTGACAAGGCCTTGAACGGTCATTCACTTCTCTCAGAGTCTTCGTGTGAGACGGTTGTGTGTTCAGCAAGCTGGCGTATTAGGTAAGAATAGTATCTGTATATATATATTTTTTAATATGATTTTAAATTAATTTGATACATGTTATGTTTAACGATATGAATATGTTTTAAATATTAGAACAAAAAAAATAATAATTAGAAATAATAGACTAACTAAACAGTAAAATTTAAAGCTATGTAGATAAATTTCCTAAAACTAAGTTGAAATGAAAATGGTGAAAGTTTATTCAGACTCATGTCAGTGTTTATCAAGTTAAATCTATAAAAGAAATTTTTAAGTCTGAATTCTAATAATCCAAGTTACCATACTAATATTACAAGTTAATAGATTCACAAACTAATGAGAAATAGTGAAAATGTATTTAATTTTAATAATAAACTATGGTGATTTCTACAGATATTTAATAAATACAAGTGAGTTTTCGTGAGAAATGTACAGTTTACCAATTTACTTCCAAGCTTTAATTTCAATCCCTATCTTACCATATGTAATTGTCTAAATCAAATTAGGACATATCCTATTTGATTAGTCACTTTTTTTCTATTAAACATGTCTTTACTCTAGTTTCTAATTAATTTCCATATATATAAGAGAGAGAGAGAGATCGATAAATAAAATCGATTTGTCTTATAATATCAGGCATATGCACATACACAGGTATGTACATATATATACACGCATTTATGCACATACATATATATATAGTGAGAGAGCGAAATAAAATCGCTTTGCCCTATAATATTAGACATATGCTCATACACATGTATGTACATATGGATCGTATACACATGTATATACATATACATATAGTGAGACAACTAAATAAAATCGCCTTACCCTATAATATTAGACATGCGCTCATACACTTGTATGTAAATATGGATACGTATACACATGTATATACATGTATGTACATACATGTACAAACATGTATATACATGTATGTACATACACACACACATGTATGTATATACATACACACACACGCACAACTATATATATATATATATATATATATATATATATATATTAGCTTAAAATTAAATAAAAAATATTTTTGTGAATTTTTAATTTTTTTTTCCTTAAGATGTATTTTTTTTAACTTTTAAATTTTTTAAACTTTTTTAAAAATAATTTGTTTATTTTTTAAAAAAATTCTTTTTTTAACATAATTTTTTTTTGTTAATTATGAAATTGAATTTTCTTTTTTAACTTGTACTTTTCTTGTAACCTTTTACCATAAGTTTGTAGTTTTTCAGAACTTTTTTATTATCTTGTAAAATTTTTGCAAAACTTGTCCATATGTATATGCAATTAATTGTAAAGTAAATATATGTAATTTCTAAAAAGATTATGGTAAATACTATCACGTGATCTAACCATTGTTTAAAATAAAATGAAAGTTAGTAAATGTTATCTAATAGTGTATATTATAAAATATGAATGGTCGAGTTATATCCACTAGGGATTTTAGTTAAAATGTATAACCACCAAACTGAGAAAATTATATTTATATTGACAAAAATACTTTCCTAATAATATAGCGTACGTATAGCGTATTCATGTATTAGTAAATAACTGTAAATCACAAAAAATAGAAATCATATTCATGTGGCTAAATAACGGGGGCTCACTCGGCCCAGTGGTTAACGTGATGCCCATAAAATGAGAAGTCTGATCATATGTTTGTTGGGTTTGAAACTTGCGTGGTTTCAACGATGGGATTTTGAATACTCAGAGAAGTCAAAGAAATCACGATATTGTTCTATATCCTTATAAATATTATCCATATTTCATTATCTATATTTCATAAATCTAATTCACTTATTTCAATAGTTTCTCAAATTCTTAACAATAGTCCGATAGCATTCTAAAGTGTTTCATAAAGTCCTATCGTTAAGGTATCGCTTAATTAATATTTTTATTTTATTTCTTAGTTATTATTTTTCATTGAATACTTAATGAAGCATTTTAAAACTTAACAGATTTTAGTATATATATATATATATATATATATATATATATATATATATATATATATATATATATATATATATATATATATATATATATATATATATATATATATATATCACTTATATATATATATATATATATATATATATATATATCACTATATATACATATATGGTGAGTAGCAACTATGCAGGGCTATACGAAAGAATTCGCATACATTATCGGTTTTAAGTATCAACCTCGCTTCATTGTAGGAATATACTAACTTCTATGTGAACAATACGTTTCATATATTATTTGAAACTTTGATTAAAAAAGAAATAGAATCGTTAATTAGTATTATAAAAATAATTAAAATAATTATATCGATTCATTAAGACATCTAACATAGTCTTACATCTACCCCTTATCGATATGAATACTCTTATCAGTGACATCACATACCACGTGATAGATTAAACATAAGATTAGCTGATAAGGCGTTATACTGAAATCATTCAAGGCACCAAGTTATTCCAGAAGAAGCACGTATGTTTGGCCTGATCCCGTCATATGAGAAATACTTGATGCGAGCATGTGATTACAGGTCTGTTCATTTTAGGTAAGCATAATTTGTGTTTCTATACTATATAAAATTTATATGAATGTTTATTTACCTTATGCATTAAATATATATATATATGCGATTTATAAATATCCATAGGTGTTGAAACATGTACTTTTTAATTTAGCTAATATACCCAAAATCTTAAAAAGTAGTTTAGGTTACATAGCATTGTCGTAATGAATGTAATTTATGGATGATATTTAATATGTCGTGAAAAAATGTGTAAAATCAGTTACATTTTCGTGTACCTGACACATTCAAAATGCTAATGAGCTAGTAATGTAATACATGGCGAAAATAATTTATGCAGGCTATTTAAAAAGTAAATAATAAATGTAAAAATATAAACTATAAGCTTTTTCGCTCATATACTATTTATTTATGCTTTTAAAATAAATGCTTTATTTTCTATTATATGTAAAATTATGTGTCGTTTAAAAAAAGAAAAAACTATATATGTTAAGATAAATTATATACAAAGATATATGTTCAGAAAATTAACTTTATTTCGATCCGAACATCTTTTAAAACTTAACTAGGAATTTCAGTGTAAACAAGATATGTAGGACATATTCTCAGACTATAGGAAAATAAAGAATATTTAATCTCAATCTTAATGCATTTTAATACTTAACTAATTTTAGTGCATGTAATGAGATGAGTAATACGTACACAGGGCTACATGTAAGAAATCGCATACATTAACGGCTATAATTATAACAATTGTTATATAGAAAAAAATGTTTAGTGTGATATGTTTTATTTAAATTTATATTTAAATATCTAGCTTCACTGTATGAATGAAATGTCTTAATAATAGTGTGATAGCGTTGGAAAGTATTTCATAAACTACACCACAATGTAATACTTGTTTTATTATTTATGTATCATTTTTCTTTTTCTAATTTTAGTATGTCATATTGTTTTTTTTTTCATATATTTCGCTTCTCATATGTCTCATATGTTATTAATGCCACATGAAAAATTGATTAATTACATTAAAAGTTAAATGTTTAATAAATAGTAAGTTTTGCTTTATATGTTGAAATAACGTGTGAGAATTTTTCCCCTATTATGAGAAAACGAAGTTATTTATATATGTGAATAAACATTTAAAAATTTTAAAGCAATATATAATAAGATATATGTACTAATGAAATAAATATGTTTATTTATTTTTCATTTTATTTAGTGATATCATTCTCCAAATACTAATTATCTGACAAAGTTCTTTAACTATAGAAAATTCTCTTATCATTAAGCTTCAATATCTTATCAAACATCTCCTCAAATTTAGTGACGCATACTTACTGTGCCAACGATTTTTTCTTCTCCCAGTCGATAACAAATCCTTAGCCAAAGCTTTGAAAAGCCCCCAAAATTCTAATATAAAACTGTCTCCTAGGGAAAATCACTGAATTTTGCTTTAGTGGTATTTTCTTTCGAATTATACATTTTAAAACATGAAATAATAATAATTAATGAAGAGTATGTTTTTATAGAACGGAATTTTGTGAAGGGGTTTATTTTCTTGAATGAATTTTTGTAAAGGAGTTCTAAATAGACCCCAAAATTTTGATTCTACTGAGTTTTGAAATTTTACTTTCATATGGTTTTAAAGGGTGGTTTTAAATTTTTTTATAGTTTTAAAATTTATTTTATTTATCCTATTTATTTTATTATTATTATTTTGTTATTTACTATAGATCCTATTTTGCATTAACGTTTGAATTTTTAGTATAATTTTTGTAGGCACTCTGTATTTTTTAAGGGTATCCTGTATTGTTTGCCTAACCTATATCAAAGCCCCTCTGTGACAAAGGGGGTGGGGGCTATTTCCTCCATGTATTTATTCCACTAAAGAACTTTTATTGAAGGGCCCTTATATTTTCAGTCTAACTTTTTATCAAAGAACACTCTGCGAAAATTTTTAAAAAAAAGGGGGGGGGGATAAATTTAGCATGTTGAATCATGTTTATAGGGTACCTTGTATTTTTTATGGGTACTCTCTAAGTATAATATATCCTTAATTTTTAGCCTAACGTTTATCAAAGGACACTCTGCTGGAATAAAACAAGGAGTTTAGTATGGTGAATCATGTTTATAGGGTATCCCTGTATTTTCACCAAAGTTGGGTGAGGGCTATTTCCTGAATGTATTTATTCCTCTATAGAATTTTTGTGTGTCACTCTGTATTTTGTGAAGGGTTTTACATTTTTAGCCTAACGTTTATCGAAGGACCCTCTGCTAAAATAAAAAAAGGAGTGGGCGCTTAAATTTAGTAAGGTGAATCATGTTATGGAGTATCCCTGTATTTTTTATGGGTACTCTGTATTTTTGCGGGTATCCTATATTGTTAGCCTAACTTACATCGAAGGGCCCACTTGGGCAAAAGGGGGGGTGGGAAGCTATTTCCTCAATGTATTCCCCTATACAATTTTTGCGTGGCACTTTGTATTTCTTGAAGGGACCTTATATTTTTAGCCTCACTTGTGTCAAAGGGCACTGTGCTAAAATAAAAAAGTGGGGGGGGGGCGCTGAAATTTAGTATGCTGAATCATGTTTATAGGGTACCCTGTATTTTAATCAAACTCTCTGTTTTTCGCACAACTCTTTTCGAATACCTTTTGAAAAAAAGAAAAAAAAAAGAAATGTGGCGTTATGAATTGTTTTCATAGCGGGTGGTTATGGTTGGTCCACAATTAAAAAAAAAATTTTTTTTTCTTACAACTTTCTTAACAAAAATAACTTTGGAAAATATTTAATTTTTGGAAAAACTGTTTCATTATTGACAAAATCTATTCACTAACAAATTAGAAAAATACCTCATCCTACTATAGCATGGTAATTCTAGGGAAAAAAAATCCCCCCACAAACATTGTTTCTAAAGAGCATTCCACGATTCATTAATTAAACTAATTCCATTAATTAAAATAATCCCCCTTTAAGAAATCGTTATCTCCCACATTCCCTTATCTCCCCACTCGCTTATCTCCAAACTTGCTTATCTCCGTGACGTATTTCCGGGCTGCACTGACCTTCCTTCGACATTGAGCATACGCTTCGTACGCTTCTGGCGGTGAACTGTCAATTATTATCTACTTGCAGATTTCTACTAATAGTTGGATATCAATAACAAATATAATATTTTAAGCATATATCCGGGGATATGAAGTTCACGCAACGTTGTCATGAGGAAGTATTTAGAATTAATACTTATTTCTGTGTAAGAATAGATTTTTAACTGAAGAAATTAAACTTGAAACAAATTTCAGATGTTATTAACGATTTTGTACTGCCTACCTTCGGTATCAGATTCTGGCTCAAATGACACAAAATAAATTTGGGCTCAGGCTACGAAAAAAAGTGTCTGAAGTCATACCAAAATTTTCGATTTAATTTAAATGGTGACTGTGATAAAATGGTATTTATTGATTCAAGTTTATTATATAATATGATGCCATAAAATAATTAAGAATATTTTAATTACTTATTACTATCTTTACTATGTTTAAAATTGATATGATTAATCTCTATAGATCTCTACAGAGGTTAGTCTATCTCTATTACTTGGGTGCAATTCGGGTGCAACACGCCCATAAGTCAGAATTTTATTTTGCTCATATTTGGGTGACGGTGGGGCTATCTTAATGTTGAGTTAGCCCCTCCATATTGTTTTTCGTATAACTATTTTGGTCTTAGGGTGCAAAATGCCTTACTTGGATGCAAATCGGTGCAAAACAGGCATAAAACGCCCATATAATTATAATTGCATTTTACTCTTGTGGGGTTGGGGCTAACTTAATGGTAAATTAGCCCTGCCATATTGTTTTACTTATAACGTTTTTGGTATCAAGGTGCAAAACCTTATACTTGGGTGCAAATCTGTTATAAACGACCATTTATTTAGAATTTAATTTTCCTGATATTTGAGTGGTGGTGAGGCTAATTTACTGTTAAGTTATCCCTGCCATGTTGTTTTTGCATATAACTATTTTTCTGTTAGGGTGCAAAACGCCATACTTGGGTGCAAATCGGTGCAAAACGAGGGCAAAACGACCATGTAGTTAGAATTTAATTTTGCACATATTTGGGTAGTGGTGGAGTTAATTTACTGTTAGTTAGCTCCGCCGTATTATTTGCTAATAATCATTTTGGCATTAGGGTGCAAATCGGAGCCAAATGAGGGCAATACGACCATATAGTCAGAATTTAATTTGCACATATTTGGGTGGTGGTGGGACTAATTTACTGTTAAGTTAACCCCGCCATATTGTTTAGCTTATATTTATTTTGGTGTTAGGGTGCAAAACGCCATACATGGGTGCAAATCGGAGCAAAACGACCATATAGTCAGAATTTAATTTTGCTCATATTTGTGTAGTGGAGTTATCTTAATCTTAAATTAGCACCGTCCTATTCTTTTGCTTATAACTACTTTTGTGTTAGGTTGCAAAACGCCATACTTGGGTGCAAATTGGTGCAAAACGAGCATATAGTCAGAATTGAATTTTACTCATATTTGGGTGGTGGTGAGATTAATTTACTATTAACTTATCCCCGCCATATTGTTTTGCCTATAACGTTTTTTGTGTTATGGTGCAAATCGGTGCAAAACGACCATATAGTCAGAATTTTATTTTGCTCATATTTGGGTGGTGGTGGGACTTATTTACTGTTAAGTTAGCTCTGCCATATTGTTTTGCTGTAACGTTTTTGGTGTTAGGGTGCAAACCGCCAAACTTGGGTGCAAATCGATGCAAAACGGGTGCAAAACGACCATATAGTCAGAATTTAATTTTGCTCATATTTGTGTGGTGGGGGGCTAACTTAATAATAAGTTAGCCCCGTCATATTCTTTAGCTTATAACGTTTTTTGGTGTTAGGGTGCAAAACGCCATACTCGGGTGCAAATCGGTGCAAAACGAGGACAAAACGACCATATAGTCCGAATTTAATTTTTCTCATATTTGGGAGGTGGTGGGGCTAAATTAATGTTAATTTACCCTTGCCATATTGATTTGCTTATAACTATTTTGGTGTTAGGGTGCAAAACGCCATACTTGGGTGCAAATCGGTGCAAAAGTGGTGCAAAACGCCTATGTAATTAGAATTGGATTTTACTTTTGTGGGGGGGGGATGTCTAACTTAATTTAAAGTTAGCTTCGCCATATTGTTTTGCTTGTAACGTTTTTGGTGTTAGGGTGCAAAACGCCCTACTAGGGTGCAAATCGGTGCAAAACGGGTGCAAAACGAACATATAGTCAGAATTTAATTTTGCTCATATTTGGGTGGTGGTGGGGCTAACTTAATGTTAAGTTAGCCCCGCCATATTGTTTTACTTATAACTATTTTGGTGTTAGGGTGCAAAACGCCATACTTGGGTGCAAATCGGTGCAAAAGGGTGAAAAACGCCTATGTAATTAGAATTGCATTTTGCTTTTGTGGGGAGGCTAACTTAATGTTAAGTTAGCCCCGCCATATTGTTTTGCTTGTAACGTTTTTGGTGTTAGGGTGCAAAACCCCATACTTGGGTGCAAATCGGTGCAAAACGGGTGCAAAACGAACATATATTCAGAATTTAATTTTGTTCATATTTGGGTGGTGGTGGGGCTAACTTCACGTTAAGTTAGCCCCGCCATATTTTTTTGCTTATAACTATTTTGCTTTTAGGGTGCAAAACGCCATACTTGGGTGCAAATCGGTGCAAAACGGTCATGTAATTAGAATTGCATTTTGCTCGTGTGGGTGGGCTAACTTAATGTTAAGTTAGCCCCGCCATATTGTTTTGCTTGTAACGTTTTTGGTGTTAGGGTGCAAAACGCCATACTTGGGTGCAAATCGGTGCAAAACGGGTGCAAAACGAACATATATTCAGAATTTAATTTTGTTCCTATTTGGGTGGTGTTGGGGCTAACTTAACGTTAAGTTAGCCCCGCCATATTGTTTTGCTTATAACTATTTTGCTTTTAGGGTGCAAAACGCCATATTTGGGTGCAAATCGGTGCAAAACGGGTGCAAAACGCTCATGTAATTAGAATTGCATTTTGCTCTTGTGGGGGGGGCTAACTTAATGTTAAGTTAGCCCCGCCATATTGTTTTGCTTGTAACGTTTTTGGTGTTAGGGTGCATAACGCCATACTTGGGTGCAAATCGGTGCAAAACGGGTGCAAAAGGAACATATATTCAGAATTTAATTTTGTTCATATTTGGGTGGTGGTGGGGCTAACTTAACGTTAAGTTAGCCCCGCCATATTGTTTTGCTTATAACTATTTTGCTTTTAGGGTGCAAAACGCCATACTTGGGTGCAAATCGGTGCAAAACGGGTGCAAAACGCTCATGTAATTAGAATTGCATTTTGCTCTTGTGGGGGGGCTAACTTAATGGACCGTAGTATCAGACCTCTCAATCAGCAAGTTGCCTTTGACCGCTATACTTGTCCTGCTACTAGCGCCATCAATCGTCAGTAATAGTATTTACGACACGAAATCACACGAAATTTTTTCACAGCTCCATTTGTTCTATGCATTTGCTTATGAACTAGTAGTTTTCCTACCACTAAAATTTTATAGTAAATTTTATCTTATTAAATTGACAAGATCGTGTGATTACATAACGAAAAAAATTCTATTAAATTTTAGTGGTAAGAAAAAAGCATAAGAGTTGGCAGCTATGCGGTAGCAGACCAGCTAGATTTTTCTATAGATTTTTCTATTATATTTTTGAATACCAGTTTTTTAGTAGAGACAATTTTGTTTTGTTTGATCGGAGAATTCTGGGATTTAAAAGAACAACATTTTCTCTAAAAATATACTGGTGTTCAAAAAGCCCGAAAGATGGCAATTGTGCGGTAGTATCCACCAGGCGGCGATACTTTCCGGAGAAAGTCAATTAAAAAGTTGGCAATTACCGCGGACATTTTCTCCCATAGACTTTCTCCGGATTGTCAAGTCTGATCTATGATAAGGGAGTTTGGTCCAACCTTTAAAATAATCTAGTAGCAGGCATTGAAGGGTGTTATTATTTACTTCACTGGAAAAATAGAACAATATTACTTCGGTATAGTATGGGGCAGGATTGCCAGTTTGGTCTCTTTTTTTCTATTCGGAATTCCAATTGGAAATGCCGAAACTTTTTTTTTTTAACTTTTTCAGGGTTCGTACACATTTATTACGATTTCTTAATAGAAAATTTATATTTAATATTTAAATAGCAGAAATTGCAGACGCCTCGTTTAATTGCAGGATTTGTAAGTCGAAAACTTCTATTAAAAAATTTCGGTAAAACCGTACGAACCCTGTTTAGGTAAACCCGAAATATCTGTCATTAACCCTTTCAGGGACAGGGTATTTCTACTCGTAAAAAGTTGAAATGATTAATTAACACCAGAATTTAAAAACAAGCTTATTAGAAAACAAGCAAAAGCTTTTGTTCAAGTACTTCATAAACGAGAATTTTTCATTCTAAAATTCTGGTGCCAATGTAGCATTTAGGGATTAAAATTAAAAGGTTTAAAAAATGAACCACTGACCTTGAAGGGGTTAAATAAAGCAAAAGTATTTCGTAATAAACAAGTTGGAAATTGTACGTCAAACGTGACAAATGAGGTGCGTTCGTACTATAACTAGTTACATAAATATTCAGATCTTTTCAGATTTTTAATTCTGTGAAATGAATTATATCGTCTGCAGATTCATTTCTGTAATAAAATAAGTATCTCTTTTCGCTTGACGATTAAACTTCGGAAGCTCCTATAACAAGAAAGCTCCGATTTAAAAAAAATCAAATTTCTTAATAAATATTTTTATTAATATCTCCTAAAGTTTTGATTCGATTTTAATAAAATTTGAAATGTCTCGACCAAAATTCTGCAAAAATAATATATTTTAAATTGCAAACCATTCGGTTGGGTAGTTTTTGCGTTGTTATATGCGGACGGACGGACAGACGGACAGACAGACGGACGGACCAAGCGACGACAATAGGTGCTACGTATTTATATAATTACGAACGCACCTAAAAAAGACAACAAACTGGCAAATTTGGTAGGAGGTCACGATATGCCGACGTCTTATAAGATGCATAGTGTGAGCCATAAGGCGTCCTACTATACAGGGTTCGATATGTAAAATGACTGCAGAAAAAACACAAATCATACTATATTTAGAATTACATTTTCCTAAGAGAGTCCGGTCCCATCTCAAAACATTTTGTACAGAAATGAGCCAAACATTTAACGCTGCCAGTATTGCCAGTACGCTACTTTTTTTTTAAAATTTCTATTGCTTGATTGAAAACCACTTTTTAAAAAGAATATAGTTAACCTACTTTTCGCCTCATATAATATATCGCTAAATAAGGCGAATATCACTATTCCAGAAAAGTGGCGGATTGAGAATAGTGAACCCTGCCTATAATAAAAAAAAATCATGTGAACAGGTGATTGCCTTCCTTCCTGTATTTTGTACACTACTAAATTTATATGGCAATCTTTTTCTTGTTTAATCGATAAATTCTGCGATGACTACTACTGCAAAACTACCATGTTAAATAAAAGAATCAACCACCTTTCCGAAAAATTTTATGAAAAATTATATGACCTCCCTAATGAAATAATCGCAGAATTGCCAGATTACGACGTATTCGAACCACATCACTGCAAACGTCCAAAATATTCTTACATTATTGACTGTGAGCATTAGTGCTCACCATTTCCCTAAATTTCTCTCTCTTATTAATATTTTGTAATTTTTCCACATTAGTTAATACCTATATTCTTAATTAAAATTTATTACTAAGCTATACCAAAAAAAATGGCCCTTTTAAGTGCCTTTTTTGTTTAAGCTAAGCTTTGCCTGCCTTTTTCACCACCTGGCATTTATGTGCTGTTTTACGAACAAGTTCCAAACCCCATTTTTTACTTTTTCACAGTAAATAGTAGTTAGTATAACTACGGCTATACCATTTCACTTTCTTCACATTTTTTAGACTCTATCATCAATCTCCTTCGCTTTACTTTTTTATTCTAAATTTATTTCCATCTCATTTCTTAATTTTTCATCTATCCTTTAAATTCATTTTTCATGTAGTTAATACTACATCTTAACTTTTTCCAGCGGCTCAATTTTCACAAGACACTCTGCTCACTTATAGCCTGGGCACCGCCCTCTGAACACTAGGCCTGCGCGCTGAAAAAAATGGCGGCTGTCGCAGACGGAATCGTTTGTACAGTCCCTCGAACTTCAACACCAATAATATCTAAAAATTATCTTTGACTTATTTGATCTCCGAAAAAGAAGGCGAAGAAAACTTTTAGAAATTCTTGGTGTGGAATTTCGAGGGACCGTTCAAACGCTGAAAAAAAAAATCGGCCTGCGACAGCCGCCATTGTTGTCAGCGCTCAGGCCTAGTATTCAGGGGGCGGTGGCCTGGGCGTAAAGTTGATTGCAACTCGGAAGCCCCTTAACCAACATCAGCTGTTCGGCAACTATTCGGCGATGACATACTAAGAATATTGTTATATAAATTTAATGGTGTACAAGATACCGGAACACAATCACCCTGCACTAAAGATTTTAAAGTGGGTTTTTATTTTTATAAAACTACTGTTAATAGGAAACATTCAAAATGGCGCCAAGGAAACTTTCAAAGAGCGAAACGTTGAACGGCCCTGCTGTAAAGTGTCATTTGATTTTATTTATTGAGCTTTTTTTTTTTTCTATTTTGAGACATAAAAAACGGAACATAAAAATAAAAATAAAATTAGAAATAAAGTCTGTAAAAAAAGTACCCCAATGGTATTATGAGGGTTAAAATGAAAATTTAAATATATTTATTAAACTTAAGCTATTCTGGCGAGTGATCTGAACACACCGGCAAGCGAAACAGCTGCCCCGCTCATAAAATTCTTTTTTTCTTAAATGCGTAATTCATGTCTCAAATAAATCGAAAATCACTATTAGGAAATATAGGTGAATGTATGCCCAAGTTCCCAAAGGCACTTATTTGAGCTCTGCAATAAAGTAGTTTACATATATCACAATGTATTTATTTTCTATAATATTTTTCATCGCCGTATAAAAAATGAACCTGAAGGATAACATCAATTTCAAACGGCGTATTATAACTTTGACCTATATGAACAAGCACGCCAATCAAATAGATTTAACTCTTTTCATATCAAGATATGGATTTGTTTATTCATTAGTTTGTTCAAAGTTTATTATCTTTTAAATTGCAATCCGTTTTCCGGAAACTAAAAATAGTTTAGATTTTAGCGATTGTAAAAACAAATGTAGTTTATTCAAAGTACTTTTGGAAAGGCATAATTCAGTTTATCCTTTAAGTACTTTTATTCTGCATATGACAGGAAACTAGAAACTGGGTATTTTTTATAACCTCTCTGAAATTAAAATTTGGAAAGAAAATATATTTCATATGTAGTATTTGCACAAGAATGGAAATACGATTTTTTTTTCTGATTTATTTCTGATTCGTCCTTGCCTGTAATTTCTTGAGAAAAATTAAATCCAAATTTTTAGAGATAAGAGACTATTTGAGCTTTTGATTCGAAACTTTGGCAAATCCAAATTTTGTGGCAAATAGTTAAAGCTAAATCTTATTGCAAATTAACATAAAAATTGTATTTTTAATTAATTAAAAATTAATAAATTTTAATTTCAGTAAAAATTTGTTATTTGTAATATATTTGGACAAAGACCTTTTACATCTTGAAAGTGAGGCAAGTTCACTTTGAGTAGAATTATTTTATAATACTGCATAATATTAACGAGCATAACAGTGATTTTAACATGATTTTAGCTGTAGTTTCATTTAAACAAAAAATATAATTTTTTTTGGCCTTTTTTAATCTTTTACGAACTTTGGAAAATAATTATTTAATAAAAATTATACTTTTCGGTGGTATAAGCTACAGCAAGAAAGATTGCCTTTCTTTCAGAAAAATGAAGGAAATCAGCCGAATAGTTCTTAAGAAAAACGGTAGCCCAGTTTGAAAAATATTGTTTTGAGAAAAACAAGTTTAAAGTTTTACCATAACATTACGTTCAACTAGCAGTGTTACATTCAACGTGCAAAAAATAGTGTAAGAAATTGGAATATTGCGAAATGGCTCTAAGCCTGCGCTTCCCAACCTTTTTTCTTTCACGTACCTCTTGCTTAGGCTATTCATTTCGGCGTACCCCCTTTCATTAGAAACACGCCTCCACCCCCCCTCCCCTCACTCATATAACGCAAACATGCCTTTTAAAAATTAGTAATATACTTATTAGTAAATACTCATTAAAAAGACTGAAGCTTTCCTAGTAATAAGATAGTAATGTAACCAGAGCCGGCCCAACGGTATTTTGGTGCCCGTGCGAGTATCCGTCGGGCGCACCCCCCCCCCCCAACCCCGAAAAAAAGGAAATACTCTTGGATTATTCTTAATGTTTTATATATTCGTTACTTTTAAACATACTATTACTAATTACTTATGATATTATTTAAAGAATACATAAAGGCATTAAAATTCAATCCCTTTTTGCATTATAAAATGTCCTTTAAATAATAAAATGTCTCAAAAGGAAAATTTTAATTTTACAATAAATATCAGTTTTACTATGTAATATTACGATCTCAGGTTGAAATACGATATAATAATCTGGGGAAGCGGACAAAAACTAGGCAAAGAGACTGATCCCCAACAGACAACCAATTGCCTTCCTCACCCCCCCGCCCTCCTTTGAGGGGCAAGGGCAGAAAATTAAAAAAAAATCATCCGATCTGATGTTTATATTCTTAGAAAGCATATTACCAACATTTTATCTTCACAAGCCATCATAGATTCTGGATAACTTAAAAACAAGAAAATTTACGACAAAAAGTTTTTATTTCAATTTTCTCGCAATTTCATTTTTGTTACATAACATCTTCCTCAAAGCTCTTCCATTTATACAGAATTTCAAAAATCTGATAAGGAGAAATTTACTCACAAAAAATACACTCTGGAACTTGAAGCATAGGCCTACGTGGCAGAGCCACAAAAAAAAAAAAAAAATTCCCGTATTTTAAACTACAGAATTTATTTGCGCACTGATAATTATGCATGGAAACTGAAATTACCCCACACGCTTAAAGCCACAGGGACGTTGCAAAAAAATCGTCCTTCCTCAAAGGATGCTCCTGCCAAGATGTTCTTATTACCTACTCCTGGACAATTAATGGACCAACAACTGACAAGTATATCCTGGTTTGCCCGAAAGAGATTAATTATCACTTCTTAGAAATACTTATATTGGTCATTTCCCTACACGAAGTGTCCCCTTTTTCCCCGGCTCTGACCACAGCATATAATGTTTTACAGCTTTGTTGAAAGACTACTAAACTGGAATTCTTAGAACTGATTTTTTACCATCACCCTCGTGACAAAAAAGATAACTCTCGCTCAGATTCGGAGCCTTCAGAAATTATTTAACTTTATTTCTTCTGGCTCCCTATTACTCCAAGCCACATAACTGTTTTACATTTGACTTTCCCCTCCTCCCTCACACACACATTCACTTATGTGTGTGTACTCGTTTTGATTACATTAGTTCTCAAATCAGAAATAATTGTATTTCTTTGTGTAATCTTTCAAATATTTGTAAATTACAATTTAGAGTAATCAGTGTCATACCATTTTCACTTGAATTTGAAATTCTCGTGTAGGCCATGCCCCCCCCCCTCCCCCGTTTAGTTACGTTTATGGTTTTATCCCATTCTTCTTTTAAACTTTGACAAAATTCTTTAGCTATATTTTGAAGAAAAAAAAAGTGTGATGGCCGGGAAACAAAATATTTATAAATATGATTTTACTTTATATTCATAATCATATTTTTCTAATTTTATTTTCTTGAAATGGAAATTTATATATCTATTTCCTTTTAAATGTAAATTCTTTAAAGAAAATTGTCTTTTTAAAACTTTTCTAAAATATTCTTTTTTTTTTTTTTGCATACATTTTCACATTTGATATGGAAATTATAAATATTGATTTGACTAAGAGATTTACAGAAATATTTATTTTAAAAAAATTACAAATTTTTAAAAGAACATACGTTTTTTTTTTTTTTTATGAGTACTTTTTACTACGAGGAACAAATTTTAAAATTTTTCACTTAAAATTAAAAATTCCGAAACCAATTTAAAGATTACATAACTGAAAAACTTTGTACAAAGTTTCATGGTTTTATCTTTCATATAAAGTAAAATATGAAAAGTCTTGATAAAAAAAAATATTTCCCCACTCAACAACACAAAACTATAGCTGAAAAACAATGCACAAAGTTTCATGGTTTTATTTTTCATATAAATTTAAATATATCAATTTAAATATAAAAAGATTTAAAATATATTTCCCCGTTCAACAACACAAAACAATCTGACACATTTTCTGACTCGTTTTTAAGCATAAAAGCACGAGACTTGCAAGTATGTTTTTTGATGTAATATGAAATCAAAAAAGTTTTTCTTTTTTTTCATTTTCTGTTAAAAGAATTGCATCTTGAGTTGTAAGTGATTTTTGTCTCAGGACAGCAGTTTTTTCCCTTTCCTGCGCTGTCGTGTCCGGAAATTCGGTTCAAAACGCCAACTTTGACGGCATTTTTTGAAAATTTTTCTGCTTTTACCGAAAAACTGAAAAACGGTTAGATTACATTAGTTTTTTAATAAGAGCATCTGCCAATTTGACACGTTTGGGATAAAAAATGTGCTAAAAAGCAGCCAGTTTGGATTTTGGCCTTACACAACGAGTTTTAAAATAAACCTTCTCTGGCTGTTCAAAATAGATTAAAAAAAGAACAATTTTAAATCATTGATATGTTTCTTAAAAAAATATAAATATTATAATTAATAAGATGAACTGACCTCACAAAAATTTTACAATAGACATTGTTTTCTTCAATGTTAATAACATCACTCTTTAAGAATAAATTTCCATCGACGTTGTGTGATTTTTTTCTAAAATTTGAACTAGAAAAATGTTTTTTTTTTCTAAAATGAACTAAATTTATCTCCTTTATTTCCTGAGAAAAAGAAAAAGAAAGAAAGAAAGTACGGACCAGGAAAAAATAGTTACATAGTCCTAATTTCATATCAATAAATGTTTTGACTTTAAACTTATTTGTGATGCATTTCACATTGTATTGTTGATGCAAGGCCGAGGGGCGGGGGGGGATGTCCTGGGCACAAGAGTAGAAGGGGGGGGGGGGCAAAAGAAGATTTGGTTCGTCCTTCAGTACAAAAAACAAATAATGAAATTTAGGAAAAAATGTCATGGAAACGTACGACCCAAAATAAAAATATATTCGTTAATTTTATGCTCTTTGTTTTAAACAGGGCGTGATTTTTCCATTAAGGGACCGCTTAGGGCGCCAGAGAATAATATTTGATTAGCGAATTCATCTAAGATACCTGTAAGATTTATACACTGTCCCAATTATATTTGAATTGGTTCAATATTTCGGACATCGTGATGACAAAATTTGCTTTTGTGTGTCTCTGTAAACAAACTATAAGATTTACATACTTGATTAATGAACACACGCAGATCCAAGGTACTTGTAAGATCAATACACAGTTCTAATTATGTTCGAAATGATTCAATTTTCGAACATTATCGTGTTAACAAGTTCTGGATTATATATAGATAGATAAAAACGAAGCTATTACAGTAGGTCCATTTCGAAAGCAATATAAAAATATTAAGATAAATATGCTTTCTAACAATTATTTCATATTTAAAATAAAAATTAGGGGAATGGATTGAAGACTTCTCTGTGTACATTGATTTATTTTGGAAAAGGATTGGAGAGAGCGCCAAAATGCTTGCGACTGAAAAATTCCTAGTTTCGGCCATGTATTGAAATACTATTACACTATTATTGATTTAATACAGATTAAATTAAGAATAACTAAATTAAACGATGTGCTGAAGTTAATTTTTTTAATAAGATTAATTAGATATATAATTTTTAGTTAGAGAAATTTACCTTTATTAACCTTTCATTTGCGTCTTCGACAAAAGATTTGGCGCTCCGATTATATCCTTTTTTTCCTCATGGTTTTTACTTTTTCTTTCTTTTTTTTTCGGCGCCCTCTAGATTCTGTAATAATTTCCCGATTTTTTCATGCACGGCATTTTGAGTATAATCTTTACATTAATATTGTTTAAAAAAAAAACGAGAATAAGTAATTTGTACGATTCTCTGCAACTACCAGATGTTATCTGCTAAAGGACACTTGTCACAATCGGCTGCATCAAGGGGACAGTCCAGAGTCGACCGACCAGCGCAGCGGGAGAAGAAAGAGTTCAGAATCGTAAAAATGTCAGTAGTAATTAATTAACCTCGCGCAGTCCTGGTGTTGAATAGAGGTTTCGTTATGTCTTTGCAGGATGTAATTTGAGTGTAAATAGCCTCGTTTTCTCAGATAAAGGAACCGTACATATGGTCTGTATGGGAAGATTTCAGTGTCCTTGAACTGTTATTTAAACCCAAGGTAGACCCACTCTCACAGACCGCAGCCAGGAAAAAATGAAAAAGAACAGAAAAGAAAAAGGAAAAAAAAAACGCGGAATCTAAAATTATTTTTTATCGGTGATCTTTTGACTTTTGAGCGCCCCTTAAGTCGTTTCGCGACTTCGCACCCCGTGCGATCGCACACTTCGCACTCCCCTTGGGCCGGCCCTGAATGTAACCCTCCTATTCGAAAACGAAAATAAGACCTGCTTTTCAATACATTTCAAAATAAAGCATTAAAAGTAAAAGCTCTGATGTAATTAAGGCGTTCTGCAATTATTATTAAAAACGGAACAATAAGATAAATGTGTTGAGAAAGTAATATTGTATAATGATCAATGGCAGTTTTTGCGAAAATAGGGGTTAATATATAAGAACTCGTGCTATATGATTATTAGTGGGCGTAGCTAGTGACATTGAATTATCAATGAATTATTATGTCTAGTGGGCCTTACCTCTCATTTTTTGGGTCCACTACGAGAAGGAACCGTGACTACCTCTGTAGGTTTTCACATCCCTCGAGTTGTGGTAGAGAAAGTACGGGTTGGCACATCCCGACTTAAGGACTAGGGCCTGGTTCCCTTTTGGGTTTCCAGCTCCGAAGCTGTTGGGGGACGCCGGCCCGTCTCCAAGTGTCTCGAGGTGACTCCCCGTGGTTTCACCGCGTATCGCAACGGCCTACATCGTCGACACGTGGGTTCAATGTTAAAGGGTCCGTATTGGATCGGTCCTCTGAGCGGCCGAAGCGCCGTAGCGAGTCAAAGCTACTAGCGCGATAAAAGTCTCTCAGGACTTGAGTTCGGTGTTTGTCTACGCGCGGTGCGCTCCCTCATGGGCGACTGCGGCGCAGCTTACTTTTACCTCTCATTTTGAGTGTAACAAATTGCAATTAATATGAGACTGACTTTGTAATCCAAAAATATCAACTTATTTATGTATTTTCAGTTAAACAATTTTTGAGATTGCCGCCATTACCGAAATTATTTGTACGTACCACCGGGGTTACGCGTACCCCAGGTTGAGAACCGCTGTGTCCAAGGCAATGATTTACAAACTTAAGGTACGCAAAAACGCCAAAAAACACAAAATAGAAAATTTTGACACAAAGAAGTAAGACTTTCCCTTAATGAATTGCAAACTTGGGTTTAGTCACTTCATTCACTTCCATTTTCATGTCTTTGTTAGGTAAAATATTGCATTGTTAACTGTTAAAAAATTAGGGATTATTTATTCAAAAAAAGTGAAACCCAGAATACTCTTTACAGAGTCACCTAGTTAGATGATGAGCATCATCAACAAGTAAATGTTATTAATTCGGCGTCTATATACAGGCCCTGACTAAACACGTTTGAAAACAGTGGCACATATTCATCCTCTCTTTTTGAATGGTGATATCACGCCTTATTTTTGACAGAAATTTATCGTACAAATTAGGTGAATATTACTATTCGAAAATAGTGGTACTTCCAGCCCGCCTTAATCTCTCTTTGTCTAGATACGATAGCTAGTGTAGGCTCTTAAGAGAGCCGCTTCACTGAAATTCCCGATCGCGAAATTAAATGTTAACCTATGGAAAAATACATTACTATTTAAGTTTATAACTCGGCGTCTATATACAGCACCCGACTAAGCACGTTTTAGGACAGTAGCACATTTCCACCACTATTTTTGAATGGTAATATTTCACCCTATTACTGACAGAAATTCTTTGCACAGCTTAGGCAAATGTTACTTTTCGAAAATAGAAGTGCCATGCAACGTATCTCTGTCCCGACGATACCTTATTATGCTTTTGTCTATATAAGATAACTAACGTAGGTTTTTAAAGGAGCTGCTTCGCTGAAACTCACCTATCGCGAAATCCAATATTATCATAGGGGAAAATTTAAATACGTGATTACTCATTGCAAATCGAAATACAGTTTGCGCCATCAGAAAGTACACATCAGATACCGATGGTACACGTTTTTAAAATTTGTCTCCTTAAATGAAGCCACATGTCTTAAAAACCATCTCATCGGCCACTGACATCTACTTTCTAATGATGAAAACAAGTATTTTGATAATAATATTAGGTAATGAGAAATTTCGTATTTAAGTTTTCCCGTAGGTTAATGTGAAATTTTGCGGTCTCGGAGTTTCAATGAATCGGCCAATTAATGTGCTACCAATGGTGTTAGAAAACACTCTTCTGTAAAAAATTCTTTTCGAGACAATAAAATTATTGATATTTTGTCTGGAACACAAACCTTAAAACAAGATAATTCAAGATTGATTTATATAAATATTTGGATGTATTTTATTGTATTGCTGTATTTAAAAGAAAAATATTAAAAAGCGTACACCGGGAAAAATATACAAAATACGTGTACATTAAAACAAAAGTTTTTTTTGCTTTATATATAGAATTTTTTATATACTTATAATCAAGGTTCCTAACAATATATTATGTAATGTTAAGTTAGAGTTCCTAATATAATAAAGAAAAAGTTTGCTCTTTCCTGTTATGATACTTTAGGGTTTAAAATTGTTATTTCAGAAAAGTCTTAGAATATTTCTATAATTAGAAATATTTTCGATTTCTCGAAGTTGCTAAAAAAAATTACCTGTAATGACCTACGCGCTAACCAGTTTATATTCAACTATATATATAAAATGCAAATGAGATTTTCGTTCCGATCGTTTATAATTAAGGTTCTACTGGACAGATTTTGATGGGATTTCCATAATTTGTTGGTAATTGTTTAGGAAGGTTTTAGTGTATAAGACATTATTTTGAGTAGCTTATTTATAGAGCTAAAAGAGAAAGCTCTGTAATTAGGTGAACCATATTATAAAAGACTAGCTGCGTAGGAACTCGTTGTGTTGCATTTAAACTGCATGAGGTCTTTTGATTGTTTTGAAGAAAAATAAATCTAGTTTTATTTTAAATTTCAAGTTTCCAGCTCTAACAATTCCAAATAAATCGTAATTTAGAATCTTTTTAGAAAGTTTTCGCTGATGTCTCTTTTTTAATTTCGATTTTTTTAGAAACAATTCTTACAAGTACAGGTTCCGGGGTCGGGGGTCACAGAATGCGGGTGAAACTTTGTGTATCGATAGATTATCGTTATTATATAATTATATGAAAGCCGTAAAGAGCACTAACCAGAAAGCCTAGAGCAGTGTTGATTTCAGACACTTTTTCCGGGAGGGATTTCTGTCGCCTCGGGGGTGGGGGAAATTATAGAATTCTGGGGGGAAATCACACTTTTTAACCATTAAAAAGATAAAATCTCAAATCTTCCGGAGGGGGACATTTCAATGCTCTGGGGGGGGGGATGGCCTCCCGGGCCACCCCCTGAATTCAACACTGGCCTTCAGAAAAAAGGTCTCAAAGTTTATGTCACAGTTTATAATCGGATAAATTTCTACTTTTGACAAAAGTATCCGCAGCTTACTTGGCAGCGCACATAATTCAAGATCAAGATGTTTCGGTTCAAATCTCAGCTAGGCTTATGTTTCGCAACGAAAATTTTTATCAATTACTTTCGAACCACAATTGAAACAAAAAAAGTGTAATTATTGAAATTTACGAAAAATAGAAATTAAATATATGTTTTGCAGTATAGAGGTACAGTTTTAACAATAAAACTTTGTATGCTTAAATGTATAATGAAAAATAAAAGAGAAAATAGATAATTTATATTTTTGTAGACCAGAAATGTTTGCTCTTATTTAAAATTATTTACAGTTAATTAAATGAATAATCTACTATTTTTTACATAGAAATAAATTAAAGTGATTGATATAAATCTGTATGTTATTTTTATTTTTATTTATTATACAAATATTTTAAATATTTCATGATTTTTAAAAATATTCTTTTAAATTTTAATATGATTTGTAAAAATCTCCGATACTTAGTTTCGTCTTTACGGCCGACGTATTAATTATTTTTAGCAATTCAATACTTTTTAAGTACCTTTTCTGAGCAAATGGATAGATATCTACCCTATATATATAAAATCCTAATGAAACGAATTTGTGAAACGATTTTATGAAACGAATTTGTGAAACGATTTTATAAAACGACTGATTAAACGACTGATTATGTTTCAGGGCTATTTTTAATAAAATATTAAACGCTTGATGGTGAAATTAATACCAATTGTCCATAAAAATCCGCGGATGTCAAAACTGGTAATAGAATTTTGAAATTGGAATTAGTTTTCGAGATATTAATTTTTTTTCTAATTTTAATGACATTTCTGTAATGATCGCAACTAATTACTCAGTTTTTTTGTGACAAAAAAGGGAAAAAGATTGAAAAAGATCCCGATAGGGATTATTGATTTCTTTTTATTCGTCATTTTCAAATTAAAATTGAATTTATCTTTTATTTCAATCGATAATGAACACAAGATTGTGATTAAATTATGTTTTTCAGGAAAATTTGAAAAAAAAAATCACATTTCTATCGTCAGGATTCAATTGTCTGTCAGCATTTAATTTAATTTATAAACTGAAAATATTTTGAATAAATTCGTCCAAATGACGTCATTTATGTAAACGTAAAAGAAAGGGTGGAAAAGGAATTAACAGTAATTAGTATTTTCCAGCACTGAAATCTAATATTTTTTAGGTACGTCTCTATTATCCCGTCGACCACTTTTCATAACAAAAAACTATCGCCAAACTGTAAGATTAAACGCCAAAAATGCAGTCCCATTTACTGGATGTTAGAAGCATTATACATATTTGTTACGTCATCAAAAGGTTTTTAACTCGACATTTGTGTGTTGCTGCTGCTTTCATAGTAGAAGCACGTCTTTTTGCGCCTGACGAAGAAAGACTCAGATCTTTCGAAAGGCCTAGAGCATTTTAATGTTTTTGATAGTGTTTTAAGAAGTTATTTTAGTTCTTAGTGTTTCACACCAGTTTCAACTTATTTTATTTGTGTGTATTTTTCATTATGTTTTACTGATTTATTAGTTATTTCATTAATTAAAATAACAATTTTGTCCTTAAATTCTTATATTTTATTTATTTATTTATTTTGATATTCCAAAGGCAACGTTCTCCCGTTTATTTGGCGATAGTTTTTTGTTATGAAAAGTGGTCGACGGGATAATAGAGAAGTACCATTTTTAATCAATATGTAATATTTCTTAGATGCAGGTTTAAACTTCTAAAAAAAAGTAAGGATAAAAATATCTGCAAACAACATTTAGTTTTTAGTTAAGCCAGAATATCATCTAATTTATTCCATCAATGTTATAGTAAAAATTGATCCAAGATTGCAAAATGCACGCGCGAGAAAAAAAATTAACAATCGTATTTTAACTGCATTAGAGGATGACGTCATCCGCTTCGGGAAAAACATGGAACATAGAAATATAAATCTAAACATTTCAATTTCGCTTTTTAATCATAAATATAAAATAAATCCGTGCGGTGTTTTTTATAATAATTGCTGAGCATCATATAATGTGGTATTTTAAATTTTTGGCAACAATAATTTGAAGAAAACCTTTCATTTCTTTCATGAAAACAATGCCGATTCAATTTTTAATATTCAGCAAATTTTAATCAAAAACATGTTTTAACGAAATGTTAAGTGTGCTATGTCAGAAGCCTGTTCAAAATCCTTTCATATGCATCTCATTCGTCGTTCTGCGTTTCGTATTTTCTTTGAAAAAGGGATGTTGACAGGAGAAATAATATATAGGATTGATGATGATATCATTTTGTTATTTTTTTGTAAAATTTAATTAAACGAATTTATAAAATCACTAATTCGGATATTTGAAATGAATATATAAAATAATAATTGCCCAACTGAGCGGAAAGAGAATAAAATATCCTGCTTGGTTTTCTATCCTGCTTGGTTTTTTCCGCCAAGATTTTTAAAAAAGCGTCAAGACCCCTATAATATAGAAAAGCACCAAAAGTTCACTGGGTTTGTTTTCATAAATTTTGGCAACAAATCTATGTATATTAACGAATCTATCCCTTTTTGAAGGTCGAATTACGCCAAACCTAAACGCAAAGGATCCTTTACTGGAAAAGTACCCGATTTTCTTATGGACAATATTCAAGTGACATAACATGGTGTAAAATTATTGCGGATAGAAAATTTGTTTAAATATCTCATCAATTGATGCCGAATAAATGCAGGCATGCATGCACAAAATATTTAATTAATTTTGTATGATAAATAATTATTAGAAAATTCGTATATACATATGAATTAAAATAAATAATTTACATATTTAAAATAACATGAAAATATGCATGATGGTGCACTAAAATAGAGAGAAAATTAAAACCTGTTACTGAAAATGTCTATAACATAGTACTTTTCAATACCTTGGTTCTTAATGTTATTCACAAGCAGATGGAATTTTTCTCATCCTTAAACCCAAAGGAAGAATAGAATACAGATCGTTGTTATAAAAGTCCGAGTGGTAGCCACAATTTAAATCTAACCATTTTATACAAGCTGGTTTTCAAGTTGTGATTGATTTTACTTATCAATCCCGAAAACAGTTGTCGCAATAGCTGTGTATGAGGCCATGATAATCAAAAAATGCCCCATTAAAACGTTAAAAGCATAGCAACCCAATTACAGATTTACCAATATTTTTAAAATAAAGCACGCTGTCATGTTTTTAGAGGCCTCGAAGCCTGAGCGGGGGTTGGCGAGCTTAGCTCGCAGGGGGTAGGCCCTCTAGTTCTAATTATAAAATCTAAAATTTTATATTAAAAAATAATAATTGTTTAAAACCGATATATTTTAAATTACATTATGAAATCAGAGAAATTAAATTTAATAAATAATTAAAGCAGCGTGTTATAAATTTAGGTAACGAATTTTAATTTATTTCACTGTGAAAAACACTCCCTCCGTCCGAAATTAGTTGCTACATTTGGAGTAGGTGGAGTCATAAATAACTTCCGATCCAGTTTAGTAGATCGACATTAGTAAAATTGACAAGTGGCAACTCCAACTGCCTATATTACTAATTCAATCGAGAGTTGCAACATGTAAATAATCAATTTCAATGTAATTGATTTCTAATAAATTTAGTAAGAAACAAACTTTCTTACCTCTAAGTTCCAAAAACGGGCATCGGGGCTCCATTGCTTCAATAAAGAACATATTTCAGTTGATTCAATATAATCCAATGTATGCAACTTTCACGAGAGAATAATCTTGACTCAAATAAAATTGCATAGATTATTAAACACATCACTATTTAATGACAAATAAGACGACGAACACACATCATTATATACATTTCTAATACGGAGCGACACGCTCTCTTACAATCATAATCATAAACCAAACTAAACTTAAACTTAGAGTTCAAAACGAAAGTTCTAATAAAAAAAAATGTTCTGAAAAAGTTACGTAATAAACTATGTTGCGCGCATGCGTCAAAGTCTCACTGTCTCTTTTCTGCAAATCGAAGTACATCCCTACCTCTACACTGCGTAGGTGCTTTTTATGTTTCAAAACTTTGAGAAGAAAAGGGGGATTTTGGATGATGCAACAGGAAATGAATTCCCAATTACAACATCCTCCCACCTTTGAGTTTCGGGATCTGGAACTCAAACCCAATTCGTTCGATGTTTTATGATACGCCCGTATCTGGAGCGACGAACCGAAACGTCCGATGTACTGTCGCTGACCGAACCACTAGGAGGATTACTAGCACCTTTATGTTCATTAAAATCTAGTTTCTTTTTAATGTCCTTGAAATGGTTTCTCATACTGTCGTTATCTTGTGATACTTCTAAGGGTATTAACCTGCTTGTAGGTCTTAAATATTCCCCAGTTTTCATTCTTATTTTCACTAAGCGGATGTGTCCATCCTTAGATGGAAAAAATTCAATCACTTTGGCCAGAGGCCAATCAATTCTTTTAATATTGTCACTGGAAACAATCACAACATCACCTATTGCTAAAGGTTTCTGTATTTTCTTCCATCTACTAGGTTGTCGCAATTGGCCTAAATATTCAGATCTAAATCGTTTACGAAGGTCTTGTCTCATTTTCTGTTGATAAACAAGCCTTTTGTTCAATGATTTGGCATCTAGAATATCAATATCGGGTGTACCATTACCTTTCACTTCTAGCAAGAACATGGACGGAGTGAGAGGTACGAGATCATTTAAATCTTCTGACACATAAGTAAGCGGGCGACTGTTGATAACACTTTCTAGGTCCCATATAATGTTTTGTATTTCTTCATAATTTAGAGAACTTTTTCCTAAAACCTTTCTGAGTATTCTCTTGGTTAGGCCAATCAATCGCTCCCACCACGGAGCTGAAGGAGGTATAAATTTCCAAATAATTTTCCTTGATATACTATCATTTTGTACTGAATTCCAGTTTATTTCTTTCAATAAATTTTCGCTCCTACAAAATTTTTACCGTTATCTGTATAGATAATAGAAGGTCTGCCTCTACGGGCTATGAATCTTCTCAACGTCAGTAAAAACACGTCAGTTGATAATGAGGTAGCTAGTTCAAAATGAACTGCTCGAAAAACAGCACAAGTGTATATTACTAGCCAGATTTTCCTATTTTCTTTAAGAATAAGCGGACCGGCATAATCCAGGCCAACAATTTGGAAAATGGCAGCTTCTCTTACTCTATCTTCAGGTAAGGGAGGAGTGGAAATTTCTACTGGTTTAAAATCGTGTCGTCTACATCTTACACAAGTTCTAATAATTTTCCTGACAGTTTTTCGGAATTTTAAGATCCAAAAATCTTTTCTTAAATTAGACATCATAATTTGTACACCAGCATGACCTAGTTTCAAATGTCTAGATCTAATTAATTTTTCAACTACAGGATGGTCATGTGGAAGTATAATAGGAAATCTGAAATTCAGAATATCATCTCTCAAATGTATGCGTGATTTCAGCCGCAGAACTCCAGCCGAATCTGTTGTGGTCTGAAATACTTTTAGACGTTTATCTTCAGGACCAGTAAACGATTTTTGAACTAATTTCAACAATACATTTTCAGCTTCATTCTGCTCTTCTATAGTTAAAATTTTAAATTCTCTCTCTTCTTTAGCTTTCTTACAATTTTTGTAAAATCTGTATATCCACGCGATTACTTTTACTAATTTATCGTAGGATGAAATTCGTGTAAAATTGTTCACTGTGAACATTTACATTTGTAGCACTAATAATTGTTTTTCTTCTTTCTGCATCTATAGTCTCGAAGTCAGGAAACATTTCTGATTTTGGCCACTCGTCCATTGGTTTTCTTAACCACTGTGGTCCCTCCCACCATTTATCTCGGGCTAAAACCTCAGCGGTACAACCCCTTGAAGGCAGGTCAGCAGGATTCAATTGGCCAGGAATAAAGTGCCATTTTGAAGGATCACTTAATGAGCGAATTTCGGACACTCGGTTGTAAACAAAAGGTGCCCAATTTTCATTTCTTTTTATCCAGTAAAGCGCATTGGCTGAATCAGTCCAATAAAAAATGGCAATGTTATCTAATTTCAAATCAGTTTTAACATTACTTGCTAATCTAGCCCCAATATTACAAGCCAATAATTCTAACCGCGGGATAGAAATTGTTTTCATAGGAGCAACTCGGCTTCTTGCTTGAACCAACTGACAGAAACCACCGTTCTCATTTTCGGTCCGTATAAATATACACGTAGCATACGCTACTTTACTAGCGTCCCAAAAAACGTGTAATGAATGCAACTTATCTGCATCTCGAGAAAAACACCTAGGTATTTCAATAGTCCCTAATTTTCCTAATTGTTTTTTCCATTTTTCAAATTTTTTCTTGATAGAAACAGGTAATTCCGTGTCCCATGTCACTTTAGCTTTCCAACACTCCTGTAATAATATTTTAGGTTCTAATGTTACAGGACATGTGTATCCGATAGGATCAAAAATTCTGTGTACAGACGATAAAATGTTTCTTTTAGTTACAAGGCGATCATCCTCTGAAATTTCTTTTAAATCAACTGCTAGTGTATCCCTTCTAAAATCCCACATTAGTCCTAAAACAGGGACATTTTCCCCTGTAAAAACTTCTCGAAAACTATGCTCCCACCCGCGAAGCTCGAATTTAGCATTGCTAAGAAGAGTTTTTGACTCTTCGATAAATCTGTTTAGCTGTTCCTTATTATCAACACTCGTAACACAGTTGTCTACATAAAATGACTCTAACAATTTTACCGCAGTGTTTTTAAATTGTTCAGGTGCATTTTTCAAATGATATTCTAACGTGGCACCTAGAAGGTAGGGGCTGCATGAAATGCCAAATACTACTCTTCTATGTTGAAGCGTTATCAACTTTTGAGAGTCCCCTTCTTCATACCATAGAAATTTCAAGAATGATCGATCTTTTTCTTTAATACCAATCTGTAAAAAAGCCTTTTTTATGTCAGCAATTACCCCTATTTTCCCCAATCTAAATCTGTTTAAAACAGAAGGAATCAGTTCTACGAGGTTAGGCCCCTTTTCAATTATTTTCTCGTCTAACCATTCATTAAATATTTGATTATAATCACCTAATTTTCCTATCTTTTTTAATGAATCGACACATGTTTTTAATCTACGTCGAGCGATATTTTCGTAACTGGGTAGTCTAGGGTGGCCCTGTATCCATGGAAGACTAACTTCATATCTACCCTCGTCATCTACTCTTATATTACTAAGAAAATGTTCTTTAGTGGCTAACTCTATCTCTTATCTACCCTTTTTCTCCCCAGGATCTCGAATTCCTAAAGTGTCAAGGTGCCATAACTCGGAAATTTTTGCCTCTTTGACATGCAGCGAGAAAACTAAATTGTTCATATTTTTATTTTCATAACCTTCAGTTTTCCCGAGAATTGTCCAACCTAAACGAGTTCCCATGCAAACTAATCCGCCCTGTAATTGTTTTAAATTTCCGGTAAATAATTTTCCGGCGACATCTGCACCAATTAACACATGAATTTCATCAGGAGAAAATTCGTATAGTAAATCATTAGTTTTAGTGACTCTATCAGTCAATAAAATTCCGTACCGTTTTATTTCATTAATAAAGGATCTTTCCGGTATAGGTGAAATTTCAGAGCAAATCTTTTGTTGGTCTAATACCTCAAGTTTACATCGATAACTATTATCCATATTTCAAAAATTAATTAAATATCTATCGTGTAGTTCTTCACATTGTCGACCCCCAAATAAACTATGCACTATTCTTTCTTTACTTATACTATTATATCCTAACATGTTAGCAGCAAATTTTGATATATACGACCGTTGCGATCCCGTGTCATATAAAATTCTAACATTTCGTACGATATCCCCATTGTATATGCGTACAACCAATGTTTGGAGCAAAACCCTTTTTCTAGAAGTTGTATTCGCAAGCATACAATCTTTATTAGGAGTAGAATCCTCTTTAGAATTATCGCCTAAATTAATTTTATTCTTTTCTATGCACATGAACTGGTGGTGACTTTTCCCACAATGAGTACAATTAGTTTTAATTTTACAAGCTTTAGCCAAGTGGTTGGCATTGAAACATCGAAAGCAAGCTCCTTTTTTTAATAAAGCATCTTTTCTCTTCGCGAGTGTCATTTTCCATACCGCTCTACAATTTTGACTACGGTGTTTATTTTCGCAAAAGACACACTGTTCTTCCAATTTTTTATCATCTGCATTATACAGTTCGGCCGCCGTAGGAAGGGGAAAATTTTTATCCTTACGATCGAATCTAAGTTCTCTATTTACTGAGACATCTTTATCGAAAGAAAACCCACTCTTAGCCAATTTGACCTATTGCTCCATTTCAACTTCAATTTGTAAAAATTTCATTAAAGTATCTAATTTATTAATTCCCTGATCTTTATCTTTATCATTAACAGATAAAGTGCCAAGATGTCTTTCCCATAATTTAAGAATATCTGAAGGCAATGCTGATTCGACCAATGGATATAAAATCGAAGAATAGTTTTCGCTCGATACGCCTAACATTTTTAATGACCGAAGGTATGTTTCTATTTTATCATACAACTTAACAAGGGACAGTCTCCGGCCTTGTCCTAAAGAATTATTAATAACTAATCCTAGTACTTCGCGTATGTATACTTCGATTAAAATATCTGTTCTACCGAACCGTGCCTTCAACGATTGTATCGCCTCTGGATAGCTATCGGCTGTAGGGGGGAAAGAATCCACGATTTCCCGAGCTCTAGATCCCTGTTGGGTAGCCTGAATTAGATACTGGATTTTGTCCTCGTTTACAATATCGGGATCTTCGTGGATTTTTTCGAATTGCCCCCAAAAAGATAGCCAATTTTTTATGTCGCCATTAAAGGGCTTAAGCTCTAATTTAGGTAATTTAAACTTTCTTCTTTTGGCCATACTGTCTAATGACAAAGAGGTATCCTGATTGCTCTCTTTTTCTAATTTTTTGATGTATCTAGATAGTTTATTTTTATTTTCCCAGTAATTTATATTATACTTGTCTATTTGCTCATATTCCGAATCGAAGGCGTCTTGTTGACAATTTTTATCTTCAGATAAATTATCTAAAATTTGTTTATCTATTAATGAGAGCTCTTCATGTTTTGATTCTAACCTATCTAAAAGAGACGACAGACTATCGATATCATCACATTTAGCCTGCAAAGTATCTTCTATTTCTTTTATCAACTTTGTGAAGTTGGAACGCACTGGAGTCCTTGATTTCTTTAATTTATCCATACTTAATGTTCAATTCTAGTTAACTAACTTCTAATTAACTTTCTAATCTCTAATTCCAATCATCTACGGAGCCACCGATCCCGGCAGGGATGCCAAATATGTGGCAACTCCAACTGCCTATACTAATTCAATCGAGAGTTGCAACATGTAAATAATCAATTTCAATGTAATTGATTTCTAATAAATTTAGTAAGAAACAAACTTTCTTACCTCTAAGTTCCAAAAACGGGCATCGGGGCTCCATTGCTTCAATAAAGAACATATTTCAGTTGATTCAATATAATCCAATGTATGCAACTTTCACGAGAGAATAATCTTGACTCAAATAAAATTGCATAGATTATTAAACACATCACTATTTAATGACAAATAAGACGACGAATACACATCATTATATACATTTCTAATACGGAGCGACACGCTCTCTTACAATCATAACCATAAACCAAACTAAACTTAAACTTAGAGTTCAAAACGAAAGTTCTAATAAAAAAAATGTTCTGAAAAAGTTACGTAATAAACAATGTTGCGCGCATGCGTCAAAGTCTCACTGTCTCTTTTCTGCAAATCGAAGTACATCCCTACCTCTACACTGCGCAGGTGCTTTTTATGTTTCAAAACTTTGAGAAGAAAAGGGGGATTTTGGATGATGCAACAGGAAATGAATACCCAATTACAACAACTAAACTACAATGAATGTAATGCGGTAAACTAGTTATTTGAAGCAATGAACTCGAATGTGAAGTATGAGAATAAGAATTAATGTGACTTGACCTAATAAAAAAGTGACGATAATTGTAATTATGAATAACAATTTAGAAAATTACCTTAAAGAAGGAAATGAATAATAAAGAGCGTAAAGCTGTATTGCAATTTTTACTACAAAATTTAAAGAAATTCCTTAAATATCAAATAAAATTGTTTTATGTGCGATTAAAATTATCCCAATTTGGCATTTTCATTCTCATTTTTTACTTTTCACAAATATAGCACTTATTTTGTGACAAATTTTTCAAAACACGCTTTTAATCTACGTCCCATTTTGTAAAGACTACCACCAGTATACCAGAAAGATCATTTTATTCCTAATAAATTCACGATTCATTAGGTAGAAAATAGTTTTATGCGATTACTGGTGGAAGAATCCTTTCAAAATAGGGCGTGGCTTAAGAGCGTGCGAAGCCTGGATTTTTTAAAAATAATTTGGTACTGATTTAAGGAGGGACGGAGGGTAAGTAAATGTTGGTGATTGATAGTTAGTATAGCACCCTGAAATCTCAGAAAAATGTTCAAACAAAATCATAAAATCATCACTATCAATAATCAGTAAACAAAAGTATTCAAATGTAGCAACTAATTTGGGACAGAGGGAGTAGTAGTTTATTTGTGTAAATAATAGTAAATACATTTTAAAACAAGCAAAATTTTATTATCTATAGAAGTACAATTGCCTATTTTTTTAGTTATTTTTTGTCTTTTTGCACTCTTTTATTTAACTCAACTTGTTTTTTGTATGTAAAGATGGAATTTGGTAATCGATTTTTCGCTCATTTTCTGATATGCTAGAATTAAATATATATATATGTATACAGGTTTCTTTGCGATGACAATTCATCATTTTAATGTTTTAGAACTTAATTATAAATTAATAAATTATTTTCAAGGCATTCAGATATCCGACCGAGGGTGATAAATCGCTAAATATTCTTTAGAGTCACAACTATAGACGAGTTACAAAAACAACGGTGTTTATCATGCGTTAAACTACACTTGCCAAATATGCAAACTGGCTATAATACGGCAAGAATGAAATATTTTAAGCACTAAAAAGTAGAAAAAATTAAGAGTATGAAAAAATTAAGAGTGATATATTTTTTTTAAACGCTCTAATGAATTTATAGCTTTATTATGATGAATATTAAAGGAATGTTAAATTATGATTATACGTTGAGAAAACAATTTAGAAATCCTGAATAGATAGTTTAAATAATACTGTTTTCAGTTTCTTGTTAATGTTCCATATCTAAACAAGTAGTTAAGTGTGATCGAAGATCGCACAAAGGGTTTCGTTTAATATTCCTTTCAAAGCACTTTATCCTTTAAATTATAAATCCAAATCATTAATTAGTAATTATTAAATCCTTACTCTTTATCCATACACTTTATCAATAAGAACATAGATGGCAACACCAATAAATTTAATATTAATATTATTAAAAGAGGCAGCTAATTTTTTAATCAAATTAAATATATTGAAAAACTGCTTTTCAGACAATTTTAACACCATATGTTTGTATATCTGAAAAGCATATTTAATTATATGATTTAATTTTAGCCAAAAATATTAAAAATACTTCAATAGAAGAAAATTAAATAAATTAAAAGTGCGATGGCAGCACTAGTCATTAACGAGAATTATTAATTTAAAGAGGAAACTTAATATTTAAATAGAATAGCTGTTTAAATATAAATAAATAAATAAAATTATTTTAATAAAATTTAAAATTCCGAAATTTCAAAATTTAGTGGAGGTTTAAATGAAATTTAAAATTTCTAAAAATAAAAAAATTGTTTAAACGAAATTTAAAATGCTGAAATATTTCAAGAATTTAGTGGATGTTCGAGAAAAATTTAAAATTTTGCATTTTCTCAAAACAAAACAAATACTTTAAAAGAAATTTTAAATTCCGAAATTTCAAAAATGTAGCGGAAACAAAATTTTAAATTTCGCAATTAAAAAAAAAAGAACCTTTGAATTAAAAAAATAGTAGATAAAGTATTATGCCATTAAAATGGCAAAATAATAATAATAATAATAATAATAATTACACAATTTCTGTAAAATTAAATGTATTACGTAACGAAATCTATTCTGGGGGAATTTTTCATATCTGACGCCGAACTTCGAAACAGGAATCGTTGAAAACAAGGCAAACGCGCTATCACTGAGCCACCTAGCCTACACGAAAAAGGTTCTGTTTTAAAATCTAAATCACAGAAATGGTTGGATTACATTAAATTAATTGATTTAATTAAAATAATATAAGGCTTTTTCAAAATTTTATGATTTTTCTTGTGATGGGTGGTATTCGGGTATAAATATGCAAAATTTCAAGTCTCTAACTTATACAGTTTCCCAGAACAAACTTTGTGACAAGCAGATAGACAGAGGAGTGAGACGAATAGGGTTTGGTCAGATGAATGCAACCCTAAAAATGAAACAAAGAAAATATTATACATAATTTTTCTATATTCACTAGTTTGCGCTTTCTACCAAGCACAAATCAAAGTGGTATATATATATATCTTTTTAATCGGAACCTACGCCAAATAAATGTATTGTAACTAATTTTTTTTTGGAACAGGAATTCCACGCATGAAATTAATCGTCTTCTTTTAGATTACCATTGAATGCTTATAAGAGAATTTTTTTTAAAACTATTTTTACTTTTATACATTTATACTGTTTATTTCTATATTATATTTTATTTTATTTTGTACTAGCGAAGCTTCGCCCTCTACGCTGGTCGGTTTATTCCACATGGACCTGGATTTAAACGAACTTAGGATTGGGGACTCCACTGTCTTCGGCACCGTACGCCCGCCCCGGTCTCGGAAAATCGCCGCAAAACTCGGTACAACGTTAAAAACCGCATAGAAAATTTAAATTAAAAAAAAAACCTTCCTGCCAAATCTTTAAAAAAAGGAAAATAAAAAGCTTAGCTTTAACTCAATGCTCATATTACTCCTCCCTAACTTTCCCTTTCCTCGTGCAATCCGGTTCCTTCAGCCTTCTCTCAAAGCACGTGGAACAATGGAGATCAAGGCTTATGCTCTCTCGCTTCGTCACTTCCTTTTCGCTCCTCGATTTCGCGTCTGAGCCATAGTAAGCAAGGAGGATGTTTTCTTAGCGCTCTTCAGAGCTAAACAGGTTTCACGTTTCTTCTTAATTCTATGGAAGGGGAGCACCGGTCAAAACAAAAGTTGACGCATGCGCAATAAGGTTAATTTTGTGTGAAAACTGTTGTGTGGATCTTTGGAAAGCCTTTTCGTTTTAATATATAGGATTATTTTTATTTCATTTTATATTATTTCTATTTTATTTTATATTACTAAGGGGGCTGCGCCCTCATGATCGCTACGCTCTCCAACCCCTCCCCCCAGCGTAATCACTTCGCGATTCCGTTCGGTATCGCGCAGCAATCCCTATTTTCTAGAAGAAAAGAAAAGAAAAAAAGCCGGGAAGATCTACGCAGATTTTCGCTGGTAAATTTCCAAATCGTTTGGCACATTTCCAGATCGTTACTTTTTTTTAATATAGAAGGATTTTTATTTACTTTTGTACTTATACTTTACTACTTTATACTTTTACACTCAGTTCTTCGAAAATTATTTTAAATGCAAGAAATATTCTTTCAATGTCAACCGATATTACTGGCAGAGTCGGACTGGGCCAGGGGAAAGGGCGCAGACCTTGAATTTTCAGAGGGCGCAAAAATTTTAACGAGCTTAAATCAATTTTACTTACTTATGTTGTGTCTGACTTGACAAAGTTTAACACATTCGCATAGCACCAAGTAAGAAAAGGGCTTAATAGTATATTCCTGAGTTTAGATAGACGACTTCGTTATATACCCCGTGCATGTTTGAAGTTCCATTAAATCTACACAATGCTACACAGTTTTTCAAACTATGTCATGTAATATTCAAAAACTCTAGAAAGTTTAATACAGATTACCTCGTAGTAGATTGACTGTAGACTAGGACTTTCCTGCTTTATTCTTTTGTCAATATATACCTTAGAACAGTCATCGTATAAAAATGATCACTCCTTACTTATTATCCTGCAAATATGGTATAAAAAATACTTAGGTACCAATCTAGTAAAAATAATTTCTACTATTAAATTCTATTTATAAATTTTTTTTCGGGGATTGTCTACATATTAAAAAATGCACGAACGTTGTTTTTTCAACTTGTAACACCTACGTTTAAGTTCCCTGGATCAAGACAGCCAGGGAATATACTTATGTTAATTCTTCATAGAGTTATAAAAGAAAATGTGTTAGGAATTTATCTAAAAATTTCGAAAAATAAAATTTTAATCTTACGAGAAAAAGTACTGAACACTCCTTTAGTCAGCAGTAAAATTATACAGGAACTTTAAATTTATAATAAACTTTCTTTATATAAAAGTAAATACTATAAAATGTTTCTGGTAAGTGTCGACGTGTTATTTTCTGCAGATTCTTTGAAAACAGAAGACGATCCCCTTAAACTAGGAAGGTTCTCATCTCGAAAATTAATTATTCAAATGAGCTGTACACTTACACACAGTTTTTTTAATACAAAAATTAATGTAGGTGATAATTAATAATTTTTAATATGAATTTATTAATAATTTTCATAATTAAAACAATGTCCTTGGGTACTATGTCGGAAAAACCTGAAATATGTTTGGGTCTATTAAGTGTATTTCATTAAAAAATTAATAAAATTCATTCGGGTGATTTTTATAAGTTTGTCAAGTGGATTTAAGATTAGCATCCTTAAACTTTAAACTCTTCTAGCTCTATGAAAATTTAACGTAAAAGTATTTAAACTATACCTTTTCGTGCGGGCTGCCTCGATCCAAGGAACTCAAATAGTGTCTCAAAAATAGGTGTTATTATTTGAAAATTCAAAGTTAGTATAATTTTTAATATGTAGACGACTCCTGTAACATACTTAATCCATAGCTTTAATTAGTAGTCATTATTTCCAATCGATTAATGCCTATAGATTTTTTACAATTAGTTTTAGAAAAATCGGTAGGGGTGATCACCTTTTTTTTCCAGCAGTGTAAATTAACGCACTTGATATATCCATAGTTGTGCCCATTAAGGCAAAAAAAAAAAATCTTTCTTTACTTTTCTATCAACTTTAGACTTTATTACAAGTTTGACTATATTTATGATTTTTTTTCAGCCGTCATCGTGCTGTAAGATATGACTTGACTAACTCTTTCCATTTATACAATTCTTTTTTCACTCAAGCAACACAACAGCATTGTTGGATATCATTAATCCATTGTTTTCTAGCTTCGTTGGCCAACGAACGATTGAGTTTGGCTGCTTCCAACAGCTATACTGCTTTTGAGCCAACGGCTAGCTGATCGTCGGTCTAAAGATATCAATACCCATTTGACTAACAGTTATGTTTGCTGGCAAATCTGCGCTAATAATATTATTAACACTTTGCCGTCCGCATGTCTCGTAAAAATACTTCTATTCGTAAAATGTTGAAATGATTGATTGACACCAGAATTCAGAAACAAATTTATTCGAAAAAAAGTAAAATCTTTTCTTCATGTACTTGATAAAAGGAAATTTTTCATTCCAAAATACTGGTGTCAATGTAGTATTTAAGGATTAAAATTAAGTTACTTTACGTACGACACCACTGTGGTATCACCAGACGGCAAAGTGTTAAAATATGCGACTAATTGATCCTATTTTAATTAGAAACTTCGACTAATTTGTTGATTTTTTAGGTAAAAATTAGTTATGATTCTAGATTTGCCTATTAAAATTGCTTCTTAATTTGGTTTCCTTGGTTTCACGAAATATTTCCTCATTACTATTTGTATTTAAACGAATATCTCTAAAACTATTATGCAAATAAATTTTACTTTTATGACTACTAAAATGCAAGAATATCAGTGCTAAGAGCTTCAACCTCTACTTAAAAAAATATAGTTATTTATCGTAATATGAATTACTTATCAAGTCAGTTATAAACATGATATAGATGCAATTTCTGATATAATATGACAGCAAATGCTGTTTATTTACTACAGTTTTTTTTTTCTTTAGTAAAGTAGCATCTTTATATGTGGTCTCTTACAATGTTTGCCTCAACACACATACAAAATAAAGATTCAGTATGTAAAACTCGTTCAAAAATATTTATATCGAAAACAAAAATGTACTTTCAGTATAGAAATAGAATTTTTTAAACTAAAACTCTTGCTTGATATTTTTTCTTTTGTAAAAGTACAACATATTACACAGTATTTGAATGTCCAAATATAGGAGTATTTAAATGAGGAAATAACACTTGCTTGTGAAAATATTACACTTGCAGCAGTAAAGGAGGAATAATGAGAGGCTTCAGGAGGAGGAAGAGGCATTTTGTGTGCTTGAAAATAACTTTATGAATCTTTAAAATGCTGAATTGATATCGCACTATAAAAGGGTTTCTAGTGAAAAATGATATCAAAAATAGCGATTAGTAACCTTAAACCTCTAAAATAATTGAGTAAATTTACTTTTCTCAGCACACTCTTCCCATGATTTGCAAATTTCTTATCATAATTAGAGAACAAGGAAAATTAAGTTTCCGTAATTGAAAGAAATCCTCCGTGAATTGTAATCCTGCAAGCGAAAGGATTTTACTGCCAGCGTTTTATAATTCAAAAAATCTACAATGGTTTCTGAATAGTAATCATCACTTTATTTAATGATCGATTTTTCCGTGATTAAATAAAACAATTTTTTTATTTAAAATACATACCAGAATTTCCGAATAGTTATTTAATTACGGAAAGGCTGTCATTAAATAAAACTAACCGAAAATTTTCGTAGGTATTTTGAATGACAAAAAACGCTGACCGCGGGATCCCAGCTTGCAGAATTACAATCCAGAAGTGTCATCGAGGTTGTATTCCTCGAAAAGACAGTTTATGTTTTCCAGTCAATAACAAAATCCACACAAAACTTTTTGCCTTCTAATACGAAGGGCAGTCGGAAAATAAGTTTCCCCTGGCGACTGTGGACAGAGGTGTGTATGAAAGACAAAAAATGTAATAAGACATTAAAGATAAAACATATCTTTATTTTTTCACATAAGTACCAAGTACATTGAGTCATTTGTCATACCGCTTTATAAGCTTCAAAAAGCCCTCCAGGAAAAAATCAGGGCTTTGCATACGAACGAAGCGTTGAACGGCTATGGGCGAAAGACGACACAGCAAACAGCGCCATCTGAGCAGGCACTGCAACAGCGCCATCTGCTTGATCGCGGTCGACCTCTACCCAATGGTGTATCGGTGTCTTGCACGTTCGCGTTCACCCATTGTGTCGTCTTTCGCCCATAGCCGTTCAACGCTTCGTCCGTATGCAAAGCCCTGATTTTTCCTGGAGGATTTTTTGAAGCTTATAAAACGGTATGACAAATGACTCAATGTACTTGGTACTTATGTGGAAAAATAAAGTTATGTTTTATAGTTAATGTCTCATTACATTGTTTGTCTTTCATACACACCTCTCTTCACAGTCGCCAGGGGAAACTTATTTTCCGACTGCCCCTCGTATTTATCTCTTTCTTTTATAAAGTTGTTTTTCGAAAAGCATGGTTTCAATTATAGGTCCATTCAGGGACGGCTTTAAAAGGGCGCAAGGTCCAATGGGTACTACAATGGAGGGTACGCAAAATATTTTATCTGATAATAAGACCTAAAAAATATCACCCTAAGAACCGATGAAAAAAATCTCTCTCACGGCGCGGGAGTAGCACATGGGCGTGAGCTTTAGTAGCCATGGCGCTCCAGGGCTATTAAAACTTTCCCTAGGTGCCCGTTTTCTATACTCAATAGTATGCAAACACGTCCGCCTTGGTTTCCGATTCTGAAAATTCCTTCCATGAATCTTCAATTTCTTTATGATAATAAAAGTCCCTCTCTTTTGCTATCTGTCTATTAGTTGATGATTATCCCTAAGCAAATTCTCGAAATTTAGTACACTAATCAGAATATATGTGTGTGGACAAATATTGGAGCGGCTTAGGGGCGCGAAATGTTCCCTGGCTGAGGGCACACCGGCACCCGGGCCGACAGGCCGGCGGGCCAGTCCGAGCCTGGTTACTGGTATCATATAAAAGGCATTAAATACAAGGAATACATTACAATTGATTCATATGCATATATGCAATTGAATATAATGCGATCTCGGATTATTGTACTAATATAAAATTATTAAACGGACAAAGAATACGATAACATCCTCTTCAATTGATTTTGAAATTTAACGTGTATGAATAGGCCCGCCGATCAAATTGATTAAATCTTGTTTATCTTAACATAAGATCTAGTCCAATGACTTATTCAAAGTATAATATCTTTTAAATGCGACCCTATTCCTAACAATAAATGTAATTTGAATTTCACCAATTGAAAAAACAAATGCAATTTATTCAAATTCCTTTTGGAAAGATATGATTCAGTTTGTTTTTTAAGTGCTTTTATTTTACGTACAATGGAAAACTAGAAATTAAATTTCCAAGTTTTCTAAAATTGAAACTGAGAATAAAATACGTTTCAAATATCTATAGATAAGAATGAAAACGCAATTTTGTTTTATTTATTTTATTTAGGATTTCTTTTTCCTGTATTTCACCAGAGGAAATTTAAATTCACTTTCATAAAACTAAATATATATATATATATATATATATAAATAAAACATGTAATGCACACTCAGATCTTTCAAGACGTCAAACCGTAATGATAATTTCCGGCTCAATTAAAATATTTTCTTTTGGTACCGGTTTTCGATTTGGTTCTGGTTTCTTTTCGCTCTTACAAATAATGTTTTCGACTAGGCTCTGGTTACCGTTCCTTTAAAATAACGATGTTAGATAAATTTCGGTTTTCTGTCCCATAGAAATATCGGTTTGGGTTCGATTCCGATTTAAAAAAAAAAAAAAAACCTTTTCTTTTCTATTGAAAATGCATGCAGAGTCACAGATTACCGCAGCGGCCCACAACTACCACTATTTCTGAATGGTGATCGTTACCTTATTTAACCGCTGGGAGGGCAAGCACGTGGTCTGAAAATGCTAACTTTTGCGAAGTTTCGACACCATTAATTAAAAAAAATTTTCAATCTGCAAAAAGAACTATTAAATATTTCTATTTAATAATACTGGTGGAAAAGTTATATATAAAAAGTGGTATACATTATATACCGGTATCCCTGAAGGGGTTAAATGCACAGTTCCTGTTCGAAATATGGTGAAAATTACTATTCGGAAATATTGGTAACTGTGTATCACTGCGGTAATGAGGCTCTGTATGGAATTTTCATTGTTATGTTAAATTCAGCTTTTTTAATTATATTCAACGGCAATGTTAAACTAATAACTCTGAATATGTGAAATTTAAAATATAAAATTAGCTACTAACAAAAAAAAAAATATTTATTTTAGAAACGTTATTTATGTTTAATTTATTTATTTCTTATTTTGAATCTAATATTCTGGCAGAAAACATCTTTAATCTTGATCTTAAAGGGCGGAAAATCTTTACCAATAGTGGGTAAATTTTTGGGTTGGTACTCTGAACCCGAAATAACAGGATTAAGATGCAGAATCTAATGTGTTTCTGTATTTCTGTAACTACTATTTCAGATTAGTAATATTCGCGTTTTAATTCCCTCGATTAACCACTTGGGGACGAGCGACACGTATACACGTGACGCGTAAGATGCACAGAATCCTTCATTATTTTCACCAGTTAATTTTTATTGTAAGCTTTGCCTTATTGAATCCTAGCATTTCTGCGATTCATTTAGGCGCAAATTTCTATTTTGAAAAACCGGTGGTAAAAGATTAAAAGTTCTGTAAAGGACGCTCGTCGCGAAGTGGTTAAATAAGGTGAAGAAGGAAAATAGTGGAACTTTGGAAATACAATAATTTCTGAAGATCTGGCACTATTCATTTCTATATATTACAAGGGACCCTACCCTAAAGGTACACCCCGATTTCGATAAAACTTTTATCATATAGAGTACTCGTGATATGATGAAGAATGATACCAATTCTATCGGCCATCGTGAACCAGCCAGACTTAGGCTATTTAGGGTCACGGGACAAGCTTCATTCTAGGGGGTCCTCTTCTACATATCCATAGAAATTGTTCGTGAATTATGTTGAAGTGACTAGTAGGAACTTCATATCTGTTGTGTATACATAAATTTCGCACCTGGTATAATTCACATCTATATGCAGGGTATCGCAAGAAAGATGGTCACAACTTTAAGAAACAAGTTGGAAATTGTACGTTAAACGTGGCATAGAAGGTGCGTTATATCATCAGCTATGAGAGAAATGAGCATGCTTTTTTTTTCTTATTACGTATGGCACGGTTATAAATGCGAATTTTTTTTCTGCACCTGACAGCATTGTAAAATTCGCCATGGAGATCTAGCTTTGCGAATGATTACGTCCATGGTTTAATATTTTTATGACACATAATGAACGAATCTCCTGTGTTTATTTACACTAATGGATTGAGATATTCGGCTGTTAGCGTAATTTCCACTGAAGTTTTCTCAGAATCTATACATTTTTGTTATCTATACACAGCTCAAACAAACAATTTTTTTCAACGATCTTTCTAAAAATGTAACTTTTATGCAATTTTATTCGAAAAAATAATTTTGAATAAAAATGGCGACCTGACATATGCAAAAAGAAGTGGTTTGCCCGTATTTCTTTTTCTCAGTCACATGACTTGCGCTTTTAGTATATAGATTAAGTACGATAGGATATAATAGAATAAAGAAAACTTTTAATAATATCTTTTTAAGTTTTGATTCGATTTTCATAAAATTTGAAATAACTCGACAAAATTCTACAACGATAATATATATTAAATTTCAAACCATTCGGTTGGGTAGTTTTTGCGCTATTATATGCTGACCGACGGACAAACAGACGGACGGACCAGACGACGACTATAGGTGCTATGTATTTATATAATTACGGACGCACCTAAAAATTGTACCTGTAGGAAAATAGTAGGAAAATTATGTATTGATTGACGGGAGTATTTTTTTGCAAATTTTCCCTAAGCTTATCTACGTATATCATAATATGTCTAAATGAAAAATGCCCCCAGTTGGTCATCATTAATGATTTTAAATAGCTTCGTTAAGAGGAAAAAGTCAATAACGAATTTATCTTAGAAGCAATAAAATACAAAGTTATTTAATAAAATTTTAATCATTAGTTTTCTAATGATATAGTTTCTTTTTTGTGGGGAAGAGAAGGAGTACGGGAAGCAGAGAGGGGAAGGGGAGACCGGACTCCCTTCCTAAGTCTTTGAAAATGTAAGAATTTTGGTCACTTTTGGCCAATTTTAACCATTTGCTCACTGTTAACAATAATTCTGATTACTCCCATTGGGGCCTTCTCAAACGGGGGACCTGGGGCAGCTGCACTCCATTAGTTAGGCCCTAACCGTGAATGCTATCGAAATGTGACGCTGTAAGCAGCGTGCGTTATCAGCAAATAGCTTGTAAAGTTGTATTCCAAAGAATGACTGCAGGTTCTGTGTATCTTACCCATTATCTCGTTTTATTGATATGTTCAAATAAATATTCGTGGTTAAAGTGCAGATATCTGGAAGAAAGGCATTTCTAGAATTCAGTTGATTTTTGTTACACAAGTAATGGAACTGATTGTCATGAATGTGAACATTTTCATTTTATAATTTGTAGATGGTGGTAAATTTTCATTCTTTTACCCAGTTTTATTCTAATTATCAATTCTGTGACGATTACGTTGCTTGAAATTATTGGAATATTTTTTAATAAAACATTTTGGCAATTTTCATTCGTTGCACAATAGATACTTTAGAAATAATTTTAAAATACTAAACCTTGACAATAACCAACAAAATTGATACATTCTTTATCATATCATGAGTACTCGTGATAAAAGTTTAATCGAAATCGGGGTGTACCTTTTGTGTAGGGTGCCTTGTCAGTTAAAAAATATTCTTATGTTCGACAGCTAGATTAATTTGTGTTTGTATCATTACTTATTTATTATTTGATATGCCTTGTAACGAAAATTAAAGACCTGAAGTGTATTTAGTTTTTTTTTCAAATTGCATTATTAAAAATTAAATTTTTAACCCTTTGAGGGGCAAGCAAGAAATTATTTTGATCTAATGTTGAAACCGCTCTTGAAGTTTTGAATATTTTCAGTTAAAAATAAGAAAATCGGTAAAATGGATTAATGTATACATCTTAATAGGCTTCGTATTTGTAGTGCAAGTTAACATCCAGGCAACGTCTAAGCGATACTTGCAGAGACATAAGGGAGATGTTGAAAAATGAAGATAATCTCCTCTCCCCATTGCCAGGCATCAAATTCTGGGCAAAAGCTGGGGTTAAACCTTTCCGGCACATTGGTCCCACTCCGGGTACACCTGATTTTAATTCCTAACTTGCATTCGACACCAAGAATATTTTAATAAAATTTTGTTTCTATAATGAAAGCATAAAATAAGGAGTTCGTATTTTCTAAAAACGCCGTTTGTAAATTCCGGTGTCAGTCAGCAATTTCTCATTTTACGAACAGACATTGTCTGTGCCGGAGAGGGTTAAGCTGGGCAAAAGACCGGCAGGTAGAGGCCTGGTCAGCAGTCTAAACAAAGAAAAACTACATGATAATGAATAATTAAAAAAATAAAATAAAATAAAAATTCGAAATTTAAATGTAAGAAAAATATGAAGAAGAAAAACTTAGCAGAAAAATAAATTAAATTAAGGTTAACCCCATGAAGGGTGGTTGTTCAGTTTTAGACCACTTACTTTTAATCTCTAATTGGCACCAGAACTTTGGAATGAAAATTTTTCTTTAAGTACGTAAAGAAAAGCTTTTACTTATTTTTAAACAAATGTGTTTGTAAATTCTGGTGTCATTCTATCATTTAAGCATTTTACGAATAGAAGTACTTTGCCCCTGAAAGGGTTAAGTTTACAGTACAAATTAAACAAAGAAAAAGGGGAAATAATTACACTACTAATTCCTAGGTTTCTTTTTTTTCTCAAAGTAAATTGTAACAACAAAATTATTTTAAAATATTCTGGTGCGAATGCTGATTAAAATTATGTGGTTTAATCAGTGTTGCTAGTGGCCTACTTTTTTTTGTTCAGTATTCTTAATTGGCACCAGTTTTTTAAGAAAGTAAAATTCGCCTTATTTAAGTTCGGATTAAATAAGGCGACAACAAGGCGAATTATACCATTTCAAAAAAATGGCGCCAATTAAGCAATCTGAATAATAAAAAAATAGCCCACAGCCCACAGGAAAAATGTTCAAAACTTCAAGAACACAGCCTGTCACATGAGTGTGTGTTCTATTTCCCTTGAACCGGTAAGTCCTCAATTAAAACCAGAGATGCACATCATGTCTTGTTGGACCTGTTCACGACCACTTTGCTTCCCGTAGCACCAGCGAGGAATTAGTTCCTTATGCTCAAAATGATGCATAGGGTATGAAACAATGGTCGATTACACATTTTTATTGTACATATTTAGGATTTAAAAAATCTTAACACAACATAACTATTATCTCTGCGACAACTAATAGCAGTTAGTATACATTTAACCCCTTTATCGTCGTGTAATTTTCGGAAAATTCTTTCAAAAGTCGTCGATTTTTCATTGCCCCATTTTATTATTCATTAAATTAGGAATTGATTAGTAAAAGAAACAGTGTATTTTTTTTTCAAATTCAAAGTATGCAGGATGGATAAAATTTTTAAAAATCACAATTTTTTACCCGATATTTGGTTTATTTTACGTACACAAGCTACTTTTTAAATTCAGATTACTTGATTGCCACCACTTTTTTGAAGTAGAAATATTCATCGTATTTAATGACAGATTAAATAATGTGAGAATAAGGCTAATTACACTATTTTAAAAAACTGGTGGGAATCAAACACTCTGAATTAAAAAAAAAGTAGCCTACACTGTCTGTGAGGTCACGGGCGCGACAAAATTTGTTTACCAATGGCTGCCCTTGAAGGCATCGGATGCGACTATTATAGGTTGAAGCACTTAAAATAATCTCGGGGGCGACAAAATCATTTAATAAACCATAATATCACAGCGCCACTCACAACTATTTGTATAGTCTATTCGCAACCCTATTCTTAAAATATAAATTTTGTTTTATATTTCCCTTGTGAGTGTTGTTAAAGTGTAATGAAAGATTTTTGTTTTTGAGAAAGTGGTGCGAGATAGAATTAAAATTATAAGGAGTTCAGCTTGTGAGGGTCATGTGCGCGACAAAATTAATTCACAAATTTTGCCCGTGAATGTATCGGCCATGACAATTAACCCCTTGAGGGGCACCGGTATATAATATATACCATTTTTTAATATATAACTTTGTCACCAGTATTATTAAATAAAAATATTTATTATGGTTTTTTTGCAGATTGAAAAGGTAAAAATTCATTATTTAAATTTACTGGTGTCGAAACATCGCAAAATGGAACATTTTTAGACCACGTGCTTGCCCTCCAAGGGGTTAAGGAGTTAAATTAATAGTTACTAATATTGGGTATCTTTCTGATACAGTTTTCATGTCTATGCATTACATAATTTTTCAAAGACACCTGCATAAACGCAGTGTAACAGCGATTAGGCAATTCAGGAAAGGAGTGAGTAAGCACTCATTAATTCAACTAACCTTTGAATTCAATTTGATATTATTCACGGCAGCACATTTTGAAAGCGTTAGATACGCTGTGTAGTGACACAATCTGCATAAAGGACAGTTTCCCACACCAAGCGAAAATCGTTTTAAGAAAAATCGCGGAAGTGCTGAGTGAACGCTACCATTTCTGATGTTTTTCCAAGGTAGCAGGGATCGCAGAGTCCTATATTTTTAAATTATTCCCCACCATTATTTTCAAAATAAAATTTTCGTTGTAACCTCCCATTGTATATGTTAACCCCTTCGCGACGAGCGTCTTTTACAGAATTTTTAATCTTTTACCACCGGTTTTTCAAAACAGATATTGTCGTCTAATTTAATCGCAGAAATGCTAAGATTTAATAAGGCAAAGCTTACAATAAAAAATAACTGGTGGGAATAATCAAGGATTCTGAGCATCTTATGCGTCACGTATACTTGTCGCTCGTCCCCAAGGGGTTAAATAAATAGACTACGTGATATAGTCATAGTGGTATTGCTGTGACTCAGGGGTAGATAACGTTATTTAGAAGATACAGGAGCTTGTTGATGTTACTGACAATACTACAATGTGTTATTTCCCACACTTAACCCTTTCAGGGGCAAGCAATTGTGTTCTTGTAACGGTAAATTCCCACCGGAATTTACTAAAGAATTTAGTTCAAAATATGGATAAGCAATTTTTCAACTTTTTCCCATCAAAGCTAAAAAAGTAAAATTTGATTAAAATTTTCTGGTTTGAATCGGATTAAAATTAGGTGGTATATAATATATAGCACCGCCCCTCAAGGGGTTAAAAAAAAAAAAAAAAAAAAAAAAGCGCTTTTTGCATGCGGCATAAATGGAAATCTTTAAGAATAAGCATTTCTTGCAACTAAGATCTACCGCTACCTAACGAAAAACACCTTTCTGACAAATAGTCTAATTGGAATACATAACCTCCAGCGATTCCCAACGATATTTTAACAAAATATAAAACTGATACTTGTTGCACTTCATGAGTATGTAGGACCGATAATATTTCTTCCACGCTTATCATATTATCCAGTGTTTCTATATCCCTGCATTAAAGTTTAGACACAGAAAAAAGAATGAAACCTAAGAAAACACTATTAAGACTGAAATAGTATTTTTTATTATTACTAATTGTTACCGCGCCACTGTACATATCTTCCTGCACTATAAGTTAAAAGGACAAAATATGTAGAACAAAAGTTTAGGCACAAACATACAATTTAGTATATTCCTAAACAACAATTAATGTTGATAAGCTATGAAGACAATACAACTTTCTATTCGATGGAACACGCGGTCTGGCACTAATATCACAAGCTTATGAATAGGTTTTAGTTGAATACTAAACCACATCACTTTTGTTGCCTTTTTAAGTTCTTAAACAGCTGAATACTGTTTCCCATTGACATACACACTATTACTTAGAATGCCGCATACATTTTCGATTGGATTACAGTCAAGATTTAGGGCGGGCCAATCAGAAACTTAAATATTTTTAGCTCTCGACTACAGTTTCATTGATTTGGATGTGAAGATGGATGCATTATTTTGTTAGAACACCTAATTTGGTCCATCTAAATCAGCACTTCCCAACCCTGTTTCTTTCACGTAACCCTTGCTTAGGGTTTTCATTTCGAAGTACCCCCATTTATCATAAACACTCACCCACTTCTCTGTCCTTCCTCACATATTATTAAAATTTTCATCTCCCGTGAATGCAAAATCCATGTTTTAAGAATTATTCATTATTATATTTTTTATTCACTGAGGGAACACTGATGTTTTCACTATTAAGCATAGAACAAATACATTGTGCGAATTTTAATTCATAAACCAAAAACCAATTACAACGTTGTAACGCACAAATATGAAAACTGGCACAAAAAACGCATACGGCCGTTTCAAGGATGCATCAATCCTCTTCCTCAGTGCGAGAAAAAAAAGATAAAAATGTGTTCAAAGAACCCCTTGGTTATAGCCCCGAGTATCCCGAGTTATTTAAACTTAAAGTATTATAAATTATAAAGTATTATTATTCAGTATTTATCAGTTATGACAGCATGTCTATTAACAGCTGCACTCAGGTTCTCTTGTAATTCAGAATAATCAGATTGTTTCGAAGAACTCGTAGTTTACGAATCATTTGAATTTCAATCGCAGTGCAGTTACAGCAATCTTAAGAGTTCCAGATTTCAACCAGTTATGCATTTTAAATGTAAAACCAAACCATTCGAATAATAAATAAACACTTTAAATTAAATACTCATTAAAAGGAAAGAAGCTTTCCGATTAGAAAACGATAATGATATAACTCCGCCTATTCGAAAACGAAAATAAGGGCCTGCTTTCAACACGTTTTAAAATAAAACATTAAAGCCAGAAACTCTGGCGTAATCCATTGTTTTGTAATTATTATTAAAAATCAGGGATAAAAATAAGAAGGGGAAAAAGAACATTGGATAATGATCAATGGTAGTTTCGAAAAGATTGGGAAAATATACTTGTACTCATGAATATGATTAGCAGTGGGCGGAGCTAAAGACATAGAATATCAATGGATTATTAACACACTATCGGCGGGAAGGGTAATAATAGCTCTTATGCAGAACGTACGCTAAGTGTTAGTAAAACACTTATCAATGCTTGTTTTTTTTTCATTGTCACTAATTTTTGGGCACAAATGATGTTTTTGGTTGTTTTTCGTAAAACCTGACCAGTGTTTAGTCCTAAATTTATTAATGTGTTTCGTTACATCTGTACTCCGCCCTCACTGTGTTTTACATTTTAAACTGCGCCCATCGTCATTATGATATGTATTTGCTCAGAATAAATCATCAGATCAGAAAATCTAGCTTTATAATGTAGATGGCGCACCATCTACGCGGTACAATTTGAATACAGATGTAAATTATATTAATTTTTAAGAAAAACTAATAATTTTATGAAATGTGCTATTTTGACACTGCAAGTTTTGACACTGCAAGTTTCGTGCTTACAAAGTAGCATAAATTTAGTTGATTGATTTTGATAGCATTGAGTTTAAGTTTTCTTAAGTATCAAGTGCATATGTGTCGTTTTACGGAAATGACAAAATACAAAGTTTCAGGACGTAATAATAAGAAATTTGTCTGTACTATCAGAGTGCGTATAGATAAGGGGCAAAAGAAAACAATCGACAACGCTGATCGTGTAACGATACAGAAAAAATAACTTTTTGCAGATGTGCTGTTCTTTTGATCACTTTTTCCAAGAACTCTGTTCGGAGAAAGAGACTAAAGGACTCTTGCTCATTTGGGCTTATTTTCTTTACACCAAAGTGAGAAAACCTTCGGTCAACTTTATATAAAGTCGTTTTAATGAAAACCTGGTGAATTTTTCTTTGAAGGTGTGCTGTTTTGACCGAAATTTTTTCATAAAATAACGGTAAAAACAAGAAAATAATGAGACGGATTTGTGCAGAACTTATAATTCTGGCAAGTGGTGTAACGATTTCACTTTAATTTTCCAAATTTCATTGAAATCCTAATATTAGATATGAAGATATTACCGCAATTTCCGGCATATAATCTGCGAATCAAACAATTCGGTTTCAACCCAGAAATTTTATTTAATAATTGAAGTGAAATATTTACAGCGATCTGGCAAGTAACACTTTATAAAATAAAATTTCTGGGTACAAACATGATTGTTTCATCTGCGGATTAAACGCCGGAAATTACGGTACATGCTTCCTAAAAAGTGCACTTTTTCCATACTTCACAAATTTCCGCCCGGTATACGTGTGAGTCAAGCTCATGATGTTACCCGCCGATAGTGTGTTAACACTAGAACACCCATGAGCGGTCATTTTGACCGTTACCAAACGAATATATTTCGATTCGAACAAGAAATTTCTTTGAGAAATAAGTTATATATATACCTCAAAGAAGTATGTTAAATAAATAAGTTAAAAATATTTTTAATAAAAATTCTGGTGTGAAATAGTTTTATAAAACTTGAATAAAATTTTTGGGCGTTCTACTGTTAAGTCTAGTGGGCTTTTACGCTCATTTTAAGTTTAACATATTCGAGTTAAAGTGACATATTGAAGTTACACTTGAGATTAATTTTGTAATCCAGAATTGCCCACTTTCTTTATGTGTTTTCAGTTAAACCATTTTTATAATTTCTGCCATTACCGATATTAATTCCATGTACCCCCAGCAGGCCCACAACATACCCCAGGTTGAGAACTTCTGATCTAAAGTTTACTAAATGATATAAATGATAGTAAGCGACTTTCCGATTTTGTCTCTATGCCATGTTATCTGTGTTTCATTTAAAAATGCTAATGAAGTATTTCCGTTGTGGAACCTTTTTCCACATACCTTCAACTTGATGTTTGCTGAACAAACTTAACGGAATTTTTCAAAGATCATGCCGGGAGAGTGACAAAACATTTGTACCATCTGTGTTCCATCTTTTCGTCACTTGGAATCAATCGTGACTTGCTGTTGGTCCCAACTTAGCCTTGCTTATTCATGATGTATTTGAAAGCGTGCCTTGCTGTATATTATTGTTTTTGAAAAATCCGTATTTTGTAATTCTTCTACACATGCTTTCTTTTGAACTTCTATAGTTAACGAGGAACATTTTTAATCTCTTTTACAGAGCGTCTTTTCGTTTTCAAGCCAACCTTCTTATTTTGCTATCATCTTGTATACTGGTCACTCGAGATTTCCTAGATAGTAATTTCAATTGATAATTATCATCGTGATATACTATTCGATAAATTCCACCAATCAAACTGTTTAATGACAGAGAAATATTGCAAATTTATTTACCTTTCGCTTTCATTAGCGAAATTTTCAAAATCTCGTCATTCAGAAAATGTGTTTGCTTCAATAATTTTCTTAGCGTTAAAAACTACTTCCGGGATTGAAAAATAACTTTGGAAAAAGTTTCTTTAATTATGTGATGACTTAATCTTAAATTTGCACAAATCTTACAAATGAGCCTATAAGTATATAGCAAACAAACAAGCAAACGAAACATTCAGCTATAAAAATAAATTGTTTCGAACTTTTGGTAAATTTGTCATGTTGTACAATTTACTATTAACAATTTTTATCTAAATTGGTGACTGTATTGGTGAAATTCAACAAAAAAATTTGATTATTTTTTGGAATTGCGTCTATATGTAAGCTTTTGTACAGACTGTATAACATATGGAGTATTAATTTTTTTTAAAGAATAAATAATTATTATAGATCATTCTTTTAACATTTTTTAGAAATAATGCATTTTATCTCCCTACTTAATGATGATTTCTATTAATCCACCAAAACATTCGAAAAATAATAAAAGACAACCAAAATCAAATCTTATTATAATTTCTCACTTTTAACTTACAGCGGTACATTACTTAAAAAATTTATTGACAAATTTTCAGTCACTTTACTGTTAAATTCATTCAAAAAAAGCAACTCTCTAACAGTTATTTTATTTTAATTAAATGTGGAATCTTTTGTCTCTTATTTTTGAATTTTCTATCGAAATATACATTTTTTAAAGTATATTTATATTACAAAGAACGTGAACGAAAATGAAAATATTCTAATTTTGATTTCAAAATCCATGATTAGAAAAGTTAAAAAGAATAAAAACACGAAATTGTATATCGATCAGTTCTAGATTAATTATTCATGAGCATCCCGAAAGAAATTCGATATCTTCCAAACTTCTGTAATATATTTATACGTTCAGATAATTACATTTAAATAATACTTGAGAATAAGGATATCTATGATAAAGCTTTATTACTTTATCGAATTATTTTTGTCAATAAAAAAATTAATGAATTATTCATTTTGTATTTAGCAATATATAACTTATTCCCTTTTTTTATTATTAAAACGTTAAGAATAAATTTATAATTTTAAGATAATGCTAGCCACATTAATAAACTTCTTTAAAATGTGTTTTGCTACTGGTGATTGGGATTAATAAATTTTGGGAGATTTATCATTCAGCAGTTATACATTTTTTGCATATTTTCAATAACTAGGGAATTGAACCCGGGCTTTCCGGGTTACAGAGCATAGGTGAACACCATTTTTCTCTAACTCTACCATAGATTTATTTTTTGTATTTAATATATTTTTTAGATTGTCCATTAGCAACACCAAAAAGAATTTTTATATTAAAAATATCATAATGTATTGAAATTTATTAAATGCGATACTTTCGTATTAGCAGCATGCCAGGAGTTGAAAGCCGAAGACATCTCCAAAGGTTTCGCTACTTACTGCAGCGTTTTTTATTTTAATTTTTTCAACTGTTTAAGCTCATACACCGCCCTCTCAATCAGGGCCTGATTACCGACGGGGCACACTTCCACCAGTAAAATTTTTATACAAATTTTCGTCTTATTAAAACGCCCAATTCATGCAAAATTACTGCCATAAATAAGGAAAAAATTTCAATTCTTTTTTACTGGTGGAAGTGTGCCCCGTCGGTAATCAGGCCCTGCTCTCAATACTAGGCCTTTGCGCTGATAAAACTGGCGGCTGTCGCAGGCGGATAATTTCTTCAGCGTTTGAACGGGCCCTCGAAATTCAACACCAACAACTTCTCCCTGTTTTTCTGAGACCAAATAAGTCAAAGTAAACTTTTAGATATTATTGGTGTTGAAGTTGGAGGGACCCTACAAACGCTGAAAAAAAAAATCCGCCTGCGACAGCCGCCATTTTTGTCAGCGTGCAGGCCTAGTATTCGGGGGTAGGTGGCTCATACTTCGAATAAATGTCTGTTAAATTTGTGTTTCATTTGTATTATACTGTTTCTGTTTATTTATTTATTGATGAAGTTTTAATTTAGTTCGGCACTATTAGCCGAAATCAACTGCTGAACTATTTATATTGTTTCAAGTGGAAAAGGATAAATGTTTCGTAATCGGATTGCACACGATAGAGAAAAGATTTAGAAGTAATTTATGCTTAAAAATTATTTTAAAAACCATAAACAATCAGTAAACTGAGATACAGTTTTCAAACAAATTATATTTGAAAGTACATTTTCCCCCCTATTCGGCGGTGCAAAAATTGAAATTGTTCGTTTACATATATTTTAAATTTGTTCTTTGTTTTATTTTATTTATTTATTTATTTATTGATAAAATTATAATGTCGTTGTGGAAAATTAGTTGGAGACCAAAGGTGAACTATTTATATTGTTTAAGTGCAAATGAGGTATTGTTCTTCCGTAATGAAACCTGCACGCGATGGGGATAGATTTTTAAAAATCCTGCTTGAAAATTATTTGAAAAACCACGATAAATGAGTAAATTGCGAAACAATTTTCAAATAAATTGCATTTGAAAGTACATTTTTTTTCACCTATACTATGCTGTAAAAAATGAAAATTTGTCATGATTTAGAGTTTTAAAAAATTGCAGTTGCGGAAATTGCAAATCCAAAATTTAATTGCCACGTGTTGTCAATCAAAGGAAATATGCTTAAAAATGATTTTAAAAAGTCATAATAAATCAGTCAATTAAGATACAGTTTTCAAAAAATTGCGTTTGAAAGTAGATTTTGTTCCCCTAGTTAATGGTGCAAAAATTAAAAATGTGCGATGTTTCGAATAAAAAAAAAATTGCAGTAGCAAAAATCGCAAAATCGAAATTTCGTCGTCAAGTTTTGCCATTCTCAAAATGACGTCAACGTTACTCACGGACACGTTTGTCATTTATAATATAGGTAGCAGCGTAGTAAGTAGTGTTTGATATACCAGACGGAATTCTCTGTCATTCTGATTCTGACTCGTTGATTACAAGGATCATTACAATAAGAACATGAGTTGTATATATACATATATATATACGTATATACAATTTTTAATGCTTAATGCTAGCAGACAGCTAGCATGTTGCAGTCAATTTGACTGCAACAAATTGAATAAATGTTTTGAATCGAACTTAAACTTTGTTTATAAAATATGTTTAATATATATAATACACAACACTGTATGTATTGTGATGGATCTAGTTGATCCAGACCAGTTTTAGCATTTAAAAATGAATTCAGCTCAGTTCGATATTTACTTCCCTTTATAAAATTAAACATATTTCTCCTTACAAAATTCCCAGGGCAACCCTGCATCAAAGCCTGGTTATTCCGCTTTATAAATTCGCCAATCACATCGCCAAACCTTGAACTCAAACTTTCAATGCGATTTAAATCTTTCGTAAACACATTTCTGAAAAATCTTTATTTAAAAAAAAAAAAAAAAAAAATCAAAATCGTTTCTTTTCTCATAAACCTTTGTAATCAAATGGTCATTTTCCAGTTTTATGTTAACATCCAGATAATTTATGTTTTGATTATCCTGGGAGCAGAGTAAATATACCTGTAAATATACCTTTAACCTGTTAACTGGATATGACGAAATATTTCGTCATACGCGAACTACTACTGTAATATTTTGAACGCGTTAGTTCCACCAGTAAAATTTTAATAGAAATTTTCGTCTTATTAAAACGCCCTATTTATTTAACGTTACTGCCATGAATGAGGAAAAATTTCGATTGTTTTTTACTAGCGGAAATGTACCCCGTTGGTAATCCGGCCTATGAGTCAAACAAAAGTTTATTACCCGGTTAAATTCTTAGGATAATAGGCAAAATCTAGATTTATGTTTGCATTATTTAATTGAAATATCAAAATATCATCAATGTACAGTGTCTCACAAAAGTGATGGGACACTTGTGCTTTATAAAAAGAAACTGCAATAAAATAAATAAACAAACATGTGCAAAAATTTTTCGGGTGTGTTTCATATTTAAAGTTAGTAACAATTATTACATAACATACATTTTGTCAAAATATTAAAATATTAATTTAGTAAAAATACAATTGTTCAGAACGGAGCAAAAAATGGCTCACATAAGTGATGGGACACTTACTTTTCCATCAAATATTTATCCAAAAATTTTACTTTTTAAAAGGTTTTAATATTTTGTTGGATTTCCTTTTACTTTTAAAACATGATTTAATCTTTTTGGGATGGATTCGACTATTTTTTTTGTGATTTCTGGAGTGATTTTACCCCATTCTTCTTGAAGCACCGATTTTAGTTGTTGTTTTGAAGAAATGGTGTGTTTGCGAATTCTTGATTCCAATTCTTGCCAAATATTCTCTATGGGATTTAAGTCTGGAGATTGTGGTGGTGTTTTTATTATTTCAGGACAGTTATATAGCAGCCAGAGTCTAACGTTCAGAGCAGTGTGCTTGGGGTCATTGTCCTGGTAGAATTTAAAATCGTTATGAAGGTTCAATTTTCGTGCTGAAGATTTCAAATTTTGCTTTAAAATATCAATATACTTGTACTGATCCATTATACTGTCAATAAAAACAAGATTACCAACTCCAGCGGACGACATACACCCCCATACCATAACTCCTCCTCCACCATGTTTTACTGTTGGTACCAAGTTCTGTTTGCGAAGTTCTTCCCTGGGTTTTCTCCACACCAAGATTCTACCGTCAGAACCAAATATATTAAATTTACTCTCATCAGCAAATATAACTTTATTCCAGTAATCAGAATTCTTATTTATGTTGGATTTTGCGAAAGCTAGTCTGAGTTTTCTATTCTTTTCACTTACGAAGAATTTTTTCCTGGCTACTCTACCGTGATATCCAGCAGATCGAATTACCCTTCTAATAGTTTCAGGATTAACAATTATTCCATATAATGCTTGTAAATCAGCAGCAACTTTTGAAGCACTAATTCTTGGATTTTTTTTAATATTTCGAACGATAATTCGCTTTATTCCATTGGATAGCTTTGATGGTCAGCCAGGTCTTCTTTTATCCTGAATCATATGATTCTTTTTATATCGTTTAATGATATTGAAAACTGTTGAACGACTCAAGTTAACTGTTTCAGCAGTTTTTCTAATAGATTTTCCACGTTCAATATGCAAATTAATAACTAATTTTCGAATTTCAGGCGAAGTTTCTTTTCGTTTAGCATTCATGACTACACAGAGCTAAAAAACACAAAAATTCCAAAACAAACTGGAGAGAAATACTGCAGACGATTTTATAAATTATTGCCAATTGCTTTTAAGTAAAAATAAAACCCCAAAAAATATTTTTATTGCTTATTTCAGACGATTTTTGTTGCATATATAATGGTGTCCCATCACTTATGTGAGCTATTTTTTGCTCCGTTCTAAACATTTGTATTTTTATTAAATTAATATTTTAATATTTTGACAAAATGTATGTTATGTAATAATCTTTACTAAATTTAAGTATGAAACACACCCACAAAAAAAATGTGTACATGTTTTTTTAATTTATTTGATTAGTTCCCTTTTGTAAAGCACAAGTGTCCCATCACTTATGTGAGACACTGTATAAGTAACTCAATACTTCACTATTTAAATTATTCGTTTTCATATATATATATATGGGAGTAGATATCGAGTAAAATTATACTGCAACCTGATCCTCCCACCCCCCCCCCTCCCCATTGGGATTCCAATAATCTGTTTAAACACTCTACTTACTCCCTTCATACAAGTAACTCTCTTTCACCAACTGAAACACGTTCAGAAACCAATCTTTATCACTATCTTTATTGTCTTTATTGTAAAACTTTAAATCCAGTAAATCAATAGTGCTATAGAGGTCTTCAAAATCATATGCAAGCAAACATTTTACGTTTTTCTTTTTTTTTTTCAATTTATCCAATAATACAATATATATATACTCACTTTTAAATTTATATATACAATTTATAAATTATTATATACATATAACGTTGTCCTTTAAATTCAGTAAGTTAATGGTACTGTAGAGCAGGGGTGCAAAAATCTAGGCAACAATGGGCTAATTCCCACCACTAAATTTTATTAGTTTTCTTCGTCAAATTTTATTAGTCTATTTCGCCTAAATTTTTTCAGTATTCTTATTAGGTGAAGATTACTAAAAGTTTAGTGGTGGGAACTGACCCATTGGCGCCTAGATTTTTGCACCCCTGTTGTACAGGTTCGCAAAATCATAATCATATGCCAACACAGGGGTGCAAAAATCTAGGCGCCAATGGGCTAATATCCACCACTAAATTTTATTAGTATTCTTCGTCAATTTTTATTAGTCTACTTTGCCCGAATTTTATCAGTATTCTTATTAGGCGAAGATTACTAAAAATTTAGTGGTGGGAATTGACCCATTGGCGTCTAGATTTTTGCACCCCTGTGCAAACAAACTTTTTATGTCTTTTTGTGTTTTTTACAATTTATCCAATAATTCAATACATATATATACATATACTCATTTTTAAATGTATATAAGATATAAATTATTCTCTCTCTCTCTCTCTCTCTCTGTATATATATATATATATATATATATATATATATATATATGTGTGTGTGTGTGTGTGTGTGTGTGTGTGTGTGTGTGTGTGTGTAATACTCATTTTTAAATACATTTTTGTGGTGAGATGGATTTTTTTAAATATTATTTCTTTTACTTAAGAATGGTTCAGCCAGTAAAATATTCTTAAGAAATATTAAAAATAATCCGTGATTAAAAAAGTTAAAAAGAATATCGATCAGTTTCAGATTAATTATTCATGAGCATCCGGAAAGAAATTTAATATCGTCCAACTTTTGTAAATTCAGATAATTATATTTAAACAGTATTTGAGAAAAAATATATTCATGATAAAGTTTATCAATTTATTGAATTATATATATTTGGCTATAAACAAAACTTATATATTATTCATTTGATAGTTGGCAATATATACAGATATTTTTTTCTTAAATAAAAAAATAATAAGAAAATGTAAGAAAAAATTATAATTTTAAATTTAAAAAACAAATGTTCCGTTTTAGGCTTTTTAATTTATTGGACTCGGTACTCTTCACTTTGCGAAAAATGATGAAAAATATAAATTCCGGAATGTTTTATTTAAAACGTATTTAGACATCTCTAAGTATATTCTGGCAAAGTTACGTAAAGATCCGATGATTATAAATACGTGAAAAGGGATGTTTTTTCTTTATCTATTGCCCTTTAAATGTATCAGGGTTATGATCTTTACCATCATTTTTCTCTGTTTGGGATTTTACAATATATCAGAATTATCAAAAAGTCGGAAATTATACGACAAACGTAACAAATGAGGTGCATTCGTACCGTAACTAGTTTTATAAATATTCAGATTTTGGTGCAATAGATGTTGCAATCTTACGCAAAAATATATAAATACAAAATTTATTTTGTGTGCAAATTTTCATATTATAGATATTAATTTTATTTCCTGAAACTTTTACAAACACTTTTACAAACAATTAATTACAATTCTGTTAAATTAAAATTATACTATGCGCAAATATCCAATGCAAGACAATGTTAAAAAAAATAATCGTTATTATTTCAGTGAAAGGAATTATAACGTCAGTTATTATGATCTGATTAATTTCCGTAAATAAAATAAGTACATTTTATGTTGGCAACATTTTATCTCTTGTTGACATTTACTGAAAATTCCAATGAAAAACTTAAGCCTAGCTTTGAAAATTTCGGAACTGGAAATCTATATTTAGACTCTTTTCCGTTTAATATCTATTTCTCTGGAAACATGTATCCAAAAAGCTCTCGGTAGATTATAGGATTACTATAATCACAATATTTTGGTATACATATTCGGTTTTTAAATTCCGTAATACGGAAATAATATGACTCCATCTTAAATAGGACGTAATCACTATGGCAACCTAGAATCATTACCTATCATAAGATATCATTGAATTAATTACGTTTGAAATGATTTAATAAAATGAAGAAAACTTTTATTAATATTTTTGTAAAGTTTCGATTCGATTTTTATAAAATTTGAATGACTCGACAAAATTATGCAACAATTCTATATATTAAATTTCAAACTATTCGGTTGGGTAGTTTTTGCGTTATTATATGCGGACAGACGGACGGATCAGACGACGACTATAGGTGCTACATATTTATATAATTACAAACGCACCAAAAACTGTAAAACTTCAACGTATTCTTTTTAATTCCCTCTCCTTTTTTACGGTCTTTAAGGTCCATTTAATAAAACCAGGAATCTCAATTTAAATAATATATGTGGTTTATTTAAAAAAAATAAAAATGTGAAATAAATAGTCCTTTTTATTGTATTTTTTTCAGATATCATGACATTTTACTTATTGATTTCTTAAAGCAATTAACTTTTAAAATTCCAATCCTTAATGTTTTAGAACACACTTTTAAGAAAAGCATGATGCAAAAAAAGTTTCACAAAGTTCAAAATTGTAGTAGTAGTAAGGTTCTAAAATTTACTTAAATTAAAAGTAAATTTAAAATATTACCACAAGAGTTGCATTTTTTTTTCTTGATTAAATAGCACTCCTCCATAAAACCATTTAATAATACGTAAAAAAGTTATTATAAAATCTGAAATAAAAAAAAAAACAGTTCAAATAATAGCAAATCCTTAACTCATTGATGATGGCTAGTTTTCATCTTTTAAACAGGAAACCACGTCCATGGGCGTTACTTTTGCATATTACATTATTTAACAAAGGAATTTATGTGTTCACGTTCATATTCAAATGAATGAATATAATAATGATCCTGTTAGTAATCCGAATATGTACACGTATGGTATACTACTTGTAAAAATACGAATATTACTTTAAAAAAAAAAACAATGTGACACATCGAACGTAAAAGTAACGCCTGTGGGTGTAGTTTCACGTATCCAAAAGACGGGAATTCATGTTAGCCAACAGGAATGTGTTTAGCATAAATTTCATTATGATGAACCCATAGGCAAGTGCGAACACTCTTTGCAATTTCCAAGGACTCTGGCACCAGTTTTTCATATTATAAAATTTCTATTTAATATTTAAATAGCAGATTTCGTAATTACCGCATTTAATCGCATAATTTGCAATTTTTTTCATTATTTTTAGAAATTTCCACTAAGCAGTGGGTTTCCTCGACTAATATAAGTGCTCTTGAGAGGATTTTGTTCATTTCTGTCTGTCCAAAATTATAACATCACTTCATTTATAAGTCTTCAATGACTATTCAATAGAACTTTTCCAACTCATTCTTGGTACGATAGTCTAAGTCGCTATCCGAGTAAAAATACGTAGAAGTCCCGGTTTATATCACTTTGACGATAACACGGCTTTTCTTTCAATTGGATTCTACCAGAGGCTGGGGAGTTCTGCTCTCAAAGCTCGTAGTCGGGTGGTGCTGGGTCTGAACCATGGAGCTGTGAAAAGAGAGGAGTAGACATATCAATCTTCCACTATGGAAAGCTTTGCAGTCGAATAACGAGTTCTTTCCCACTTTTGTCTTTAACCAACGCCCCCTAGATAAGAAAGCCTTGACACGGGTCACGAAAACGTCATACCAAGCAGGCAAAACAAAGGAAAAAAAATCGAACAACTTGCATGTTTCGATTTTGATGGCTAGTGGAATTATTAACTATTAGTCGTAAACAATAATTATTAATTCTATAAGCCAATGAAATCGAAACATGCAAGTTGTTCGAATATTTTTTCTTTGTTTTGCCTGCTTGGTATGATGTTTTCGTGACGCGTGTCACGGCTTTCTTATCTAGGGGGCGTTGACAGCGTACGTTCCAAGTATAATCACTCTGATCCAGCCAGAAACCTCGTTGACCAATAAAGTTTATGGCTTGAGACGCTAGAGCTAAAGGGTATGCCTTCCAATTCTTAGGGATGAGCAGATCGAAAAATATTTTCTAATTTCTCTTAATATTTTAATGGCATGAGTATTTTTTTAATTTTTTCTTTGCATGGTTTCTTTTATTTCAAACATATATTTCACTCTTTAAATTTAAAATATCGGCAATGGATAATTTATGATAAAAACATTTTAAATTTAGAAAATTGTTATGCTTGATTAATCCTGTTACAATACATTGTCAAAGCGTCTTCAAAAATTCTTCCTATTGTCATATTATTAGTTCGCAAATTAATTATACTCGTTAGATTTTAGTAAATGTCATATTCGATAAATTTCAATAAACCTCAACTTTTGTGATTTGTACTGTTAATGTTAATTTTTTAAAATAAATTTTTCTCACAAAATTTTTAAAAAATCGGACATTTTAATTTTATGGCTTGGCGAAAAAAATTTTAGATTTTACCATCTAATAAGAGCAGTAACAAGTGATAATTTTTTGGGCCAGATTGGTAACGGTGTGAATCCCGGGTGGCTCAATCTCTCAGAATCTCGCTCTTAATTTACATTTTAATTTCAAAAGATTTGTATTATAGCACTCAAAACTTAGATTGTATTAAAACAGAATAACTTCTTACTTCGCAATGTAATTTGAAGATGTATTTAGCATTGCTTTATTTAGACGTGGACATACAGGGTGATTATAAAAAACTATCCCGACATTTGGGCCCCTAACTATCATAACATTCACAGAAACTGGATGAAATTTTGGCAAAAGGTATTTTGAGGTATGCGCTCAAGAATGAAATGGAAAACAACAGTGTCACTCAAACAGTTACGGTTACAGTGAGAAAATTTCGAAAAAATCAAATGACAACACCCAGTTTTTTGTATTTGAATGTGATCTCTATTCTGAAAACCCCTAAATAGCGTTGGTGCGGCATCTGTAGCATGAAAATCACCTGCGGTAGATAGGCTAAAAGTGAGGAAAACCAATTAGAGCAGAGAAGCAGCATAAAATAAAGCATTTTATTGTATTTCACAAATTTTCCACATGGACATTCCTTCACACACGATGACACTTTGCATGCGGCTGATGGTGGATAGCACTATAGCACGTATCATGGCAATAGGAATATCTTGAATCGCAGTTCTGATGGTATCTTTCAAATCAGATGCAGTTTGAGGACGAAACTGCAGTTTCAGTTTTTGATACACTTTGGATTTCAGATATCCCCACAGCCAGAAATCCATTGGTGTCACATCAGGAGACCTTGGTGGCCAGGGAAACGGGAAATGATGGAAGATAACTCTGTCACCAAACTTTTGAGTTAAGACACGTTTGACTGAAGACCCTACATGTGGAAGAGCGCCATCTTGCATCCACACAACTTCAGATAGAGCATTTTGCCGTTGCAACGCGGGAATCGCGAAATGAGTTAACATGTCCAGATAGCGAGCACTCGTTACTGTACACGTTTGCAGATCACCGGCAGTAACCTCTTCAAAAAAGTAAGGGCCGAGCATGAACGTACTCGTTATACCACACCACACAGTCACTTTTTCCTCGTGTAATGGACGTGCATGCACATCATGTGGATTATTCTCTGCCCAGTGCACACATTTTTTCGAATTCACGTTACCAGTTAACGAGAAATGCGCCTCATCTGTCCACAGAATGCGTAAAGGCCAGATGCTATCTTCATCGTACCGGATAAGGAATTGATTTGCAAAATCCAGCCGTAATTGACAGTCACCCGCTTCAACATCTGGACACGCTGGAATCGATTCGGAAACATGTTTAGAACAGAGCGCAGAATCTTGCGTACAGTTGAATTCGGCAGATCCAGAACACGTGAAACATTGCGTGCAGTTGCGGGACGAAATGTGCTTATCGTCTGATGGACTTCTGCAACAGCTTCCACAGGAACGGAAGGTCGTCCAAACCGAGGTCGATCGCATGTGCAACCAGTTTCTTCAAATTTATGAATCAAGTCCCGTACAGCTTTGACAGTGCACGGGCCTCGCCGTAATACATGGTTTCTGCGGTAAACACGCAATGTCTCTGCGGCATTTTGTCCATTCAGGTAATAAATCTTTACGATTTTCACACGTTCTTTCCCTGAAAGCGGCATCTTGTTCGGAATGGCAGAAAGGAACATACGCAGCTCGCATTTCGCAGTGCCTTTTCTTTTACCTAGCGTGACGACGTCAGTGATGACTGTGTCTTACGTAGAACCCGAAATTTGCGTTTCTTGGTTTCTTCTTCTCGTTTTGTGAAGAACTAATCAAGCTGGGATATCAGCAAAAGAAACGGTGTGACGTGTGTCGTAAATGAAACGAAAATTAATGCTCTGGTGCACGGTAAAGTCCTTTTTACTTTTCCCGTGCCTAGTTCCGGTGATTTTCATGCTACAGTTACCGTTCCAATGCTATTTAGGGTTTTTTACAATGGAGATCACATTCCAATACAAAAAACTGGGTATTGTCATTTGATTTTTTCAAAATTTTCTCACTGTAACCGTAATTGTTTGAGTGACACTGTGTGAATGGTATGATAGTTCGGGGCCCAAATGTCGGGATAGTTTTTTATATAATCACCCTGTACATTAATAATACATGCACTGTCTAATTCTAAACCCTTCTGTCTTCGAGAATGTACTCTACTTTTCAAATATATCGATAGTACAGCACTCTCAAGATTAAAACAAGAAGAATCAGTCAAAATACATTTTGATTAAGCTAAAATAATTAAGCGTACATCAACCTTTTATGAAGCAATAATAAATGAATGCTTAGAAAGTTTAACTAAAAAAGATAAAACATGCAATGATTCATTTTCCTACAATATTCCCAAATAATGGTATAGACTCTTAGGAATTGTTCAAGGCGAAATATGATTATCACACCCCTCCCATCACCTCCCACCCTTGTTGGTTTACTTTAATGGTTTATCTATTCTTCAGCAGTGAACGATGTTCTTACTGGTTTTTTGCCATTTGTGTACTTACGTTTGTTTGTAACCCTGATTATGAGCAAAGGTTTGCTCGAAAGCCCTCGGTTGTAAATGTAACATACAGTTTTGTATATAGAGTCAAAACACCTTCAGAAAAATATTTTATGAAATGGTATGTATATGTTTTTAGGACATTTATGTTGTTTTTAATTAATATATATCGATATTGTCACATAAAACGATATTTCAGTCACGCTTATAACAAATCTATAATATTCAAAATCGATCAGGAAAAAAAAGAATCAAACGAGTGTCATATCCAGGGCTCTCCCAACGAATATTTTGGCTACCAGTATTGCAAATTGGAGAACTTTGTGATAGATTTCTCTTGTTTCTGCTACAGAAATATACCCAGAAGATTACTGTTTGGAAATGGTGGTAGACAACCTAGTCGCCAGTGGCATCCTTGCAACTCTGCCCTAACCTGATCTGCTGATCCATTTCAGGTATGTCATAAAATAAGAGTCACTTTTCATTTGTATTTCTTTTTTCCATTAAGGTGAGGGAAAATTCAACTGCCAAACAATCAACGAAATAGAGTATGTCTCTTCCACCGTCAGGTTCAATCCGAGGTTCTGTTGCCTCCTTTCGAAGCGGGTTTAGTTGATTCGGGTATAATAGATAGAAAACTGCTAATAAAGGTGACTGAGAGGCAATTTTCTAATGGGGATTTATCTCGCACATTCTATATCGATAGCAGAAATACTTTAATCGGGCAACTTTCTTAATGTTAGTACTCTAGAGGTAATTTTCAGCTTTGTTGCTTAAATTACCATAACTTAAGTTCAAAAGAGCTTGCTAAAATCTTTTCTGACTAAATAATTTTGAAGCATCGATCAAGTTTACGAATTTAATACAGATTAATTTTATTATTGTACATCTCTTAAGTATTTTAAACAGTACATATTTATTAGGAATTCCAGGCACGTATCCTACCATTCGAACTGGTCATGTCTTTTCGTAGCAATACTTTTTAGTAATGTTTTCTAATAAATTTTTAGGAAGATTGTACGATATAATAAAGTGATGAAAACTTTTACCAAAAACTGGCGGGAATGACCAAGGTCATATTAAATATCAAGATTCGCCAATACTAAACCTATTTTTTTTAATAATTAAAGATTATTTACTAAATCTAATGGCAATTCATAGAGGTCTATGGGCGGGATTAACGTTCTAATACAGGGTGTCCATAATTAAACGACCCTACTTTAAAGTTGTCTACAGACGAAACTATTGGTCAGAAAGTTGTGAAATTTTGTGAAGGACATAATGAAGGAATGGGAATTTGTTTAAGCGAAAAAAATTAGTTCAAAATGTTGCCGCCAGAGGGCGCTTTTCAATGAATTACACATTTAGCATACATTTACATTGTTTGACTACAAATTTTACTACAACAAAACATGTTGAACAAAACTTTTTTTGCGACATGTTTTTAGCATTTCTCAGAACACACTGCGGTTAACTATGGAACATGCTATTTTACGATTCCAGATGGTTCGTAAATGTATTCTATATGTGTAATTAATTAAAAATGCCATCTGGCGGCGAAACTTTGAACTAAATGTATTTTTTCGCTTAAACAAATTCCCATTCCTTTATTATGTCCTTCACAAAATTTTACAACTTTCTGACCAATAGTTTCGTCCGTAGACAACTTTAAAGTAGGGTCGTTTAATTATGGACATCCTGTATATTACTTACCCATCATATAATATATACCACTTAATTTTATACCAAAATGCCACAATGACACCAGAATTTTATAACCAAATTTTTAATTTATGAGGTACATGAGAAAAAGCTTTTACTTATTTAAAAAAAAAATCGTTCGTGAATCCTGGTGTCAATCAATCATTTCAATATTTTATCTACAAGAGTACTTTGCCCATGAAGGGGTTAAGGAGAGAATAAGAAAACATAAATTTTGCATAAAGAATGAAGTCGATCGGATAATAAGTTACCGAGATATTTGTAATCATATTTTCCACACTCTTCGATATTTCATGACCCTGTATTTCATGCAAATTTTTATTCAAAGATATATTTTAATTGGAAATGAGACGCTTAATCCGACGCAGTAAACCGTTAGTTAATATGATTATTAATTTTGGTGTTATACAGATGTTTCTTTTACACAATTCAGTAATAGAGCATTTAAAGTTTACGACGTCATCAAGCCACGATTTTATTCGAATTGCAATGCATTTTATAAATAGTTTACATATGTTCTATTGTCATATTTCATATTATGTATATCCATGATGGGTAAGTATTACGGTGGTCCCCAACGACTAATTTTTAGTTGTACTGTACACGTCATGAAATTTTATATAGAATTTTTTAGTTATTTAAAGAAAGTCTTAGTGATGAATATTAAATTTAAAATAGAAAGTAAACAAATTGACTTCAACAAATATATTTTAATGGGATAACATTCTTAATGTTAGTACTCTTATCGTAATTTCAGAGTTTGTTGCTTACATTACCATGAACAATGCGTTAATGTTGAATTATTAAATAAATAAAAAAAATATTATAGAAATTGTCCAGTTTTCAAATTTTGATTTTAAAAAAAAAAGCGTACATATGTATATAGTAAAATTGTTGATTTCCGATAAATTCAAGATTTTGAAACTAATCATTAATTTTTAACTACTTATTTCATTTAAAAAATATTTCAATGTTGAATGTGTGACTACTTTAATATTTCGCAAAAGTTCTCTTCATTATTTAAAGAAAAATATTTGGAAATATTTTTTGTTCACATCTTTTTCTGAATTGTGAAAACTATAACAAATATAAGCTTAATGAAAATAAGCTGCGAACTCTATTTTAATAGAGGATTTATTTAAAAAATATATATAAAGAACGTAATTAAACAAATTGATGGCACTGCTTTAAAAAATTATGAAAATATTAATCGAAACTATTAAAGTATCATAAAACACAATTCCAATTCTTCTAACGCATCATTAGTAAAAACTATGATGGGAAATCACCAGAGTATAAAGATGAAAGTTATTATTCTAAAGTAGTGGTGAGTGTTTGCATATGTTGTAGGTATTCATATTATGCTCCTTCTTATCCGAGAAATTATACCCCTTGGCTTTCCAAAGGGCAAGTAATTATATTTTTGTAATGTTGGTTTTACAGTATTTTTTTACAACAAAACTATAAAAATAAAATTTTGGTTCAAATCTTTATTCAAATTAAGCTGCTTCAATACATCCAAGCGCCCTTCAAGGGGTTAAACGAAAGTAAATAAAACTGTTTTCATGACGCCATGCACCGATAAATATAGCCAACCTTCGAGCCGGAAAATTGAGATACGCTGTTTTTTTTAATTTACAATTACCTGAACACGCAAAGCATTCAGGATGCCATGAATTTTGGATATACAAAATTCGCCAATGTCAAATTAACAAAATTATTTTAAATTTATAAATAAGTTTAATCTTTAGAATATAGTGGTTTGAATCTAATAAAAATACGTTTATTTCTTTTTGTATAGTATGATTTGTCCATATGAATAAAATTATTTCAACACCCATTTTAAGGAATAAAAGTTGTTTGCCTCAAAACTGCTAAATCAATTTCAATTTTCTTTTAAATTTTCGAAAGTTTTGAAGGAAATACATGTCTATGAATCGATGTGTTCCGTCCCGGAAGTAAATTGGCTCCACCTAGCGAGCAATCTGTAAAACATTGGCTCCACTTAACGAGTATTCTGTACCTAACGTCACTAAGCTGTCGGCCGAACAAGCGTCCGCACATATTTGTAAAACTCCACCCAAATCACACGTTGGAATTTGATCAAAATCAACTATAATTCATCATGAAAATAATCATACTCAATTTATGTTTGTGCGTCCATGTTATGATTGAGTGTTAATAAAAATCATTAAAAAGAATATTATCGTATACAGCCCATGTATACGCACATAAATTCCAATCCATTAATCATACAGTGTGGATATTTAATAGATAATACTATCCAAAAACCACTGATAAGCATATAATTTTTAATTACTACAGTAAATGGTAATTATTTAGTAGTATAATTAAATACATGGTCTAACAGTTCAATAATGATATATGTAAGAAAACATTTCTCATTCTAAGGGAAAAAATATTATTCTAATCATTTAATACTGAATTTTAAAAAAAAAAAAATCAGGAATTTTATTCTGATTCTATTTCAAAATAATATTGTTTATGACTTTACATATAATTAAGGAGTTTCATAAAAAACAAATACTTTTTAAATGATTGATCATTTTTACGTGAAATGTATAACCGTTCACATTTAAAGATGTAATAAATGAATGTCTCCATAAAACTTATTCCAATTTTTTAAAAAAGACAAAAAAAAATTATAATTTAACAAATTACAATAACCATTGGGAAAATGTTCAGATAGCCTAAAAAAAAAAATAAAAAAATACCGTAATTTCGTGTTATAGTGACCCCCAAAATTATGATTATGCCAAGGTTGCGGTTAAGATTTCGCCAAGATCATCGCAAAGCTTATATATAGGTCGCTTGGTAATTCATCCTTGGGGGCCGCTATAACACGAAAGTACCAAATTTACAATATATTAATGAAAACAGAAACAAAAATATTATATATATATATGTATATTCCATATATTATTATTATGTTATACATGCTTTATAATTTGGCGATCAATCTTGGTCGCTTGGCGATTCATCCTTGGGGGCCGCTATAACACGAAAGTACCAAATTTACAATATATTAATGAAAACAGAAACAAATATGTTATATATATATATATCATATATTATTATAATGTCATACATGCTTTATAATTTGGCGATAAATCTTGGTCGCTTGGAGATTCATCCTTATGGGCCGCTATAACACGAAAGTACCAAATTTACAATATATTAATGAAAACAGAAACAAAAAATTTATAAGACGATTTCTAATCCAACGTCAATTTTTGAATTCGGCTTTTCTTCATATCTGATAATTTGCATCTATCCTTTTTGTAACTTTAATATTTTTGTAACGATTTTATGCATTTCTATTGCCTATTCAAAGAAATATTCTTCTAAAATTACAGAGTTTCGTTCTAAAGTTACAGAATTTCGTTAAACACACTTAAAAAAATAAAGTGACGACGTCAAGCGGTCCATTCTCGACCGAAAACAACAACCATTTTTCTAATGGTTATTAATTTTGTAGATTTTTTTTTTTTTTTTTTTTTTTTTTTTTTTTTTTTTTTTTTTACAAATTTGTCTATCTCGATAGTTTATGGAAACGTAAAAAAATTCGATATATACAAATTTCAAAGTTTTTTTTTTTTTTTTTTTTTTTTTGTAAAACATGTCATCATTTTTTTTTCTGTCATTCTATTAAATATTTAGATCAAAACAGAAGATTGTAGATTGATAGACAAGTATGAAAATTAAGCAGAATGATTATATATATACCTTACATAAACTAATCGTTAGTAGTTTTGTTGTGCATAAAAATACGTCAGACGCCAATACGTTCCAAGAAATGAAAAGCGCCCTGTCGCACCCGTGTAAAGTTGCTAAAGAGTAAAATTTAACCACATGGCATACTATGTTGATAGTACGAATTGCGAGTACCAAAACCAAAGTGTGTACACTTCTTGGAATATCCAAGGAATCTGCCATCGTTATTTAAATGAGAAATTTTCTATGTAGTACTTAAATTGCCAAATTCGAAACCATCTGATAGATTCAAAAATTTCAAAAATTCAAAGAATTCAATGATTTCTGCAGTTCGATAAAAATAGAAATTATATTAAAAATTGTAAGAAAACTGTATGCACCCTGAAAAACAAACGTAACACTGATGAGTTAAATCCGACTTATCTCGGTTTCGAAAGAAAATAATTAAAATTATTCGATGTAAATTTGGAAAATACATAAGATCTTTTGTAAATAAGTAGAGAAGTCAGTAAATTTTGTAATGCATAGATTTTTTTTTTCTATTGACGGGCTTCGAGATAGACAGACTTGACAAAATATATCACTCGAGTGTTTCATAAAATAAAATAATTACATGTGGAACAATTTTTCATTCTTAGTAAAAACTATATAATAATTTCTACCAGATAATTATTGAATCATAGCCGGATATTTTTATGTATGTCCACTAAACAAGTATTGAATGGAAATAATAATAATAAGAAGAAGAAAATCGTAGTTTTTACTTACAAACCCACATTTGTTCACAGGATATTTGACAGAGTACGAATTCACTAGGGGAGGGCAAAAATACTTAATCCTTTGAGGGGCGGTGGTACATATTATGTAAAACCTAATTTTAATCCGATTCAAACCAGAAACTTTTAATAAATTTTACTTTTTTAATTTTGACGGGGAAAAGTTGAAAAATTGCTTGTCCTTATTTTAAACTAAATTCATTCGTAAATACCTGTGTGAATTCGACGTTACAGGTACACAATTGCTTGCCCTTGAAAGGCTTAAAACAGGTTTCTTGTATCAGTTCTCCGAGAAAAAATGGAACGAACATAATATTTTCTTACATAATATTTTCTTTTCGCCCAAAATAAAATATTATGTCATATCAGCAGTAGTGTTCAGTAACTCATAAATGAGGCCCTCATTTGTCCCATACATCGTGACAATTTGTGACACCACCTCCATTGTTGGATTGGCCCCACCAGTGGCTGAGATTTTCTGCTCTCAAAACTGGTAGACGGGAGGTGCTGGGTTAAAAACCCCTGTCGCGCTCGTTGGCCTAACCATTCGGAGTTTTCTTCTAACCTTGCCGTAAATACGGGTTAGGATCCCTTAGAAAGACCCCCCACGGAGGGCACTTCCCCTAGGGCCTATATCCCTCGAGTAGACAATCAACCGTCATAAATCAATCAGTCAACCATTGTTGGATTGAAAGTGAATCCAAATTTTTTTTCACGTCCAATTTTTTTTCATTTACATCTATTTGAAAGATAAGAGCTGTTTTAGACTGAATGAATGGATGTATATGCAAGTGTGAATGAGAGGAGTCGGACTAGAGTACGGTCTCAGTTTGAAGAAGCTATGAGAAGAGATGAAAGTGAAAGAAAATAATATAACAAGGTAAAACACAGACAAAATGGGAGGAGCAACAAAGAGTTTAACGTTGTCTTTAAAAAATTGGAGCAAAGAGTGGTTTTTCTTGTTTGCTTTTAATACGTATTCAGATGGTACATGTCACTGAGTATTAGCATTGAGTCAGTGGATAAACAGTGTTGTTGCTATGTCTGTGCAGCGTGAAGTGCAGAATAAAAATTTTAGACTTGGTGCCATTCGAAATTTAAAGTAAAATTACAAATTCAGATAGTAATTTAATTTTGAAAGTACGATTATTCCACTTTTTATTGTCTTTGATCTCTGATAAATACTTTTACTGCTTATTTATCGAAAATTCTACAAGCAATGAGTCTTTTTTTTTCATACTTTATTACGGTTTGTATCTTTTATATCAAAAACAAATAAGTAAATTAAAAAACATGTATAAGTTTTGTAATACACAGTGGGATTTTATATGCAACATAAAAGCATTCATTTCCGTTTTTTACAAATAATGACAGAATAACATATATTTTTTTAATTTAGAAAATTATTTATTTCTCGCTTTTCCTGATTACCATATTTTGCTTTTTTTAAACTAACTGTTTAATATCAAATTGCAACCTTAAAAAAAAAAAAAAAAAAAAAAAAAAAAGGAGAGAGAGAGAGAGAGAGAGAGAGAGAGAGAGAGAGAGAGAACGGGAAAAGAAAGTTTTATGGATTTTCAGTGCAATAAAGATGAATAAAGTTTCATTTTTCTAATTAAGAGATTTATGATTAAGTGATTACTTCAGATTTCATTTTCACTAATTTTTTTTTAAAGTCGATGATAGCATGCAGGTTGAAAAACATTAGGGACTTAAAACAAAACACAAATTAGAAATTATAAAAATTTAAGTAATTCACAGGGAAATTACTTGAAAAAAAACCCCCTAAAAATCCCATTTGAAATCAACCCGAACACGACAATATATATGTATATACACTATATTGCCAAAGGTGACCGGTCACTTGCGATTTTAGACGTTTTGTTAACGATATAGAAAAATACATGAGGAATTAACCTGAAACTGCAGGTGTGTAAACAGTATAGTATAGGTTATAAATTTCCGTGAAGATTTTTTCACGAAACCCCATAGAGGACTGTCAACAAATTGGAAAAGGACGAAAATCTTTTGGATAACCCTGTAAAAACTAAAGTAGCATCAGCGTTCAAACTCGCGATTATTAATAAGTGGCTTATTGTAATATACTGTGTACATTTTTATAAGGATAGCATGTATACTCGTAGAGAAATTATGGCTTTTATAAAAACAGTCCCAAATTTCGCCTAGTTTTTTGCTTATAATTTGCAGAGTTCTTAATATAAAAAAAAAGTTCTTTTCAGAAAATATGACAAGAACATTGTACATAATACTCTGCAATCAGAATTAAAAAATAATAAAAATTGGATGAAAAATGAGCAGATTTACTAAAAAAGGTTTCACTGCGCATGCGTGAATGCAATCAAAATATAATATGCATAATGTATTAGCTAAGTATATAGAGCAACTTTTGTGAAAGTCTCAAAATCATAGCTTGAAAATTCTAAAAATTATCGTCGATAGAATAAGCTAGAAATCCTTTGTTCCCAAAAGGACAGTGGCGTAGCGTCAGAGGGGGCACGATCATTTTACTACCAGTATAATTATATACTACCTTTAGCCTTATTTAATCTTTGAACGGTATGAATTAAATAAGGTCAAATATAGTATATAAAAATACTGGTAGTAAAGTGATCCGTGCCCCCCTTGACGCTACGCCTCTGCAAAAGGAAGCAAAAATATGAGGGGTTGTATCAAATTTAGTAGTACGTGCAATATTGTGTACGCTATCTTGGCACTAATCAACAGATATTTGATACAACCCCTCATCTTTTTTGCTTCTTTTTGGGAACAACGGATTTCGAGCTTATTCTATCGACGATAATTTTCAGAATTTTCAAGCTATGATTTTGAGACTTTCACAAAAGTTGCTCTATATACTTAGCCAATACACCATGCATTTTATATTTTGATTGCATTCGCGCATGTGCAGTGAAATATTTTTTAGTAAACCAGCTCATTTTTCATCCAATTTTTATTATTTTTTAATTCTGATTGCAGAGTATTATGTACAATGTTGTTTGTCATATTTTCTGAAAATAAACTTTTTTTTTATATTAAGAACTCTGCAAATTATAAGCAAAAAACTAGGCGAAATTTGGGATTGTTTTTATAAAAACTTTAATTTCTCTACGAGTATACATGCTATCTTCATAAAAATGAACACAGTATATTACAATTAGCCACCTTATTCATAATCTCGAGTTTGAACGTTTTTGCTACATTAGTTTTTACAGGGTTATTCAAAAGATATTAGTTATTTTTCAATTTGTTGACAGTCCCCTATGGGGTTTGGGTAAAAAATCTTCGCGGAAATATAGAACCTATACTACTCTGTTTACACACCTGCAGTTTCAAGTTAATTCCTCATGCATTTTTCTAGATAGTTAACAAAACGTCTAAATTCGCAAGTGACCGGTCACCTTTGGCAATATAGTGTATATATATATATATTGAAAACCAACGTAAAAATAAACAAGTAAAGGATGATCCTGAATTCATGGTACAAACTTTAAGGGTTGGTACAAGTCACTGTAACAAACAATTTTTGTATCGGAAATCAGGGTCAGAAATCTTTTTATATAGTAAAAATACAGGGCGTCTCTCTCCAATCCGAAATCACGTTTTCGTTCACAACTTTAATAGTAGTGAAGATATTTTAACGAAATTTGCAACAGACTCATATTTGTATGACTTGTAAGCATATTGTACCTATTTCGTTAAAGTATCTTCACTACTATTAAAGTTATGAATGAAAACGCTACCTTGGAATGGAGTGAGACGACATGTATTTTTGACTATAGAAATGGAATTCTGGCCCTGGTTTCCTATACAAAAATTGTTTGTTACTGTGTCCCGTAACAACCCTTAAAGTTTGTACCATGAATTTAGGATTACCCTGTATATAAACTCTATGAGAATACATGCTCACTGAAAACTTTGCGATTATTTTGCTAATTTTAAACATTTTAAATGAAGCATGGGCGCTAATGAGTTTTTGTCTACAGCACACACAGATAAGATTTGTGAAAACTAGAACAAAACGACAACAAAAAAAGTAAAAAAATGAGAAGGCTTTTCTTATACTCTTCAACACAATGTCAAAATTTTTCAAAACAAAGATTTTTCTTAAGAAAAAAAAACAAATAATTAAATACATTTCTGACACGTTTTACCTCTTTAAATCTGTCCTAAAAAAGAGAAAAAAGAGATTATGCGAAAAAAAAAATTATCCACTGAAGAATGCGAAAATTTCTGACCTATTCACAAAGTAATTACATATGTAACATTAAAAGTATTACTTTTTTCAGGCATGAAAATTCCAATTCTTTGAAAGTGAACAGCGTCATTCTCTTTCTGATAAATACAACTTGAATTAAAATAGATTGATCTCCTTTTGATGGATAAAAAACGTCTGTATTTAGGCGGATTTTTGCTTTCCTTACAACTTTATCTAAATCTCCCACCCCTACTCAAAATTTTCTACTCTTCCCTTTTTTCCACCATATAAAATTAAATTTCTCTAAAGCTTCATTTAAAAAAAAATTATCTGTTCCTTAGTTTGCTACAAAATCATCTAATTCCCCCACCCCCCTCTCCTTACACAAAATTATCACTTCTGCCATTGCTCTTCCCAGTGCACGAAGTTTAAAATATTTAAAATTTTTAACTTTTCGAAAATCTGTCTGCCTTTTCTGTAGTAATTATAAATAATCATTCTTTTAAATGCCCCTCCAAATTTCCAATTTTCTTTCCTACGAGCCGCAGCATAAAATACTTAAAATCTTCAAAACACTTTAATTTATAGGAAACATTTTGCCCATTTCTTGCTTTGCAGTAAAAATTAATAATTAATCTTCTAATCTCCGCGCTCTCTCGCAGCACGCAGTTTAATATTTGAAATGCTTTTTTTTTTTTTTTTTTTTTTTTTTTTAATTCTGCCCTGATTGCTGCAGCAGCACACAGGTTTTAAATCATAATACATCTTTTTTAAGGCCTCATTGTTATTTTGCTATAAACATAAATAAATAATCAAACCATAACGTGCTGTAAAAGCAAAGATTATCACTATCAACTTTAATTGAACTGATTAAATATTTCCTTTGTTACTAGTTATATTCTAGTGTCACGCATAATATTCATTGTTTGGAAGTATATGTTTTCAGTATATCCGAAAATATGCTTTTAATTTGCAGTAATTTTCCCTAAAAGGTTTCGTAATATTTTTCAAAATATTTCGTCTTACCATATATACTGAACTTAATTTATGATAACATTCAATTTTACATTCTTTGCAATCTATTTTTTTTTTACAAAAAAAGTTTTTATTCCTTTTTATTAGATGTGTTAGTAATTATATAAATACGTAGCATCTATTGTCGTCGTCTGGTCCTTCCGTCTATCTGTCTGTATGTCTGTCCATTTGTCCGTCTATCTGTCTGTCTGTCTGTCTGTCCATTTGTCCGTCTGTCTGTCTGTCCGTCAAACAGATTTTAACATAATTTATACATTCTTTGCAATCTATTTTTTTTTTCAAAAAAAGTTTTTATTCCTTTTTATTAGATGCGTCAGTAATTATATAAATACGTAGCATCTATTGTCGTCGTCTGGTCCTTCCATCTATCTGTCTGTCTGTCTGTCCATTTGTCCGTCTATCTGTCTGTCCGTCCGTCCGCATATAACAACGCAAAAACTACCCAATCGAATGGTTTGAAATTTAAAATATATTATCTTTGCAGAATTTTGTCGAGACATTTCAAATTTTATGAAAATCGAATCAAAACTTTAGAAGATATTAATAAAAATATTTATTAAGAAATTTGAATTTTTTAAAAAGCCATCGGTGCTCTCTTGTTATAGGAGTTTCTGAGGTTTAATCGTCAAGAGATCGATATACTTATTTTATTGCAGTAATTAATCTGCAGACGATATAATTCATTTTGCATAATTAAAAATCCTCAAGATCTGAATATTTATATAACTAGCTATAGTACGAACGCACCTCATTTTTCACGTTTAGGTACAATTTCCAACTTGTTTCCCAAGTGTTTATTTCTAAACGTTAATTATTTCTGTAAAATAACTTCTGATAACACCATAAAGGACATGTAACTGCCGTCATTCCTCGCCCACTAACCTCCTCTCTCTATACCGAAAATTATTTATCTTCCTAACAAAAACACTAAAGTACCATTCCCCCGTCGACTAGTCTCAGACTAAAGCAGCATACAGCGAAATAGAGAGTCCTACTTCAATCCTTACTCAGTTGAATTCCTTTTGTGTAAACACCTCGTCTCGCTGGAAGAATGGCATTGTCATAGCAAAAATATTCTGGAACGGGGGTGGGGCAGCTCATACAAATTTCAAAAATTTTCCGTAAGCTACACAACAATAATCACCAGGGTGATAAAACTAGATTGCGCCGCCAGTCACCTGAGTGGCGCCCGGCGCGTCTACGACAACCGAACCCAGGTTCTCGTGGACCTTTAACGCGCACACCGGATTTATCTCTCGAGGTGTGCTTCGGCCGGACTGGAAAACCGCCACCTGCGGACCTTCCAACCCATTACCCAAGTGAGCGACGACAGAGGTCGAAGCGATTACGCGGCGGTCCCCATAACGGCGAGGAAACCTCCCCGTAGACACTTGATAGACCACCGATCGACCCAGCGACTTAGTCGCTGGAACCCCATTACGGTAACCAGTCCCTAGGTCATATGCCGGGCTTTTCGACGGCCTTTGCTTTCCCACTCACCAGGGCGATAAGATGAAAATTATTATTCTAAAGTACTGTTGGATGTTTACATACGTTTGGAATATGGTCCTGCTTTCCACACAAATAAGAAATTACATCCCTTAACTGAAAGTTAAACGACCTAATTTCTTGCCGTCACCTACACGCAGGTAACTCCTTAAAAAGATTCATTTCCTTAAGAGCCTACATCAGTCATGCGAAAAATGGCTCAAGCTAATGTTAAGTCTATGGGAAAGTTCTAGCGCGACTTCTCGCTCGTTTTTTAATATTTTTAAATGCTTTTTTTTTTTGCATAGGATAGCTGAGGTCAATCTCCAACATTGTTAGTTTTTGGTTCCAGTTATTTTATATAAGGGTACTTTCACTTTCAGAACCGGTTCCAAAATTGAAAATGCCCGCTTATAAAAAAACTGCAACAAAAATCGAAAGAGTAAAAACTAACAACATTAGAGATTGACCTCAGCTATGCTATGCAAAAAAAGCATTTAAAAATATTAAAATGCGAGCAAGAAATCGCGGTAGAACCTTCCCATAGACTCAACATTATCTTGTGCGTTTCTTCCCGTGACTAGTGTAGGCTCTTAAGTTTTGCAATTGACCCGAACGCTTTAATGCATTCAGGATTACGTGAATAAACAACAACCGTCTAAAGGATACAACTACAAATTTCAGCTGATTTATTTAATAACTTTAATGCTTAGAAAATAGTGGTGTGCGTTTAATAAAAACACATCTGCTTCTATTTCCATATGATATACGATATCATTTGTGTTGTCAACATTCCTTTTCTATGCATTTACAAAATGCAAAACAATGAATGATGTATTATTTGAAAGATTTTTGTACCGGCTTCTGACATAGTACACTCACATTTTATTAAAACATGTTTTTTGATTAAAAATAACAGTTAATTAAAAATGAAATCGGCATTGTTTTCATAAATGAAATGAAAGTATTTTTCTCAGATCAATGTTGCTACAAAAATAAATTAACGCATTACATCGTGCTAAACAATGATTAAAAAAAATAATAAATAGTACAAAAATTATATAATTTGTTGACAGGAATTAATTTCTTTTCGCACATTTTAACACACCTATTAAGATAAGAAATGAAAATTATTTGCATCAAAACTCCAAGGTTAGTTTTTATTTTCTTTTGAATTTTCCAAGTTTTAAAGGAAATACGATCGATTAATAAGACAGCATGAAAAATTAATAACAAACTCTTCCAAAAATGAACTGATAAATGCGCAATATATAATTTTTACAGTAAATAGTAATAATTTAGAAATATTATTAAATTCCAGTTCTAACAGTTTGATAAACGTATATTAGAAACAATAACTCGTTCCAATGGAAAGTATATTACCGTCATTATTTAACGTTGAACAACTATTTCAAGAATTTTATTCTGATTCTATTTCTAGTTTCTGATTTTTACTATAAGAAATATATATTGAATGATTGTTAATTTTTAGGAAAATCATATAATCATAGCCATTTTACATTGAATAACTGATTGTCTCCATGAAACTTATTACATTTCAAAGTATTTTTCTGATTTTTGTTTTATATATAGTTACTGTTAAGCTCGTCTAACTTGAATTTTTTGGGAAAGAGAAAACAACAGGTTTCAAGACATACACCATCAATACACGCATTTATTTTTTTAAAACAAGTATCGGGAATTAGTTTTGTTGCTCTTGTAAATATTTATATCAAAACAGATTGTTTCATACAAAACATCGATATTTATGCAAAATGTTTATATACCTTACATAAAATAATTGTTTGTAATTTTGCAGTATTTAAAAGGATGCAAGTCCCCAAAAAATTTTAAAAAAATAAAGAATGTTCTATCGCATATGTGTTAAGTGGATATAGAATAAATGTTAAACACGTGCATATTATGTTAATACTATGAATTGTGAGTAGCAAAACCAAGGCACATACACTACTTAGCCATAAAAAAGGTCTGCCATCACTATTTAGAGAGAATGTTGTTTATGAGGACGTGAAAAGAGCGGTCGCGAAGGTATAAGTATACTAAGTGCATATGTCTGGCAGGGAATTTGAGCTTAATTAGTTTATATATGAGGACCTCATGCCAATCTTTGTCGAATGTCTTTGCGATGTCAAGAAAAATGACTGCAGCTGGAATCTTCGAGTTGAGTTTCTCACTGAGAAATTCTACAACTCGAAATAACTGGTGTTGTGTTGGGTGTTTAGGGCGAAAGCCAAATTGTTCGGGCATAAGGGTGTTGTTCTGTTGTATGTGGTCCTGAAACAGCGACCTGATGACATGTTCGATGACTTTGCTAATAGAAGGTAGATAGGAAATGCATCTGCAATTAGTAGGATCAGCGAAATTAATACCATGTTTGGGAATAGGAGAGATGATGGAAGTTTTCCAGAGTTTGGGAAAGTAATGCAATTTAAAGCAGTTTAAAGCAGTTTGTAAGATTACTAATATACATGCTGCAGTTAGGAAGAAGATTTTTAGCAGCAGTATTTGAGATTTTATCGTAACCAGGGGCTTTGTGTTTTTCAAAATTTTTAAGGATATTATAGGCTGGGTTTCAGAGGGGGGGGGGGGGGAGGTCATCAGAGGGGATTGCCAGGAATCTTCGAACAGATTCACTGACATTGGTTAAATGGTCCTGGCATTCGAGGGTGGGATTAGGAGAAAATTTATTTGAGTAGGAACTGGCGAGGATTTCAGATTTAGCGTCAGTAAAATTACCGTCATTAAGCAGTAATATTGTTTACCGAAAGGGGAGGGGGATGAAGGTACAGATATTATTAATTTTACGTTTAAGAAGCCAAAGAGAATTGTCCTCTCTAGCAATATTTTTGAGGAAATTGTTACAACTTTTTTGTTTTTCTTTATATAAGCAATTTCTAATTCTATTATTAAGTCTATTGTTAAGGGGTTTAAGGGTGATAGGAAAATTGAAGTCAAGATTATTGAGGTAGTTGGTGAACTTTGTCCAGTCAATGGACACGGAGGGGGGGGGAAGTATGGGGATTAATTAGGTCAATTTTGAAAGAAACAGAAAGGTGATCGAAACTTAAGTCATTAATTACAGTAGTGGTTATTGGATAGGGAAGATTTTTAGAGATGGCAAAGTCAATTATAGAAGAGTGGGTATTGGGTATAGTAATAATGTGTATTCGTGTTGTTGGAGTATGAAGGCTAAAGTTGTGATGTTGAATAAGTTTGTGTAGTGAGACACCTGTGGCAGAATTACCATGGCAATTCCAACAACAACTTCTGGCGTTGAAGTTACCGGCAAAGAAACAATGTGTGAGTTGTGAGAAACTATTAACCGGGAATTGTCCTTGTGGTCCAGTGTAGATGGATGCTAATTTAATAATGAATTGTGGTAATTGTAGGACAATACTCGTGAAGTCAATATTAGTAACAGTAGTGTTTTGTGTTGTGTGGTGTGGTAAATTATGCTTAACGTAAATTGCGATGCCGCCCCATCTGGGGTCGTTGATACGTGGAGTGTAGCGAAGCCTATACCCTGGGATGTTGATGTTACAAGCAGTGTTTCGAGTTTCTTGGAGAAAGATTAAGTCCACATGAGGATGGTCAGAGATAAAGATTTTAAGTTCGTTAATTTCATTTTGAAGAGAGTTAGCATTCCCAATGAGATGGCAAAATATATTAAGAAAGAAAAAAGAAGAGGAATTATTCATAATCGGTGCTATTGAACTTCGAGGCCAAACTGTCAAGCTTATGCGTGATAATACACATTTTTGAATTGAATTATTAAAATTTTTGGAGAGTTTGGCTATACTTTTAAAGCATTGGATAATTTTGTTCAATTTTAGAATTTCTTTCATTTCTTGGAAAGTTGTTGATACATCTTGAAAATCAGTAGCATAGTCAGTGCTAGGAGCACTATTAGTGGCAGTAGATTGAGGGAACATATGATTTGGGAGAAGGGTCAGAATCCGGGAGTTTATCATTTGTTTCTGGTGCAGCTGGGGTCTTAGTGTAACTGAAGTTGGCAAGTATATCAGCCATAATTTTTTTATTAGAATTATCCTTTTGATTAGAGTTATCCTTTTTAATAGGTTTGTGGAAATTAGATTTTTTGTATAGTTAAAGGGTTTGGGGGAAACCTCTGTAGGTTGTGGGATGGAGTCCTGCGCAATTCGTGCATTTCGGCGTAATTTTCCCTACATGCGGACAATCAGGGTTTAAGTGCTTTTCTGCACATTTGAAACACCTAGGGTTAAAATTGAAATCTCAGAAGTGTGCCAAAAGGCCTGGCAACGCTAAAATTGTTTAACAACGCCGGAATCTTTGTACCGGTGAACTATATAACATAGCTAATATAACATAGTTCTTTAATTTTATAGATTGTATCGAAATTAGCCCTAGACATCAGATTAACTGAGTAAATTTGCATGGGGTTTTTCCAATCTTACAGTTCTTTAACATGGCCCCTCTCTTGGCTATAAAATCGTGTTCATCGAGCGCGTCAATGATTAGTTAGGGTTTAGTATAGGGTATTTCACTTTTACAAACTTTTCTGGGCCGTTTTTCTCCGGGACTAAGGATGGTGTATGCCACCGAGTTGGAGTCAAGGAAAGACTGGGTTTTTCTGAAATCTTGACCTTTTTTACAGTGAACGTTTCGTATTTCACCATCTAATTTTATTAGGGGAGTTTCCTCGTTTATTTCGTTGGTTTTGGTGGCTATATCATGCCAGTTGCCTTTTATTTCTATCAAGAATGGGTGAATTTTGTTTTTAGGAAGACATGAGGGGTGAGAGTTACCGGCTACGCCGCTGTTGTTATTAAAAGTTTGCTCCATTACGTTATCTTCGATATTTTGTTCATATAAAACAAGAAATTTGTTCTGTAGTGAAATTGCTGGTTTCAGGGGATTTTTAAGATTTCGGGGATTGTTACTTATGATAAATCCGTCACTAGGGATCACCACAGACATAGCTTTTAGTTAGTAACAGTTTGGATTACGTTACGATTTTTAGTTGGCATAAAATATTGAAAAAGTTTTAAGTTACTGAGTTTAACGGGGTCAAAAGGCTCAATAAATAAGAACATTATATCATTTAAGTTAGTACTGTAGTTGAACGTTTGTCTCATAATCTAAAGACTGTTGGTATCCTTGGATGTAGGTGTCACACTCCGAGAGGGGGTTGCCCACAATATACCGCTAAGTCTCGTCCACAATCGGTGGGCACTCGTTTCAGGCTGCAGCAAGGTCTATACTCTGCACGCTGTTCTATTCGTCTTGCGTTATCCGCACAATCCAACGGATCATCCGATCCCATGGTGAGTGTCCAATAATAGTGTCTATTCAACTGCGGAATCAGTGTTGCCGGTGGGCTACTTTTTTAAAATTCAGTTTTCTTGATTGCCACCAGTTTATAAGTGTAAAGGAAGAAAGTAAAATTCACGTTATTTAGTGACAGATTAAATAACGCCTAAAAAAGCCGTATCATACCATTTGAAAAAAGTGGTGCCAATCAAGAAACCTGATTTTAAAAAAGTAGCCCACTAGCAACACTGTGTCGAATACTCTACTAGGCTAAGTGCACTCTCCACAAACTAAAGTAATTCGGCAAACAAGTTTTGCAAAAAACGTATAACTTCATTAAGGAAAACTCTCAAAAATCCACCAGCGGGGAAAATAGCAGTAACTAACAGCACATCACAATAAAACAGTATGGGAAGACGGAAAAACAAATCCTCTGAGCTCCTGCTTCGGTCGAAGACGATTGAAGATTCAAGTGACCTGAAGCAAAGGTGAGAGGGTTGAAACGACTATTGAAAATATCAAACATATACAGCTCATATTCAAAATATTAGAATAATTGAGAAAAAGTAATAAGAAAAAAATATTTTTCATTTATTTATTTTTGATACTAAGTAAATGCAATTAAATTTCTTATAAATTAAATCTGGAATGTTTAGATTTTAACATTTACAAAATATAAAATACAGTACAATAAATTAGGTATACAGCTTTCTGAAACACATCAAAATATTAGAATAAAATTTAGATTGGTTCAAAATATTAGAATATTTTATTTTACGCAACAATATTACCTTTTGAATATGAAGTAAATGTTATTTAATATTTTGTAGCATCTCCTTTAGCTTTCATAGCAGCGTACAATCGATCTTGCTTACTATATACAAGGTGTTTACAAACATTTATATAAATATCAGTCCAAATAGACTTTATACGTGCAATTAACTCAGTTTTACTTGAAGGAAAAATTTCTTGGAGTTTTTTCTTCATTATACACCATAAGTTGTCGTTGGGATTAAAGACTGGTGAGTTTAGTGGCCAAGGAAGACCTTAATGTATCGTTTGCGGAACCAATTCTTAGTTGACACCGAGGTATGCGGCGACGCTAAATCTTGTTAAAAAATGAAATCATCTTCAAATAAATCTTCTGATGATGGAATCATGTAATATTCCAAAATTTATTGATATATCTGAGAGTTAACCTTCTCGTAGACGATGCATAACTTTCCAGGGCCTTCTGCACTCATGCAACCCCAAACCATGACACTAGTAGCAAATTTTATGGAACGTTTAAGGCATTCTTTACCAAATGCTTCTCGCTTCATTCTTCAAATTCGAATACCTTGATTACCATATGAAACACATAACATATTTTCATCACTAAATAATATATTTTTCCAATCTTCTTCGCTCCATAAACGTCTTGATTTACACCAATTCAATCTTATACGCTTTTGTTTTGCAGTCATGAGAGGCTTTGTTTTCGGTACACGCGATTCAAACTTAAATTTATGGAGACGTCTTAATGTTGTCGATGTAGAAACTTCAATTTCTTCTTCTTTCCATTTTCGGTGCGAGACTCGCACACTTTTAAAACGGTTTTTCTTAACTATATGGTTTAGTTTCCTGTCATCTCTAGCAGTTGTTTTGGGATTTCGGCGATTATTTCGAAATTTTCCATTTTTTGAATATTGTGTTAGTATTTTACTAACGCTTGATTGCGAACAATGTAAATAATTCGTTATATAACATTGATTTTTACCGTGCCGATACAAATCAACCATACGAAATTTAATAGATTCAGGAATATCTCTCACACGACCCATTCTAAGACGAAAAAGCAAACAAACTGCAAAAAGAATATTGATTTTAAATAAAATCGTTTGAATTTAATCAATGATGCCACCAGTTATGAATTGGCGATAATTAAAGGAGAATTAATGTGAAATTTTCTTATATTTTGAACCGCTTGAATAAATATTCTAATATTTTGACTTTTAAAAATAATTATTTTTTCAATTAATCTTTTCAAAAATTATATTAATTTTAAGATAATAAATAAGTTTAATCAACAATAAGTTCTTGATAAAAAATATCGTTTGCATATTTGCATTAACCCTTTCCGGCACAGACAAAGTCTGTTCGTAAAATGAGAAATTGCTGAAAGATACCGGAATTAACAAAAGACTTTTTTAGAAAATGTGAACTCCTTATTTTAAGCTTACATTATAGAAACAAAATTTTATTAAAATATTCTTGGTGCCGTATGTAAGTTTGGAATTAAAATTAGGTGCGCCCGGAGTGGGACCACTGTGCCGGAAAGGGTTAAAAGACATTAAATTACCAAACGATACTTTCAATTTGTAAATAGAAATATTTATTCTAATATTTTGAACATGAGCGACTTCGGACAACTTTTGACCCAGGCTGTAGTGACCGTTTGCCACACTTCCCCGAGGCATAGCATATGCAACTAACAATGCATTCAGAAAAACTGAAAATCTTATAAAAATGCTTAAAACTTTTATTATATTTTTCTGGTATGAGTATTTTGTTTTTTAAACATAAGTCATAATTTGATAAGATTTTTTTTTATTAGGGTTTCGTTCATCTCACAAAACCCTATTACTCCCGCTCCGTTGTCTGTCCGTCACAGAGCCTTTCTAAAAACTATGTAACTTACAGAGTTGAAACTTTGTATATAATACCAGCTATAAAGAGCTCAAAACATTCAAATTTAAAAAATTCGTATTACTTTAATAAATACAGATAAAAAACCAAAACTCTAACAGCTTTTTCCCATAAAATTTAAACGTTTTTCGTTAAAGCAGATGCCAAAAATTAAAAATCCACGATGAAATTATTTCTACAATAATTAATTTTCTATCAGACGATTTCCACGTGAAAAATGAAAATTAAATAAAAAGTTTCACCAATTGGAAAAAACATTAATATGAAATAAAATTGATTGACGTCATAGTGGTAATAAAACGGAAATATTCCTTAATAATACAAGGAGTATGAGTATGTGTATGTACACAAAGCAGATTAATATCACGTCATTAGAGAATTAAAAAGAAAATCTGACGGCATATCGGTAGTTTAACGGATTTTTCAAATGTTTCAGAATAATACAAAGCGAGTATCAATATGAGTAATAGAGAATAGTAAATATATGATATAAATGCTGGACGATTACACCATGAAACATTTCTACATTAAAGAGGTGAGTATAAAACATCACAAGTTTACTGAATGGTGTATACAAAATGTTTGTACACACCATTCAGTAAATTTGTGATGTTTTATACTCACGTCTTTAATGTAGTAAATATAGGAGTTTGTGGAACGTATGGAATCATGATAAAAACCCGATTACGGAAATATTTGCATACTTTAACATTTTGAAGGTGTACAACATGTTAATTTTTAATTTTTTTTTAAATATCGCATTTAGTTCACATGACAGATATTATTATGACAGAATATAATAGCGGGCTTCGCCCGCTATCGGGCTGGTTTAGATATTCGAAAAAAACGAGAAAAATAGACCGGTAAAATTTTACTTTATAAAAAACATGACCTTTTTTTTGTTGCTAAATGAAATTTATTTGGATTTATTAAAGAAAGGATAAAGTGTTTTGAAAGGATGGTTGAATCCTCAAACAAGGGCGATGCTTGGTGGCGTCGAAGTTGGTGAAGCGATAAATGAGATTTTCTTGCTACCAGTTCGTTTGTTATGTTTCTTCCACGCCTACTGTGGTTGATTGGTTGGTTTATTGTTGTTTGTTCTGGAGATTGGATTGGATTTTGAGCTCAATGCAAAGATGTAAGAAGGTTATGATTGGATTATTGTGTGTCGGATTTCTTGAATTACGTTTGTGGAATGTATTTTGTGAAGTTTAATGATTTTACGTTTTGTGGTATGTTATAGAAGGATAATTCCTGTGAAATAATTAAGAAAAAAACGAAAGATGATAAATATGGGTGTTATATATATATTATTGTAGTGGCAACACTATTTTTCTATAGACGTTTTGGCAACAAGACAGTTTATTTTTGTATTCGATACATGCCGCTACGTTTGCTTGTATATGTTTATTAATGCTAATTAAACGATGGATTAAATACAAACAAAAGGTAAGTGAATTTTTGTTGATTTTATTGAAGTATGAGTTTCGTATATTCTAGAACCGCTGCACCTTGAGGTGCGTGCATCCAGAGGGGTTTTTTTCGGAAAATGTACGCGCAGCGTTCATATATAAGTTACTAATCGCTGCTTGTATGAGTTTTGTATATTGTAGAGACCGCTGCACGTTGAGTTCCATACATCCAGAGGGTTTTTTTTTTCGGAAAATGTACGCGTAGCGTACATATGTAAGTTAATAACCGCATGTTTGTAAAAATTAAAATGTCGGGAGGAAATATTGCTAAAAGTTTGTAAAAATAGAAAAATACGGAGGAAAATATTGCTAAAAGTTTGTAAAAATAGAACAATACGGAGGAAAATATTGTTAAAATGTAAAAATACAGAGGAAAATATTGCTAAATGCTTGTAAAAATTGAAATATCCGGAAGAAATATTGCTAAAAGTTTGTAAAAATATAAAAATACGCAGGTAAATATTGCTAAAAGTTTGTAAAAATCGAAAAATCGTGAAGAAAATATTACTAAAACTTTGTAAATAGTCGAAAAAATGAATAAAATCGATGTTTACTTTGTGAAGAAGTTTGCCGTAGGAAGCATGCGTTCTGATTGGGTAGAATTTGGAGGTTGCCGAGTTTTAGGTTGGCCCGCGTCAGTGCTTCGCGTGCTCAAAAAAAAAATCACCAAATCGGGGGTTGCCCTTGTTTGAGGATTTTGCTCTTTTTAATTTAATGCACACATTTTTATAATAATCATAATTAAATAAGTATCACGATAGAACACATTTCTTTTTAACTAGGGCAATAAATGGAAACAATTAATATTTTTTTTATCTATGATAATTTAATTATTCATACAATTACTGCAATAAAATAAAATTGCCGTATTTATGTATCTGAATAGTGATTCATTTCTATCGTGACCTTCTTTTATCACATCTAATAAACCACGTCAGTTTTTGCTTATCGAGAAATTTTATACCTCTTGAATGTCTGGTATGAATCAATGAAATGAATTAGTCAGCTGATCAAGTGTAAACATATCACGTATACTTCAAACTCGCGCCGGACTAAATATTTAATGCGTATTTCATGGTACTGTTTTCTTTTTTTACTTTTATCTCGGTTGAAAACGAGTATTTTTTCTATATTGGCGCCATGATTATTATTATTATTATTCGTATTTTCTTTTTTTGAGAAGGAAAGATGAACTGTGTCTTATACTTTATTCTGTTCCTGCAAAACACATTGCGTAGTAATAAGAAAAAAAAAGTACAGATTGCGGATGTTAAAAGAATCATATTTTTTTTTTTCGGCACAGTAAGTTAATATAAATTTTTTGCCTTTTTCTTTGGTTGTTATTTTGATATTTCTGTCAATAATTTTTCCTCACGTTTCAAATGAATTTGTTTTAAATTAAATTATTTATATTTTCGTATCAATTTCCAATAACTAATTAAAATGTCTAAAAGACGCCGGTATTCAGTGTTGAATTCACATACTTTTCTCCGGGAGGGATTTTTGTGGCTCCGGGTGGGACATTATAAAGTTCCGGGAGGGGGGATGTTCCCTCCGGGCCACCCCTTGGATTCAACACTGCCGGTATTTGACTGCTGAGGAAATAGCGGAAATTATGAATAAAAATTCGTCTTCAGAAAGTGAAATTTCTGAGCGTGAAAGTGATTCTAACGCAATCTTTGACTCATATTTTGAATGCAAAGAATGTGATGTGGGTCTTTGCGCAGATGTTTGTTTTAAAATTTACCATACCCAAAAAGATTTTTAAGAATCCTAAAACTGTCACATTCTGTAACGTGCATATTTTGAATTATTATTCAGTTTTACCCATTATAATCAAATATATTTATTTAATATTCTTTTATGTTATACGTTTATACATATTTATACCACATTTCATTTTGAAAATTACTTTTAACTTGAACAATTTTTTTAAATATAATTTAAATTAATGTGCATTCTTACTCATTCTTACTCATTATTATTCAGCACTTGTTACTTTATATATTTAATTATATATTCAAATACATTTTCAAAAGATACATTTAAGATCAACATTTTCGAAAAATATATTTTAAGTTATCATTAAATTTTACTGATAATTATCCAACACTTTTTAATCTAGATGCTATATTTGCTATATTATACGTTAATATATATATATATATATATACAGGGTGTAACTGAAATGCTTCAACAAACTTTGAGGGATGATAGTACTCATGAAGATGAACAAAAAATGCAATAGAACACGGGGTCGCAAATGACATTTAACCCTTTCAGGGACAGTGGTATGTCTAAAAAACCACTTAATTTTAATTCCAAAACGCCACAATAGCACCAGAATTTTGCTAAAATCTTTTCCATTTAATATTTATGTGAAATATAGCCTTTTTCTTATTTACAAACAATTTTTTTTTGTAAATTCCGGTGCCAGTCCATTTTCAGACGCATTTTCTGTATTTTTATCCTTTAAGCCTTTTAGGGGCAAACTACTTTTAGTACTAAAATGTTGAAATAAATGACTGGCACCGGAATTTATAAAAAAATTTGTTTGTAAATTTGAAAAGGCTGTATTTCACATACATATTAAATGGAAAAGATTTTAACAAAATTCTGGTGCCATTATGGCGTTTTGGAATTAAAATTAAGCGCTTTCATAAACATACCACTGCCCCTGAAGGGGTTAAACGTCATTTGCGACCCCATGTTCCATTGGATTTTTTGTTCGTCTTCATGAGTAATATCATCCCTCAAAGTTTGTTGAAGCATTTCAGTTACACCCTGTATATATTTAATAATTTTAACTTCAAAAACGTCTTAGAAATGTATATTTTAAAATTTAATTCTATTTTACTGATTATTATTCAGCACTATATATATGATATATATATATATATATATTATTTTAAAAATATTTTAAAATTAAAACAAGTTTTTTGTGTCTAATTTTATGTACCTTAAGTATTATGAGGTAACATTCGCAGGTTGTGTGCAAGTTTTATTTAATTATTTCATTTTTGAATAAATCGGCTTTTTTAAAACATTTATTTTGCTTGCTGAGAGTTAAAAGTGTTACAAATTATTTAGTAGTTAATTGTTACGTTTAGCAGAAAATGTTTGATATCTTGATATTTTAAAAACATGTAAGTATTTTTTCTATTATATTATAGAATTTTTTTAACTAAAAACGGGGCTAAACATAAGCATTAAATCCATTTAAAAATTAATTTTTGTATTACAATATCGGAAAATATACCTCATTTTTGAATAAATATATGTATAATAACAACTTATTCCATGTACGTGAATTTAAAAAAGTTTCATGGAATATTTATCTTGTTATAAGTTCTTAAAGAATATTTTACAAGCGTTAGGCTTTACTGTGCAAAATCCTTCGGCCCAGAAGGAGAAATCAAATTTTCCCGCTTCGTCCTCAGATGCGCATTTCAGAGTGCGCGCGCCGTCGCGAACGGGTTCAAACAGAATAACCCCTTACTTCGCATTCTCTTTTGAAGATGAAAGTGATAGTGGTATATTTAGACATGGACATACATTAATGATACATTCATTGTCTAATTCTAAACGCCTCTTTCTTTTAAGTTGGTTAATAGATGGAATTTGGATGTTTGTAAATTGAATTTACACTCCTATTCAAATATATCGATATTGTTATATAGAACAATATTCTAGTCTCGCTTATAGTAAATCTATGATATTTAAAACTAATCAAGACAAAATAAAATAAAATAAAATAACACAAAATAAGAAAAAAAGTAAAAAATAAAAAAGAGAGTCAGCTCAGGGATGCCACAAACGACTATTTTTGCTCCCAGCATTGCAAAATTATAAACTTCGCTAGATTTCTCTTATCTGTATTTCAGAAATATACCAAGAAGATTACTGTTTGAAAATGCGGGGAGCAAATTAGTCATCACTGGCATCCAATGCAACTCTGTCCGAACCTGATCTGCTGTAAAAAAAGTTTCAAACCGACCTGATGCAAGATTATTGTTGGCACTTTTGGGATCCATTTCAGGTATGTTATAAAATAAGTGTCACTTTTCATTTTTTTTCCCCGTTAAGTTGGGAGAAAATTCGAAGGTCAAAAATTAACCAACCAAAACAAAGTATGTGTTGCATCCTGAAGTTCAATCTAAGGGTATGTTGCCTCCTTTTGAAGCGGGTTTAGTTGATTCGGGATGAAGGCTTGTAATCACTGGTTCCCACAATGACCATCAAAATGAAGCAGCAGTGAAAAAATAAATATAATAGATAGAAAACCGTAAATAAAGGTGACTGAGAGTTAATTTTCTGATTTGGTTAGATCTCGCACATCCTGTATCGATAGCACAGTTACATCGGGCAAATTTCTTAAATGCCAGCACTCTAGTGGTAATTTTCAGCTTTGTTGTTTACATTATAATAAATAAAGTTCAACAGAGATTGCTAAAATCTTTTCTCATTGGTTAATTTCTGAAACATCGACTACGTTTATGATTTAAATTGCATTACTTTATATCGCTTAAGTATTTTAAATAGTCTATAATAACAATGAACTCCTGGGAAGTATTCTCCTATTCAAAATGGGTAAACTTTTTCTCAGAAGTGTTTCATAGAAATGTTATCTAATAATTTTTCTAGGAAGATTTTACGATTTAATGAAGCGATAAAAACTTTTTCCAGAAACTGGTGGAAATGAGCGATTCCATATTAAATAGCAAGATTCACTACAGGTGATCCTACTATTTTTTTTGTAATTAAATATTATTTAGTAAATCAAAGGGCAATCCGTAGAGATCCATGGGCGCGATTAATTTTTTTATAATAACTAGATGAAACCCGTCAAAATCTGACGGAAAAAAAATTCTATAACAATATCAGTAAAATAAGCTTCTTTATTATTTAAGAAGTGGAGAGTATGAAACATTCTTTTAAATATTTAATTTTAAAAGTTTTTTTCCCCCGGTGAAATAAGTGCTACTTCCGATGTAAACTGAAAACAAACAATCCGTAAACAACTGTGTAATGTAAATCAGTTCGACATTACCGCTATATTCTCCACTGCAAGAAGGAAAATTTCATGGACCTATGAAGTATCATACAAATAGTATATTCCTACATCCATCCATATTCAGTAAATAACAGAACATAGTAAATAAAGCACACACCTCCCCCACCCCCTGTGATAACGCAACCGAGTGAGCTCCTATGTGCATGAGCATTGCATATGTCCAAAGGCACCGTCGAAATTCGACGTTAAAAAAAGTTTTAAAATGTTTAAATAAAAGGTTTAAAATGCTTTCTTTAAAACTTTCGTTTCAAATCCATATATTCTATAAGGCATCCATTGTTTTAAGATAATAAATTTTTATGTAAAGATTGAGAATTCTTTGATAATGCTAAATCAATCTGCAGATGAGGCAGATTTTTAATGTTTTCAAGTGTAATTTATTTGTATGATTTCTTCTGTCCCTTTACGTAATCAGGATAATTATCCCTTTTCCATCACAGTCGGGGATCTTTTCCCTCTTATACAGTTAAATATCCAATGGATCTTTAAAAAAAAAAATTATACAATTCCTAGTATATTCTGATGCAACATATACATCAACGAATTCAACATATTAATTTTATGTTAATCATAAACTGAAAACAGTTTTTTTTGAAAGATTTTAGTTTAGCGCCAAAATGCTCTATCTTATGGAAAATCTGATCTTATGATTTATCAGGGGTTTAGTATTATTATTATTATCAACTTTTTATGATGGTCAGGGAAATCTATTTTCAATTGTGACAACTTTCCCAGGAGCTATTTTACAATATTGAAGCAAACTGATGGTCATTGTTGAGACAGAATTGAAAAATGTTTCATTATTGAAAATTATTTAAAAAGTCGTTAAATTAAGCGGCAGTTTTAAAATAAATTTCAATCGAAAGCTAATTTTTTCTAATTGATGATGTAAGAATTGAAGTTGAAAATGTAGTATTTAGAAGTGATGTAAGCGCGATGAAAGCTAAAGCGATAGCGCCGTTTGTTGTCTCAACCGTTATGTATTTCTAAAAATTGTCACTGTGTTTTAGCTGGCGTCCAAAAGTAGACTACCATTTTTTGACATCGAAAGAGAAATTCACAGTGAAAGAAATAGGACTTTCCTGCTAATAAAGAACTGTTAAATGAACTTATAATAAACCTACCAAAATAATTCCTATAAAATATTAGCCTTACATTGTTTTTTCTAGCTAAAAATACAATCATTATTAAAAAAAAATTCTACCATAACACTATTTTTAATAATTTGAATTTTCCTGAAATCCTTTACTTTTGTGGATTTTTTTTTATTAGAAAATAAAATTTTCTAACCTACAATTAAAAAAAAAGTGATTGGTAACATATATTCAAGGTACAGTGCCTAGAATACATATTCTAGAATGTATTCTAGGCGCTGTAATCAAGGTATGCAATCAAGTTGAAGCAACGCACTTTATATACGTTATTTTTATGCTTAAGCACCATGTATACAAATAAAAATATATTTTGTATTTAATTGTAATGAAAAAAATTTCATCAATAAAGTTACAATGCGTAATGATAAAATAAACCCAATGGACAATATTCCCGTGACGTCACAATAAATATGAATTTTTATTCGTTTATAAAAGACGCGGATAAATATTTTTTACCGAAATTTAACTTGAAAATTAAAAAATTCGGCCTACAAGCCACGTACTTTTGATATTTATTATTTCTGTTTTATCCTTGCAACCATGGAGTTTCTCGTTACCCTGTGCCTCGCAACAGTAGGCGTATTCCAATTGCCGACTTTATGACGTCATACGCAGAAGTTAAAGTTTAATTTAAAATTACGGCTAATTAAGAAATTTTCGATCAAACGAATGTACGATAACAAATCTGTGTCCAAATATCTTTCATTTAACAAAAGAATGGTGTAATTTGATGCAGTAGTTTGTTCTCACAGATTGTCGAAAGAAAAAGCTTAGCGTTTTAAATATATAGATTTTGTAATAAAAAAAATGGCATAAATCGCAAAGTTATAATGCATAATGATAAAATAAACCAATGGACAATATTCCCGTGACGTCACAATAAATATGAATTTTTATTCGCTTATAAAACACGCGGATAAATATTTTTACCTAAATTTAACTTGCAAATTAAAAAATTCGGCCTAAAAGCCGCGTGCTTTTAATATATATTTTTTGTCGTCGCCACCACAGAGTTTAGAGAATAAAGTCTATGCTTCGCAACAGTGGGCGTTATCTGCTTATGACGTCATAAGCAGAAGTAAAAGTTTAATTGAAAATTACGGCTAATTAATTAAATTTTCGAACAAACGAATGCACGATAACAAATCTGTGTCCAAATATCTTTCATTTAAAAAAATAATGATGTAATTTGATGCAGTAGTTTGTTCTCACGGATTGTCGAAAGAAAAACCTTAGCGTTTTAAATATATAGATATTTTATTTTATTTTACACGTCCCAAAATTTTGCATGTACTTGTTAGTTATTTAAAGAAAATTTTACTGATGAAATATGAAATTTAAAAAATATAAATTTTAGTAAACAAATTGACTTCAGCAAATACATTTTAATCGGACAACATTGTTAATGTTAGTACTCTTGTGGTAATTTCAGACTTTGTTGCTTACATTACCATAAATTAAGTTTAATATTTTCTGATTAATTAATTTCTGAAACATTGAACACGTTTGCGACTTTAATAGAGATTAATTGAGTTATTGTTTATTAAATAATTTTTTAAACAATCTACAGATCGTGAAATACAATAGTGAATACTTTTTTTTTTAACATAAAGAATATACCGGGTGATTATAATTAAAGTTACGATTTCAAAAATCGATAATTTTAAAACTACTGGTCATAATGACTTGATATTTTAGCAGAACAATCGTGAGGCAATGGGATTTTGTTTGGCGGAGGAAAAAAAATAGTTCCAAATTGTGCCGATAGATGGCGTTGTCAGGGTAATGTCAGGGGAAAGACCAAAAATGTATTCTTGAACCCTTTCCGGCGCGGTGTAAATTTGTTTGCAAAATGATGAAATAATAGACTGACACCGGAATTTACAAACGAATCCATTAGTAAAAAGAAACTTGCTTATTTTCTGGTTCTTAATGAAAGGAAAATTTTAATTAAATATTCTTGGTGCCGTTTGTCAGTTTTAGAATTAAAATTGGGTGTCCTTTTTTGTGACCACCGCCCGTTAAAGGGTTAAACATAGGAATGATGTTGCCAAAAGGAAAAAAATAGAGTTCAGAGATTTACTAAAAATTTATTAGCGAAAAGACAAGACTACGTGTTTACAGCGACGACAGCGATAATGACAAAAAATGAAAAAAAAAAGAGCTTCATGGAACAAACACCTTACTGATTATTAAGGCATAAGTTGCTCAATATGCCCTCCGCCTTGTTCCGCTACTAATTGGAAGAGCAAAACGGCATGCTCCACAACAGATCGGAGGGTATCTGTACTAATGCAATGGGTGTGTTGTGTGATGCTTGCCTTCAAGTCGGCTAGATTCTGAATCCGCCCGCTATAAACAACATTCTTCAGGTACCCCCAAAGCCAGAAATCACACGGGTTTAAGTCGGGTGAACGTGGCGGCCACGTTGATGGAAAATGGCGGCTTATGATCCTATCATCTCCGAAATTATCACTCAGTAGCTGCTTCACAGTAGTAGCAAAGTGCGGAGGAGCGCCATCTTGCATGAATATTATGCGATCCACACACTGACGCTGTTGAAGTGCCGGAAGAACATGGTTAGGCAAAAGTGCTTCATACCGCTTGCCAGTAACTGTGCAGGTAACGGGACCCTCGAAGAAAAATGGATCGTCGATAAACGCTGCCGTTATTCCGCACCACACAGTGACCTTTTCAGACTGAAGAGGTAATGGCTGTAGCTGGGACGGATTCTCGGTCGCCCATATCCTGCAATTTTGCGTATTTACAGAACCTTGCAAATGAAAGTGGGCTTCGTCAGCCCACAGAATGTTCCATGGCCATCCGTTGTCCACTTCCATCCGGGCAAGAAATTGTAGTGCAAAAGATTGACGTGCTTCCAGGTCAGCAAGTAGCAACTCCTGCACATGAGTTATCTTGTACGGATAACAGCGTAAGACGTTCCGTAGGACTTTACGCACCGTGCTGTTCGGCATATCCAGCATTCGGCCAATCCCCCTTGCACTGCTGATTCCAGCATCACTGTCAGTATGTTCCTGTAATGCTGTAGCCGCATCTTCCACTGCCGCAGCTGAAACTGGTTTCCTTCCTCTACCCCGTTTAACGTCAAATGAACCGGTCTCTTCGAATTTAGCAATCATTTTTTGCAGACCATTTGTTGTTATTGGACCTTTTTTTATGGATTTTAATGTCCGAAACTTCCTAATAGCTGTAAGTGCACAGTCATTGTTCTTATAAAAAAGCTTCAAGAGCAGAGCGCGATCCTTCATAGTCAGAGTCATGATGAAGCATTCAGGCAAAAAGCTGCTGCTCTGCATTTTTATGGTTGCTATGTCTGCGGTGCGCATGTCACGTATTAGTAATTTGCATATCTTCAGACAATGTGAACCCAGACAGCGCCATCTATGGGCACATTTTGAAACTTTTTTTTTCCTTCGCCAAACAAAATTACATTGCCTCACGATTGTTCTGCTAAAATATCAAGTCAATCTGACCAGTAGTTTTAATTAAAATTATCGATTTTTGAAATCGTAACTTTAATTATAATCACCCGGTATTTAATTAAAATTTTCCTTTCATTAAGAACCAGAAAAATAAGCAAGTTTCTTTTTACTAATGGATTCGTTTGTAAATTCCGGTGTCAGTCTATTATTTCATCATTTTGCAAACAAATTTACTCCGCGCCGGAAAGGGTTCAAGAATACATTTTTGGTCTTTCCCCTGACATTACCCTGACAACGCCATCTATCGGCACGATTTGGAACTATTTTTTTTTCCTTCGCCAAACAAAATTCCATTGCCTCACGATTGTTCTGCTAAAATATCAAGTCATTCTGACCAGTAGTTTTAAAATTATCGATTTTTGAAATCGTAACTTTAATTATAATCACCCGGTATATTCTTTATGTTAAAAAAAAAGTATTCACTATTGTATTTCACGATCTGTAGATTGTTTAAAAAATTATTTAATAAACAATAACTCAATTAATCTCTATTAAAGTCGCAAACGTGTTCAATGTTTCAGAAATTAATTAATCAGAAAATATTCTACAGAACAATCTACAGATCGTGAAATACAATAGTGAATACATTTTTTTTTTTTTTTTTTAAACATGAAGAATATTTATTAACCTGTTCTGGGTATGACGAAAGGAACTACTACCGTAATATTTTGAATGCATTGCCAGTAACATTTTAATACAAATTTTCGTCTTTTTAAAACGACCTATTCATGCAAAATTACTGCTATGAATACGGAAAAAAATTCTATTATTTTTAATTGGTGGAAATGTCCCCCCTTCGCAATTAGGCATATTATTTGAACAATAGTTTATTCCATCGTTAACAGGCTAAATATAATGGCAATCCATTAAGATCCATGGGCGGGATTAGCGTTTTAATATATCTTTAAATGTTCTTGTTAGTTACTTGATGAATACGTTAATGTTTAATTATTAAATAAATAAAAAATATTAAACACGACCAGTTTTCAAAATTTAATTTTAAAAAAGACAGAAAAGTAGACAAGTACTTATGTGTATAGTAAAATTGTTTACTTACAATTTCGATAAATTTACGATTTTGAAACTAATAATTAATTTTTAAGTATTTATTTCATTTAAATGAATTACAAATATATTACAAAGCTGAATTCGCTTAGCTACATGTCTGACTTCTTTAATATTTCGCGAAATTTCTCATCATTTAAAGAAAAATATTTGGAAATATATTTTGTCCGCAACATTTTCTGAATTGTGAAATAATAAAAAATATAAGATTAACGAAAATAAATTGCGAACTCTATTTTAATAGTGGATTTAATTGAAACAAGTAGTATAAAATTTTTTAAAAGTAAATTCCTACTTTTTAATCATAAATATATAAAATAAACACGTGCAGCATTAATGTCCCAAGTTTTCTTTATTGAACATTTTTTTATAATCATCGTTGCGGTATTTTATTGTTGTGGTATCACTAATTTGAAGAAAATCTTTCATTTAATTTATGAAAACAATGGGAGATTTTTTTTCTCCCATATAAAACTAAAATTAATTAATTAATTTTAATTAATGAATTAATATTTTAAAAAACTGTATTACTATCAAGTGTCATCCACTACAAGTATAAAAAAATGTATTTGAACTTGAGTAGAAGAATAGAAAATATTTTATTAACGATTGAAAATTTGCACAACATATATAAATATATAGAGAGTGCGAGCTAATAGTAGGAATTGAAAAAAATACATAAAAGGGTGTAATTAAACGAATCGGCGGTCCTTTTTTTAAATGTCATGAAAATATTAATGAAAACTATTAATAAGTAAACATTATCATAAAACACATTTCCAATTCTTCTAACGCATCATTAGATACAAACTAGTATGGGAAATCACCAAGCATAAAGACGAAAATTATTATTCTAAAATAGTGGTGGAAGTTTGCATATGTTAAACGTGGTCACATTATGCTCCTGCTTATCTCTGAAATTATACCCCTTAGCTTTTCCAAGGGCAAGTAATTACATTTCTGTAATGTTGACTTCACAAAATTTTATTTTCAACAAAGCTATAAAAGTAAAATTTTGGTACAAATCTTGATTAAAATTAGGCGGTTTAAAATATATCTCAATGTCCTTCAAGGGGTTAAGAAAGTAAATAAAAGTGTTTTCACGACTTTTCCTTTGAGCCGCTGAGTCCGGGGAAGTAAATATGGGTTAGGATCCCTCAGAAAGGTCTTCCACAGAGGGCAGTCTCCCTGGCGCCTATATCCCTCGAGTAGATAATTGGCCGTTATAAATCAACCAACTAACCTACTCCGAGGAATAGAGAGACGAGTCACTTGTCTGATTTTTAACAATTACCAGTAGAGAAGAAACAACGTTCCGGCCTCAGGAGGTGGAGTGTGGAGTGAGGAGGGAGGAGGGCTCCTCCTCCCGAAGTGTCCTCCTCCTCTTCCTCCTCCCGAAGTGCCCTCCTCCTCCTCCCAAAGTGCCCTCCACCTCCCAAAGTGCCCTCCTCCTCTCAAAGTGCCCTCCTCCACTACTTAAGATAAGGGGATTAATTAAGGATTAGTGTTAATTAATTTTAATTGCGGGACTTAGAAATTTTTCGAGGCCATTTTTTTTTTCGCGGAGAATTTTCTACTAGAATACGAGGTGTGTTTCAATGGATTTATTTTAGCGAATTAGAAGTTTAATTAATTTTAATTTTAATTAATTTTAATTGGGGAACTTAGAAATTTTTCATAGCAATTTTTTTTTTTCAACGAGAGTATGCAGTTTGATTATGAGTGTATGCAGTAGAAGTAAATGATTAATTAATTAAAAATATTAATTAAAAATAGTAATTAATTAATTTTAATTGCAGAACTTAAAAATTTTCGCGAGATTTTTTCAACGAGAGTAGGGTATTCGATATACATGTTAGAGGAGAATTTTAAAAGTCAATAATGGTTTAATTAAAAAGGGTCATTCATTAATTTTAATTGAGGAACTTAGACATTTTTCGAAGCAAATATTTTTTCAACGAGAGTAGGCTATTTGTTATACATGTTAGAGTATATTACAGGTGAATTTTAAAAGTCAATAATGATTTAATTAAAAAGGGTCATTAATTAATTTTAATTGGAGAACTTAAGAAATTTTGGCAAGATTTTTTTTCCCCTCAACGAGAGTACGCAGTTTGCATGTGCAGTAAAATGGTAGATGCTAGTAATTAAAAAGGGTCATTAATTAATTTTAATTGGCGGACTTCAACATTTTTGAGGGAAACAGGCGCGTTTTAATGAATTCGATATAGGTTGTAGTAGGTCCCGCATGAATGATACTGTACTCAACTGAATAGCTCCCCCCTCCCCCTCCCTTTTTTACCCAGAGGGGGCCCTTCGATAGACTAACAATACACACTTACAAAAGTATAGAGTACTATAAAAAGAATTTTAGCGTATATGTAAATAAACAAGTATGTAAAATCAGGCATAATTCATGAATCACTTTCCACAAAAAATACAGATTGGTACAAAAAGAATTTTAACGTATATATAAAATAAACAAGAATGAAAAATCATGCGTAGCGACATAATTCATGAATCACTTTCCAACGTCATTGAAATGTTATGTGAATAAAATATAATTTTACCAGCTAGTGCGTAGTTAATTAAAATAGTGAACAGATCCCCTTTTTAATAAAAAGGAACCCTTCACAATAATCCATTTATGCATAAGGACCCTTCATAAAATCAGATAATTTACACTTTACCCTGTTTTTTTTCAATTCAAGTTAGGGTAAAAGTACAGTTTACGCATCGATAGATTCCCTTCGAAGTGTGAACTCGCATTAGACTGTAGGGCCCCTTCATAAAATAAATGAGATACATGCCCTATTCGACCTTTTTTTTTTTTCAATTCAAGTTATGCTAAAAGTACAGCTTACGCATCGATAGGTTCAAAATACAGGGACCCTTCGAAGTGTGAACTCGCATTAGACTATAGGGCCCCTTCATAAAATAAATTAGATACATGCCCTATTCAAATAAAAACCACCCTTCACAAAAACTGTAGGGGTTCCCTTTTGGAATAAAAAAGCATCCTTCACAAAAATTCCAATTATGCATAAGATCCCTTCATAAAATCAGATAATTTACACTTTCGCCTTTTTTTTTTTTTCAATTCAAGTTAGGCTAAAAGTACAGCTTGCGCGTTGATAGGTTCAAAACACATAGTTATAGATATTAAGCTACCTTCACAAAATAAATTCAATAGATTCATGTTATATTATGGCGACAGAAATACAAGGGATACTCACCTTCCATGAAAATGCAAGGTCCGCTGTTTGAATGAAAAGGCCTCCCTTCACAATATACCCTGTAAAAATATTATGATTCCACAGATATTTTAAGAAATAGAGTACTAATCTCAAATGAATACGAATTCATGCAATGTAAAAAATAGGTTTTACACGAACACATTTTTAGTATAACGTTCAAAATATAGTTTTTAGAAAAAAGATTCATGTTTCACCAAATTTATCATACAAGTCTGTAAAATAGGGTAGATCATTTCATGAAAAATAATTGAATTTTCGAATGATTATGCTTTAAAATACATATTTATAACTGCAACTAAGATTTGAATGTTCCCCCTCAACATGCATATCGCTGAATCATAATGAGTCATATTATCAGATAAGCGAAGATCTTGCTTTGATTTCACCCCGTATGCGATAATGAGTCACTCCGCGATAAGAAATACCTGAGACTCGTAATTTCTGACACATTTTTTGTAGGTAAATGAACTATTTAAAACCGTCAATGTATACGAATTATTTCGTGTAGTTCTATATAGGTGCTACTCTTCATATATACATATGGTGATATATACTAAAATCTGTTAAGTTTTAAAAGGCTTCACTGTGTATTCATTGTAAAATAAGAAATATCCCTTAAGAATTTTGAGTATAAGAGACGGGTTTAAAGGAATTTGAATCTGTTTAAATGTACCTGTGTTTAAATGAACTTGATACAGCTTAGGGTAAAAAATATACAGGAGTCCCTATAAAATATAGGAATTAAATTTTAAATAATATAAAACTAAATTACATTAGTCTATGCTTTTTTTGTATAGAAAAATTATACTAAATTGAGTTTTTAGTATTTTAACTTAAAAACTTCTTTTGAGGAATGAATAACTAACCTTTTGACTTTGTTTTTATAAAATATATATTGTACTATTTAGTTAGGGCATTATTTAAAAAATTTTTGTTTTTAATATTGAAAAAAAATGTATCTTACATAAATATTTAAACCATAATGTACTGGAATTCATCCAAATTTGATCGACTGCATGCATGTCTTAAAAGAACTAAACGTGTTCGCTTATCTCTTAAAACCACGGGATATTATAACGTTATGGATAAAGCATAGGGTAGAATACAGAATGAATAGGTATTATAAAGCAGAATCATAAATTTTGCATACTTTACACTTGTAGTATGTGAAATGATTGCTACTATTGCCTATATGAGAAAATGAATCATCAACGAATCTTATTAGTGTATGTTATATTTAACCAACAGGCTTGAAATGCGTGAATTTTGACTAGAATTAATCATTGAATGTAAAAATGATTTATTTTTAGATGTAATATTTATATCGTTTAACATTTTAAAATATATACATAAATTAATCTTACCTTATTCACAAACTTGCAATCCCGTCTTCAATATATGACTACAGCATGAAAAAACATGCGTGCTACTTGTATAGCAACAGACCAGAAATGATTTCAGTACAAGTCCATTATCTTATCGTTAATCTATAGATTAGTAACATCACGTGACTGATTGCGATAACATTCTATATAAGATTTACTGATATGAATACATTTCAATTCATTTCTCCCAAAAGCAAGTGTATGAGTTGGTTGTGAGATCTAGGTAAGTATCCTTACTTTATATATTTAAAGTTATAATATATGAATAGATATAATATTAATGTATTTTTTCAATATGTATGGTAGGCAAAAAGGAATAGGTAGGCAAAAAGAATAGGTATTATTGCATGTTTCCTCTAATTTATTTTTAAAATAATTATTTTAAAAATACATACTAACAATTTATGCGATGAGTCACACAGCATGATGGGACGATACATGAAATTTATTTTTATATTATACAAGCTCCTATATACAATTCATATGGGTGAGCAAGATTATTTTTAGAATTTTTCACTCTTACCCTCTATAGGCTATACTTTTAAAATAGTAGTATTCGAATACTTGTAAAATGTAATTATAGCTTAGTAATTTTCTAGTCTTTTAACTATGCCGTTGAAGGAGTATTGTCATATTTAACTAACAGGCGTGAATTTTGACTAGAATTATTCACTGAATGTAAAAAAAAAAAAAAAAAAATGATTTATATTTAGATCTAATATCGTTTAACATTTTAAAATCCTATTAAAAGTATATACATTAGTATGCTTGTGAAAGGCCTATTGTTAATACGAAACGTTGTGTGAAGTGTCCTGTTTTAGGGTTAAAAGTTTCGTGAAGGGGTCTGTTTGAAGGAGCCTGTTTCGAAATGACTTAAGAACGCACAATTTATTCCTAAACATTCAACTCGATTCGTTATATATGCTTTATTAAGTATTCAATAAAAAATAATAACTAAGAAATAAAATTAAAAATAGTAATTAAGAGATATCCTTAAGAATTCTTGCGATAGGAGATTGGTTTTAATTAAATAGGTTAATGAATCTAATTCGATACAAGTCTTGTTAAAACAGAGATTATAGTTAAAATACACATTAATTATACAGCATTACACTGTATTACACAATGCGCTACCTCACCTATATTATCACAGAAATACCTTCGATAAAATTTAGACTAACAATACGCACCTAAAAAATATATACAGAGTACCCAGAAAATGATAGGAATGAATGAAAAATTTTAACGTAAATTATAAAATAGGATCTACAATAAGTGACAATAAATAAATATGAAGGAAAAATCATGAGTCATGGTATACTTTATGAAACACTTTCCAATGCTATGTGACTATCGTTAAGAATTTGAAATAAGTGAATTAGATTTAATAATTCATACTGGAAATGTATTTTTAAAAAAATTAATAGCTTCGTCTACTTTTAAATCATTCAAGACATATGATGAAGATTTAACCGCTGCAGAACGACTAAAAACTAGTATCTTAATGAATAGACCTATTTACGTCGGGTTCACAATTTTAGAATTATCTAAATTAGTTATATATGATTTTCATTACAATTTTATAAAGAAAACATACAAAGATCATGCAGTTTTACTCTTTACGGATATAGATTCCTTAACTTATCATATTCAAACACATAATATTTATAAGGATATGGAGCACCATCATGATTTTTTCGACTTTTCTGAATACTCGAAATCCCATCGTCTAAACCGCACAAGTATCGAACCCACAAACATATAATCAGACTTGACATTTTATAACCAGGACGCTAACCACAGGGCTAAGTGAGCCCCCGCTTATTTTATAATCACCACGCTGACTATTGGACTTAGTAAGCCCCAGGCTAATTTATATACACCACGCTAACTATTGGGCTTAGTGAGTCCCTGCTTATTTTATAGTCAACACGCTAACTATTGGGCTTAGTGAGCCCCAGGCTAACTTATACCAACCACGCTAACTGTGGGGCCTAGTGAACCCCCGCTTATTTTATAGCCACCATACTAACCACAGGGCTAAGTGAGCCCCCGCTTATTTCATAGTCACCATGCTAAGTATTAGGCTGAGTGAGCCCCAGGCTATTTTATACCCACTATGCTAACTAATGGGCTGAGTGAGACCCAGGCTATTTTCTACCCACCACGTTTACTGGGCTTAGTGTGCCCCCGCTTATTTTATAGCTACCACGATAACCACAGGGCTGAGTGAGCCCCCGCTTATTATATAGTCCACACGCTAACTACTGGGCTGATTAAGCCCCAGGTATTTTATACCCATCACGCTAACTACTGGGCTGAGTGAACCCCAGGTTATTTAGTCGCATGAATATGATTTCCAAGGTATATGTCCTAACTTGATTTAGACCATTGCCTATAGTAAGATAAAGCTGGGAAGTAAATTGGTAAACTATGTACCTCGAAAACTCACTTGTATTTTCTTAAATATCTGCAGAAATCAGCATAGTTTATTAAAATTATATACATTCTCATTAGTTTATGAATCTACTAACTTATAATATCTATATGGTAACTTGGATTATTAGTATTCCCACTTAAAAATTTCTTTTGTAGATTTAATATGATAAACACTAACATGAGACTGACTAAACTTTTACCATTTTCATTTCAACTTAGTTTTAGGAAATTTATCTACATAGCTTTAAATTTTACTGTTTAGTAAGTCTATTATTTCAAAGTATTATTTTTTAGTTCTAATATACAAAACGTATTCATATCGTTTTACATAGTAGGTATCAAATTAATTTAAAGTCATATTAAAAATATATATATATATACAAATACTATTCTTACCTAACACACCAGCTAGCTAAGCACCCAACCGTCTCACACCAAGACTCTGAGAAAAGTGAATGCTTGTTCAGGGCCTTATCAGCTAATATAATCACTGATAAGACTTGATCACGTGACATGTGACGTCACTGTTTAAGTGATATCACGTGACCATGTGGTATCATTCAATACGTCACCAATGACGTCAGAGATCACGTGACTAGGTCATAAAAGAACCAATTGCTAATTGCAATTAACAATTTACCTTTAATTGATTTGTATAATATATATATATAGATAAATTATTACCTGATTTTTCTATGTATTATTTCGTAATACATAGAAAAATCAGGTAATAATTTATCTATATATATATATTATACAAATCAATTAAAGGTAAATTGTTAATTGCAATTAGCAATTGGTTCTTTTATGACCTAGTCACGTGATCTCTGACGTCATTGGTGACGTATTGAATGATACCACATGGTCACGTGATATCACTTAAACAGTGACGTCACATGTCACGTGATCAAGTCTTATCAGTGATTATATTAGCTGATAAGGCCCTGAACAAGCATTCACTTTTCTCAGAGTCTTGGTGTGAGACGGTTGGGTGCTTAGCTAGCTGGTGTGTTAGGTAAGAATAGTATTTGTATATATATATATATTTTTAATATGACTTTAAATTAATTTGATACCTACTATGTAAAACGATATGAATACGTTTTGTATATTAGAACTAAAAAATAATACTTTGAAATAATAGACTTACTAAACAGTAAAATTTAAAGCTATGTAGATAAATTTCCTAAAACTAAGTTGAAATGAAAATGGTAAAAGTTTAGTCAGTCTCATGTTAGTGTTTATCATATTAAATCTACAAAAGAAATTTTTAAGTGGGAATACTAATAATCCAAGTTACCATATAGATATTATAAGTTAGTAGATTCATAAACTAATGAGAATGTATATAATTTTAATAAACTATGCTGATTTCTGCAGATATTTAAGAAAATACAAGTGAGTTTTCGAGGTACATAGTTTACCAATTTACTTCCCAGCTTTATCTTACTATAGGCAATGGTCTAAATCAAGTTAGGACATATACCTTGGAAATCATATTCATGCGACTAAATAACCTGGGGTTCACTCAGCCCAGTAGTTAGCGTGATGGGTATAAAATACCTGGGGCTTAATCAGCCCAGTAGTTAGCGTGTGGACTATATAATAAGCGGGGGCTCACTCAGCCCTGTGGTTATCGTGGTAGCTATAAAATAAGCGGGGGCACACTAAGCCCAGTAAACGTGGTGGGTAGAAAATAGCCTGGGTCTCACTCAGCCCATTAGTTAGCATAGTGGGTATAAAATAGCCTGGGGCTCACTCAGCCTAATACTTAGCATGGTGACTATGAAATAAGCGGGGGCTCACTTAGCCCTGTGGTTAGTATGGTGGCTATAAAATAAGCGGGGGTTCACTAGGCCCCACAGTTAGCGTGGTTGGTATAAGTTAGCCTGGGGCTCACTAAGCCCAATAGTTAGCGTGTTGACTATAAAATAAGCAGGGACTCACTAAGCCCAATAGTTAGCGTGGTGTATATAAATTAGCCTGGGGCTTACTAAGTCCAATAGTCAGCGTGGTGATTATAAAATAAGCGGGGGCTCACTTAGCCCTGTGGTTAGCGTCCTGGTTATAAAATGTCAAGTCTGATTATATGTTTGTGGGTTCGATACTTGTGCGGTTTAGACGATGGGATTTCGAGTATTCAGAAAAGTCGAAAAAATCATGATGGTGCTCCATATCCTTATAAATATTATGTGTTTGAATATGATAAGTTAAGGAATCTATATCCGTAAAGAGTAAAACTGCATGATCTTTGTATGTTTTCTTTATAAAATTGTAATGAAAATCATATATAACTAATTTAGATAATTCTAAAATTGTGAACCCGACGTAAATAGGTCTATTCATTAAGATACTAGTTTTTAGTCGTTCTGCAGCGGTTAAATCTTCATCATATGTCTTGAATGATTTAAAAGTAGACGAAGCTATTAATTTTTTTAAAAATACATTTCCAGTATGAATTATTAAATCTAATTCACTTATTTCAAATTCTTAACGATAGTCACATAGCATTGGAAAGTGTTTCATAAAGTATACCATGACTCATGATTTTTCCTTCATATTTATTTATTGTCACTTATTGTAGATCCTATTTTATAATTTACGTTAAAATTTTTCATTCATTCCTATCATTTTCTGGGTACTCTGTATATATTTTTTAGGTGCGTATTGTTAGTCTAAATTTTATCGAAGGTATTTCTGTGATAATATAGGTGAGGTAGCGCATTGTGTAATACAGTGTAATGCTGTATAATTAATGTGTATTTTAACTATAATCTCTGTTTTAACAAGACTTGTATCGAATTAGATTCATTAACCTATTTAATTAAAACCAATCTCCTATCGCAAGAATTCTTAAGGATATCTCTTAATTACTATTTTTAATTTTATTTCTTAGTTATTATTTTTTATTGAATACTTAATAAAGCATATATAACGAATCGAGTTGAATGTTTAGGAATAAATTGTGCGTTCTTAAGTCATTTCGAAACAGGCTCCTTCAAACAGACCCCTTCACGAAACTTTTAACCCTAAAACAGGACACTTCACACAACGTTTCGTATTAACAATAGGCCTTTCACAAGCATACTAATGTATATACTTTTAATAGGATTTTAAAATGTTAAACGATATTAGATCTAAATATAAATCATTTTTTTTTTTTTTTTTTTACATTCAGTGAATAATTCTAGTCAAAATTCACGCCTGTTAGTTAAATATGACAATACTCCTTCAACGGCATAGTTAAAAGACTAGAAAATTACTAAGCTATAATTACATTTTACAAGTATTCGAATACTACTATTTTAAAAGTATAGCCTATAGAGGGTAAGAGTGAAAAATTCTAAAAATAATCTTGCTCACCCATATGAATTGTATATAGGAGCTTGTATAATATAAAAATAAATTTCATGTATCGTCCCATCATGCTGTGTGACTCATCGCATAAATTGTTAGTATGTATTTTTAAAATAATTATTTTAAAAATAAATTAGAGGAAACATGCAATAATACCTATTCTTTTTGCCTACCTATTCCTTTTTGCCTACCATACATATTGAAAAAATACATTAATATTATATCTATTCATATATTATAACTTTAAATATATAAAGTAAGGATACTTACCTAGATCTCACAACCAACTCATACACTTGCTTTTGGGAGAAATGAATTGAAATGTATTCATATCAGTAAATCTTATATAGAATGTTATCGCAATCAGTCACGTGATGTTACTAATCTATAGATTAACGATAAGATAATGGACTTGTACTGAAATCATTTCTGGTCTGTTGCTATACAAGTAGCACGCATGTTTTTTCATGCTGTAGTCATATATTGAAGACGGGATTGCAAGTTTGTGAATAAGGTAAGATTAATTTATGTATATATTTTAAAATGTTAAACGATATAAATATTACATCTAAAAATAAATCATTTTTACATTCAATGATTAATTCTAGTCAAAATTCACGCATTTCAAGCCTGTTGGTTAAATATAACATACACTAATAAGATTCGTTGATGATTCATTTTCTCATATAGGCAATAGTAGCAATCATTTCACATACTACAAGTGTAAAGTATGCAAAATTTATGATTCTGCTTTATAATACCTATTCATTCTGTATTCTACCCTATGCTTTATCCATAACGTTATAATATCCCGTGGTTTTAAGAGATAAGCGAACACGTTTAGTTCTTTTAAGACATGCATGCAGTCGATCAAATTTGGATGAATTCCAGTACATTATGGTTTAAATATTTATGTAAGATACATTTTTTTTCAATATTAAAAACAAAAATTTTTTAAATAATGCCCTAACTAAATAGTACAATATATATTTTATAAAAACAAAGTCAAAAGGTTAGTTATTCATTCCTCAAAAGAAGTTTTTAAGTTAAAATACTAAAAACTCAATTTAGTATAATTTTTCTATACAAAAAAAGCATAGACTAATGTAATTTAGTTTTATATTATTTAAAATTTAATTCCTATATTTTATAGGGACTCCTGTATATTTTTTACCCTAAGCTGTATCAAGTTCATTTAAACACAGGTACATTTAAACAGATTCAAATTCCTTTAAACCCGTCTCTTATACTCAAAATTCTTAAGGGATATTTCTTATTTTACAATGAATACACAGTGAAGCCTTTTAAAACTTAACAGATTTTAGTATATATCACCATATGTATATATGAAGAGTAGCACCTATATAGAACTACACGAAATAATTCGTATACATTGACGGTTTTAAATAGTTCATTTACCTACAAAAAATGTGTCAGAAATTACGAGTCTCAGGTATTTCTTATCGCGGAGTGACTCATTATCGCATACGGGGTGAAATCAAAGCAAGATCTTCGCTTATCTGATAATATGACTCATTATGATTCAGCGATATGCATGTTGAGGGGGAACATTCAAATCTTAGTTGCAGTTATAAATATGTATTTTAAAGCATAATCATTCGAAAATTCAATTATTTTTCATGAAATGATCTACCCTATTTTACAGACTTGTATGATAAATTTGGTGAAACATGAATCTTTTTTCTAAAAACTATATTTTGAACGTTATACTAAAAATGTGTTCGTGTAAAACCTATTTTTTACATTGCATGAATTCGTATTCATTTGAGATTAGTACTCTATTTCTTAAAATATCTGTGGAATCATAATATTTTTACAGGGTATATTGTGAAGGGAGGCCTTTTCATTCAAACAGCGGACCTTGCATTTTCATGGAAGGTGAGTATCCCTTGTATTTCTGTCGCCATAATATAACATGAATCTATTGAATTTATTTTGTGAAGGTAGCTTAATATCTATAACTATGTGTTTTGAACCTATCAACGCGCAAGCTGTACTTTTAGCCTAACTTGAATTGAAAAAAAAAAAAAGGCGAAAGTGTAAATTATCTGATTTTATGAAGGGATCTTATGCATAATTGGAATTTTTGTGAAGGATGCTTTTTTATTCCAAAAGGGAACCCCTACAGTTTTTGTGAAGGGTGGTTTTTATTTGAATAGGGCATGTATCTAATTTATTTTATGAAGGGGCCCTATAGTCTAATGCGAGTTCACACTTCGAAGGGTCCCTGTATTTTGAACCTATCGATGCGTAAGCTGTACTTTTAGCATAACTTGAATTGAAAAAAAAAAAAGGTCGAATAGGGCATGTATCTCATTTATTTTATGAAGGGGCCCTACAGTCTAATGCGAGTTCACACTTCGAAGGGAATCTATCGATGCGTAAACTGTACTTTTACCCTAACTTGAATTGAAAAAAAACAGGGTAAAGTGTAAATTATCTGATTTTATGAAGGGTCCTTATGCATAAATGGATTATTGTGAAGGGTTCCTTTTTATTAAAAAGGGGATCTGTTCACTATTTTAATTAACTACGCACTAGCTGGTAAAATTATATTTTATTCACATAACATTTCAATGACGTTGGAAAGTGATTCATGAATTATGTCGCTACGCATGATTTTTCATTCTTGTTTATTTTATATATACGTTAAAATTCTTTTTGTACCAATCTGTATTTTTTGTGGAAAGTGATTCATGAATTATGCCTGATTTTACATACTTGTTTATTTACATATACGCTAAAATTCTTTTTATAGTACTCTATACTTTTGTAAGTGTGTATTGTTAGTCTATCGAAGGGCCCCCTCTGGGTAAAAAAGGGAGGGGGAGGGGGGAGCTATTCAGTTGAGTACAGTATCATTCATGCGGGACCTACTACAACCTATATCGAATTCATTAAAACGCGCCTGTTTCCCTCAAAAATGTTGAAGTCCGCCAATTAAAATTAATTAATGACCCTTTTTAATTACTAGCATCTACCATTTTACTGCACATGCAAACTGCGTACTCTCGTTGAGGGGAAAAAAAATCTTGCCAAAATTTCTTAAGTTCTCCAATTAAAATTAATTAATGACCCTTTTTAATTAAATCATTATTGACTTTTAAAATTCACCTGTAATATACTCTAACATGTATAACAAATAGCCTACTCTCGTTGAAAAAATATTTGCTTCGAAAAATGTCTAAGTTCCTCAATTAAAATTAATGAATGACCCTTTTTAATTAAACCATTATTGACTTTTAAAATTCTCCTCTAACATGTATATCGAATACCCTACTCTCGTTGAAAAAATCTCGCGAAAATTTTTAAGTTCTGCAATTAAAATTAATTAATTACTATTTTTAATTAATATTTTTAATTAATTAATCATTTACTTCTACTGCATACACTCATAATCAAACTGCATACTCTCGTTGAAAAAAAAAAATTGCTATGAAAAATTTCTAAGTTCCCCAATTAAAATTAATTAAAATTAAAATTAATTAAACTTCTAATTCGCTAAAATAAATCCATTGAAACACACCTCGTATTCTAGTAGAAAATTCTCCGCGAAAAAAAAAATGGCCTCGAAAAATTTCTAAGTCCCGCAATTAAAATTAATTAACACTAATCCTTAATTAATCCCCTTATCTTAAGTAGTGGAGGAGGGCACTTTGAGAGGAGGAGGGCACTTTGGGAGGTGGAGGGCACTTTGGGAGGAGGAGGAGGGCACTTCGGGAGGAGGAAGAGGAGGAGGACACTTCGGGAGGAGGAGCCCTCCTCCCTCCTCACTCCACACTCCACCTCCTGAGGCCGGAACGTTGTTTCTTCTCTACTATTACCTGAACACATTAAAGCATTCAGGATGACATGAATTGAGCCAGAAATTATCGACCACGAGTGTTTAATAAAATTCAAGTTGAATTATAATAAAATATTATCTTTAGAATATTGTGGTGTGAGTTAGGTAAAAATACAATTGTTTCTTATTCATATATACAGGGCTGAGATTTCCCCATTTTTTGCATACCAGCATTTAGAGAAAATGTTTTTCTCTTAAATCGCAGAATGTTCCTATTAAATAAAGAAACATTTTCTCTAAGAATATATTAGTACGCTAAAAGTCGGAGAAATCTCTTTCCTGTATATATGATCTGTTCAAAAATGAGAGAAATTCTATTAAAAATTGTGAAAAAACTGCATGCACCCTGAAAAACGAGAGTAACACTGATGAATGAAATAAAACTTCGAAAGAAAATAATTAAAATTAATCGATGTAAATTTGGAAAATACATAAGATATTTTCTAAATAAGTCGGGTAGTCAGTTGATTTTGAGATACACAAGTTTTTTTTAGATAGACAGGTTTGACTGACAGACTCCGAGATAGACAGATTTGATTAAATATATCACTCATTTTATCACTGTTTTATCACTCGTATTATCACTCGAGAGTTTCACAAAATGAAATAAATACACGTAGAGCAATTTTTCATTCTTATTACATACTATATAACAATTTCTGGGAGATAATTATAGAATGATAGTGGGATATTTTTTATGTACTTTAGCAACTAATGAAATATTGAATGGAAATAATAATAATAATAATAATAATAACAATGAGAAAAGCGTAGTTTTTACTTATAAACACACATTTGTTCACGGGATCTTTGACAGAGTACGAATTCACCAGCGATAAACGAAAAAACGGAGAAATTTTTTTTTGTAACAGTTCTCGGAGAAAAAGGAACGAACTGTTTCTTTTCGCCCAAAACAAATGTTCTTTTCGAGATAAAATTTCACTTGTCGCCAAATTAAACATTAACGCATTTTCTCGCACTTGCGATTGGTTTTTAATGCTGGACCAAGCTACGACACACAGCATTAACTCTTTGACTGCGAATCGGGACACACACTTCCTGGTGGAGTATTTTATTATTCTAATCGTACCACTTTTTAAAAATAATCTTTCCCATACGCTTATAGTAAGATATTTGCAAGAGAAATCTACCACAAAGAATTTTTTTCTAAATTGTGATACAATTGAATGTAAAAACAAAACATCTTCAGAAAAATACTTTATGAAATGGTATGTATATGTTTTTAGGACATTTATGTTGTTTTTAATTAATATACAGGGTGTTTCATAAAAGATGGGCAAAACTTTAAGGGGTGATAGTATGCATCCAAGCAAACAACCTTTATCAAAGAATGTATGGTCGGAATTAAAACGCAAAGGTGCTAGAGGGCGTCTAAGGTGATGCTGTTATACGATGCAAAAACACACAAAAACGATTGAGTGACAAAAGCAAGTCGCTCTCCATACAATCGTTGAGCCTGTGGGCCATTTCCATTTGCAGTTACGTAGATAAAATGCATATTAGCCTCCTCCCTATTATTGTAGGGCAACATTTTCCGATACGTTCCTAACGCGATTGACAGTTGCATACTCGGATCAGCAGCTTTTATGTATTAATCGAGGCGAAATTTCGCATACGCATTCTTCTTCTTCTCCATATCACATTTGCATGCTATTAGTGCCGTTCTTCTCCCGATAACTCGCAACAGCAATGGAGCTTTAACGTTTGCATGAACCAAGTTTCCAAATTCGCCAGCACCTTTGCGTTTCAGTTCCGACCATGCATTCTTTGATGAAGGTTGTTTGTTTGGATGTGTACTATCAGCTCTTAAAGTTTTGCCCATCTTTTATGAAACACCCTGTATATCGATATTGTAACATAGAACGATATTCCAGTCACACTTATAACAAATCTAGGTGCTTCTCTATTATCCCGTCGACCACTTTTCATAACAAAAAACTATCGCCAAACTGTAACGCCAAATAAACAGGAGAACGTTGCCATTGGAATATCAAAATAAATAAATAAATAAAATATAAGAATTTAAGGACACAATTGTTATTTTAATTAATGAAATAACTAATAAATTAGTAAAACACAATGAAAAATACAAGCAAATGTCGAATTAAAAACTACTTGATGTCATAACAAACATGTATAATGCTTCTGACATCAAGTAAATGGGACTGCATTTTTGGCGTTTAATCTTACAGTTTGGCGTGAGTTTTTTGTTATGAAAAGTGGTCGACGGGATAATAGAGAAGTACCCAAATCTATAATATTCAAAATCGATCAAGAAAAAAAAAAGAATAAAAAGAGTGTCATGTCCAGGGATCCCCTAACAAATACCTTGGCTACCAGTATTGCAAAACTATAAACTTTGTGATAGATTTCTCTTTGCATTATTTTACTCACTTAAGTATTTTAAATAGTATATATTTATAGTGAACTCCAGGGACGTATCCTACACCTCAAACTGGGCATGTCTTGTCGTAGCAGTGCTTTTTAGAAATTCTTTCGAAGATTGTACGATAAAATAAACCGATGAAAAATTTTCCTAAAAACTGGTGAGAATAAACAATATTATATTAAATATCAAGATTCGCCAAAGGTAAACCTATTTTTTTAAAAAATAATTACAGATCATTTACTAAATCTAACAGCTATTCATAGAGATCTATGAACGGAATTAACGTTCTAATGTATTTTTAGTTGTACTGCACATGTTCTGAAATTTTATATAGACTTTTTTAGTTATTTAAAGAAAATCTTAATAATGAAATATTAAATTTAAAATGAAAAGTAGACAAATTGACTTCAGCAAATACATTTTAATGGGACAACATTCTTAATGTTTGTACTCTTATCGTAATTTCAGAGTTTCTTGCTTACATTACCATGAACAATACGTTAATGTTGAATTATTAAATAAATAAAAAAAAATATTAAAAAAAATTGTCCAGTTTTCAAATTTTAATTTTTAAAAAATAAAAAAGATGCGTACATATGTGTATAGTAAAATTTTTGATTTACGATAAATTCAAGATTTTGAAACTAATAATTAATTTTTAACTATTTATTTCATTTTAAAAATATTTGTTGAATTCGTCCAGCTGAATGTGTGACTACTTTAATATTTTGCGAAAATTCTCATCATTATTTAAAGAAAAATATTCGGAAATATTTTTTGTCCACAACATTTTCTGAATTGTGAAAACTATAACAAATATAAGCTTAATGAAAATAAATTGCGAACTCTATTTTAATAGAGGATTTATTTAAATATATATATATATATATATATATATATATAAAGGACAAACGTGTACGTGCGTAACGCTGACTTCATTTTGCGAATGGCAACAGTTGACAATGAAATTTCGGTTTTGCGAATTTTGCTACGGCAATTTTTGTAATTTCTAAACATCGCACATTTTAAATTTTTACACCGTTATATAGGAAAAAATCTACTTTCAAATGCAATTTGTTTGGAAACTGTATCTTAATTGACTGATTTATTATAGCATTTAAATTAAATTTCAAACATGATTTTTTTAAAAAAAAATCTATCTCTATCGGTTGCAGACTATTACAAACAATTAATCCGTTTGCACTTTAAACCGTATTAAAAGTTCAGAATTTGTCTCCAGCTAATATTCAATAACGAAATTAAAACTTCATTAAGAAATAAATAAAACACAGATTTAACAGACATGTAACTGAAATAAACGCTTAAAACAGCTGAAATTATCAGAATAAAAAAAACTGCTGTAGATAACGAAATTTTTAGCGATTTCTTTGGTGTTGTTAACGGGCAATCTAACATAAATTATTAAATGTAAAAAATCTATTAGTTTTCAATAACAAAAAATAAAAAAAAATGTTTTCGCATATATTCTCTATCCCGAGAAGCCCGGTTTGGATGCCCTATATATATAAAGAACGTAATTAAACAAATAGGTGGCACTAGTTAAAAAAGTTATGAAAATATTAATCGAAGCTATTAAAGTATCATAAAACACAATTCCAATTCTTCTAACGCATCATTAGATAAAAACTATTATGCGAAATCACCAGAGTATAAAGATGAAAGTTATTATTCTAAAATAGTGGTGGGTGTTTGCATATGTTGCACGTATTCACATTAAGCTCCTTCTTATCTCAGAAATTACAACCCTTAGCTTTCCAAAGGGCAAGTAATCATATTTTTGTAACGTTGGTTTCACAGTATTTTTTTACAACAAAATTATAAAAGTAAAATTTTGGTGCAAACCTTGATTCAAATTAAGCTGCTTCAATACATCCCAACGCCCTTCAAGGGGATAAACGAAAGTAAATAAAACTGTTTTTATGACGCCATGCACTGATAAATATACCTTCGAGCCGGAAATTTGAGATACACTGTTTTTTTACTTTACAATTACCTGAACACGCAAAGCATTCAGGATGCCATGAACTTTGAATTTAAAGACATAGAAGCTTAATATAAGCAAACTTATTTTGAACTTATAAATAAGTTATTTATAAAATATAGTGGTGTGAATCTAATAAAATACGTTTATTTCTTTTTGCATAGTATGATTTGTTCATATGAATAAAATTATTTCTACACCCATTTTAAGTAATAAAAATTGTTTGCCTCAAAACTGCTAAATCAATTTCAATTTTCTTTTAAATTTTCGAAAGTTTTGAAGGAAATACATGTCTATGAATCGATGTGTTCCGTCCCGGAAGTAAATTGGTTCCACCTAGCGAGCAATCTGTAAAACATTGGCTCCACCTAACCAGTATTCTGTACCTAACGCATAGCTGCCAACTTTTACGCTTTTCTCCTACCACTAAAATTTTACAGTAAATTTTTACTTATTAAATCGCCGAAATCGTGTGATTCAATAATAAAAAAAACAATTTCTATTAACTTTTAATGGTAGCAAAAAAGCGTAAAAGTTGGCAGCTATGCCTAATGTTACTAAGCTGTTGGACCGAACAAGCGTCCGCACATATTTGTAAAACTCCACCCAAATCATGCGTTGGAAATTAATCAAAATCAACTATAATTCATTATGAAAATATTATACTCAGTTTATGTTTTTGCGTCCATGTTATGATTGAGTGTTAATAAAAATTTATTAAAAAGAACATTATCGTATACAGTCCACTTAATTCAAGACAGAATGTATACGCACATAAATTCCATTCCATTAACCCCTTGAAGGGCGCCGGTATATTATACAGGGTGGTCCTAAAATATATGTCAAAAATGTAAAGGTAGGTAGATCTAAATAAGCAGATTTCGTATAGGAATGTGGGTTCGGAAATGCAGCGTTAAGGCAGTAGAGGGCGCTGTTGTGTTCGGCGGATGAAAGCGTTTCGCTGTCTTTAATCGTCTTTCCCCGCACGGTTTTCGAGCAACAGGCATCGTTACACCAATGCAGAACTTGCCGACATGCATTTCATGTATGGAGCTGCGCAAGATGTTCAAAGGATGTACTTGGAACGATTCCCGAGTAGGAATCTGCGGGATCGCCGAACGATTTAGCGTCTTCATCGGGAGTTGTGCGCAAGTGGATCGTTTTATGCTTCCAGGTGTGATACGGTCAGTCGAAGATATCGCAGAATTCCAGCAGTAATAGAAGAAGTATTATGCACAGTAGAGTATAGTCCTTCGACAAGCTCGAAAGCTGTTGAACGTACGCATCCTTTGAGCAGCCGCTCCATTTCCTTACGCAGCCCCATACATGAAATGTATGTCGAACACTCCCGCATTGGTGTAACGATGCACGTTGCTTGAATCGTGCGAAGAATGACGATTCAAGCCAGCGAAACGCTTTCATCCGCCGAAATCAACAGCGCCCTCTACTGCCTGAACGCTGGATTTCCGCACCCACATTCCTAACCGAAATATGCTTATTTAGGTCCCCTCTACCTACCTTTACATTTTAGACACATATTTTAGGACCACCCTGTGACCACTTAATTTTAATCCCAACATGTTACAATGACACCAGAATTTTAGAAAGAAATTTTGAATTTATAACGTACATAAAGGAAAGATTTTACTTATTTTAAAATAAATTTGTACGTGAATCCTGGTGTCAATCAATCATCTCATTATTTTAGCTCCAAGAGTACTTTGCCCCTGAAGGGGTTAATCAGACAGTGTGGAGATTTAATTGATAATACTTATCTAAAAACCACTGATAAGTATATAATTTGTAATTACTACAGTAAATGGTAATTATTTAGTAGTATAATTAAGTACGTAATCTAACACTTCAATAAAGATATATAAGAAAACATTTCTCATTCTTAGGGAAAATATATTATCCTAATCATTTAATACTGAATAACAGTTTTTTTTCCGGAAATTTATTCTGATTCTATTTCAAAATAATATTGTTTATGACTTTACATATCATGAAGGAGTTACTTAAAAATAAATACAAATAATAGAATAGAATCACTTGTTAACTTTAAATTAAAGTCTAATTAATGCTTAAAGTGATAAAAACATAACACGAAATGTTTAAAAATACCTTTTAATGTAGATTACGTAAGTTTCATTCGCTCTATCAGCGACATCTTCAAATTTAAATAATAAATAATTATATTCTCACATCAAAAGTATCAACTTTAAAATATTTTCCTGGATTCTTTGAAAAATTAAAATATAAACTTAGAAAATTAAATATCTGCCTTATTGCAAAACCTTCCACAAAATTAAAAAACATAGTATGTAGAAAAACAGATCCAATAGAACCTGATCAACTTTCCGGTGTTTATGAAATCTCATTCACCAAGGCAGATGGAACAGTACAATACTATATAAGAATGACAAACAGAAAATTTAAAACAAGAACAAATGAACATATGGCAGATATCAAATATGACAGAAGAACTACTGCCTTAGCTAGACAATATAGAAAGGAGCCATTGCAGATTGATTTCAAGAATAGTAAAATAATTTTGTAATCAACAGCTTATTTCCCATCCATTATCCGTGAATCAATAGAAATATATCTGCGAAAATATAACATTTGCAACGAAGCCGCTTCCTTTGAATTTAGCACGCGGTGATCGTCAGATTAAAAAAGCAATAAAAATAAAAATAAATAATAATTTTCACGTTTTTCCAAATTGACCAATTTAAGCACCTGCTTACCCTGGACATGCGATCTCCTGGTTTATGTTAACCATTTTCAAAAAACTATGCGAGAATATTTTATTTATCATTTAGATCTGAAGATGTCGCCGATAGAGCGAATGAAAGATATGTAATCTACATTAAAAGGTATTTTGAAACATTTCGTGTTATGTTTTTATAACTTTAATTATACTTTAATTTAAAAAGAAATACTTTTTAAATGATTGCTCATTGTTGGAGAACTGTACAACCGTTATGTAATAAATGAATGTCTCCATCAAACTTATTCCAATTAAAAAATAATTTGGTGGATAATTGATTTTTTTTTTCACAAAGTCAAATTTCTCTATCTCGATATTTTATGGAAACGTGAAAAAAATTCGAAATATACAAGTTGCAAAGCATTTTTTTTTCTAACACGCATCATAAATTTTTTTCTGTTATTCTAAATAGTTAGATCAAAACAGAAGATTGTAGATTGATAGACAAGTATGAGAATTAAGCAGAATGATTATATACAGGGTTCGTACGAACTCCTGGAATTTTCAGGGTAATTACCAGTATTTTCCTATCGAAAAACTCGTTTTATGTAATTGTGTGGTTACATAAGGCGAGTTTTTCTATAAGAAAATACTGGTTATTTCCCTGAAAATTCCAGGAGTACGTACGAACCCCAGATATACCTTACATAACATTATCGTTGGTAGTTTTGTTGTGCATAAAAAGACGTCAGCTGCTAATACTTTCCAAGAAATGAAAAGCGTTCTGTCACACACGTGTAAAGTTGCTAAAGAGTAAATTTTAACCTCGTGGCATATTTTGTTTATAATATAAATTGCAAGTGCCAAAACCAAAGTGTGTACACTCCTTGGAATATCCAAAGAATCTGCCATCGTTATTTAAATAAGACATTTTGTATTTAGTACTTAAATTGCAAAATTCGTAATCATCTAATATATTCAAATTTTTTTAAAAATTTAAAGAATTCAATGATTTCTGCGGTTCAATAAAAAGAGAAATTATATTAAAAATTGTAGGAAAACTGTATGCACCCTGAAAAACAAGCGTAACACAGATGAGTTAAATCCGACTTATGTAGGCTTCGAAAGAATAATTAAAATTATTTAATGTAAATTTGGAAAATACATAAGATCTTTTGTAAATAAGTAGAGAAGTCAGTGAATTTTGAAATGCACGAAGTTTTTTAGATTGACGGGCTTCGAGATAGACAGACTTGACAAAATATATCACTCGAGTGTTTCATAAAATGAAATAAATTCATGTGGAACAATTTTTCATTCTTAGTAAATACTATATAATAATTTCTACCAGATAATTATTGAATCATAGTCGGATATTTTTATGTATGTCCACTAAACAAGTATTGAATGGAAATAATAATAATTAAAAGAAGAAAATCGTAGTTTTTACTTACAAACCCACATTTGTTCACAGGATATTTGACAGAGTATGAATTCACTAGGGGAGGGCGAAAATACTTAAAACAGGTTTCTTGTAACAGTTCTCCGGGCAAAAATGGAACGAACATAATATTTTCTTACATAATATTTTCTTTTCGCCCAAAATAAAATATTATGTCATATCAGCAGTAGAGTTGGGTAACTCATAAATGACGCCATCATTTGTCCCATACATCGGGACAATTTGTCCCACCATCTCCATTGTTCGATCGGCCCACCCAGTGCCTGAGAGGTTCTGCTCTCAAAACTGGTAGACGGGAGGTGCTGGGTTCAAACCCCTGTCGCACTCGTTGGCCTAACCGTTCGGAGTTTTCCGTGGTTTTCGTCTAACCTTGCCGTAAATACGGGTTAGGCTCCCTTAGAAAGACCCCCACGGTGGGCACTCCCCCTAGGGCCTATATCCCTCGATTAGATAATCGGCCGTTACAATCAATCAACCATTGTTGGATTGAAAGTGAATCCATTTTTTTTTTACATTTACATCTATTTGAAAGATAAGAGCTGTTTCAGACTGAATGAATGGATGTGTATGCAAGTGTAAATGAGAAGAGTCGGACTGGAGTACGGTCTCAGTTTGAAGAAGCTATAAGAAAAGGTGAAACTGGGAGAAAATAATGTAACAGGATAACACACAGAGAAAACTGTGAAGAGCAATAAAACGTTTAACGTTGTTTTTAAAAAAGTGAAGGAAAGAGTGATTTTTCTCGTTTGCTTTTAATACGTATCCAAATGGTACATGTCATTGAGGATTGGCATGAAGTCAGTGTATGAAAAAGTGTTGTTGCTATGTCTGTACAGAGTGAAGTGTCAGAATAAAAATTTTAGACTTGGTGTCATTCGAAATTTAAAGTAACATTTCAAATTCGGTGGTTGGAGTTTCATAGTTGAGATTTTTTCCAACAGAGCGAAAAATGTCGTAACCAGGACACTTTGGCTTGCCGTTCCAACGCTCTTCCTATTAAGCTATCTCAACGATGTCCTGGCTGACATACTTCACAAGGCTGCAAATTGCAGCACTAATTTCATTCATACCAGTTATAGCTATAGCATTTGACATGATGAATCTGAAATAACACGGAAACTCCTGTATACCATGTAATTAGGACATAATAAACAGAGGAAAGTATTTTAAACTAGGTAAATTATATTCAATGGTTGGAATATCATGGTTGAGATTTTTTTTGCAACAGACCGAAAAATGCCGGAACCCGGACTATAGCTCAGTAGGAAGAGCGTTGGCACAGCAAGCCAAAGTACCCAGGTTCGAGTCCTGGTTCCGGCATTTTTCGCTCTGATGGAAAAAATCTCAACTATGATACTCGAACAATTGAATATAATTTACCTAGTTGAAAATACTTTCCTCTGTTTATTATGCTCTAATTACAAATTCAGATAGTAATTTAATTTTGAAATTGCGATTATTTCACTTTTTATTGTCTTTGATCTCTGATAAATACTTTTACTGCTTATTTATCCAAAATTCTACAAGCATTGAGTCTTTTTTTTTCACACTTTATTACGGTTTGTATCTTTTATTTCAAAGACAAATAAATAAATAAATAAACATGTATAAGTTTTGTAATACACAGTGGGATTTTATATGCTACATAAAAGCATTCATTTCCGTTTTTTACAAATAATGACAGAAAAACATATATATTTTTTTAATTTAGAAAATTATTTATTTCTCGCTTTTCAGAAAGCTTTTCCTGATTACCATATTTTGCCTTTTCTAAACTAACTGTTTAATATAAAATTGCAGCCTTTGAAAAGAAAAGAGAAAACAAAGAGAAAAGAATGTTTTATGAATTTTCAATGCAATAATGATAATGTATGAATTTCCATTTCCTAATTAAGAGATTTATGATTAAGTGATTACTTCCGATTAAATTTTCAGCTCTTTTTTTAGGGTCGATAGCATGCAGGTTGAAAAATATTAGAAACATAGAACAAAACACAAATTAGAAATTACAAAAATATAAGTAATTCACATGGATATTTCCGGAAAAAACCCCCTAAAAATCCCATTTGAAATCAACCCGAACACGAATATATATATATATATATATATATATATAGACTTTGAAAACCGAAGTAAAAATAAACAAATAAAGGGTGATCCTAAATTCATGGTACAAACTTTAAGGGTTGGTACAGGTCAATGTAACAAACATTTTTTGTATCGGAAACCAGGGTCAGATATCCATTTATACAGTCAATATACAGGGCGTCTCATTCCAATCTGAAGTCGCGTTTTCGTTCACAACTTTAACAGCAGTGAATATATTTTAACGAAATTTGCAACAGACACATCTTTGTATGAATTGTAAACATATTGTAAGGATTTCGTTAATGTATCTTCTTTACTATTAAAGTTATGAATGAAAACGCTACTTCGGATTAGAGTGAGACAAAATAAAGGGAGTTCTGACCCTGGTTTCCTCTACAAAAATTGTTTGTTAATGTGTCCTGTACCAACCCTTAAAGTTTGTACGATGAATTTAGGATTGCCCTGTATATAAACTCTATGACAATACATACTCACTGAAAACTTTACGACTATTTTGCTATTTTTAAACATTTTAAATGAAGCATGATCGCTTATGAGTTTTTGTCTGCAGCACACACAGATAAGATTTGTGAAAACGACAACAAAAAAAGTAAAAAAAATAAAAAGGCTTTTCTTAAACTCTTCAACACAATGTCAAAGTTTTTCAAAACAAAGATTTTTCTTAAGAAAAAATAAACAAATAATTAAATACATTTTTGACACGTTTTATATCTTTAACCCTTTCAGGGACAGTGGTATGTTTATGAAACCACTTAATTTTTATTACCAAATGCCACAGTGACACCAGAATTTTGCTAAAATCTTTTCCATTTAATATGTATCTTAAATATAGCCCTTTTTCTTATTTCTAAATAATTCTTTTCGTAAATTCCGGTGCGAGTCATTTATTTCAACATTTTAGTACTGAAAGTACCTTGCCCCTGAAAGGGTTAAATCTGTCCTAAAAAAGAGAAAAAAGAGAGTATGTGAAAAAAAAAATTATCCGCTGAAGAATGCGAAAATTTCTGACCTATTCACAAAGTAATTACACATTTAACATTAAAAGTATTAACTTTTTCAGGCATGAAAATTCCAATTCTTTGAAAGCGAACAGCGTTATTCTCTTTCTGATAAATACAACTTGAATTAAAATAGATTGATCTCCTTTTGATGGATAAAAAAGTCTGTATTTAGGCGGATTTTTGCTTTCCTTACAATTTTATCTAAATCTCCCACCCCCACTCCAAATTTTCAACTCTTCCCTTTTTTCCACCATATAAAATTAAATTTCTCTAAAGCTTCATTAAAAAAAAATATATATCTGTTCCTCAGTTTGCTACAAAATCATCTAAATCCCCCACCCCCTCTCCTTACACAAAATTATCACTTCTGCCATTGCTTTTCCCAGTGCACGAAGTTTAAAATGTTTAAAACTTTTTAACTTTTCGAAAATCTCTCTGCCTTATCTGTAATGATTATAAATAATCATTCTTTTAAATGCCCCTCCAAATTTCCGATTTCCTCTCCTCTCGCAGCACAAAATATTTAAAATCTTCAAAACAGTTTAATTTATAGAAACCATTTTGCCCATTTCTGGCTTTGCAGTAAAAATTAATAATTAATCTTCTAATCTCCGCGCTCTCTCGCAGCACGCAATTTAATATTTGAAATGCTTTTTTTTTTTAAATTCTGCCCTGATTGCTGCAGCAGCACACAGGTTTTAAATCATAATACATCTTTTTTAAGGCCTGATTGTTATTTTGCTGTAAACATAAATAAATAATCAAACCATAACGTGCTGTAAAAGCAAAGATGTATCACTATCATTTTTAATTGAACTGATTAAATATTTCCTTTGTTACTAGTTATATTCTAGTGTCACAAATAATATTCATTGTTTGGAAGTATATGTTTTACGGTGTATCCGAAAATATGCTTTTAATTTGCAGTAATTTTCTGTAAAAGGTTTCAAATTTTTCAAAATATTTCTTCTTACCATATGTACTGAACTTAATTCATGATAACATTCAATTTTACATTCTTTGCAATCTATTTTTTTTTCAAAAAAAGTTTTTATTCTTTTTATTAGATGCGTTAGTAATTATATAAATACGTAGCACCTATTGTCGTCGTCTGGTCCGTCCGTCTATCTGTCTGTCTGTCTGTCCGTCCGTCCGTCCGCATATAACAACGCAAAAACTACCCAATCGAATGGTTTGAAATTTAAGATATATTATCTATGCAGAATTTTGTCTAGACATTTCAAACTTTATGAAAATCGAATCAAAACTTTAGAAGATAATAATAAAAATATTCATTAAGAAATTTGAATTTATTTTTAGAAAATCGGTGCTTTCTTGTTATAGGAGCTTCCGAGGTGTAACCGTCAAGCGACCGAGTTACTTATTTCATTATAGAAATTAATCTGCAGACGATATATAATTCATTTTACAGAAATTAAAATCCTCAAGATCTGAATATTTATATAACTAGCTATAGTACGAACGTACCTCATTTTTCACGTTTAGGTACAATTTCCAACTTGTTCCCGAAGTGTTTATTTCTAAACGTTAATTACTTCTCTGAAATAACTTCTGATAATACCATAAAGGACATTTAACTGCCATCATTCCTCGCCCACTAATCTCCTCTCTCTATTCCGAAAATTATTTATCTTCCTAACAAAAACACTAAAGTACCATTCTCCCGTCGACTAGTCTCAGACTAAAGCAGCATACAGCGAAATAGAGAGTCCTACTTCAATCCTTACTCCTGAAGAAATTCCTACTGTTGAATTCCTTTTGTGTAAACACCTCGTCTCGCTGGAAGAATGACATTGTCATAGCAAAAATATTCTGGAACGGGGGTGGGGCAGCTCATACAAATTTTAAAAAAAATCCGTAAGCTACACAACAATAATCACCAGGGTGATAAAACTAGATTGAGCTGCCAGTCACCTGAGTGGCGCCCGGCGCGTCTACGACCACCGAACCCAGGTTCTCGTGGACCTTTAACGCGCACACCGGATTTATCTCTCGAGGTGTGCTTCGGCCGGACTGGAAAACCGCCACCGGCGGACCTTCCAACCCATTACCCAAGTGAGCGGCGACAGAGGTCGAAGCGATTACGCGGCGGTCCCCATAACTTCGAGGAAACCTCCCCGTAGACACTTGATAGACCACCGATCGACCCAGCGACTTAGTCGCTGGAACCCCATTAGGGTAACCAGTCCCTAAGTCATATGCCGGGCTTTTCGACGGCCTTTGCTTTCCCACTCACCAGGGCGATAAGATGAAAATTATTATTCTAAAGTACTGGTGGATGTTTACATACGTTTGGAATATGGTCCTGCTTTCCACACAAATAAGAAATTACATCCCTTAACTGAAAGTTAAACGACCTAATTTCTTGCCGTCACCTACACGCAGGTAACTCCTGAAAAAGATTCATTTCCTTAAGAGCCTACATCAGTCATGCGAAAAACGGCTCAAGCTAATGTTAAGTCTATGGGAAAGTTCCAGCGCGACTTCTCGCTCGTATTTTAATATTTTTAAATGCTTTTTTTTGCATAGGATAGCTGAGGTCAATCTCCAACGTTGTTAGTTTTTCGATTTTGGTTCCAGTTATTTTATATAAAGGTACTTTCACTTTCAGAACCGGTTCCAAAATTGAAAATGCCCGCTTATAAAAAAACTGCAACAAATATCGAAAGAGTAAAAACTAACAACATTAGAGATTGACCTCAGCTATGCTATGCAAAAAAAGCATTTAAAAATATTAAAATGCGAGCAAGAAATCGCGGTAGAACCTTCCCATAGACTCAACATTATCTTGTGCGTTTCTTCCCGTGACTAGTGTAGGCTCTTAAGTTTTGCAATTGACCCGAACGCTCTAATGCATTCAGGATTACGTGAATCACCAACCACAGTTAAAAAACACAACTACAAATTTCAGCTGATTTTATTAATAATTTAATACTTTGAAAAAAGTGGTGTGCGTTTAATAAAAACACATCTGCTTCTTTTCCATATCATATACGATATCATTTGTGTTGTCAACATTCCTTTTCTATGCATTTACAAAATGCAAAACAATGAATGATGTTTTATTTGAAAGATTTTTGTACCGGCTTCTGACATAGTACACTCACATTTTATTAAAACATGTTTTTTGATTAAAAATAACAGTTCATTAAAAATGAAATCGGCATTGTTTTCATAAATGAAATGAAAGTATTTTTCTCAGATCAATGTTGCTACAAAAATAAATTTACGCATTACATCGTGCTAAACAATGATTTAAAAAAATAATAAATAGTACAAAAATTATATAATGTTACTCCGTTAAAAGATACACCATCTTAAGCAGAGCAATTACATACTTTGAGAAGCGCAGTACGTGTGAAATTTGTTAGCGCTCACTAACGCCATTTTCTTCTTCTGCGGTTGGTATTCAAAACAAAATCGCTGCGTTCGCAGCTTATGCAAAGTTTGTTCACATACAAGAGCGCCCTTCCCACTCCTGCTCTAAGTTCTCAAAACAAAAATGCCGCGCTTTTTTTTTCTTTTTGTTATTTATAGATTCCATTATGTGCCATAGTGTACACATCCAACTGACTTGCCATATATATATATATATATATATATATATATATATATATATATATATATATATATATATATCGCATAACCGGCCATCTCCAATAAAGGAAATTGTTGGGAAAAGCTGATTTTTTGCCACACTTAGCCAAAATAAGATTGGAACCAAAACTCTTTAGTTTTATATTCATTAGGACAGTATATTTGAAAACACGAAATAAGGTGGCAGGGCACATAAAAGGAGGTGGTTATTTAAGTCTTTGCTTTGGATTTGGCCCCCTTTGCAACTTACTTTGTAGTTGGCCGGTATTCCAACAAACCAGAAATTAATTTTTGCTAAATTTAATGTGACATTGAGTTTTTAAGGGTAGCAAATACACAAAAAAAGGTAAAAAATAGTTGAGCTTAAGTCAATAGATAAGCCTCTTGCTTGGTTTGACCTTGACCTTGTTAAAATAAATTTTATTTAACAAAAAGAACTTCAGGAAAGTTATTAACATAAAGTGTTTTTTACACAGTTACTGACTGTTAAAACTAACTGACTAACAGTTAAAAATTAACTGACTAGCTGTTAAAACTGACTTAAATATTACTAAACAAATGATTTGAATGACATGACCTTATTATAAATAAAATTTTTAAATTTTCAAAACTTAAACAAAAATTATACTATGTATATAAAATTTCAAACTTTAGTGGCTTCATCGTTTTCAACAGTCTCACAAATTTCGTCATGATGGTCCATCCATGCGTCTTCTCCTTCATCATCTCTGATTTCTGCTTCTTGAGCAACTGATGCCAAGATAATTTGTAAAAAAATAACTCACGTTGTTGGGTCACTTTTCCTCTTCTTTGATTGATTAGTAGATACTTCTTCCACAAACTTTTCCATAGTCGGAGAAAACACGAAACTAAACTATTAGAAACTCTGTATGCACCAAGGAGGAGCAGTCACCGGCGAGAGGAAACACGATAACATTAAACCATTCGCTGCCAACCACGATTATACTCGTGGTTGTCAACATTCAAAATAAAAGTGTATGATAAAAAAAAAAAACTGTCTAGCCACCACTATTTTAATATGTTAAAAAAAAATTAATGTCAAAAACTTTGCTATTAAAATTACCAAATAATATCTCTCAGAACATTTTTTGGTGGGAAACGAATTTTACTAAAAATATCGAAGACTCCGCCCACATAGTTTTGACAGTGAAAGGGTTACTCTAATTAACAAGTGAGAGGTAATTGTGGGGAGAAGCAGAAGCGCCATCTAGCGGGAATGGATATGGCCGCTTTTGAACCTCACTGTTTGATGGATTTGGCCGGTTTTGCAGTACATCATGATTTTCAAACGCATATAACACAGGGATTTGACCAGCTTAGGCTTGTTTATTGTTTCCAGATGGTAGAAATGTTTACTTAAAACCTAAATAGCTGAAAAAAAAAATTTTCAAATTTTGAGGAGTTGGCCGGTGTGGCAACTAGACGACACACATATTACTTTTTCTTTTCCAGCAGTTGAATTTATAACTATTTTTACCGTTTAGAAAATAGTGGTTTGAATAATAAAAAGACATTTGTGTCTATTTCGCATATTATAATTTGTTGACAGGAATTAATTTCTTTTCGCACATTTTAACACACCTATGAAGATAAGAAATGAAAATTATTTGCATCAAAACTCCAAGGTTAGTTTTTATTTTCTTTTGAATTTTCCAAGTTTTAAAGGTAATACGATCGATTAATAAGACAGCATGAAAAATTAATAACAAACTCTTCCAAAAATGAACTGATAAATGCGCAATATATAATTTTTACAGTAAATAGTAATAATTTAGAAATGTTATTAAATTCCAGTTCTAACAGTTTGATAAATGTATATTACAAACAATAACTCGTTCCATTGGAAAGTATATTACCGTCATTATTTAACGTTGAACAACTATTTCAGGAATTTTATTCTGGTTCTATATCTAGTTTCTGATTTTTACTAAAATAAATATATATTGAATGATTGGTAATTTTTAGGAAAATCATATAATCATAGCCATTTTACATTGAATAACTGATTGTCTCCATGAAAATTATTACATTTCAAAGTATTTTTCTGATTTTTGTTTTATATATAGTTACTGTTAAGCTCGTCTAACTTGAATTTTTTGGGAAAGAGAAAACAACAGGTTTCAAGACATATCATCAATACACGCATTTACTTTTTTAAAACAAGTATCGGGAATTAGTTTTGTTGTTCTTGTAAATATTTATATCAAAACAGATTGTTTCATACAAAACATCGATATTTAAGCAAAATATTTATATACCTTACATAAAATAATTGTTTGTAATTTTGCAGTATTTAAAAGGATGCAAGTCCCCCCCCCAAAACAAAAATAATAAAGAATGTTCTATCGCATATGTGTTAAGTGGATATAGAATAAATGTTAAACACGTGCATATTATGTTAATACTATGAATTGTGAGTAGCAAAACCAAGGCACATACACTACTTAGCCATAAAAAAGGTCTGCCATCACTATTTAGAGAGAATGTTGTTTATGCGGACGTGAAAAGAGCGGTCGCGAAGGTATAAGTATACTAAGTGCATAAGTCTGGCAGGGAATTTGAGCTTAATTAGTTTATATATGAGGACCTCATGCCAATCTTTGTCGAATGTCTTTGCGATGTCAAGAAAAATGACTGCAGCTGGAATCTTCGAGTTGAGTTTCTCACTGAGAAATTCTACAACTCGAAATAACTGGTGTTGTGTTGGGTGTTTAGGGCGAAAGCCAAATTGTTCGGGCATAAAGGTGTTGTTCTGTTGTATGTGGTCCTGGAACAGCGACCTGATGACATGTTCGATGACTTTGCTAATAGAAGGTACATAGGAAATGCATCTGCAATTAGTAGGATCAGCGAAATTAATACCATGTTTGGGAATAGGAGAAATGATGGAAGTTTTCCAGAGTTTGGGAAAGTAATGCAATTTAAAGCAGTTTAAAGCAGTTTGTAAGATTACTAATATACATGCTGCAGTTAGGAAGAAGATTTTTAGCAGCAGTATTTGAGATTTTATCGTAACCAGGGGCTTTGTGTTTTTCAAAATTTTTAAGGATATTATAGGCTGGGTTTCAGGGGGAGGGGGAGGTCATCAGAGGGGATTGCCAGGAATCTTCGAACAGATTCACTGACATTGGTTAACACGGGAATTAGTTTTGTTGTTCTTGTAAATATTTATATCAAAACAGATTGTTTCATACAAAACATCGATATTTACGCAAAATGTTCATATACCTTACATAAAATAATTGTTTGTAATTTTGCAGTACTTTTGCAGTAATTTTGCAGTAAGGATGCAAGTCCCCAAAATTTTTTTTAAAATAAAGAATGTTCTATCGCATATGTGTTAAGTGGATATAGAGTAAACGTTAAACACGTGGCATATTATGTTAATAGTACGAATTGCGAGTAGCAAAACCAAGGCACATACACTACTTAGCCATCAAAAAAGGTCTGCCATTACTACTTAGAGAGAATGTTGCTTATGCGGACGTGAAAAGAGCGGTCGCAAAGGTATGAGTATACTAAGTGCATGAGTCTGGCAGGGAATTTGAGCTTAATTAGTTTGTATATGAGGACCTCATGCCAGATTTTGTCGAATGCCTTTGCGATGTCAAGAAAAATGGCTGCATCTTCGAGTTGAGTTTCTCACTGAGAAATTCGATTGATTAGAGTATTCCAGATGAGATGGCAAAATGTATTAAGAAAGAAAAAAGAAGAGGAATTATTCATAATCGGTGCTATTGAACTTCGAGGCCAGACTGTCAAGCTTATTCTTGGTAATAGACATTTTTGAATTGAATTATTAACATTTTTGGAGAGTTTGGCTATAGTTTTAAAATATTGGATAATTTTGTTGAATTTTAGAATTCCTTTCATTTCTTGGAAAGTTTTGAATACATCTTGAAAATCAGTAGCATAGTTAGTAATAGGGGCACTATTAATGGCAGCAGATTGAGGGGCAGATGATTGGGGAAAAGGGTCAGAATCCGGGAGTTTATCAGTTGTTTCTGGGGCAGCTGGGGTTTTTTAGTGTAACTGAAGTTTGCAAATATATCAGTCATAATTTTTTTATTAGAATTATCCTTTTGATTAGAGTTATCTTTTTGAATAGGTTTGTGGAAATTAGATTTTTTGTATAGTTGAAGGGTTTGGGGGAAACCTCTGTAGGTTGCGGGATGGAGTCCTGCGCAATTCGCACATTTCGGCGTAATTTTGCCTACATGCGGACAATCAGGGTTTTAGTGCTTTTCTGCACATTTGAAACACCTAGGGTTAAAACTGAAAACTCAGAAGTGTGCCAAAAGCCTCGGCAACTCTAACATTGTTTAACAATGCCGGAATCTTTGTACCGGTGAACTACAACGCTAATATAACATAGTTCTTTAATTTTATAGATTGTATCGAAATTAGCCCTAGACATCAGATTAACTGGGTAAATTTGCATGGGGTTTCGAATCTTACGGTTCTTTAACATAGCCGCTCTCTTGGCTATAAAATCGTGCTCATTGAGCGCGTCAATGATTAGTTGGGGGTTAGTATAGGAGTATTTCACTTTTACAAACTTTTCTGGGCCGTTTTTCGTCGGGACTAAGCATGGTGTATGCCACCGAGTTGGAGTCAAGGAAAGACTGGTTTTTTTCTGAAATCTTGACCTTTTTTACAGTGAACGTTTAGTATTTCACCATCTAATTTTATTAGGGGAGTTTCCTCGTTTATTTCGTTGATTTTGGTGGCTATATCATGCCAGTTGCCTTTTATTTCTATCAAGAATGGGTGAATTTTGTTTTTAGGAAGAGATGAAGGTTAATAGTTACCGGCTATGCCGCTTTTGTTATTAGAATTTTGCTCCATTACGTTATCTTCGATATTTTGTTCATATAAAACAAGAAATTTGTTCTGTTTTGGGATTGCTGGTTTCAGGGGATTTTTAAGTTTTCGGGGATTGTTACTTATGATAAATTCGTCACTAGGGGTCACCACAGACATAGCTTTTAGTTAGTGACAGTTTGGATTACGTTACGATTTTTAGTTGGCATAAAATGTTGAAAAAGTTTTAAGTTACCGAGTTTAACGGTGTCAAAAGGCTCAATAAATAAGAACATTATATCATTTAAGTTAGTACTGTAGTTGAACGTTGGTCTCATAATCTAAAGACTGTTGGTATCCTTGGATGTAGGTATCACACTCCGAGAGGGGGTTCCCCACAATAGACCGTTAAGTCTCGTCCACAATCGGTGGGCACTCGTTCCAGGCTGCAGCAAGGTCTATACTCTGCACGCTGTTCTATTCGTCTTGCGTTATCCGCGAAATCCAACGGATCATCCGATCCCATGGTGAGTGTCCAATAATAGTGTCTATTCAACTGCGGAATCAGTGTTGCCGGTGGGCTACTTTTTTAAAATTCAGTTTTCTTGATTGCCACCAGTTTATAAGTGTAAAAGAAGAAAGTAAAATTCACGTTATTTAGTGACAGATTAAATAACGCCTAAAAAAGCCGTATCATACCATTTGAAAAAAGTGGTGCCAATCAAGAAACCTGATTTTAAAAAAGTAGCCCACTAGCAACACTGTGTCGAATACTCTACTAGGCTAAGTGCACTTTCCACAAAATAAAGTAATTCGGCAAACAAGTTTTTCAAAAAACGTATAACTTCATTAAGGAAAACTCTCAAAAATCCACCAGCGGGAAAAAGAGAAGTAACTAACAGCACATCACAATGAAACAGTATGGGAAGACGGAAAAACAAATCCTCTGAGCTCCTGCTTCGGTCGAAGACGATTGAAGATTCAAGTGACCTGAAGCAAAGGTGAGAGGGTTGAAACGGCTATTGAAAATATCAAACATATACAGCTCATATTCAAAATATTAGAATAATTGAGAAAAAGTAATAAGAAAAAAATATTTTTCATTTATTTATTTTTGATACTAAGTAAATGCAATTAAATTTCTTATAAATTAAATCTGGAATGTTTAGATTTTAACATTTACAAAATATAAAATACAGTACAATAAATTAGGTATACAGCTTTCTGAAACACATCAAAATATTAGAATAAAATTTAGATTGGTTCAAAATATTAGAATATTTTATTTTACGCAACAATATTACCTTTTGAATATGAAGTAAATGTTATTTAATATTTTGTAGCATCTCCTTTAGCTTTCATAGCAGCGTACAATCGAACTTGCTTACTATATACAAGGTGTTTACAAACATTTCTATCAATATCAGCCCAAATAGACTTTATACGTGCAATTAACTCAGTTTTACTTGAAGGAAAAATTTCTTGGAGTTTTTTCTTCATTATACACCATACGTTTCCGTTGGGATTAAGGTCTGGTGAGTTTGGTGGCCAAGGAAGTACCTTAATGTTGCGTTGGCGGAACCAATTTTTAGTTGACACCGAGGTATGCGGCGACGCTAAATCTTGTTGAAAGATGAAATCATCTTCAAATACATCTTCTGATGATGGAATCATGTAATATTCCAAAATTTCTTGATATATCTGAGAGTTACCCTTTTCGTAGTCGATGTATAACTTTCCAGGTCCTTCCGCACTCATGCAACCCCAAACCATGACACTAGCAGCAAATTTTACGGAACGTTTAAGGCATTCTTTATCAAATGCTTCTTGCTTCATTCTTCTAATTCGAATACCTTGATTACCATATGAAACACATACCATATTTTCATCACTAAATAATATATTTTTCCAATCTTCTTCGCTCCATAAAGTCTTGATTTACACCAATTCAATCTTATACGCTTTTGTTTTGCAGTCATGAGAGGTTTTGTTTTCGGTACACGAGATTCAAACTTAAATTTACGGAGACGTCTTAATGTTGTCGATGTAGAAACTTCAACTCCTTCTTCTTTCCATTTTCGGTGCAAGGATCGCACACTTTTAAAACGGTTTTTTTAAACTATACGTTTCAGTTTTCTGTCATCTCTAGCAGTTGTTTTCAGTTTTCGGCCACCATTTCGACGATTATTTTGAAAATTTCCATTTTTTTAATATTGTGTTAGTATTTTACTAACGCTTGATTGCGAACAATGTAAATAATTTGCTATATAACATTGATTTTTACTGTGCCGATAGAAATCAACCATACGAAGTTTAATAGATTCAGGAATATCCCTCACACGACCCATTTTAAGACGAAAAAGCAAACAAACTGCAAAAAGAATACTGATTTTAAATAAAATCGTCCGAATATAATCAATGATGCCACCAGTTATGAATTGGCGATAATTAACGGAGAATTAATGTGAAATAGTCTAATATTTTGAACCACTTGGATAAGCATTCTAATATTTTGACTTTACAAAATAATTATTTGTTTAATTAATCTTTTCAAAAATTATATTAATTTTAAGATAATAAATAAGTTTAATCAACAGTAAGTTCTTAATAAAAATATCGTTTGCATATTTGCATTAAAAGACATTAAATTACCAAACGATAATTTTCCATTTGTAAATAAAAATAACTATTCTAATATTTTGAATATGAGCGACTTCGACCAAGGCGCCAGTGACCGTTTGCCACACATCCCCGAGGCATAGTATAAGCAACTAGCAATGCCGTGCATTCAGAATAAACTGTACATCTTATAAAAATGTTTTAAAACTTTTATAATATTTTTCTGGTGTGATCTGGTCTGATCTGTTTGAAAATGCGGGGAGCAAATTAGTCGTCACTGGCATCCAATGCAACTCTGTCCAAACCTGATCTGCTGTAAAAATAAGTTTCAAACCGACCTGATGCAAGGTTATTGTTGGCACTTTTGGGATCTATTTCAGGTATGTTATAAAATAAGAGTCACATGTCATTTTTCTTTTTTTCCCGTCAAGCTGAGAGAAAATTCAAAGGTCAAAAATTAACCAACTAAACAAAGTATGTGTTGCGCCCTGAAGTTCAATCTGAGGGTATGTTGCCTCCTTTTGCAGAGGGTTTAGTTGATTCGGCATCAATGCTTGTAATCACTGGTTCCCACAATGACCATCAAAATGAAGCAGCAGTGAAAAATCATCGTTGCGGTATTTTATTGTTGTGGCATCCCTAATTTGAAGAAAATCTTTCATTTAATTTATGAAAACTATGGCAGATTTTTTTTTCTCCCATATAAAACTAAAATTAATTAATTATTTTTAATTAATGAATTAATACTTTAAATCCACTACAAGTATAAAAAAAATGTATTTGAACTTGAGTAGAAGAATAGAAAATATTTTATTAACGATTGAAAATTTGCACAAGATATATAAATATATAGAGAGTGTGAGCTAATAGTAGGAATTGAAAAAAATACATAAAAGGGTGTAATTAAACGAATCGGCGGTCCTTTTTTTAAATGTCATGAAAATATTAATTAAAACTATTAATAAGTAAACATTATCATAAAACACATTTCCAATTCTTCTAACGCATCATTAGATACAAACTAGTATGGGAAATCACCAAGCATAAAGACGAAAATTATTATTCTAAAATAGTGGTGGAAGTTGGCATATGTTAAACGTGGTCACATTATGCTCCTGCTTATCTCTGAAATTATACCCCTTAGCTTTTCCAAGGGCAAGTAATTACATTTCTGTAATGTTGACTTTACATAATTTTATTTTCAACAAAGCTTCAATCTATTTTCAATCTTGATTAAAATTAGGCGGTTTAAAATATATCCCAATGTCCTTCAAGGGGTTAAGAAAGTAAATAAAAGTGTTTTCACGACTTTTCCTTTGAGCCGCTGAGTCCGGGGAAGTAAATATGGGTTAGGATCCCTCAGAAAGTCTTCCTCAGAGGGCACTCTCCCTGGCGCCTATATCCCTGGAGTAGATAATTGGCCGTTATAAATCAACCAACTAACCTACTCCGAGGAATAAAGAGAGAGACGAGGCACTTGTCTGATTTTTAACAATTACCTGAACACATTAAAGCATTCAGGATGACATGAATTGAGTCGGAAATTATAGACCACTGGTGTTTAATAAAATTTAAGTTGAATTATAATAAAATATTATCTTTAGAATATTGTGGTGTGAGTTAGGTAAAAATACATTTGTTTCTTATTCATATATACAGGGCTGAGATTTCCCCATTTTTTGCATACCAGCATTTAGAGAAAATGTTTTTCTCTTAAATCGCAGAATGTTCCTATTAAATAAAGAAACATTTTCTCTAAGAATATATTAGTACGCTAAAAGTCGGAGAAATCTCTTTCCTGTATATATGATCTGTTCAAAAATGAGAGAAATTCTATTAAAAATTGTGAAAAAACTGCATGCACCCTGAAAAACGAGAGTAACACTGATGAATGAAATAAAACTTCGAAAGAAAATAATTAAAATTATTCGATGTAAATTTGGAAAATACATAAGATCTTTTATAAATAAGTAGGGTAGTCAGTTGATTTTGAGATACACAAGTTTTTTTTAGATAGACAGGTTTGACTGACAGACTCCGAGATAGACAGATTTGATTAAATATATCACTCATTTTATCACTGTTTTATCACTCGTATTATCACTCGAGAGTTTCACAAAATGAAATAAATACACTTAGAACAATTTTTCATTCTTATTACATACTATATAATAATTTCTGGGAGATAATTATAGAATGATAGTGGGATATTTTTTATGTATGTGCAACTAATGAAATATTGAATGGAAATAATAATAATAATAATAATAACAATGAGAAAAGCGTAGTTTTTACTTATAAACACGCATTTGTTCACAGGATCTTTGACAGAGTACGAATTCACCAGCGATAAACGAAAAAACGGAGAACAAATTTTTTGTAACAGTTCTCCGAGAAAAAGGAACGAACTGTTTCTTTTCGACCAAAACAAATGTTCTTTTCGAGATAAAATTTCACTTGTCGCCATAGTAAACATTAACGCATTTTCTCACACTTGCGATTGGTTTTTAATGCCGGACCAAGCTACGATACACAGCTTTAACTTTTTGACTGCGAATCGGGAGACACACTTCCTGGTGGAGTATTTTACTATTCTAATCGTACCACTTTTCAAAAATAATATTTGCCATACGCTTATAGTAATATATTTGCAAGAGAAATCTACCACAAAGAATGTTTTTCTAAATTGTGATACAATTTAAGGTAAAAACACTCGCCAGTTTGACGCATAATCCAACGGTTAAGTGCCGTATCGAAATTCCAGAAAATTGGAAATATCACTCGATTAATGAAGTCAAGTTACATAAGCAATGTAAAAAGAGCGTATTCGAGAAAAAACTCGAGCGGATCAGGAGAGTAGTGATTCCACACATTGCGCATGCCTATATTCACAATACCTACTCGGTTCAAATTTAACGCCATTCTGATTGGCTCGCCCAAATACCCAGTCCATTCTGAGAGTCAATGTCTTGGAAACGAAGACATTTAGTGAATTAAATTTTGTTCTAAGCTGTTTCACAATGAATACGTTGTAGCGTAGAGCTATGTCGCTTGTTTCGAAACCTGAGGACATCAGTTCGATCCCGGGAGAGGGAAATTTTTAAACAGTGGACGGTTTTTACGTTTCAATATGTATTTAATTTCCAAAAACAAGTAATTTTAATAAGAAAATGGAAAGTTTGAATTTTTTAATAATTAATTAAGTATAAAAAATAATTTGAAACAATGGTAACTATTAATATATGCGAATGTTTTAAATTTTCGTTATACTGATTAGAGTTTTAACGAATTTCCAATATTTAGAGATTCTAATGCAACGATTTAGCCAAATTTACTTAATTTTATTTTTTAAGAGCGCGAATCGCTCATACACGCGTTATAGTGATATAGGCTTTAATGAATTTCAGATTTTTTTTAGATTGCTAGACAGCTAGGTTTCTGCATCCAGAGAAATTTTTGTTTGTTTTCATGGGGGCGAAGCCCTCATACATGCGTTTGTGATCGTGGCTTTAAGAGGCCACTACAGTGAAACTCCCCGATCGCAAAATTCCATGTCAACCTATGGGAAATTTAAAAGCGTGATTACTAATTACCTAATATAATTATCAAAATACTGTTTTTACCATCAGAAAGTAGACGTCAGATACCGACGATGTGCGTTTATAAAAATTATATCCGTAAATTAGAAGAATTTTTTTAATATGATGAAATTTCATCAAGTGGAAATTTCAAATTTTATATTTTGTAAATGCTTTAAATTTAAGGAGATAAACTTTTAAAACGCACATCATCGGCGTCTGATGTCTACTTTCTGATGGTAAAAACCATATTTTGATAATTATACTACACTGAAAAAAAATGAGTTCTCAGAATTAAGTAAAAATTATACAATTTTTAGTACGTCACATACTCCAAATAGCTCCGATCCATATGTACTGAAAATTGAGAAACATATGTACTCATTTTTTATCTCATTGATGAATTCAAATATGAACTGTTATGTACTCATTTTTGATCCCATGGATATATGCAAATATGAGCCATTATATACTCATTTCGAATCCCATGGATAAATTCAAATATGAACAATTGTGTTCTCATTTTTGATCCTATGAATGCATTCACAAATGAACTATTATGTACTCATTTTTTATCCCATGGATACAGGGGTGCAAAAGTCTAGGCGCCAATGGGCCGATTCCCACCACTAAATTTTTAGTATTCTTCACCTAATAAGAATACTCATAAAATTTAGGCGAAGTATACTAATAAAATTTGACGAATAATACTAATAAAATTTAGTGGTGGGAATCAACCCATTGGCGCCTAGATTTTTGCACCCCTGCATGGATATATTCACGTGTAAACCATTATGTACTCATTTTTATCCCATTTATATCTTCACATATGAGCTATTACGCATTCATATTTGAACCCATGGATGTGACCGAATACGAACCATTATGTACTCATTATCAATTCTATGTGTATGTTTAAGAGAAGAATTATGTACTACAATTTTAAAAACCGATGCTGTGTTAAATTAGAGTACGAAATAGAAAAATATGTAATGATTGACAAAAACAAAATACTTTACCAAGATTTATATTGTATAAGAATAAAAACAATGTATTTTATTTTACTCTTTAAAATTATTTTTCCAAAAAATGTAAAAAAGTAATATAATAGAAAAAAAATCCTTTCAAATTAAAAGTGTCTGTTAAGTGAAATTTTTCTTGCTTTACATTGAAGAAACAATATGTCTTGCATGAAAAATATCTTAAGAATACTTTTCCATTACTGACATTTAAAATATTTGATTTTAATAGAATTTCCACTCAATTTGAAAAATAAAATTCAGACTTTTTCAGACATTCCCTGGACACAATTCACAAGATTTTTAGAAATACGAATTACAAATTTAGTTCATAACCCCTTGGGTTATTTGACGACTGAGACTCGTCATCAGTATTGGCCATGAATTTTATTTTTTTAATTCAGAAATTTCGAATTTACACCAGAAAATTCAAACAGTACTTCTCGCATCTTTTTAATCAGGGAATATTTGTCGACAAATACAGAAAAAACACTATTCCAAATTTCTGGTGAGTCTGTTCTGTATGTTTTTTTTTTTCAAAATAAATCCGTAACCAAAGGGTTAATGGTGAACAATATAGCAAGAGAGAATACGTTATTATCTTTGAATATGAAAATTACCTATAAAAATGTATCCAAATTCTGTCATGTATAGCATAAACTAAAACAGGGTTCGTATGTGCTTTTACCACAATTTTTAATAGAATTTTTCGCCTTATTTAAATGCAGAAAAGTATTACAAATCCTACAATTAACCTTCCTACGCCGTTGAAATTTTACTAAACCTCGTTTAAAACATTTCACACCAGAATTTTTATTTAAAACTATTTGTCACGTTTATTTAACTTAGTTGTCTTTCGCTTTTATTTAACTTACTTAAGAAGAAATTTCTGGTTCGAATCGAAGGAAATAAAATATAGAAATGGGTCGATTCGATCCATTCAGGGTAGGAAGGTTAAACGACGTGTCAATAATTTCTGCTATTTAAATATTAAATAGAAATTTTCTATTGAGAAAGAGTGGTACTAGACTTCTTGGAATTTTCAAGGGGTGTAGGCACCATGATAAGACGAAAATTTCTAATAAAAAAATTTGTAAAAGCGTACGAGCCCTGTAAAATACATTATTCCAATTAATTTAATTTTCTGAAGCATGAAAACTTAATATATTTTTAAATGTATATAAATTCTGAAAGTACAGAGTAGATGAAATACTGTCGTAAAAATGGTATTTTATTTTGTTTGTTTTTATGAAAATGAAATTTAAATCCTTAAAATATTTATACACCGTATATGACTTAACCCATTAAAGCCTAGCGTTGCATTAGTGCAACACCATGGCTAACAATTCTTTTGTTGTTTGCACACCAGTAATTTTGAAAAGAAATTTTCGCTTTTTTTGATGATCAAAATCCCCTCGATAAAATAAGAAAAAAAAATTATATTTAAGAAAACGGTATGAAATGCAATATTTCAATTTTTCAAGAGAAAAATAATTGCGGCGTCAATGGGTTAACATGGTTTCATTGAAATATAATACCTATTGCAAGAATCAAAGCGCCTTTCAGGAATGAAATTATTTAGAAATTTTAAAACTGTTGATAAGAAGATAAATGTCCTGGACTAGAAACAATTTATATAACCAATATTTGCAATTACAAACTATGTTCTTGCAAGTTTAAAATTTATTTTTCTTGCCTTTGGCTCTGATTTTTTATATGAACTTTGATGCGATGGGCATCACATGACTGTAAATGTCCAATTAGAGATTGAGCATTCTTTGTAATACATCATGAAGGTATTTTCATGAATGATATCCATTTGTTTTCATTGCAAAAATAGGAAAATACCTTTACATCAATTATTGTTACATTACACTTACATATAAAAGAACTGAGGATACATTTGCAGATTTTCCAGGGTAAAGTGAAAATTTATTACTCGTGGAAAAATTGAATTTGTATGTACATAATTCATAAAACTGCATGTTTTAAAAAAAATAATTTCTAGTATAGGGATAATGAAATATAGCAGTTGCCGAAAGTAACATTTTATTTGTGCTACCCGAACTTTGGTATATTTTTATCACTTTTTTGAAGCATCAATACTTTTAAGTCCTGCTTCAATAAATTAATATTTTTAGATTTTGCACTCTAAAAAGAAACACGGACAAAGTAAATGGGAAAAAATGATAGTTAAACAAAAAATATTCTAATGCTATTAAGCTTCAGGTCTTCTTTTATCAGTTCATCTAGTTTTCAAACTTTACAAATTTCTTGTAATTAATTGCCATAAAATTTAATTTTTCTTGAATCAGGATTTCCATGTCTTCAGGTTAGAGCACATATACAGGGTGTTTATAAATGAATACAGGGGTTTTAACGCTTGGTAGTATTTATTACATAAAACCTTAAATTATAATTAATACATACAATGAAAGAGCAATTCAAACAGTTTTACCTACAAGCTTACAGGTGTTCAATGTGAACACCTTTCGTCACACGGCATACGGCACACATGAAGTCGATAGCTCAGTTCTTCTCAAACGTTAATTAGTGTTTGTGGGGTAATTCTTTCAACAGCTGCCTCAATCCTGTTTCTTAGGTCGGGCAGGTCAGATGGTAGTGGAGGCACATACACATGATCCTTTATGAACCCCAACAGGTAGAAATCACATGGCGTCAGATCGGGTGAGCGTGGAGTGGCGTTTGGGAAGAACTGAGCTATCAACTTGATGTGTGCCGTGTGACGAAAGGTGTTCACATTGAACACTTGTAAGCTTGTAGGTAAAACTGCTTGAGTTGCTCTTTCATTTTATGTATTAAGTATAATTTTAAGTTTTATATAATAGATACTACAAACCGTTAAAACCCCGATATTCATTTAGAAACACTCTGTACTTTAAAACTTACTTTTTCACGCTTGATTTGCTTTTTTCATCCAGGGCAATATATTCAGTTAAACTTAAAGAAGTATCATCAAATACGTCTCGGAAAATTTAAGTATGCTTTCATTGTTTTCCAAATTATACATCTTCTTTGGCAAAACCTTAAACTTTAAAGTAAAGCTATTTTATCCAAATTTTATTAGTAATACAACTACTAATATAAAATTACAATTCAAACCATAATTGATAACCCACCTTAAGTAAAAAATAGAACAAAAAACCATATTAAGAAATATTTATTTATTTATTTTGAAGTTTTACATGTTCTTATCTGGATTATAAAAACCCACTTTGGAGAAAAATAAATGAATAATACACATTACAATTCATGACAAATCAGCTTAACCCCTTAATCGTCGCGCCCTTTATGTGTAGGCTACTTTTTAAAAATTCATATTGCTTGATTACCACCAGTTTTTTAAGTAGAAATGTTCATGTTATTTAATAGACAGATAAAATAATGCAAGAATAAAGCCAATAACACTATTTTAAGAAACTGGTGGGAATCAAACAATCTGAATAAAACAGGCGTAACCTACGCTGCCCGTGAATGTCTCGGGCACGACGATTAAGGGGTTAAGGTGCCTGACTACGTACGGAGCAATTTTTTCTAAAAAAGCTATTTAATTATTTTTTGAACTTATTTTTATTAAGATTATGATTAGAAATTGTGAAAAAAGCAAAACATATTTCATTCATTGGTGAAATTTTGGTAAATGGGGGATTTTGTGGTAAAATTTACTGAAATTTGGACCAATACGCAAAACGCATTACAGAAAAATCTATTGTATGTATCTTAATTTCCTTTTTACACGTCTTACTTATGACATTGGTGAAGGCAATGAACTAAAATCCAAGAGATATTTTAAATATTTCAAAATCTATAGCATATTGCTCCTTTTTACATGCTGATTTTCATAAAATTCATCGATGGCATTCCACGAAAACATCCAAAAAACAAAAAAATTCTTTTTCTAAAATTAAATCTTTAGTTCATTGCCTTCACAATAGGGTAAAAAATATGCAATTTAAATTTCATAATGATATTCCAATAACTTTTCGAGAAATCGTGTTTTGCGTATGAACTTTCACCAAAAGTTTTAGATTTATGTTCTACTACAATAATGTACACAGTAATATGCATATAAACTTCACTGTTTTTATGAGCCCTACTTTTTTTTTCCAGTGATGAGCCTTTTAGTACTTCTAGGAAGGCATATTTTCCTTCCCCTCCTCCCAGTTAGTACCTCTAAATAGTACTTCCGGTTCTTCAAACAGTATTTCCGGTTTGAGTGACAGCTGTTGAGCAGTTTAAAAACCACTATAATCCCGGTTCTATTTATCGTACAATAAATATAAATGCCGTTTTGGAAAGATAAAAAGTTGGGCTTTAATAAAATGTAATAAAATCGTTTTGACACTTTTGGTCGAAAACCACTTTTTAAACGTAGTCAGCTACCTTAACAAAAGAATAAACATTCCACAATTACGTTATTTTCAAAATAAACGCATAGCATTATATGGAATCCAGATTGATATGGGAGCCACAATGGTAAAAAACAAATGTCACAAACATTAAATTCTTGATAAAGCAGTGAAATGAAAGAATATTTAAAATTTAATTTTCGTTTCAGGTTATTTGATATGTTACATATATATGAATAACAAAGTCTCATTGCTAAAATATAAAGGAATAACAAACACAAATTACAATTCTTGACAAAGCAACATAATACAACATTCCACATTCTTTTGTTGACTAACATACATAATTTTTTTAAAAGTTGTTTTATATAATTGGTTACTAGAAATGCAAAAATTTGGGGAAAAAATACTTTGGTTTCTTAGACCCCACTTTTCGGCCTTTTTTGAAAAAAATTAAGGGTTTCTTATGCATGATTAAACAGGGCTCGTTCGCTTTTACCACATTTTTTCAGAGAAAATTTCTATTTAATATTTAAATAGCAGAAATTGCAAACGGCTCGTTTAATTGCAGGATTTGTATTACTTTTCTGCATTAAAATAAGGCAAAAAATTCTACTAAATATTTGGGGTAATAGCGTACGAACCCTGTTAAAATTGAGATACAAAAACATGATTAATCTTTCCTTTTCATATCCCCACACGAATTAGTTCTCAATGGCCGCAGTATTTTAAAAACACAATTTCTTATTTAGTTTTAATCTGAGTTGGGCGATATATTAAATTATTCTACAATTATAAGTTTATTAGGTACTTTTCCAATATAGGGGCCTTGGAGAGAGATGAAAGTCTTGGCAAAAGAAGGGAATTTGGCAAAATTTTCAGTGCTCCCACTGGTCTGTTTTTAGATACCACTATTTTTTAGAAAGAAAATTGTAGTAGGTATTAGCAACAATCGCAACTAAAACGAACTTTGAAGTTAGTTTCTACAAAATTTATAAAGAAGATTTGTCTTTTAAAAAAGGTGGTGTTCAAAAAACTAATCTAGTGGGAGCCCGGCATTTTCTAGCAACGTATTCTCTGTTTCATTTACAAAAGCAATTTTTTCAATATTTATACAATTTATTTAATAAAAAGAAACATTTTATCAATTTTATTCACACAGAGAAATAAATTCTGTATAAAAAACAACAATATATATATAAAGTCATATATACAAGTATAGTTTATATACATATATATATATATATATATATATATATATATAAACAAACATAAAAGATCATCAGGTTTGTTTTCATAACTGTTTATAATATTTGGCAACAAATCTCACTTTCTGGAGCCCGATTTGCGCCAAGCTTTAAAAAAAAATGCTTTTAACATGGAAAAGTACTGTTTGTTGTTTTAGTTACTTGGAGCGCCAAGCTCCCACTAATTTTCCGTAATATGTGGATTAATTTGACCCAGTTTAACAAAGCTTCGAACCGTAAAATTTATTTGACGAATCTTATTTTATTTATTTTCAGATTTCTACGTGGAATATATTTAATTTCATTTCTTTTAAAAAAAATTCGGGTTCGAAACGTATTAAAACTTGGTTAAATTAATCCACATATTACGGACGATTAGTCAGAGCTTGGCACCGCTGCTTTCATATATTTATATACTAACTATACTCTATCGATACACAAACGTTCACCGCATTATGTGTCCGCAACCTCGGAACCTCACCTTGTAAGAAAGAAAACAGAATAAATTTCTACAAACACACGTGCCGAGTATTCCGTATATCAGTGGTGTCAAAACAAGAAAACTAATGAAAGAGAACACAAAGTTTTCCAAACTTCTATTTACATATTGTTTGAATATTAAGGGGTCTTTGGGAAGCAGGTATATGATGTGCAAGCGTTAATCAAATAATTATTTTAGAATTCGTAAGTGTTTTCTCACTAAGTTTTTTCATAACTACCCTAATTGACCATCAGTTATCGTAATCGGGTCAAATCGTAATAGTTGATGTATGTGGAGACTGTAAAAAAGATGGTTGAGATTAAACTGACTGTGTAGTTAATTCGGATAACAATGAAGCACCTGTAGATGACTCCTACAGAGATGCCAAGCTTCCACTAATCTTATGTAATATGTGGATTAATTTGACCCGGTTTATCAATGTTTCGAACCAGATACTTTACTGGATGAATTTTTACTTACTTATTTTAAAATTTCTATGTGGAATATATTAAATTTAATTTCTTTAAAATTTTCCTGGTACAAAATGTATTAAACCTCGGTCAAATTAATACATATATTTAGAAAGATTAGGGACACCACTTCTGCTCCTGTATTGTACTGGTTAATGTATTTTTGAAATTACAGTCGTAGATTTGGACGTCAAATACTTTTTAATCAACCCTGTAAATAATTTATAACTCTCTCTATGATATTCACTTTCAAACAATTCAACCGGTAAAACAAAGTCTTTGTATTTGAGGTTCCGAAGGGATTGAATCATTGGATTAAAAGGAAACAAAAAAAAATACAAACTAAGAAAAATTATATTAAAAATCACAACTCCGAATCCTTTAAAAGGAAATGGATGAAGTAAAATGCCTTTTCACATATTTTTAATTATTGGAATGCAATTTCCAAGACGATAACCCTTCCAGAAAGTTTTCTGTTGGATCAGCAATTTAAATATTTCTTCCATTCGCGTTACTTATTTTATAGCATTTAAAATTGTCTATTAACATATTTTATAAATAAAACAATACATATTTGAAAATCTAAATTATCATAACATGTTTCTTTAGCTTGAACATATCCTCTTCACTGACGAGAAAGCTACAAATTTTATGTACTATTATCACATAAGAAGCAAAATCAGTTTTTATAATTTTGGAGACAAGTAAATACGACTGTTCACGTGACCAGTTTTTAAAGCTTGGCTCAGCAGTAATGCTCGCGCTCGCGCTCGCATGCACAGATAATGCCCTCACGCTTGCACTTACAACGAACATTTTACAGTGTCCGGCAGGATGTTAGACCAATCGGATAGGTCTGGCAGCTTAGAAAACCTCATAAAGCAATCGTCCGAATAACATATGTAAAATTCGTAGGTTCCCCGATTATTTATCGAGCTTTAAAGCGTCTGGCGAAAGTTATGACCAGCAAAAAGCGTTCGGCAGGATGTTAGACCAATCGGATCGGTATGACTGCTTAGAAAATATAAAACAATCGCCCGAATAATGCAAAATTCGGCCTTCATACTATGACGTAGGTTTTCCGATTTTATCGAGCTTTAAAGCGTCTGGCCAAAGTTATGACCAGAGGAAAGCGTCTGGCAATAGTGAATATGGGTTTCTAACACCGTTTAGGAAAGCAGATTTGATACTTTAACGTAGGTTAGTAAACTTTTTTTTGTACATTTAGTACTTTTTACCTGACAAAAGGCCCCTAATTCAAGTTAACTAATACTCATACGTTCTTACCTAATATGGTATACATCCATAGAAAAAATCTTAGGTTTGATACAACAACGTAGGTTTGGCGACCCTGAGATTTTGGTCTATAACTATTTCAATGAACAAGAATATGATTCCAAACGCTTTGTAAGGAATCAAGCTGACAGATTTGGCAGTAACGTATGCGCTCTCTTTGCATTTGTTTATCTTCTTTATGTTCGTACTAGTAATTGCATTTTTTATGCCATATTGTATTTCCATACTACATATCTCATGAAGGATTCTGTGTAAAAAAGTGGGTAATATATCTAAATATATAAAAATTCAGTTTCAAATACTATGTGCGCACTATGCGCCGGAAAATACGATACTTTTTTTTCAACTTGGTGATGAAAAAACTTAAATTAATGAATATTTAGAAGCAAATGTAGGCGCTATAAAAGCGAAAGCGATGCAGCGACAAAGCGAAAGCGACAACGCAGTTTTTTGCAGTCATCTTTAGATCATCGATGTATCATACTACTTTTTAAGATACATTTCTCATGAAGATCAAAAAGTTTAAAATGAAAGGAATAACACTTTGTCGGAAAAGGAAAAAACAACAAAACTTCGTAATAATTTTCAAAGTTCTTGCAACTTTTAGTGGTAATTGGATATAGTTTCAGTAAAAATCAATTTGAAATTGTGTTACGGCTGGAAAAGTTACTCTATTATCGGTTAAAAAGAAATATCAATCAATCCCGTCGGAAGAGTAAAATCGTTCGTTTAGAAAGTAATTTATAGTTTTTTTTTCTCTTTTCTTTTGCAGCAATATATCTCCTATATGGAGCTGGTGTTTAGTAGGAGTTCGATAAATTGCTTTTGCTCCTTAAAAGCGCTTTTTGTCTTTTATAAGAAACTTTAAACGTATTTCAAATAAAAAGATAAATTATTGAAATATGTAGTAAATAACGATTATAAAAATATTTCATTGTTTACAAGAATATTATAAAAGTAAAATTAATTTAAAAGCAAAAATATATATTTAAAAAAAAAACACGCTTTTATAAGCGTTGAATCTTTAGCTTAGAAATCAAGCCTAATTTGATGAATGCAATTCATGTTGTTCCAAAACATTTCTGTTACAATACGTGAATTCGTCATGGGTCTTGATTATAGAAAATTCACAGCGTTTATGCATGCTTGATAGAAAGCGCGAATTATTGATTTTATTTTAAAAATATCTTTGTATAGTTTTATTTTAAGATATGGCAAAATGGAAAGAGGTTTTTTTTTAGTGTGTGTTACTTCTAATGTTACGTTATTGAAACCATGGCTCTCTTTAAAGAATTTTCTGGCGTCCTTCTGTATGTTTCCCGTTGCTAGCCCTTTTAAAAAATATATAAAATCCACTTTAAAAAAATGTTTTAAAAATTTAAATTTTAAATCATTAATGTTTGCATACTTTTTTGATTTATAGTACCGTTGATTTGGAAATATCAGTGTTTTTCGCTCTATAACCTACAATAGTTTTGAAGCTAGCCCCTCTCAGGAAAATGTAATTCTAAATTTACCTTCATTTATATTTAATCTCCAGTTTATTGCTTTTTTCTATATTTACAAGAAGAAAGAACTGGATTCATAAAAAATTTCGACTTCCGATTTTCGATGGATTTATACGTTTTAGAAGGATTTCAACATGATGTGACTGTTTTTAGAAAATGTCTTTCTATGTGTCTGTATGTGACAAAAATTTTGTGAGCGGTCTATCTCATGAACTAATGCACGGAATTTAATAAAACTTTAGATTCAGTTAGACCTTGATATAAGTTGATGCTTATTAGTTTTGGTGTAAATCACCCAACAGGTGGCGCTTCTTTGCTGATTTTTGTATAATTTCCCGGATAGCTATATCTTAAGAACTAATGAACGGATTTTCATGAAACTTCACATTCAGTTAGATGTTGACGTAAGTTGTTGCTACTGAGATTTGGTGTAAATCGTCCAACAGGAGGCACTTCTACGCTGCATTGTTCATGTTTTCCCCAATAGCTCTATCTCGAGAACTAATGCACGGACTTTCATCAAAGTTCAGATTCAGTTAGACGTTGAAATAAGTTGGTGCTCATTAGGTTTTCGTTTAAATTATATAAAAGGTGGCACTACTATGTTACATTTTTCATGGTTTTATCAATAGATATATCTCATTATCTTACACAAGTAATTTAATGAAACTTCATATTATGTTACACTTTCACATAAATAGATCATTATAAGTTTGTGTGTATACTGCCCAACAGGTGTCGCTTTTATGTTCTTTGGGTTGGGAATTTTGGTTGCAGGCATCTAAGAAGGTGGTTGTTGAAATTCAATGAATTGGTTGAAAAATGCGATGCTTGTATCTTCTTTTTCAATGCACACAATTCAAAGAATCTAGACCTTTAAAATCCTCATGATAAGCATAGATTGTCACTTTATTTTGGCACTGTAATAGAAAATTTTGAAGTATTAAAACCTATGGGAAAGAAGAAAGTTTTGGGATTCGCATATCCGACTAGTCTAGACATGGGTATGGCTATAAGTATGATATGTACCGAGTGTCCCAAAAATGACTCATGGATTTTAAAGATTAATAAATTGCAAACGTTGACAAATATTTAAAAAATTCTTGCAGGAGGTTTATGTATGATGTCAGGAGTTTTTTTACTGTGATTCTTGATTTCAGTTCGAACTTCAAACAATAGATGGCACTGACAGCGATTGTCGCTCAGTCGAGGCCGAAACTGACGCCACTCAGCATTGATGCACCGCCCCCTGAATACTAGGCCTGAGCGCTGACAAAAATGGCGGCTACCGCAGGCGATTTTTCTTTTTCAGTGTTTGAACGGTCCCTCGAACTTCAACACCAATAATTTCTAAAAGTTTTCTTCGCCTAGTCTTTCTAAGATGAGATAAGTCAAAGAAAACTTTTTGATGTTATTGGTGTTGAAGTTCGAGAGACCGTACAAACGCTGAAAAAAAATCCTCTTGCGACAGCCACCATTTTAACCAGCGCGCAGGTCTAGTATTAAGGGGGAGGTGCTTCAATGCTGAATGGCGTCAGTTTCGTTCTCGACTGAGCGCCAATCACTGTCAGTGCCATCTATTGTCTGAAATTCGAACTAAAATCAATAATCACAGTAAGAAAATTCCTGACATCATACATAACCCTCCTGCAAGCTTTTTTTTTAAATATCTGTCACCGTTTGCAAGTTATTGAATTTTAAAATTCATCACCGTTTGCACGTTATTGAATTTTAAAATCCATCAGTCATTTTTGGGACATCCGGTATGTGCATTATATAAGACGCCTGCGTGTGCTATTTGAATGTTTCCAGTTTCTCAGGTTATTTTACCTTGAAAATGCATCTAAAAAATGTTTTATTTTTAAATCTTTAACATTTGCATGTTATTCTATTGTAGGGAGCATTAAGGCTATTGGCTACTTGTTTATCCTATACCAGTTTCTGAGATAAACCAGTCTCAGGAAAAATGTAATTTTAAATTTACTATGATTTCAAATTAAGTTTACATAAAATGACACCACAATTTTTTTAATAAGTCTGATTGGTTTAAAAATATTCGTAAAATATTTTGACGAATATCTTTAAACACGTTGAAATGCAAAACACTCAATATTTAGCAATAACAAAAATGGACTATCCACCACTCTCAAAATCAATCACTCAATTAAGAAATTTGTAATTCTAGTACGACTTTAAACGGTTCATTTCTGACTTTTTAAGTGCACTCTTAATTATATAAATACGTAGCACCTATAGTCGTCGTCTGGTCCGTCCGTCCGTCCGCATGTAACAGCACAAACACTACCCAACCGAATGGTTTGAAATTTAATGTATATTATCATTGCAGAATTTTGTTGAATCATTTCAAATTTTATGAAAATTGATTCAAAACCTAAAAAGATATTAATAAAATTTTTCTTCATTCTATTAAATCCTACCATACGTAATCTATATAATAAAAACGCAAATCATATGACTGAGAAAAACAAATACGGGCTGACCACTCCTTTTTTCCGGATGCCAGGTGGCCATTTTTATTTAAAATTATTTTTTCGAAAAAAATTGACATAAAAGTTACATTTTTAGAAAGACCGTTCAAAAAAATTGTTTGTTTGAGAGATAAGTTACATTCAAATGTGTATAGATTCTGATATAACTTCAGTTGAAATTAGGTTGACAGCCCAATATATCAATCCATTAAAGTAAATAAACTCAAGAGATCATGAGTCATAAAAATATTAGACCATGGAGGTAATCATTCGCAAAGCAAGATATGCATGGTGAATTTTGCAGCGCTGGCTGGTGTCGAAAAGAAAATTCGCATTTGTAAACGTGGACAGAATAACAGAAAAGGCATGCTCATTTCGCTAGGAACAGACGATATAATTCATTTCACTGAAATAATAACGATGATTTTTTTTACATTGAAAAACTAGTTATTGTACGAACGCTCCTCATTTGTCAGGTTTAACGTACAATTCCAAACTTGTTTTTTCTACACTTTAATAGCTTTGCATTAGGACATATAAAATAAATCTGAGTTTTATACAGTTTTAAAAACTTGACGAATTTGAGTTAGTAAAACACGTAATAAAAATAGTAAAGATACTATTTGAACTTAAACATTAAACTTGTGCAGAACTTATTTTATTATTTTCAAACTGTACAAAAAAAAAAAAAAAAAAAAAAAAAAAAAAACGTTCTAATGTCAATATTTTTTTTTTCTGATTTATTTTCTAAAGCCTCGTGATTTTAAAGTAATTTTTCTTTTAAAATTCAAAACTCGCCGAGAAAATTCGTTAGAGTGACGTCGTCAATTTCAGATTTTGACATTTGACATATGTTGCTTTGAGATCTATAAGCTACAAGGCTGTTGTCTCGAATGATCCATGTTTTTTATTCACAGAAATATATACAGGACTTTGACACATTACATAGATATTCTTCTTGGGGACGGGATAGACACAGGGAAGTTGACAGCACTGAAGAGACAATCACAATGACATCCATGCCTCACCCGGGATTCGAACCCTGAGCCCTCACCGTGGATGACGCCTCCTGTACCAACCACGCTGCCGGGGGGCAATTTCAGATTATTAATGTCTTAGAAAACTAAAATAAATATTCCAAATTTTTTTCTAATAGAATAAATTATTTTGAGAGAAAGCGTTATTAAAGAAAATATTTGAGGCTGGCGAAATCACCATGCTAATTTAGATTAATGAAATGACTAAGATTAAAAAAGTAAAGCGGAAAATGAGGAGTAAAACGCATTATAAAAATAGTTGTCTGAGTGCAACGAAGACTCATACACAGCGCAGTATTACTTTGCCCCATATATAGTTACGATGGATATTAAAACCTTTCGTCAAGCATAACTCAAAAAATATTTAACGGATTTCGTTCAAATTTTTACAGCAGGTACCTATAAAGGTGACAACGTCGTCTATTTATTACCAAGAATAAGTGTCAAACCGTTTGGAAGTTATATTAAAAAAATAGATAAAAAAGCACAATTAAAGTACATACGTCACTAAATTTTGTGCGTACGTCATTTTCACCGGCGGGAGATTTTCGTAGACAATCGGAATTGAAAAGTTCATGGAATACATGGAGCAAAAAAATATGCAAGCACTAATATTCAGCACAATAAAATATATTTCAATTTAATAAAAATGGAAAGTTAATCTGGAATTTTTTCTGTTTGAAAAGTATTAGAGATTAGTAAGAGTAGTATTAGTATTAGAGATTTGGCGTAAATCACACCATTAGCAGCTTTTTTATTTCGCGTGTGTATGTTAGGAACAATTCTTTGATGTTTAAATAAAAGGTTTCGATTTGTGGCATTATTTCTTATTTTCTTTTCCTTTTTAGTATTTTAAATGGAATTAGTGAAAGGCGTGTATTTTAAATTAAATGAGTGAAAGACGTGTATATTTAATGTATGTATTTCAAATGAAATCAGTGAAAGATTTATATTTAAATGAAATGAATGCAATATGAAGATGTTATGAGAAAAATATTTGGCGATTTATCAACTGCGCCAAGTTAACATAAAAGTACCAATACATATGTGGGTACTTCTCTATTATCCCGTCGACCACTTTTCATAACAAAAAACTATCGCCAAATAAACGGGAGAACGTTGTCATTGAAATATCTAAATACATAAATAAATAAAATATAAGAATTTAAGGACACAATTGTTATTTTAATGAATGAAATATCTAATAAATCAGTAAAACATAATGAAAAATACACGCAAATGTCGCGTTAAAAACCACTTGATGACGTAACAAACACGTATAATGCTTCTGATATCAAGTAAATGGGACTGCATTTTTGGCGTTTAATCTAACAGTTTGGCGATAGTTTTTTGTTATGAAAAGTGGTCGACGGGATAATAGAGCAGTACCTCTATGTGAAATGAAACAAGGCACAGATGTCATATACGCACCACGTTGGCGCGATTTTTCCCTCCACCAGCTTGGGGAAAACTTTGTTTTTGAATATTAGTTACAAATTGTGTGACAAATAGTACACGTGTTTTTTATTTCAATATAAAAATAAAATAACGTAATAAATGAAACAGCTTCTATTATTTTAACTCATTAATGCCGGTTGGTACAAAAAGTTACCATGTAAGTGATACGAAATTTTTAAATATGAACACCAGTATCTTAGTAAAAAAATAATTCATATTATCTAATTTTAAACTATCCGAGATTCAATAAGTTAAAATAACAGTATGGGAAAACTGGTGTCAACTGGTATCGAAGTAATAAAAGAAGTGTAAAATAAGTCGGCATTAATGGGTTAAAAAAGGAAATAAAAATAAATAAATAATAGTTTGATATAAATAAAGGCGCGGATGTCATATACGCACCACATTGGCGCGATTGCAACAAAATGGCAATTTTATGCCTCACATGGTAACCCGGTTATTTTGTTTCAATTGTTGTTTATTAACTTTTATTTTTTATTTTAATTCTATAAATTGTTTTTATTATATATATCAATATTTATTTATATCAAACTATCATTTATTTATTTTTATTTCCCATTTTTGAATAATAGGAGCTATTTCATTTATTACGTTATTTTATTTTTATATTGAAATAAAAAATTACATGCTATTATTGTATGGTATTTGTAACTAATATTAAAAAACAAAGTTTTCGCCAAATTGGCGGGGGAAAAATCGCGCCAATCTGGTGCGTATATGACATCTGTGCCTAAATTAATATTGATATACATATAAAAATAATCTATAGAATTAAAATAAAAAATAAAAGTAAACAAACACAACAAACAGTTTTCGCCAAAGGGGCGGGGGAAAAATCGCGCCAACGTGGTGAGTATATGGCATCTGTGCCGGGATTTTTACCCTTTTATCTGTGCTTTCGGAAATATAAAAAAATTAAAAAATTCTTATATCAGGTGTATAATGTTTTGCATTTTTATACGGACCACTTCTCCATTTTAAGATTTTAAATGCTATTTATATCAGATATTTCTTTCTTGAGATTCCCACAAGTTTTTTCCGGTAATTTTTTTAGTTCGCTTATTAATTGTTTACAATTTGCCCCTCTGGCAATAACAATTATTTATCACAAAAAATTGGTACTTCTCTATTATCCCGTCGACCACTTTTCATAACAAAAAACTATCGCCAAACTGTAACGCTAAATAAACGGGAGAACGTTGCTATTGAAATATCAAAATAAATAAAATATAAGAATTTAAGGACACAATTGTTACTTTAATGAATGAAATAACTAATAAATCAGTAAAACATAATGAAAAATACACGCAAATGTCGAATTAAAAACCACTGGATGGCATAACAAATACGTATAATGCTTCTGGCATCAAGTAAATGGGACTGTATTTTTGGCGTTTAATCTTTGTTTGGCGATAGTTTTTTGTTATGAAAAGTGGTCGCGGGATAATAGAGAAGTACCCAAAAATGGCTTAGTTTTGTTAAATTTGTTTGTTATGTATTTTCATTTCTTATTAAAATATCGAAAATGGCAATAAAATTTTATTTTAGCACCGTACTTAATTTTTTAAAATGGCTCAAAAATATGGTTTAATAAACGTATATTTGTAAATATTTTTAAAAACATGTTTTTCCGCTCTCTAGAAAAATTTGTAAGATTCTACACCTGCCTTTGGCACCAACCAGTACATGATACGGAACTTTTCCCTATTCAGATACACAGAAGAGGTTGGTCACAAACAAGAGTAATGCTAGCAACAATATTGTTTTAACTCTATAAGAGTTAGAAACAATAATGATATTAAATTTCCCGATTAGCTTAGGGCCCGATTACGGAACTTTCTCCTAGAAAAAAAAACAACTGTAGAAGTCTTTTACATTTGTTTCAAATGAAGCTCGATCAACAAAGTATTAATTGATAATACAAACAACACTAATATTAACATGGGGGCAAAAGTTTGAATTTAAGTGTATATATTTGGAACCCTCCCCCCCCCCCAACCACCCACCAAAAAAAGAAAAAAGAAAGTTACAGAAATGAATTTAAAATGGCGTGAAGCCACCCTTTCTGGCATAAGAAATTGGCTGCGAACCCGATTACGAAACTTTCACTTAACTTAATAACATGTATCTAATAGCCCTGAGGACAATTCCCCTTCCCAGTTATACGGACCTTGGGGCTTTTTTAAAAAGCTTGACGCAGTTCGGGTTGAAGAAGTTGAGATTTACTGTCAAATGACATAAACTACTATGAAAATAAAACTGGTGAATTATTATGCTGGTTTATGTATGTATTTAAAAAAAATTGCATCTGATTACACTCTTTAGATAAATTACTCCTGTTTGCATTTAATAACAGATAAACGGCTTCCGTTTACTAAATTGTTTAAATAATGGGAAGAGTTGGCGAGAGATAGATAGACGTGTAAACAAACGGGTAGACAGACGGGTAGAGAGACGGATAGCGACAGAGATAAGCTAACGGGTAGAGAAACGAATAGACAGACGGGTAGCGAGGCAGGTGCAAAACAGGGTTGACAGAGGGGTAGTGAGATGGGTAGGGAGACGGGTAGCGTGGTGGATAGAGAGACGAGTACAGAGACGACTTGACAGACGGGTAGAGAGAGGGGTATATAGACAGGCAGACGTGTTGATAGACGAGTAGTGTAACGGGAAGCGAGACAGGTAGAGACACGATTAAAGAGTCGGGTAGAAAGACAGACGGATACTGAGACGGGTATACAGAAGAGTAGAGAGACAGTAGACAGATGAGTTCGGAGAGAGACACAGCTAAGACATACGAGTAGTTAGACTGGTAGACACGTTTGTAGCAAAGCATGTTATCAATGTGGTTTGAAGTATACGAGTTTCTATAAATAGTTATACAAATAAACAAAGGAAATTTTTTTAATTCAAATATTAAATATTTGATTTAATATTTCAATATTTAATATTTTATTTTTTAATATTTTATTTAGATATTTGTCACAAAGAAAATGTTGCAAAAATTAAATTAAATTTGCGTTAAACTACGCTTGCTAAAATACGCTATTGGCTGCAAATCTGATTATGTGACTTTAAAAATATCGTTTTAAAAGATCCGGCGTTTTTTTTTAAAGTTTTGAGCAGTTCCCGCTTAAGAAAATGAGATTATTTGCCAAATGTTATAAAAAAATGCATATGAAAACATAACAGTATATGAATTTATATATGATATTTTGTAATTATATCATTTAATTTGCTATTTTTCATATGTTGTATCTTTATCTATCTGTTGTCTATCATATGCTGTATATTCACTTAGATTCTTGTTGATATCTTCTTTATATCGTAATTGTTAACTTTATGTTCTCAGCAATATCACTCAGACTAATCCCTTTGAGGGAAGTCCTAGTAAAGATAGTATTTGAACTTAAACATTAAACTTGTGCAATTTTCAAACTGTAAAAAGAAAAAAAAAAAAAAAAAGAAAAAAAAAAAAGCGTCCTAATGTCAATATTTTTTTCCCGATTTATTTTCTAAAGCCTCGTGATTTTAAAGTAAATTTCCTATTAAATTTCAAAACTAGCCGACAAATGTATTAAGCATGACGTCGTCAATTTCAGATTATTAATTTCTTAGAAAACTAAAATCAACATTCCAAAAATTTCTCTAATGGAATAAATTATTTTGAGAGAATACGTTATTAAAGAAAATATTTGAGGCTGGCGAAATCATCATACAAATTTAGATTAATGAAATGACTAAGATTAAATAAGTAAAGCGGAAAATGAGGATTCAAAATTTTCATATTAAATGCGTGAAATTATTAATGCTGGCCTTTGAGTAATTTAAGATGAAAATAATGAATTACAAAACTGCGTCATATTGTACGCTGATAATTTCTTTATTTAATAACGGCTACAAAGGAAAGAAATCTTTATTAATGAATGTCGTTTTTCGTGATTTAACTTTTTATGAAATCAGAAGGGGAGAAAAAGGTTATCGATGACAATATTGTAGAATAAAAATTAAATGTTTTTCGATCATAGTTTTAGATATTCATTTCTCTCTTTTTAACACTTTTCAACTACGTTGAAAAGTGTTCATGAATTCTGTTTGTCTGTTTGTCTGTCCGTACGTACTCTAACTCGCGTAAATATACTCGCATTCACGTTTAATGGATATATGTTATTGAGGTTTACTATGGCATGTCCGGTAGTGAAAATGCAGCGTGTGGCACTTACAGTGCTTTTACAGGGACACTCAAAATAATTCCGTTACATAACGATCTATGAGTAAAAATCATTTGCGATTTATTTTACTGATGTTACACAGTTTCAGACACGTTGAAATTGATATATATCACTGATACATATCACTGACACATTGATATATATCACTGAGGTGCATTACAAGAGGCATTACAATTTTTTTTAAATGCCAAAAAAAGGTGAATTTTCAAACTTGATATTAAAAACTTAATTACGTATATGAATATAATGCTTGAGGGTATAAATCATTACTCGATGTCTTACAATTGCATTATATTTGCAGAATTATATTAATTTAAACAATGCTTCTGCAGTGAAACCTACAGCATAGTGAACGGGTATATCAATTCACGGCGGTGAGACAGTTAAAATAAATATAATTTTTTGTTTTATATAAAAAATCGTGTGCACAAATAGAAAAGTGCCAATTGCAAAAGTAAAGAGATTAATTGTTTTACCAAATGACTAATTCTTATTTTAGGAAGATTTCGTAAGAAATACTACCTATTACATTCTCCCTTATGTTGGAATTTCTGAAAGATTTTTGCAGATCTACGCCGATCATGACTCCTAGAACCCAAAACCACCCTCAGTTCAAAACTTTACACAGACACACACACACACACACACACACACACACACACACATATATATATATATATATATATATATATATATATCATTTTTTATAGACATGATAACTTCCATAATTCTGCACAAATCTCTTTCAAACTGATACATAAAATCAAGGGGCATAAAATCTCGGTCAAGTTCGTTAATGAGCAAAATCGGGGGGGGGGGTGATGGGGGGCTTTTTGTGAAAACAGAAAAAACCATAACGTCTTGATTATGATAACGTATCGAATCCGTTTGAAGTTATTATTACTTCTTGGAAAAGGACTGAAAATTTATGTATGACAGATTTTTGATATAATTAAAAATGTTCTAAAAGGGGGGGGGGGGTGAATAGGGGTTTAAGAAAAAAAATCATAACTTCGTTAATTCACAAGATATCAAATCCACTTAAATTTATTATAAATCCTCTTAATATTATCTAAAACTTTTGTATTGACAAGTTTTTTATAGGACCAACACTTACCGCAAAAAAAAAAAAAAAAAAAAAAAAAAAAAAAAAGAAAAAAGATAAAATAAAAAATAAAAGAAATCCCCGCCGGCTCCGCCCACAGACACAGATAGATTTATATTTCGCAGTGGGCGGTCCCAACTGCCACATCATGGCAAAAAGGTCATTTCTTCTGAAATTCTCAATAAATAGGCGTCCCACGTTCTGCGTCTTCAAAATCTACCTGTGCCTGTAGGCCAAGCCGTCAGGGATTTTTTTTTCAATTTAACAGTATTTTGTAACCACCCTGTAGCTATATTTAAACTCGTCAAATTGAGTTCCATGAAAAAACATTTTGTGACTGTTGTCCGACAAATCATTTCCAAATAAAAGTCTAACAATTTACTCTTACGTAGACACAATCAATCAATACAGAGGTTTTCCGCAAGTTTTTTAGACGATTTCCATATTACTTATAAAATTATTTTACATAAACTATTTGTATTTTAACTGTTCAATTTGGTAACCCTTATTCTGAACTACCTTTTTACATCGTAAATTCCATCACAATAATGCCTTTTGTAACTTTGGAAGAGGCATTTTGGCCCATTCATTTTGAACAGCTTTCCAAAGTCCAAGAAATGTTGTAGATCGACGTTTGAATAAAGCGCTTTTTAAAAGTCCAAATGTGTAAAAACCGTGGGTGATACACTAGGAGATTTAGCAGGTATATCAGTGAAGGGTACATCCCTGTTCTCGTTCCATATTCTCCAGGAAATCAACAGTGAATTGTGATGTGTGGCTACTCGCTTTATCTTGATACATTTCAACAGATTGATGGCAATGGGAATAAAGGGATGGTATTTCATGTTTGAAGATTATGAGTAAAATATGTTTCTCATAGTATGTGGAGTTGATATTAACATTTTTCTTTCACTCTCTTTATTTTTAATTTGCCGTTATATGGAAAGCCAGCAACAATTATAAATCCTCTGCTAAAACTTTAGATACATTGAACCATACTTTAAGATTTTTTTCTCCACTTTGATGATAATGATTGAATCTCTTTTTATTACAATCATTCAAATATATCCAAACTTTATCTATTGCAACAAAATTTTTCCATTTTTCTCCGGATAAATTCTCCTTATATAGAATTCTGCATAGTGTTCTGCGTTCGGCAATAAGTCGTGGAGTAAAGACGAGGAACATTGTGTTTTTAACTTTTTTAAAATTCAAATCAGTGTTAAAGATTTTGTTAACAGTTGACATTGAGCATTTTAACGATTTAGCAACAGTCCTTTGACTTGGAGTCTTTTTTTTTACCACAAAATATCTTACCTGAAATACAAAGGATGTGAATTATCACCTTACCAAACAGCGAACAACCAACAGAGTGAAAAAATGTCGAGACCGGGGTTCGCTCCCGGATCCCTTGGTATATCGCACCAAGTGCTTGACCAATTATGCCATCCGGTCTAGCATTCTCTCACTCTTATATGGCTAGGCTACAACCTTGCAGCACAAGATGGAACGTCAATCATGAGCACAACACGTATTGGCATACATGAGAATAAAAGAAAACTGCCCAGTTAAACTGACGGCATTGAGCTCACAGGCTATTCACACTAACTGTAAATTATATTCTTATTTCAAAGAATTTGAAATAAGCCCTCGAAAAATGAAGAAATCGACAATATATTAAGAGGGGGGAACCATCCCAAGTTTCTCCTTCTTATAATTAACCAATGAACCCATAAAACTAATCAGAGAAGCGCCTTACCACAATGAACCTATATACAAAATTTGAAAAAATCGGATAATTCTGCATGAAAAATCAATTTATCTAAATTAAGGGGGAGGGGTTAGCCCCCCCCGTACCCCCTTTATACTTAACCAAAGAACCCCCAAAACTAATCAGAGAAGCGCCTTATCACAATGAACATATATATAAAATTTGAAGAAAATCGGATAATTCTGCTTAAAAAACCCATTTATCTATATCAAGGGGGGTTAGTCCCCCCCGTTCCCCCCTTTATACTTTACAAGCGAACCCCCAAAACTAATCAGGGAAGTGCCTTACCACAATGAGCCTATATACAAAATTTTGAGTAAATGGGATAATTCTGCATGAAAAACCCATTTATCAAAATTAAGGGGGGGGGGGGGTAGCCCCCGTTTCCCTCCTTTACACTTCACCAATGAACCCCCAAACTAATCAGGGAAGCCCCTTACCACAATGAGCCCATATAGAAAGTTTGAAGAAAATCGGATAACTCTGCATGAAAAAAATCATTTATCTAAAATAAGGGGGGAGGATTAACCCCCCCCCCGTTACTCCCTTTATACTTAACCAATGAACCCCCAAAACTAATCAGGAAAGAACCTTATCACAATGAACCTATATACAAAATTTGAAGAAAATCGGATAACTCTGCATGAAAAAAATAATTTATCTAAAATAAGGGGGGAGGATTAACCCCCCCGTTACCCCCTTTATACTTAACCTATGAACCCCCAAAACGAATCAGGGACGAACCTTATCACAATGAACCTATATACAAAATTTGAAGAAAATTAGATAATTCTGCATGAAAAAACCATTTATCCAAATTAAGGGGGGTTAGCCCCCCGTTCCCCCCCTTTATAGTTAACCAATCAATCCCCAAAACTAATCAGGGAAGCGCCTTATCACAAGGAACCTATAAACAAAAGTGGAAGAAAATCGGATAACTCTGCATGAAAAATTCATTTATCTAAATTAAGGGGGATGATTCCCCCCGCCGTTAGCCCCTTTATACTTAACCTATGAACCCCCAAAACTAATCAGGAAAGAACCTTATCACAATGAACCTATATACAAAATTAGAAGAAAATTGGACAATTCTGCATGAAAAAACCATTTATCTTAATTAAGGGGGGTTAGCCCCCCCGTTCCCCCCTTTATAGTTAAACAATCAATCCCCAAAACTAATCAGGGAAGCGCCTTATCACAAGGAACCTATAAACAAAATTGGAAGCAAAACGGTTATTTCTGTCAAAAGTTATCGCGTTACGTACGTACATACGTACATACATACATACATACATACATACATACATACAGAACGGGCGGGCACATAAGCTCTCAGGCTTTGATAGCCTGTGAGCTAAAAATCAAACCCAGTATCGGTGAATATTTATATACTAATTAATTTTTCAGCAGAGCTGAAATTACGCTGTAAATTACTGAAATACAAAGGATGTGAATTATCACTTTACTAAACAGCGAACAACCAACAGAGTGAAAAAATGTCGAGACCGGGGTTCGATCCCGGACCCCTTGGTATATCGCACCAAGTGCTTTACCAATTATGCCATCCGGTCTAGCATTCTCTCACTCTTATATGACTAGGCTACAACCTTGCAGCACAAGATGGAACGTCAATAATGAGCACAACACCTATTGGCATACATGAGGCAAATCAAACCCAGTATCGGTGAATATTTATATACTAATTAATTTTTCAGCAGAGCTGAAATTACGCTGTAAATTACTGAAATACAAAGGATGTGAATTATCACTTTACTAAACAGCGAACAACCAACAGAGTGAAAAAATGTCGAGACCGGGGTTCGATCCCGAGAAATATAGCCTTCCACCCATCATTTCTTTAAAAGCGCCATTTTGCATCTAAACAAAATTTTCAGTTGCCAGACGAGAATTTATACTTTCAAAAACTTAGCTGTAAAAAAAAATGTCTCAATGAAGACAAATCTTTTTTTTTACACGAAAACGAACTCGTCTAAAAAATGTTTGAACATCCTTAGTATTCTCACTTTTTAAACGTAATTCACGATTCCAGGGACCAAGAACTCCTATACATATACTTCACAATCGACAAAAAATTGCTGCAGCGACTTATGGTGTTAAAGTCCGTCAGTTGTCAAAAATAAATATAGTTTTTAAAATATTTCTTTCAAACATTAGATTTAAACATAGTGTAAAACTTTTTTGAGATGCTTCAGCTCAGAGCTAAAGAAGTCACCACTAAATATCTTCTACTATATATATAAAACACAAACGGATATTTCGTTCCGTTCATTTATAACTCGAGTTCCGCTGAATGGATGTTGATGGAACGTGCACTGTTGAATAGATAATTTTTCAGGGAAGGTTTTAGTATATAACACAACGTTCTACGTACTTTAGTTATAGAATTATGATAGAAAGTTCTGTTATTTTGGCCGAAAAGGTTACCATTGCTAATTTTTTGGCGATCATTATTCTTGCAGAAAGAATTGAAAAGGCTAAACATCTCGAAAAATAAAAGAAAAAACTGTTGCTAATTTTATTTAAAAAAAGAAAGAAAGAACTGTTTCTAATTTTATTTAAAAAAAGATACAAAGAAAGAAAGAGAAAGAAAAACAGTTTTGATGAGAGATAATATTATAAAACGAAAATATTTAACTTAAACATGATTGGAAAGTTCGTAATGCTTAAAAAAAGTATTCAATGGGAAGATTTCTATTGAAACAAATTTGGCGAGTTATCTTTTGTTTTTGGCGATTTTGATTCTACTTTTGACCCTAAACAATTTGATTTTAAGCCTAAAGGTGTTTTTTTTTTCTTTGCAGAAAGAATTGAAATGGCTATATATCTCGAAAAATAAAAGAAAAAACTGTTGCTAATTTTATTTAAAAAAAGAAAGAAAGAACTGTTGCTAATTTTATTTAAAAAAAGATACAAAGAAAGAAAGAGAAAGAAAAACAGTTTTGATGAGAGATAATATTATAAAACGAAAATATTTAACTTAAACATGATTGGAAAGTTCGTAATGCTTAAAAAATTATTCAATGGGAAGATTTCTATTGAAACAAATTTGGCGAGTTATCTTTTGTTTTTGGCGATTTTGATTCTACTTTTGACCCTAAACAATTTGATTTTAAGCCTAAAGGTGTTTTTTTTTTCTTTGCAGAAAGAATTGAAATGGCTATATATCTCGAAAAATAAAAGAAAAAACTGTTACTAATTTTATTTAAATAAAACAAAGAAATAGAAAGAAAAGAAAAACAGTTTTGATGAGAGATAATATAAAACGAAAATATTTAATTTAAACATGATTGAGAAAGTTCGTAATGCTTAAAAAATTATTCAATGTGCAAGACTGATATTAAAACAATTTTGGCCGATTTATCTTTTGTTTTTGGCGATTTTGATTCTACTTTTGTCCCCAAACAATTGGATTTTCAGCCAAAAGGTTTTTTTTTCTCTAGTGTACGACACCATTTTTGGAGGGTTTTTTGTGGGGGGGGGAGGTACTTTTCGGTTAACCGGGCGCCAGTGATATATATACATGTAAATATACACACACATATATATACACATATATCTACACATATACATATATGTACATACATATATATATACACTTATATCTACACACACACACACATATATATATATCTATATATAGATATGTATATACATATATATTTATATATGTACATATATCACTGGCGCCCGGCTAACCGAAAAGTACCCTTTTTTTATTCAAATGTAAATTATATTAATAGCAATATACTTCTATTTACTTCTACCTTATATATGAAGTTTCGTTCCGGCTGCTTATAAATTGAGTTCTGCTGAATGGATTTTCATAGAGCTTGAACTGTTAGATATATAATTTTTCAGGGAAAGTTTTATTGTATAACACATCGTTCTACTTTGCTTAGTTATGGAGGAAAGTTCTATAATCAGGTGAACCCGATTATGAAAGATTAGCCTTTTTAAAAATTTCTACTGGTCGAATTTTGATGAGAATTGCATTGTTAGTTCGATGCTATTTCAGGAATGGTTTTAGTGTACTACATATTGTTCTACGTTGCTTAGTCAAACAGTTATGTGTGAAGGTTATATAGTCAGGTGAACCCGATTCCGAAAGATTAGCCTCTTTGAAAGATTTTACTGGGCGTATTTTTTTCGACTTGCATTATTAAGTAGATATTTTTTAAGGATGGTTTTAGTATATTTCACATCGTTCTATGTTAGTTTTAGAAATATGTGGAAAAGTTCTATTATCAGATGAACCCGATTATCAAAGATTAGCCTTTATAAAAACTTCTGCTGGATGGATTTTGTTAGTTAATTTGTTTGCATTGTTAGTTCGATAATTTTTAGTGATGGTTTTAGTATATTGCATACAGTTTTATCGTTCTTTACCAAACCCTAACTGTAAATGACCAAATAAAAGAGTTGGTCTATAACAGCTAAAATTTTGACTGCACATCAGAAAATATAATAGCGCAATGGCGTCATTTTTCAGTAATGTGGAAGGATATTCCAGATAAATATACAGATTGCTTTCAAATACAAGGTCAAATTAAACGATATATTTCGTTTGATTAAAGGTTCATTTGTGGAAACCGACCAGCGCAGCTTGCTAGTTTTTCAATAAGTCACTTAGAATGCATTACTGCTTCAACAAATTCCAGCAGCATTTCTTATAATGCTCAGTCAGAAACTTTTGAAGGAGGAGATATTTTATAACAGAGCGACTTTTCTTTAAAATACAATTCATCATTTAAAAAAAAGACCCTATAAATGATGTTTCAGACTTATTATTCAACACTGAGTTGCATAACTCCAACATTTACTTTTTTACCACTATTTCCGAACAGTGATCGTTGCTTTATTTAATCGCAGATTAAATAAGGTAGTTAATAAAGCAAAGGCAACTATTAAAATTCAGAAATAGGGCGAAAATGAAAACCGTAAAAGTTGGCAGCTATGAAATTTCTTTTTTTGTTGTTGTTTATCCTAATAATATTATAAATCTGATTGTGTGCAAATGTTAGGCTGAAGCCAGCGTCAAAATGAAGCATTTAATTATCCTGTATCTTTCCTTATAAGTTGATTATAACCCTCAAATGAATATAGGCTGGTTTTTGTTTATTCAATATTTTTCTTAAAAATTAAAATTTTCCTTATTTTCATACAGAATAAATGGACATTTTTTCGTATATTTTAAAATGGTTGGTTGGTTTGGTTGATTTCGCCCAAAGGGCCTGGTTTTGCAGCTTTTTTTTAAATGGTTAAATTTATTTTACCGTTGCTAATACTTTATCGTTGCCCATATAAAATAAACCCCTGAGTATTCATTTTTAATCAACAATTTATTTTCAAGTGAAAATTTTCCACGTGAAAAATGAAAAGGAAATGAATTATTTAAGAATTAAACAGAATATGAAATGATGTCATATTAGACATAAAACGTGCGTTTTCAAATATTTGATAATAATACAAAGTGCATAAATACGATTAAGTATGGAAAGCAAGCGAATATGATGTCATATATAGAAAAATAAAACAGATTTGTTTTGATGTTGAAATAAAATGATCTTGGGTTATCAAATTATTTGTGATTAATTTCTCATTTTTTCTTTTTCTTTTTCACATGAAAGGAATTATTTTAAATGTACGTAATATATGTATTTTAAATGTATGTGTTGTAAATTAAAGCTCTGTGTTTTAAATGAAATGAGTGAAAGATTTATATTTTTAATGAATTCAATACGGATGATGGGATAGATTGGCGATTTATCGTCTGCACACGGCTAACATAAAGGTACCATATTTTTAATTTAAATTTTAAAAAGTAAATATATATATATATATATATATATATATATATATTGGATGGCAAATGTCAATGATATGCATCGCAAAATTAGAAAATCTTAATAAAAATAACTATATTTTTTAAAAGAAAGTTGCTTTTTTCATAAAAGCTAAAGATTTAATATGATTGTGTCGAAGTAACAGCATTTTTCCTCTATCATTTTTCCACAATCGAAACATATTTGTAAATCGTCGTTTCGAACCGGAATTTAATTTTACATTTCTTTTAGTTTTAAAATAGGAAAAACTTTGTTGTCTTTTTTAAATATAGCTTTTTTTAAAGTTGTTTCATAATAGATTTTTGTAAAGTCTTGTAGGATAAGAAAAATTGCATAGATTTTAAACCAATGTTTAAGTAAAATTACAATATTTTTCAAACTTAAAAAACAACAATGTTATCGAAAAGAAAATCGATTTTACCAACAAATTCGCGTAATGCAAAAGCAAAGAAGAAATCAAAAAGTAATGAATATTTTCTTCCAGCCGAATTGTGTAAACTTGAACAAGCCAATCGTGCCAATTCATAACATTATAAATGTGAAAGCGCGTTCTATATAGTAGATTTTCTTTACATATAGGTAGAACATTTCCGTGAATAGGAAGGTTACTGGTCTGTAATTAGGTCCATAGTCAATTTGCTTCTTTTTTTTTTATTAAGTGAAATTTGGCGCAAAATTAAATACATTGTTGTAACCAGATTTGTTTTTTGCGTGGTAAACACTTAATGGTATTTTAGATGATCATTTCCCCGCTCACCTTTGATGCCAACTATGACTGTAAAACATATTAAAAAATATCAGACGATAATTTTCTAATTTTCTTATTGATTCATGATGTAAATAGACTTCCTGGTTCATACTTTAAACCTGAATTGGTGATGCTATTGTCGTTCAATTTTTATTCCTAATCGTAACCATAATCGTATCCTATCCTAATCCTGATAATAACTTTAAAGAATATTCTTTGACACGAATATGTAAATTAAATCAGTATCCATAAATGGAATGAATGGAAAATAGAATAAGTAGAAATGGCAAAACAAAATAACAAGAAAGTACATTTATTCGACACCTAACCCTAGAGAAAGCATAACAAATTTCAAACGCATGAAATAAATCAAAATAATCCTATATATACTAACAAAAATATGTACATTTAGATCATCAGATTTGTGTCGTCGGTATTTATTTGCTTATAGTGTTCTTGACGCGATAGAGAAAATATCGAGGTTAAATTGGGCAGAATTTAAAGTACTTTCTAGCAACCTTTATTTACATTTTAGAATCGCCTCAGATTGTTATATCTTTGTGAAATATCTATCAATGTATAAAATGCACAAGCAGTTTGTTCACTATTTACACCACTTAGCGTGAAGCACTTAATTTAATATATACATAAACAAGATAATGTAGTAAGAAATATATAACATATGTCTATGCAAATAAACAATATAATAATGCCCATTTAGCAATGCACACATATACAAATTGTACACCAAATACCACCTAAAATGCACTGTTGTATAGAAGAATTCTGCCAGTTTTGTTTTCCGTTTTACGAAGAGCGATTCGTCGATTTTCTCGATTTTACTTGGTCCTCCTTTTTTCATTAGTTGCAGTTTCATTTTCGCGATTGTATGTATTATTTGGCATGAAATTTCACTTTTTTAAGACTGGGTTATGTCAAGGCCCCTATAGCAAAGAAATACCGTATGGTCTCCTATAAAATGTGATAAAGCTTAGGTTAATTATATATGTTGTTAATTATCAAGTGAAATGTTTTACTAAATTAATGCATTTATTCTTTTTTTAATGTTACGTGAACGAAGTCACGGGTAACAGCTAGTTTACTATAAATGTAAAATGCAAAAGGGGAATTTCGTTCCGGCTGCTTACAACTTGAGTTATGCTGAATGGATTTTGATGGGACTTGTACTGTTATTCAACTGTTTGAGTGCTATGAAGCGCGATAGCGCCGCAATGTATCTGCGGATCAAACAAATTGTGTTTCAACCCAGAAATTTTATCTTATAAAATGTAACTGACTAGATCGCTGTAAATACTTCAACTGTTGAATAAAAATTAAATGTTTTCAATTATTGAATAAAATTTCTGGGTTGAAACAAAATTTGTTTGATCTGCAGATACATTGCGGCGCTATCGCGCTTCATAGCATTCAAACGGTTAAACAATATTTCAGAGAATGTTTTAGATATATAACATGTCGTTTTACGCTGCTTAGTTATAGAATTATGTGGGAATGTTCTATAATAAGATGAACCCGATTATGAAAGAATAGTCTTTTGAAAAGGCCTACTCGATGGATTTCGGTGAAACTTGCATTGCTAATTAGAAACATACAGCACAACGGATTGTGCTTTCTTTGGAAATTGTCTTTCTGCAGGGTTCCCGTGGATCCTTGAATTTGAGCACCACTAACATTGACAGGAGTATTGTTTATATAGTCACAATATGTCGGAACCGAAGGGCCTGAAAATCGCCGGGGCAAACTTCCACCAGTTAAAACGAATAGATATTTTCGCTTTAATTATGACAGACATTTTGCATGAATAAGGTATTTAAATAAAGAGAAAAAATTTATTCAAATTTACTACTGGGAATTTTCGTAATCGGTTATAGCAAAAAGTTTAACCATTCTGAGGACATGATAATTCTTCTTTATTCATAGTTACATGATTTTAATATGTTAGTTCGAAAATCGTGATAGTTTGAAGCAACGCAGTGTCATCTATCGGTCACATTTAAAACAAAAATGAAAGAAACATAGTAAAAATATTACCGAATTGACGCATCTCTTGCAAGAATAACTTCAATAACTGTGACCATTCACTTGTCATTGGATTTTAAAAACAATCAATCTATTTTAATATACACTGTATAATAATATTATTAAACTAGTCTGATGTTCCAATCCCAAAACTTGCTTCTATTTCATAATGTTAATACTTTGTAATTCGCTATCACCGAGCCAACAATTTCAATATTTTTCGTCCCCCTGTTCAACGTCACCTGCATGCGAATTGCCGGGCGACCTGGATGCGAAGCACCCTTCGCTGCAAGACCAGCCGATGTACAACTTGACTACGAAAAATTGAGAAAATTGGAAGAAACGTCGCTATCACAGCACCCACTTCCGACGGAATATTCCCAAATTCAACTGAGATCTACAGTATATAGTCAAAAACATATACATATAATTTGGTTCAATTCTATGCACTTTTCACTTTTCGATGATAAAATAATGAAAATGGAATAAAAATCTCTATCACAGTGCCCCCTTCTGTTGTAATATCCCCAAATTTAACTGGGACCTACTGGCCATAGCGAAAAACATATAAATGAAATTTGGTTCAATTCTATGCATAACTTCATGCACTTTTCGATGATAAAATGATGAAAATAGAATGAAAATCTCTATCACAGCACCTCATTCCGACGGAATAATCTCAAATTCAACTGGGATCTACAGGGTATAGAGGAAAACATATAAATGAAATTTGGTTCAATTCTATGCATAACTTCATGCACTTTTCGATGATAAAATACGAAAATGGAGTGAAAATCTCTATCACAGTACCCCATTCCGTCGTAATATCCCCAAATTTAACTGGGATCTGCTGGCCATAGCAAAAAACATATAAATGAAATTTGGTTCAATTCTATGCGTAACTTCATACACTTTTCGCTGATACAAAGAAGATACGCACACGGGCACTCGAACACACGGACAGGCAGATATTTTCTAAATTCATGTTTTTCGGGATTTCTGACCCCTAAAATGTGTGAATCCGTCGAAAACTATAGGTTGAAAAAGATTTCGATTACAATACTTTCTGATATTATAGATTTTTAAAAAATGTAATAATGCACTTGCTGTATCGCTAATTTTCATGTTGTCATTTAGGAACAGTGGCTTTTACGTTTAGCTTGCAATGAAGACAAAAAAAAAAAAAAAAAAAAAAGATTACTTGGTGTGCCATAAAGTAGAGGTACAAACATAATTTTATTTACATAATAATAACATTTTATTTATTTATTTATTTTGTTGTTGATGATGATGTTAAAAAATCATTTTCACTTAAATTTAAAAAATTTCAACTTCTCATATACGTCCTTAAATTTGAAAGTAAATATTTGAAAATATCTTATTATTTTGCTTATTATAAATTCTACCTATCATTGTATTATATTTTTGTATCTATTGTAGGATGAATATTTAGAAGTAGCCAATCTTCCCAATCAATAAAAATACAAATATCATACATATGGGGGGGGGGGGGAAACATAATTTTAAGGATTAATTTCTTTAAATAAAAATAGTATTTGTTAAATGATGTTAAAAAATCATTTTCACTTAAATTTAAAAATTTTCAACTTCTGATATACGTCCTTAAATTTGAAAGTAAATATTTAAAAATATCTTATTATTTTGCTTATTATATATTCTACCTATCATTGTATTATATTTTTGTATCTATTGTAGGATGAATATTTAGAAGTAGCCAATCTTCCCAATGAAGAAAAATACAAATATCATACATGGGGGGGGGGGAAAAACATAATTTTAAGGATTAATTTCCTTAAATAAAAATAGTATTTGTTAAATGATGTTAAAAAATCATTTTCACTTAAATTTAAAAATTTTCAACTTCTCATATACGTCCTTAAATTTGAAAGTAAATATTTGAAAATATCTTATTATTTTGTTTATTATATATTCTACCTATCATTGTATTATATTTTTGTATCTATTGTAGGATGAATATTTAGAAGTAGCCAATCTTCCCAATCAAGAAAAATACAAATATCATACATGGGGGGGGGGGGGGGACATAATTTTAAGGATTAATTTCTTTAAATAAAAATTGTATTTCTTAAATGATGTTAAAAAATCATTTTCACTTAAATTTAAAAATTTTCAACTTCTCATATACGTCCTTAAATTTGAAAGTAAATATTTAAAAATATCTTATTATTTTGCTTATTATATATTCTACCTATCATTGTATTATATTTTTGTATCTATTGTAGGATGAATATTTAGAAGTAGCCAATCTTCCCAATCAAGAAAAATACAAATATCATACATGGGGGGGGGGGACATAATTTTAAGGATTAATTTTTTAAAATAAAAATAGTATTTGTTAAATGATGTTAAAAAATCATTTTTCACTTAAATTTAAAATTTTTCAACTTTTCATATACGTACTTAAATTTGAAAGTAAATATTTGAAAATATCTTATTATTTTGCTTATTATGTATTCTACCTATCATAGTATTATATTTTTGCATCTGTTGTAGGATGAATATTTAGAAGTAGCCAATCTTCCCAATTAAAAAAATTCAAATATCATACATGGGGGAAAACATAATTTTAAGGATTAATTTCTTTAAATAAAAATATTATTTGTTAAATGATGTTAAAAAATCCTTTTCACTTAAATTTAAAAATTTTCAACTTCTCATATACGGCCTTAAATTTGAAAATGAATAATTGAAAATATCTTATTATTTTTCTTATTATATATTCTACCTATCATTGTATTAAATTTTTGTATCTAATCTAGGATGAATATTTAAAAATAGCCAATCTTCCCAATTAAAAAAATTCAAGTATCATACATGGGGGGGGGGGGGAGGAAGCTTAATTTTAAGGATTAATTTCTTTAAATAAAAATAGTATTTGAAAATAAAATATGGAACACAGTAATTTAAAACATATCTGTATCTAAATTCAATTTGTAAAAAGTTATGAGTGTTAATAGTTACCGTTATACTAACCATAATATTGAAGGAATATATACGAAATTCAAACATTTTAATTCTTTACTCCAAAGGCATATCTTGATGTCAAATAAAATATTTTAACACTTCTAAAACTTCTTTCAAAGTACCAATATCTTTCTCAGAACTTACTAGTTAGTTTGTATAAGAAAAATGTTCTTAAGATAAGTGAAGCGTTATATTTAATAGCTCTTTAGCAATCCATCATTTTTATCCCTAATATATATATTTTTTAATTCCACAAGTTCTCAGGAGATATTTTTATTAACAGAAAACCTTTTAACGCTTTATAACGCTTAACTAATCACTTAAAGAAACATCTTTTCAATATTTTCTAGAGTTATAATTAACTTTTTGCTTGTTTTGTCTAGGGCAGTAGTTCCCTAACTTTTGGGCTCGCGGAGCCCTTTTTGGGAAGAATTTCTACGGCGGAGCCCCTTAACCCTATGGTACTCTGTGGTTTACAAATTAATGTTGTTTTTATGCCTATGGAGAAGAGAAAGATATGCTGGATAAGAGTCCGAACCAGTAGTTTCCAACATCGGGCGAAGGTTCTCAGTTTAACCCTTTTCTTTATACAGAAATTCTGAATTCATACCAGAAATTTTGAAAATCAAATTTTCTATTATTCACTCTCTTAACAGTTTTATTTAATATTACTATATTACTATTATTGGTCACGAAAACTAAAAATAAGAACTAAAAACCACTTTTTTTGCATTAAAATATCTGCCTTATATAATCGAGATATGTCTGTTCAATACAGAAAAAAATTATAGTTAAAAATTTGTGATTTGTGAAAGCTTTCAGTAACGAAGAAAATAATAAATAAAAAATCTTCTTATAAGAGCGACGTTCGAGCAATACTGTTAAAGGGTTAATGACATCCATTTTTTAAATAAAAAATATTCTTTCGGGATTTCCAGTATATACTCGGAATTAAAGATCAAAATGGTAACCTTATCTGTGTCATGTATTGCATTGGGGCTTACGTGAAACTATTATTAGTTATGCAAAAAAACACACACACACAGAAAAAAGGTAAATTGTACAGTTTTCTTTACAAAGAGAGACTTCTGTATAATACCAATAGGCTACTCGTGAAAAGAAAGAAAATGCGTAGGCCCAGTCGGCCATGAGTAAATATATAACACGTTTTCGCTAGTTCCGCCCACCCGTAATCGAATCATGCGATTACGGATACTTTTTTCGTTCTTCTTTACGTTTCTAGTACTTCTAAACATGCAACGAAAACGAATCGCCTCTGAGCTTTTTCTTTTGAACCCTTTTTTTTTCAGTTCCGACTATTAGTTCACACTCTCCCTACATATATTTATATATCTTGTTCAAATTTTCAATCGTTAATAAAATACTTTTTAATCATCCACTCAAGTTCAAATACATTTTTTTTAAACTTGTAGTGGCACTTGATGTTAATACAGCTTTTTCAGATATTAATTCATTAATTTAATTTAATAAAAAGTAACTAAAATAAAATAAATTTTTTCTTTGTTGACCTAAATAAGATTTGACTTAATTTTTTTTTTTTTTTTTTTTTTTTTTTTTTTTGGTTAAAAATACATTTAGAAGCAGATCATCGTTTTAGTGTTTAAGTGGGCGGGGCAAAATCTATAACCTGTATTGTTAGGTGCAGCATCGTTAACTTTTTTTGGATGTTTTATTTGACGTATTTAGCTATTAATTATAGTTTTGAAAGAAACTTTCTTTCTCCATTGTTTTTTCCTTAAAATAGATATACGGTTAAAAACTACACATGTTAAAAGAACTGCAACCAGTAGAAAAACTTTACTAATAAAACGGGATATATGGGTGGGGTTAAATTTATATCAGGGCGGGTCCTCATTGATGAAAAGTCTAAGCAAGGGGGTGCAGCTGAGCGTTGTATTGTTAGGTGCAGCATCGTTAACTTTTTTTGGATGTTTTATTTGACATATTTAGCTATTAATTATAGTTTTGAAAGAAACTTTCTTTCTCCATTGTTTTTTCCTTAAAATAGATATACGGTTAAAAACTACACATGTTAAAAGAACTGCAACCAGTAGAAAAACTTTACTAATAAAACGGGATATATGGGTGGGGTTAAATTTATATCAGGGCGGGTCCTCATTGATGAAAAGTCTAAGCAAGGGGGTGCAGCTGAGCGAAAGTTTAGATTTTTAGTGTGTTGACAAATGAAAAGAACTGATATTTTTTATTTTTTATTGTTATAGCCTTATTTCTGGTAGGAAAATGTGGCATCATAACATAAGAATCTTAGCCAATGCGAGACCAATTAAAACAAAATTATAAAGAGGGGGTTGTTAAGTGATACAAAATGTTAAAAAATGCGTTTTCAGCAACATACATTGCTTTAAAAATTAAGTACAATTATGTAAAACAGCATAGAAAATTTAAATAATTAAGAAATAATAAAAATAAAATAAGCAGATTAAAGAAATTAAAGTTACAAAAAGAAAAAAGGAAACTATATACACAACGAAAAAAAAAAATGAATCTAATGAGGGGTTTATTAAATCATACAAGATGTTACAAAAAAGAGGCGTTTTAATCGACAAACATTATTTTACTATGAAAAATAGTATAGAAAATTTAAATATACAAATAACATATACAAATTATAGAAATTAAAGTTATATAAAAAAAAAAGAATTCTATACACAATATACACAAATGTAAAATGAATCTAATGAGGGGCTTTAAATGATACAAGATGTTATAAAAAAGATGTTAAGCATTATTTTACTATGAAATACAGTATAGAACATTTAAATAACTAAAAATTAATACAAATAACATAAACAGATTAAAGAAATCAAATTTATAAAAAGAAAAAATAAATATATATACACAATATACACAAATGTAAAATTAATCTAGTGAGGGGCTTTAAATTATACAAGATCTTATAAAAAAAAAGTTTTAAGCGACAAACATTGTTTTAAAAATTAAATACAATTATGAAAAATTAGATAGAAGATTTAAATAACTAAAATTTAATAAAAATAAAATAAACAGTTTAATGAAATTAAAATTCCAAAAATAAAAATAATACATTAAATGCAGAAACACAAAATAAAGTAGTTCAAACCAAAAATATTATATAGAAAATGGATACATTTATAATGCAAAATTTTATATGATTTCAAAAAATATAGTATTTTTCAACCCAGTGATATTTACTTTTGATACACACGCACACAAAAAAAATTCTTACATACTTTCGAAAAATTTTCCCTTGCAATATGCTAATTTCTTTCATGGTTTGTTTATTTTCATGGAACGCCGCGGAGCCCCTTTAAAGTATAGGCGGAGCCCCAAGGGCTCCGCGGAGCACACTTTGGGAACCTCTGGTCTAGGGTTTCCGGTGCGGGAATATATATATGTAATAATAAAAAATGTTCGCTATTTTTCCTTAGTTAAATTATTCCAAATTCTTACAATTCTATTTTTTCCCCCTGCTTTATTCCAATTTACTACTCTATATTCATTAAATCCTTATTCTTAATTTAGCTCTATCGTTAACTCTGTTAAATTCCCTTTTATTTAATTCTAAGTTGTCCAAATTTACTTAAATATAAAGCTTTTAGTTATTCTTAATTTCTATCATGATCCCCGATCATTTCTGGGTTTTAGAATGTTTTTTGAGAGACATTTAAATTTTTTATTCCAAATATTAATTTCCCGCTCTAAAGTCACTTTACTACAAAATTAATCCACTACCTCTCTGTCCGAACTCTTTTACTAATTATCTTTCATTGGTCGTGACGTAGCATGACGCGTCTTCTTTAATTCCTCATTGGTTCAGTGCGCGTTCTACGTCATAATATGTGTTATTGCGCTGGGTAACAAAAAGCAGCTACCTGCGGCGCTCCCTCAGAATTAGGTCGTATTTTCACTTGTAAACAACTCCCTGGCTGCTCGTTTTGAGAATCATTGATATGTTCTGATACTTACCCTCTATACCTTGATGACGTACTGATGCACAGCTATTATGATTATGGTGGAAACTGCCCAAGAGAAATATTTAATAAAGGATTGAAATTGAAAGCCTTGTTCGTTTGAATTCATGGAGAAACGCCTCTGGGTTTTAAATTCTACTGCCGCTATGGCCGCGTCGAAACTGCAACTAAAATGTTACGACTGCTTCTAAATATTTATATCATCAATAACAACCAACGTTCTTAACTTCGTTGTGCGACCATGTGTGCTCCTGCTTCTATAATCAACGTTATTACAACTACAACATATGACGGTAAATCATCGTAATATAATATATACTATATATATATATATATATATATATATATATATATATATATATATATATATATATATATATATATATATATATATATATATATATATATATATATATATATATATATATATATATATATATATATATATATATATATATATATATATATTATGTAAATGTAAACATTTGAAATTCTCATCTAAAAATTATTGTTAATACTTGCAAAACAAACTGCAATGGCAGTTCTTTTCATAAGCGTAACTCAAACACTTCTTATAGGAATGAGTATTCCTTTTAATTTTCTTTTTCTCATACCTAGAAATTCTTAATGTTCATATTTAAAAAGATTTCGGTTTCACAACAACATACATGTACAATCAGTATTAAAAAAAAAAAAAAAAGAAAAAAAGATACAGTTGCCAATATTCGCAGACCGTTTTTGATAAAATCACACAAAAGGTGTCGTTAATCTCGGAATATTGTCTTCATTCAGAATATGAATCCAATTGAATGATTTTTGAAATTAGGGTCGTTTAAATATTAAAAAATATCCGCAACTCCGATTTTTCTAAAAATAACATGCTATTTTGACACCATATTTTAGTTTTTTGGACTAAAAAGCCTGGAAAAAAAGGTAAAGGTTATATGCTTTTTTAATTAAATTTTCATAGAGTTATAAATGACAATTTATTAAGGATATATCCACAAATTTAGTAAAATGAAATTAAAGTATCAAAGGAGAAACCTCTAGAATCATGCTTGCAGGTATTCCACTGGCGCCTATTTTAATATTTTTTTCGTACCATTTTGTTTATTAGTATAATCTTTTTCACACACTTCGGCAACAACTGCAAGCAAAATCTAGCAAATATATATATATATTTCGGAAACGGTGGTACGAATAAAAAAATAATAATAATCGCCAGGGCCGGTAGCAGCCCTGTGCTCAGTGTTGCCAGATTGAGGATTTTTTTACTGCCACCACTTTTTTCAAACAGTATAATTCGCCTTATTTGTCAGAATTTTTAATTTGTTATTAAATAGACCGAATATTTCTATTTTAAAAAGTGGTGACATTCAAAGAATCTGAATAAAAAAAATTCTCAATCTGGCAACTCAGCGGCTGTGCTTGTAAAACTGTAGAGCAGGACTGTCCAACCTAGCGCCTTTTAATCACCAGAAAAATTTTAAAGAAATATTTGCCTTATTTAATCGGAGATATTTGGAGACTGAGTAAGGCAAATATTTCTGTTAGAATTTTCTGGTGATGAGCGGGCGCCAGGTTGGACAGCCCTGCTGTAGAGGCAATCGATGTGTAAAATAAGTTGAAAGAATATTTTGTCTTATTTCAAATTGAAAAAAATTATTTTTATTCTTTTGTTTGAGAAAAAAAAAAACAGAAAAAAAACTGCTGATGCAAATTGGATGAAATTGAAATATTCTTCGGCAACATATTCTAGGATTATAATATGTTGCTGTAATCTTATTTAAAACATAAATTTTCATGCTCTAAAAAGCATTATAAATAAAGATAAAAAAAATAATTAATTAAAATAAATGCATATATAAAACCATTCAAATCTTATTACCATTATGACCATACAAAATCGCAATTTTAGACCGTATTTTTCTTCTGCACCCTTTTAAATTTTGAGTTCTCAAGAAAATGATTTATGCGATCGTTTGCATCTTAAAAATAAAATCAATATCAAATTTACAGTTAAATTTAAATCGTAATTTAGAAAGTTTTATGCTCATTTCCCCCCTTTATTTTATTTATTTTTTTTATTTTATTTTATTTATTTTTTTATTATTATTATTGAAACTGGTCTAAGCATATTAAAAATAGCCGCAATGACAAATTTCAAGATTCTAGGCAGAAAAATTTCTTTTAAAGCGCAATTTTAGAACGGTAATGGGACCCCTCGGGATAGAATTAATACTGTAACCAACGTCCGTAGTTTCATAGTAAATAACATTATAATGAAAATAAATCTGTTTGAAAATTTCCATATATATTTTTTATTTTACTTCATACACTTACAATTTTTTAGCGCATTTTAAAAATATTTAGAGCCAAATAAATAAATAAATAAAACATTAACGAATTTAATTTATCCAATATAACATTGTCGCAAATCACCAGCAGGGAAAATCCATGCAAAAGAGCTGCGCTAATGACAGCAGCAGAAACAGTAGATCACACTATAACATTTTTATTTTTTCCACAAGCCCGCGTTAGCCGAGTGTAAATTTTTAATACTCTAATCGTAAATATGTTTATTTGTTCGCCGGATAATGCTAAATGCATTACAAGAATTTTTGTGCGGTGCCACATAGAGTAAAAATGTACTCGGTACGTAATCAAATACATTAGGTCCAAAATTTAAAATTTATTTTTTTCTATACGAAGAAATATCTATTAATCAATTTTTAAAGCAAATCCTTCATATATATCTTATAAAAATATTAACTGATGTGCAATAATTCCTATTTCTGAGAAGACAGAAAATAAATTTGAATTTCGTTAATAGAAACTGAAACGAACATCGGTGAGGACATGGCTTCAAGAAAAATATTCTTTTGTTTTAAGAAACGAAAACAGAAAGATATAAAGAAACGGGGGAAAAAAGATAAAAATACGTAGATACGTAATAATAATATGGATAAATTGAGTGAAAGAAAATGAGACTGTATACTAGTAAGTTAACAACTTTATGATACACACTGAACTGGAAGAAACTCGCCATGTTTTTATTTTTACATGCATTGACGGTTGATTTTTTTAGGCATATATTACTTTTGTGTAATAACTTCAATAATCTCCAAATACCAACCTAAAATTATTAATTTTGTGGAGAAAAAAAATCCGCGCTAATTAAATTTAATAAAAAATGCGCAAAATATATAAAAAAAAAATATGTAATACTTTTCTTAGATATATTTTTTCATCCTGTAAAAGATATTAGAAATAAATATAAAAGATTAAGTAATTTAATACATTCGTGTTAAATTTACAATTGTCATAATTTTGTTATTATTATAATACAATTTATAATTAAACAATTATACTTACAAAAAGTGCAGATTACATTTTTATAGTATTTTGCCTCAACCTTTTCAATTTCATAAAATTAGCAAGATTGTGTAAAATCTTCTTTTTCTAAATAATTAAATAATTAATTATTTAATTAATAATAAATAAAAAATAAAACGCTAGTATTAATATTTTGGTATTGGTATTTGGTGAGGCTTCAAAATATTTCCTTTCAAGGGCTGAGTTTGCAAGGCGCGAACGCTTAAATTTAATTCCAAACTGCCAAGTGACACCCAGAAATTTTTAATAAAATTTTGCTTTTATTCGCAATGAAAAGCTTTTAATCATTTTCAAATAGATTTGTCCGTAAAATCTGGTGTCATTCAAATATTTCAACATTTTAGTAAAAGAAGTACTTTGCCCTTGAAAGGGTTAAAGGCAATATCTTTAAATATATCAGCTTTCAGTAGTTATTGACACGTTAACGACTTAAATAATGAATTTGCTCTAGTTTAAAGTGTTCTGTGAAGCTACTAATTAGTACTCCATAAACGCAAATTTGTATTTTACTTACGCATTTTATGAATATTAGCGTCACATTCTTACATTGTTAAAATTTTTTGCGATGCATTTTCTTATTTCCCATTCTTCTATTTTATTAAATCTAAAAGGAGGATACCCCCATTTAACCGCGCCCTCGCTGCTCATCATTTGAACAAGATGTTTGGAAAATTTTAATTTGTTTCATGTATTCTCATACATATGCATATTTCTACATAAAGTTATTATTTTTTGAGATTTGTATGATAAATTCCTATACGTTATCTGAATAAATAAATAAATGTGTATGGTTTAAAAAATATTTGCTCTATAATGAAACACTTGAAATGACTTTTCTAATAACAATTAGAAAGAACAAAAAGAACTATAACGTTTTTAAATTAAATAAATACAACTCATAGCAAGAAGTATAAAGGCTATAGCCAGGTTTCGTATTAAAATATGCCCTTGAGTCAACCAGATCGAGTCCTACATGAATCGATAGCCCTTCAATAGAGATGCGTTTATGCCAAGTTTGAAGCACATATCTCAAATCCATCGGCAGTTACAACTCTTTTTGTGCGTTTTTGGAACACAGTGCATTGTGAAGAAAGTATTGATCGAATTTCCCCGAAAAAAAAATCAGGGATGTGTAATATTAAAATACAAATAGTGGACATTATTTGCAGATTATTTTCTGCAAAATAGCCAGTTTTATAAAAAATTTCTTGTTTTTAATTTAACTTTTTAATTAAGAATATATCGAAATTTTTCAGTGACCACCTTCATGTTTTTACCAAAAATACTACCAGGTATGATGTATATTTGGTGTGAGTTTCAACTCTCTACGCTGGGTTCATCATAGAAAAAAAAATTAAAAATGTTTACCAGGGGTGGCGGGAGTTGCAATTTGCATGTGTTATTACAAGTTCATACGCAGTTCTATGTACAGTTTACGCATGTAACTATGCTGTTGGTGGCAATCATCTGAAGGAAAGCATTTAATTCTGTAAGTTGACAGTTGACGGATTTTGCTTTTAGTTTTCTGCGCAGTTTTACTTAACACATTGCTTTTCGTCTTTTAAACATGAAGCCCCGTCGTTACATTTGCTTTTTCCATTATTTAACAAAATTTTTTATCACCATGTGTTTCTGTTATAAAAAGGTGTACGTAATAGTGGTATTGTTTCTAATCGAACTATTCATATGCAAAGTACTCTAACTGTAAAAATGCGAATTTTGTGTATTTTCTTTGAGAAATAATGTAACATATGACACACAGAAGCACCGCCCATGGCTTGAATTACAGATCTCCAAAAGAAGTGAATTCATGTCTCCCGTTAAGAGCCTGATTACCAACGGAATAATCTTCCACCAGTAAAAATGAAGAGAAATTTCGTTCTTCTTCAAGACAGTAATTTTTTTTTGTGACTAGAGCGTTTGAATAAGGCAAAAATGTCTACTAAAATTTACTGGTGGAAGTTTTCCCCGATTGTGTTTTCCTCAGTGTGTTAACACTGTTTTCGATTAATCAACAACAGTGTTAAGTCAAACTGAGCCGAAAACTATTAAAAAAATCCGCCAACTGTCAACAAACAAAACACAATTGTATCCTTCAAATGATTGCCACCAACAACATAACTACATACGTAAACTGTACATAGAACTGTGTATGAACTTGTAATAACACACGCAATTTGCAACTCCTCCATCCCTGGGACACATTTTTAGCTCACAGGCTATCAAAGCCCGAGAGCTTATGTACCCGCCGGTTCTGTATGTACGTATGTATGTATGTACGTAACGCGATAACTTGATAGAACTAACCGTTTTGCTTTAAAATTTGGTTATAGGTTCCTTGTGATAAGGCACTTCCCTGATTAGTTTTGGGGGTTCTTTGGTTAAGTATAAAGGGGGAAACGGGGGGCTAACCCCCCCCCTTAATTTAGATAAATAGGTTTTTCATGCAGAATTATCCGATTTTCTTCAAATTTTGTATATAGGTTCAGTGTGATAAGGAGCTTTTCTGATTAGTTTTGGGGGTTCATTGGCTAAGTAGAAAGGGGCAAATATATTGCCAATTTCTTTATTTTTCGAATGCTTATTTCAAATTCTTAAAAATAAGAGTATAATATACAATTAGTGTGAATAGCCTGTGAAATCAATGCCCTCAGTTTAACTGGGCAGTTTTCTCTTTTTATTAATTCTTTTTCTATGATACACTCATCGTAGAGAGTTGAAACTCACACCAAATCTACATCATACCTCGTAGTATTTTTGGTAAAAAAACATGAAGGTTGTCATTGAAAAATTTATATAAAACTGGCTGTTTTGCAGAAAATAATCTGAAAATAATATCCACTATTTGTATTTTTATGTTACACATCCTTGATTTTTTTCGGAGAAATTCGATCACTACTTTCTTCACAATGCACCTTTTTCCAAAACGCACATAAAGAGTCATAACTGCCCATGGGTTTGAGATATATACTTCAAACTTGGCAAAAACACATCTCTATTGAAAGGCTATCGATTCATGTAGGACTCGATCTGGTTGACTCAAGGGCATATTTTAATAGGAAACCTGGTCATTTCGTACATACTCATGACTTCGCACATTTACAATATACACGGAACTACTTATTAAACATTTTTCAAAAAATGTCTCTTGGTTAGAGACATTGTTTTGAGATATTGCGATATATTAATTTGGAGACACACAACAAATCATTAAAAATATAATAATAATATTAAAATTTCATCTATGCAATATCCCACCAGCAAAGTCATCAACAAAATAAAAAAAAACTTTTTTTTTCTTTAATTAAAATATTTTTTGACCGTGGCAAAAGCCTATTCTAAAATTAATAATAATAATAATAATAATAATAATAATAATAATAATAATATAATATAATATAATAATAATAATAATAATAATATAATAATAACATAATAATATAATATAATAATAATAATAATAATAATAAAGTTAAAAACGAATTTTATTACGCAGCCAATGATGCGCGTTGCTGTAAAGCCTATAGATCGTTTTAATATTGTGTGACTCTTTATTTAGCTATGTTTTCGTTAATTCTTATGATATATATTTAAAACCGAAATATTTTACTAACGGAAAGTATATTTTACTAATAGAAAAAGTTTTAGGAGGAAATTTCAGAATTGAGGAAAATCCTGAAGAAAAATAAACTGTGATAAAATCGGCTAGTCCAGTTGGGACGATCACCTGTAGTTGGTTAGAAAAAAAAAAAAAAAAAAAAAAAGAAAAGAAAAGAAATTAATCAATTCAGTGAACGTTCTTGTTGGACATTTAGCTGGAGTCACGATGTACTTCTTTAGTTTAAAGAATTTGAAAGTTGTGAGGAGGTCTAATTAGTAAGTAAACTATATACATTTATCTAGTTTCTATTTTTTTTTTTCACAGTGTTTTGCTATAAATTTGCTTAATTGTGGAATTGCCTTTAAATAATATTTATTTCATTTTGAAAATTTAAATAATACAAATTTGTTTATATAAATATAAGTCAAAAAATGGCAGATTAATTCAAAGTCATGATTATGCTTTTTAAACTCGCATATTTTATTGGATTTTGTGAAATCTTTGTACCGTCCCCTAATTTTACACCCTAATATTTTCTAAAAGTTTTCTTTGACTTATTGAATCTCAGAAAAATCAGCCGCAGAAAACTTTTAGAAATTATTGGTATTGAATTTCAAGAGGCCGTACACGCGGTGAAAAATTTCCGCCTACGACTGCATAAATTTTTGTGTCAGCGCTCAGGCCTAGTATTCAGGCGGCGGTGCCCAAGTCCAGTCTTGGGTAAAGCGCTTTGCCCTTTGTATAAAACTTTTCTTTTCATTAAAAATATATTATATAATTATTTTATATAATATATATGATATTACTGAGGTAGGTGACGCTTAGAACATCTAATAACTGAACATTTTTCAAATTACGGTTAATATATGTATAATTTCTTTACATTTTAGAATTTTTTAATAGGTAATCTTCCTATTTGTACATTTTACCAATTTTTCTTTCAGACATTATTTTAAAAAGCATGGTTAAAAATTCCTACTAAAAACGTCCCCCATTCAATCTTTCCGTTTACATTTGGTTTTTTGGAAGTAAACTTTCGCAACAGTTACCAATATTTTATTTAAACACATCTGCGCAAAAAGCAAAAGTTTTCCTACTTTTTCTGTTGTATACATTCTTTTCAAAATAATATTTTTGCAATTTCGCTTTAATTCAAAATATTTTGATAAAAATAGGAGAATTTTCGCTTGAATTCATGAAGCTTTGGGAAAAATGCACTCATAGTTATATTGTATAATATAACATACATATTTTATACATTCATAAATTTATATACTATCATATTTATATATTTTCAAAATCCTGATTTAATGTTCAAGAAACATAACACGGATGTAAGAAGGTTTTTCAAAGTTATAACTTTGAAAACATTGTAGTACTATATACTTTAAAACAAACATATTAAAAAATACTATGTAGTATTTTCATAGCAATTTTAGATAAATGTAAGAAAACCTTTTTTAAATTAAATACTTGAGTTATTTTTCGAATTTATAAATATTAAAAAATATATATGTAATAAAACAATAGCCATAAAATAGTAATATAATTAAAAAAATAATTTGTAAGTTTTTATTCTGTTGCTATGCCAGCATAATTCGATTTTCACAATATGCGTTTTTTAAGCTTCTGCATCTTGCTTGGTTCTTAATCTGATATAAGTTTTTGATTTAAGGTCCCATATCGCTTACAAATACTTTCATTTCATCGAAAAAAAAAACTACAGTGTTTTATTTCTTTTCTTTTTATACTTTTGAAAAAAAAAATTCTTCAGTTTTGAGTGTATATAAACTGATGTCTATAAATTTCGTGGTTTGTGTTTGTAACCAGTGGTTTCACTAGGCAGAGAATATTTAAGTTCATCTATTACATATTGAAATGTTTTCTGAATATGCAATCTTATTTTTAAAATAGAGTTCCTTAGCAATATTGAAAAAATGAAATTTAAATTGTTTCATAGTTTCTTTACAACGAGAATTTCTTCATTTCACAATTTCTATATCGCACAAAATTTTCTTATTTAATTTTCTAATTAACGGATTTTCTTTTCGTTTTCTTTTTATTTAATTTCATCTAATATGTGAATAATTTATCAGGGATGTAATAACTGTATTGAAGTTTTTAGGAGAGAAGAAATAAAGCAGAACTGCATTTATCCTGCTGATCACATTCATTTCATTTAAGAAAAAAGTGTATTTTCTTTCATCTATCTTGACAACCCATTCTCTCGTTATATTTTCAGTATTATCATTACGGAAAAGTAATAGTAAAGTAAGTAGAAAAACTGTATATTTTTATATGGGAACTTTTTTATATCTTAAAATTTGTTTTCGCTTCAAATTGTGCAGTTTTGTTTTATATTCTTTTAAAAATCTACTTCTTTAAAGTAAACTGAACAGACTCTTGAATGATCAATGCAAAAATTATTTGATCTTTTACATGCGTGTAACAATGATTTCCATACAATAGTATGTGTTAAAAACGGTGAAATGAAATTCCTCTGGAATTAGTGAAAGAATTAGTGTGTTTTGAATTGCGTTACTAATTATTTTAATTACAAAACATTTTCAGATTTTGAGAATGAAATTAAGACATTATCTCTCTTTAAAATGATTATACGAATATGAACAAAATAACACTTATTATCACGAAAAAAGAAAGAGAGTAATGCGTATTGCGAATAAATAAAAATACACGGGGAAAGCTTGAACGTTGAGTGCCAGTGACGTCACGGACAGGGTGGTCTACTGCACATCTCGTTCTTGGACCCTACCGTATATTCTGCTTACCGTGTTTTTAACTATTAAAAAAAATGCATTTTCACGTGAATATTAAAAGAAGAAACAAAACTTTGTTGAAAATTATGTCATATTTAAAACGAAACATTTAAAATGTCTTATTTAAAACAATTTTCTTATAGCGTCGTTATAAAATTCTGGGAGGCAGCTATATTGTTTACACAGCCATTTTATACAAGCTGATTTGCAAATGTTTAATTGATGTTATTTAATCAATCTTGAAAACAGTCGTTACCTGTCTCGACATCAGTTGATTCGGCCTTAAAATTCCTCAGCCACAAGGAAACGAATTGAAACCCGGTTACAGGAGATCGCCACTAGTCGTTTAATTATAATTCAATCTTCGGTAATCGTTTTAAAGCAGATCCAATTAGCGTGTTTTTAAAGTCTGCGGTGTCTGAACGGAGATTAGCGAGCGTAGCTTGTAGGGGGCAGGGCCCCCTAACCTCAATAATAAAAATGTAAACGAAATCGAAAAAGTCAAAATCGACCTTTGCCCTCAGCTATCCAATGAAAAAAAAAATGTAAACGAGATAATTTTTTTTTAATTTCTCCCATAGGATTAGCATTATCGAACATTTGTTTTTGTGTGAGTAAAGTAACCTCTTAGCATTTGCTTGCAGTCTGATTTTTTCTTCATTAATTAAAATGCGTAAAAACGATATTTTTTATGTAAAATTTCCACTTAAATTGCAGGTCTACTAGCAGGAAAAGCATCAATGTTTAAAGCTTTCAAGAGCTTTATTTTATTTTATTTATTTTATTTTATTTTTAAGTATTCAGCATTTTTGTTGAAGCTGAAAATAAAAGGTCAATCTGAATATTATTTTACTTGTTGTGAAACAAACAAATACTAGGATTAACGAGGATTAAAAAAATAAATACTTCATGACCTGTATATTTTTTAATGTTTTTTTAGGGAAAAGAGGGTTGGAAGCTAAACTCATACTGGAATCTTGAAATAAACTAAATATTTTATTCAGTAACGTTTTGGTACTTAGATCCACGTATTTATACTCAATAAAATGCTTGAGATTTTATGATTGGAAAAAAAAAATAATTTGATAAATACTTCTTTAAAAAACAGAATGTGAAAAATTTATTTTATTTTATTATCCTACCTACGTAAAAATCTTGAAATAAATTAAATATTATTATTGAGCAAATGTTTTAATTACTAAATTTTAAATTATGAAATTCCAGTTTATCTTTCTATTTTCTTAAGCGTTTTAGCATTAATGTAAAAGGCCTCAGTAATTAGAAAGTTCTTAGAGGAAGTACTTAAACAAAACGCTGATGCAAACGATAAAAATCGTATAAAATACGTAGTAGTAGCTGCTTTCCCTGTGTGTCCTGAAACTCCTTCTGTTTTTGACTATCGACCGCAGGAGAGAAAAGCGGCGCTATAATGCTTTAATAAATTTAATACTTACTGTGTACTCCTGAAGTATAATTGCTTTGCATTAAAATAAAGAATATCACGATAAAACTATTCTACTCACACCAGTAAAATAGCAAGAATAATTACTAAAAAAAAATAAATGCCTTTTAGCAATTGCTTGCTTAAGTCCGTAAATTGTCTTTCAAGGTATCGGGTGAGCGCCTATATGGTATTAAGTTCTCCCCGATGTTCTATCAAAACAAGTACACATTGTGCGGCAGGATACGGATTTTTTGTGACGTATGTATGAGGTGCAGTGCCGTTACTAGCGTTAAGAGCATTCTTAGGTAATGTAGTGATCAAATCATCATCAATTATGATATTTGAATAATAAGGATTGTGAGCTTTAAGCCATCTGAGTGCTTCTAGAAGGCGTTGTGGGCGAACAAAAAACTCTGCACATCCTGATAAAGCATCTCTTGTCACTAACACAGTTGAAGTCATATCTGAAGGATTGACAGGCAGGCGCGAAATAAAACTATCGGTATTTTGTTTAAAGCTGATTACATTTCCGCTGTATCCATACTGTGAGCGTCATTAACACTTTTCAACGTAGTTGAAAAGACCTCTCAATCAGCAAGTTTCCTATGACCGCTATACTTGTCCTGCTACTAGCGCCATCAATCGTCAGTAATAGGAGTATTTACGACACGAAATAACACGAAATTTTTTCACAGCTCCATTTGTCCTATGCATTTGCTTATGAACTAGTATCGGTAGCATAGCTGTCAACTTTTACGCTTTTTTCCTACCACTAAAATTTTATAAGGAGGTATTGGTTCATAGTAGTTCACTCATTTTTAACTCCGATTCTAGATATTTTCATATACTTACATCTGTTTAGTACTGCCATATATATATATATATATATACAGGGTGTTCCGTTAAAGGGGTCCAATATTAATAGGGGTAATAGAGGAGATCACACGGAGCATAAATCAGTATATAATGCCTGGCCGGATCTCAATAATTTTCAAGTTACAGCAAATAGAATGAAAAATCGGAAATTTGTGAAAAAAACCCTCATTGCTAAACTATCGATAATGCTACATAAAAACGAAGCACATATTTAGAAAGAGCAGAAAAAATCCTACGAAATGACATAAGTTGTTTTAGAATATTGAGAATTAATGGCGAGTTACAAGCTCTGAAACAGTGAAAAAATACAAAATCAAATATTTAGCAAAATAGTTAATCGTTAATTCCAAAAATGCAACTCTACCTACATCAAGGAAAATGTTATAAAATTTGGTCCATTCCAAAAGCTTTCGAAGAAGCTGACAATAAACCATATCAGTTTAATTGTATGGGAGAAATCAAGCAGTTCCCTAGTTACAACTCTGTACTGTTGCACGCTCGGAAAGAGCGAAACTCCACCCATGACGATTGTAAACACCCCGTTTTAATATCTTTCAATTATACATTTCTGATCAACCTCTATCAATACCCTTTCATTATTCAGTCTGGTCAAGTGAATGACATATTGTGCAGCTCTCGCCTTGTCTTAAAGCAAACTCCGTGACTGCTGCGTTTCCTCCATGAACTTTCAGGATGATGAAGAAGAAGTACTTTTTATGCAAATTTTCTATGTGTATAGGAAGAAAAGTGTAATAAAACAGCAGTCATCAGTGGGCGTTATGTTAAAGGGAGGCTGTTGTAAGTGGGATAGTAGTAAGTTGATGTATAATAATTATGCCGGAATACTCTAACGAAGAATATGCGGACATGCATCTGATGTACGGGCAAGCTCATGGAAATGCATGTCTAGCACAGCGCATGTACCGTGAGCAATTTCCAAGGAGACGTTGCCCAAGTTCGAAACTCTTCATAAAAATCGATAGACGATTACGGGAGACTGGATCGTTTAATACAGCAAGCATTGATGCAGGGAAACCTCGACATGTACGAACACCTGCAATGGAAGAAGATGTACTGAATATTTTTAAAGATAACCCCTCCACGAGTACACGAGCTGCTGCGTCTGAAGTCGGTGTTTCTCACCAAAGTGTGTGGCGTGTTCTGCGTGCAGAAAACATGCATCCCTTTCATGTGCAGCGGGTACAACTGTTATCAGTAACAGATTGTGCTCAGCGGACAGAATTCGTACGCTGGTTGCTTAATGTAACAGAAAATAATCCACAATTTCTGGAAAATATTTTATTTACTGATGAAGCAACATTTACGAGAGAGGGCGTGCTAAACACGCACAATATGCACACATGGTCATATACAAATCCGCACACTGTTTTCCCGTCGAACGCACAACAAAAGTTCAGTGTGAACATATGGGCAGGTGTCCTCGGCGATTATCTCATAGGACCATATTTACTCCCAGATGTACTCAATGGCAGTACGTACTTGGTTTTCCTACGGGATATCTTACCGCAGTTACTGCAAAATGTGCCAGCAACATTGCGCCACAATATGTGGTTTATGCACGATGGCGCACCGGCACATTTTTTCATAGGTGTTCGCAATCAGCTCAATTCAACATATCCTGGGAAATGGATTGGACGCAGTGGACCTGTTGCTTGGCCTGCACGCTCTCCAGACCTCAATCCGTTAGACTTTTTTGTTTGGGGACACCTTAAATCGCTGGTGTATGAAACGCCTGTGGACACACCGGAGGATTTACTAGCGCGAATCGTTGTCGCTGCAGGAGACATTCCCAACTCCGTCGGAGTTTTTCGGCGTGTTCGCCAATCTTTACGACGTCGCTGTCGGCTGTGCGATTCTGTTAATGGGCGCAACTTCGAACACCTATTATAATAATGTCCGTTCGTCTGCCTTCCGACATTGAACTGTGCAGCGCAGGCCAGAAGACTATGCTTCACATATGTCATAAAGTACGTGGAATGTAATTCTTTATTTGTCATTTTTTTTTATTTTCAACACTTTTTGGCACAGTATTTTGTAAGTCACAGACTGTGGTGTACTCAAATTGTAAATTACAAAGTTTGTATGAATTAATTTAAAATTTAGTGTCTTTTTTAAATTTATAATTAATAAAATTATTATGCTATTTGTTATTATTATTTCCTATCATAAATTATGATGCACATATACATACAATAATTGTCCATGTAAAACATGTACTGAAACTTCTTGCATAGTTACAAATCGAAATATTTTTAATTATTTCCGAATTTTCACCACCAGTTTAATTTTAAGGAATTTAACTTAAGCTTTATATCAATAAAAGACCACTTTAAAATGTAGACTATTATTGTAAAGTTATTTTGGTTCATTCAACTCTTGAATAATTAAAAGTGTTGCATCTCAGAAGAAGCATGATCGAAAATGTATAGTTGAGAGTAATTAAAAAGGCGGTGTTTCCAATCGTGATGGGCGGAGTTTAACCTTTGCTAGTGTCAAAGAAAGCGGAGTTGTAACTAAGAAACTGATTAATTTCTCTCACACAATTAAACCGATATGGTTCATTGTAAGCTTGTTCGAAAGTTTTCGGAATGGACCAAATTTTACTACATTTTCCTTGTTGTAGCTAGAGTTGTCTTTTTGGAATTAACGATTAACTATTTTGATGTATATTGGATTTCGTACTTTTTTCACTGTTTCAGGGCTTGTAACTCGTCAATAAATATTGCTATTTTAATACAATTGATGTCATTTTGTAGGTTTTTTTCTGCTCTTTCTAAATATGTGCTTCGTTTTTATGTAGCATTATCGATAGTTTAGCAATGAGGGTTCTTTTACAATTTTCCGAATTTTCATTCTATTTGCTGTAACTTGAAAACTATTGAGATCCGACCAGGCTTTATATACTGATTTATGCTCCATGTGATCTCCTCTATTACCCCTATTAATATTGGACCCCTTTAACGGAACACCCTGTATATATATATATATATAATGATATATATATAAGAGGTTTGTAGATATTATCTGAAAAGACCGCTAACGTATAGAGTCGGTACTTATAGAATTATAAGTAGACCACGAGAGACTCTCGGGCTTAGTTCTCTTGAAAGAAAACGGCCATCTGAGTAACACTCGTGCTCAGACCTCAAAGTGTTTACACAAATAGCGATACTTTAATAGTCAACATCTTATATTATGTAGTTTACATCAAAATGAGAAAGGGAAGTAAAATATCAGTGCTTATTTATTGGAATGTTATTTTTCGCTTTCAAATTGCATTGCATCGTGAATATTTTATAGTAATATAATTTTTAGTAAATTAAGTTTCAAATTTTAATAATTAGTTTCTAAGGGTCTATAAATTTGTTCATTATAATGAAATAAATAATAATAATATTTTATTTTGAGAAAAATGGTTTAATAAAAATTACCTAAATATGTCAGTCTCGAAGATCTTGAGGAAGAAAATTACCTTGAAATGCTTCCTACATAACTTTCCATTTCATCAATGTTGTTCACTCACTATCATACATGGCTATGAACGGTAACTAAATAAAGCAAAACTTACCAAAAATAATTTCTGGTAAGAGTTCTGAACAAGAAAAAAAAATTAAATTAAAAAAAAAGTAAAAAAACTCTCTGATCTGACAAAAAAAAAAAAAAAAAAAAAAAAAAAAAAAGTCTAAATTGCCATACCTAATTCTTAAAAACATATTTGTGATAAAAAGTTGACCTGTTCGATAAGATTAAAAATGTGGAATGTGTAGTTATTGTTCACAACGTTAAGCTTTTTCTATGTGAATACAACTCACTTTTTAAATAATAACAGATTATATGTTAAACATTGTATGTGCAGGTAAGGCATCCTTAGTTTGCGCACTACAGAACAGAAAAGATACTTCAGTGGGATGTGACCAAAGTAAGATTGCGAAAGGCTGATCCAAGCCAAAACTATGTCAAATGTTTTTTAGATCTCTAATAACAGTGATTACTGATTAGTGTCACCGTCGTTTCATGAATTATTATTAGAATACATTATTCAAGAGCTGTGGTCTAAAACAAAACATATTTATATTTAAAATATTCTTATAATCTTATAATATTCTATAAAATATTCTTATAATTCTTATATTCTCATAAAATATCTGACTTGAGTGTTTTAAAAATGTACTATTTAAAAATCTAAGTAAATGAAGTTCCATAAGCATTGTTCAGAACCTCGTTTACAGTTAAACCGGCATTTTACGGTGTGGTGATATGCGGTTCTTGTACCTGCTGTTTTTTTGCACCCAGACACAAACGCAAGCATAAAATCACATCTCAGGATCCATGATGGTTTTAAAAAAGAAATTTTGAAAGGAGGTGGATCACAAAACATAGAACCTAGATCTTGCGTTTTTTTTTTTTTTTTTTTTTTTTTAATAATTAGTTTTCTTCTTTCTAGGTGCAGTTGTGAATGTTTGGGGTGAAGGGGGCGCAAAAACGCATCTCAGAATCTCTCGCGGCTTTTTTGATAAAAATTAAGATGCACAGTGTCAGTATATACTCATAAAATACGGATGAATTTCTTCAAACTCGGACAGTTTACCCTCCGCTCAGGTAAGAGGGGTCGTAAAATGAGAAATTGTCATGGTGTTAGAGATTAAATTTTGAAAGAGGACGAAACACATAATGTAAACATCTGATGCGAAAAATTGTATCTATCTTCAGCTACCTCCTTCCCGGGTGTGAAGGGAGTGCAAAAATATTAAATCATGGCTTTCGTGATAAAATTTTGCTACGTGCTTAATGAAGAATATAAACGTTCAGATGATTTATTTTAAATTCGGCACCATCACTCGCCATGAAAAGAGGAATAGGGAAGGGGTTTAGAAACGTATGTCAGCATTTATCACGGTTTTAAAGATGAAATTTGGGAAGCGGGTGAATTGTAAAATACAAACAGCAGATACGAAGAATCGTTATTATTTCACACCCTTGTAATCCCCCGGGGTGGGAGTAGTTTAACACAATTTTAAAATAATTTATAGTTTTTTTTATCGTACATTTTTATGTATTCACTAAATTATATTAATTTATAAATGCAGATATTTTATATCGCAGATCAAAGAGCGTTTTTAATTTTTCGATAAAAGCAATGCATCTAAAATCAAGTAAATAAAAATAAAAGACAGCCATCAATTAATGTTTAAAAGTAATTTTCAGGTCACGACAGTCACAACAAAGTGATCACAAGAAAACAATCGACAAAAATGAAATATGTATTGCATTTATTGGAAAATAAAATATATAATTAGAATTTTTATTACTGCACTGAGAATATTTGAAACTTTATCGAATGTGGGAAAGAAATTCATCTTCCAAACGAGTTAGGAAAATCCCCCATGACGATCAGAAGATTTTTTTTTTTTTTAGAACACATTTTATTTTTATTTATGGAATATCGCAAGGGAATATCCTATGTAGCTTTATTTGCGAATCACTGTTTTAAAAAAACATGATCTGTAGCGAATTTATTTATATTAAATGTGAGAAAAGTTGTTGCTGATGAAATATTAAATGTTTGCTAGTTTTTATTAGTTGCAACATATATTGCTCTATAAAAAATATTATTTTGAATTACTTTCCAACCAACCATACTTCCTCAAGTGAGTCGATTCATGGATTCATGCTCGACTCTGCAAAATGAGTCGAAATGCCGATCCTCATTTCATTGGTTCTTTGGTTCGGGTAACACTGGTGTTTCGTGTACACAAGGTGTTTACCAAGACCAAAAAAAGTTACATTACTTTTAAATTTTAAACAGCGACGACTATCTAGTGTCACTGTTTATATGAACATATATGACAGGAAAATCATAATTACCTTAGAACAGTGGTTCCCAACGGGGGGCGTACGCCCCACAGGGGGGCAATTTGACTTTTCAGGGGGGCAATTTAACTTTTCAAGGGGACAATTCAGAATTTCTGTGAACCCATACCTTTTGAATTGTTTTTCTAATAGTAATGTTGTAGACTGAAAATAAAAGTTATACATTCAAATTTCAAAAACAAAATTAAAAAATATAATTTTTTATTCAATTTTAAAAAGTATCCATTCAAAAGTTTTAAATACAATCCTACCAGAATAATTATAGAAAAAAAAACATTTTAAGATATTTAGATACTTTTATATATTTAAAATTTCTTTATAATTTTTCTGATTTATAAGTATTTTAGAATTTTAAACAACTTTTTCGATTACTTATTGAATGAGTCGCACTGCAATATGTCACATGAAAATCAATTTTACACATGAAACTATTCAAGTGTATATTTAACATTTACTTGACGACTTTCCTTTACCGAATCTTTTATCACGTTGCATTCTGATTAGAAATTGATTAGTAATTTAATCGCAGAAATTCTGTGATTAAATAAGACAAAAATGTTTTATTCAAAATTATTGATTTTTCTAATCAAGGATTCTGAGCATTCTATACATCACGCATACGTGGAGACGGTGTGCCAGTAAACTACGAGGAGTATCAGATTATTATAAAAAATATTTGATTCATCCATTACCTTCGGCACGTTTCAGGATCAAAGTTAAATGCTTTTTTCTCTGTCAGGAGTAAATTCTTTTAAAATTTTATGAAAATTATATGTTATAGGGGGAAGGGGGGCATCATCATTTTAGAGATGTTTTGGTGGGGCACGGCTAAAAAAAGGTTGGGAACCACTGCCTTAGAACCTGAATATTTTTAATATGCAATCTTTCTGTATAAATTTTCTGCCCGCTATATTTAAAATTTTGCTATTTAAAATTTTGCTATTTAAAATTTTGCTATTTAAAAATGTAAGTGCATGAGTTATATTTAGATATAAATATCTGTACATTTGCGCCAGGCAAAAAAAAATTTCTCTTCTACAAGACAGTACTTGATCAGAGTATCCTTGTTTTCAGATCTCAGACAGTGACTACTAGGTAGTGTGACTGTCTTTACATGAATAATTAATAAATATATATTACAGATAGTAGATGTAATCGATATATTTGGATATAATATTCCTTAAAAAAAAAAAAAAAAAACCCCTGCTCACAGTATTTTAAAATTTCACTATCTAAGAGTGTCAGTGCATGAAGTTGCATAAATATATGAATATCTGTACATTTAAGGTAAGTTTATTCGCCGTCTGCATGGGAGAGTCGTAAATCTTTAGATAGCTCATTATTTCCAAAGGATTTTGTGGTTATTAACAAAATAATTGGCAGTCTTATTAAAATAAAGAGTTGTTACCCTAGCTGTCAACGACGTCCTGAGCTGACCTCTGAACTTTCAACATGCTAAGAAAGTCATAAAACATCGCATACCGAATTACACAAGAAAAAAGCCGCTAAGGAAAATGATAGTCTGGGCGAATCTTTACAACAGGCAGATAAACTTCCCCTTGTATGAGATTGTCGCCGTTGACAAAAGTACGTTTTGTTTTTTTAAGGCATGTTATAACTTTTCTTTTTGAAAAAAATCGATTTTTTTTTTTTTTTTTTTTTTTTTTTTTCATATTTTGATTTCTTAAACCCTCAAAAACTTTGTGGTAAAGCAGGTTTTACATTAGGAAAATAAACCTCCTATAAGATTGTAGCCGTTGACCAAAGAACGTTTTGTTTATTTTAAGTCGTTATAACTTTTTTTTTTTTAAACCCTTAAAAACATTGTGGTAAAGCAGGTTATTTGAAATTCAAATTGGTTTAAAAATTATCCGTCTTTCTGTGTTGCATTGAACAAGCTCATTTTTAGATTTTGTGCGCTGCACGCAGGTAGAAAAAAAAAAAAAAATTCAGAAAGAGGTAATCCGGGTGGCTTCATTATATTCGCCAGGTATAGATAATTTCATGTAAGTTGAAAATTGTCACTGTTATCTATGTTTGTTGAAAACGTTGTAAAACTTTATACCTGTTTTTCTCGAAACTCTGTTTTACAAATCGGTACCAAGTAGAACTCGAGATTGGATCGACCGATTTGGTTGAAATTTTATGCTTTTCTAGTATGTACTGTATTTTAGACCCTTACGGACACAACTTTTTTTAATATTCCTTACCCTTTTTTTAATATTCGAGTTAGTTGTAAAGATTTCTTTGCTTGATTTAAATTCAAAAATTTTTGTAGCTGCAATTTGAACAGCCGCCATTTTATTCAGGATAGAAAAATTGATAAACTCATCTGAGGAGGACTAGAAAATATCGGAAATTTTAATGTTTTTATTACTTTTTTGTTACAGATTAGCAAATTCTGGGATTTATCTAGTACCACCGAACACTTCACTTTTGGCACACCCCTGTATCAACGGTCGCCAAAGCCCCATTATTTCAACCAATTTCCAAATAAAAAATTGTTTTTTAAACTTCATGATATGCTTTCTTCATTTGAAAAAACAAAACAAAAAAAACATTGTTACTACTGTAAAATTGCGATACAAAATGCAAAAAAGTGGAGAAATTTTCGATATATATATATTTTTTTTAAGTCATTGATTAAGGAGTATCACTGTGACTGTGAAGAGTCGCGTATTGTGCATAATTCGAATTTATATTTGCACTGAAAATTTAAGCAGTGGCCACTGATTCAGTTGCTAAATTTTTCATTCTCTTTGTATTTTGATAACAGAATGATTTCACAATTTTTTATTAATTTAAACTTTTTGAAAAAAGTTTCTGACATGAATAACTTAAAAATTTACTATATAAAATTCTAAGTGCATATTATATAAATATTTTTATATTTATAATTAGCACATTTAAAATTCCTTTCTGTAAAAATCTGGTCATTGATCAGAGTATGTTTAACTCCCAACGATAATATTCATGGCTTCTACCTGTCTATGTCTTGACGCCTATAAAAACAACGCAAGCTAAAAGTTTGCCCAAATGAAAGACACTCTAAAAAAATGTGTATGCATTTTGATTTAAAACTTTGAAAAAAAAGCGTTTAAATATTCCAGTTGCGGCAAATCATGTTTACCGAGAGCTTGAATAGACGGTTTTCAACAATTAACACCTATAAATTAAATTATCTTACTGAATAAAGTTTCACACAATAGTAATATTCCTGGGCGGAGTTTTGGAAATGATGGAGACCGCAAAATATGTTAACTTATATTGCAAGACAGAGTAATGAAAATTTATATTCAGGTTTGACGTAAGTTGAAATTCTAATGTAAGAAACAACGTCGATGTTATTCAAATTTCCTATTTCGAATAAATAGAACTGTTACTTGAAATAAGCGAATAAAGAAATAAAATTATGAAGTTGTACTAAAAATTTCAAATATTAAATTTTGTAGGGAATAGCTTTACTGTGCTTTTCTTTTCTTTTTCTTTTTTTCTTTTTTAGAGCAAAATATTCACTCCTTTTTTTTTTTCTCTGTACTCAGCTGTATTAAAATGAACAGCTACAAAAATTTAAAAATATGTCTAAATTTGAGGATAAAAATTTACTTCTGAAAGTTAGTGAATTACATAACAAGGGACTTTTTCAACATTTTAGAAATTTTTAATCCTGTACAATCTTGTCAAACGTTTTACTATATTTTGAGTAATAAATAGAAATATTTGCAATAAGACATTTGAAATAAGCCAAGCATATTGCTACAGGAATATATAAGGGACTGTAGATATATAACGTTATCAACATTTTGGTAATTTTGGATCCTCTCCTCCCGCCCTTACGATATCATACGTTATCATTCCTCGAAGCCCCTCCTCCCTTAATGATATCGTTATAAATGTAAAAAAATCTTATTAATTTTACTTTTTATATTATACATTTTCAGTGATATACAGATTTGGTTATATATTTATTATCCGCATACTTATGCAAATGAAGAGAATGTTCGGACTTGCGCGCATGCGAACGAGCTCCGCAGTGTTTTGTAGTCATGTGATACAGCTCAGTTGGTTTTCTCTAGCTGCCAAAAAGGCACGTTTTGTTTTCTGTGGGTTTTATCCCCAATTATTCTGTTTTGGATTACAGCGGGTATATTCCCCATAATCTCTTTGAACTAGATTGTATTAGCGGGATTATTACCTCAATATCACCATGTTTTCTTCTATGTGTTCATCAGATTTCTGGACTTGTTATGTCTGTGTGCTGTGATTAAAGTACATGAAAAGGAAACTATAGATAGTAATCTATAGTAAACAAATACATAGTACTCATGATCATATACAGAGAAGACGTCAATAAAATATCACTATTATACATAAAATAACTTTATATAGAATAACATCTAAAAGGAATAGTTACTTTTTAGCTCACAGGCTATCAAAGCCTGAGAGCTAATGTGTCCGCCGGTTCTGTATGTACATATGTATGTACGTAACGCGATAACTCTTGACAGAAATAACCGTTTTAATTCAAATTTTGTTTATTGGTTCATTGTGATAAGACGCTTCCCTGATTAGTTTTGGGTGTTCATTGGTTAAGTATAAAAGGGGAACGGGGGATAACCCCCCGTAATTTAGATAAATGGGTTTTTCATGCAGAATTATTCGATTTTCTTTTAATTTTGTATATAGGTTCATTGTGATAAGGCACTTCCCTGATTAGTTTTGGGGGTTGATAGGTTAAGTATAAAGGGGGGTACGGGGCTAACACCCCCCCCCCCCCCCTTAATTTAGATAAATGGGCTTTTCATGCAGAAATATCCGATTTTCTTCAAATTTTGTATATATGTTCATTTTAATAAGGCGCTTCTCTGATTAGCTATGGGAGTTCATTGATTAATTATAAGGGGGAACGGGGGGATGACCCCCCTTAATATATTGTCAATTTGTTTATTTTTCGAGGGGCTTATTTCAAATTCTTTGAAATAAGAGTATAATATACAATTAGTGTGAATAGCCTGTGAGCTCAATGCCCTCAGTTTAACTGGGCAGTTTTCTTTTTATTAAAAGTATGTATTAATAGTTTATTGTTACATAATGCATTCAACTTTAACAGTAATATTATCTGCTTGTACTTGCACTCTACATGGGAAGGATGATAACATAATCGGGTACGTACGGTTTTACCACAATGTTTTAGTTGAATTTTTCTATTTAATATTTAAATAACTCAAATTGCAGATGTCTCGTTTAATTGCAGGATTTGTAATACTTTTCTGTATTTAAATAAGGCAAAAGTTCTATTAAAAAATTGTGTTAAAAGCGTATGAACCCTGCATAACGTCTTAACAACAAAACAAACTGACACATTCTTTCTCTCTCCTTACTAGTAAACGCAACAAGTAACGCATTTCAAACATAATACTCTGCACTTGATTTCTTCAATAGCGAATTATATGCGTACATGGCAGATGGACAGGAATGCCGAACGTAGGGGTTATATTATATTTTGGAATGAAATGATTTTATAATCATTTAATGGCTTTAATAATAACCTTTTTATTATCTTAAAAATAGATAGATAAAAAAAATGATAACTGAGTATTTTGTTGTAAGGAAAAAGTTAAAAATTAAGGGAAAATTTTGGTTTCATCAAAAGTTATAACGATATCAAAAGACAACACTTCCCTTCCCCTAAAGACATCTTACGATATCAATTGCCAGACCCCTCCCCCTAAAATAAGAACATTATATATGCACAGCACCTAATGAATATTATCGATGGGGAAAATAAATCATTCTGACCGGTATTCATTGATTCATATTATTACTCTTGGGAAAAAAAAAAGTGAAAAAAAAAGAAAAAAAAAACATGAATAATTATTGTTTTAGTAACTTCATGCACATATAGTAAAATTTTAAAATACGGAGAACAAAAAATTACACACAATAAAATATAAAGAAATAAAAGCTTTAAGTGAATGTACAGATTTTGGACGTAAATGCTAACTTTTTCATGTATAAGCAGTAGCTCTATCTCATTAGCCACTGTTTGATATGAATGTTATTGTAATCCAAAGCTGTATTATAATAAAGGCAAGACGCTCGCGTTTAAGAAGATGTCGCAAGTTAGCTCCACTGGAATTACAGTAGTCGTGATGATACCTATATGTTTCGGTAGTGGGCGGGGCGTTCCGCAATTATATTTTGGTTCTGATTTCACGGTCTGAAATGTAACCATTGAAAATTTCGTTTATTTTGTGGCAGTATGACAGTAATGGCAATCAGAATTTTTCAATCCTGTCTTTAAATAAACTCATCGAGTGATGGAAAACTTTAATCTTTAATGAAACTAATCGGATTATGTATTTCTTTTAATTTGCAATCTTAGTTATTTTCTGTTTACTCCTTGTAATGTATAATGGTATGAAGAATACGAAAATTTTAAAGATATTCATTTCTAAAACAGTGGACGTATTAAAAAAAAAAGAAACAGAAAAAAAGAAAATAGAATTTAATGTTTTCAACCATTTGTTTTGATGGATTTTTTATTATATAGGGTTAATACTTACAAGAAATTTTCAACAAATAGTTGAATACATTGCCATATAAAAACCTCATAGAGTGGTGAAACATTTTAGAAATGATTCATTTCTGAAGCAGTGGATATATGTTTTTAAATATAGAATTTAATGTGTTCAAAAATTTGTTTTAATGGAACGCTTATTATAGGTTGTTATGATTTACTAATATTATTTTCTTGCAAAAACATTCGTATTATTCAAGTCATTATAAATTATAAGAAGTAAACAGAAAAAAAAATAAGAATAAACATTAAAAGAAAAAAAATATATATATCTGATTACATTTTATTAAAATTAAATTCGTAAAAATAATCTTATAGTATTGCAAGTACATGAGGTTTTTATTTTATAGAGGTACATAAAACACGCATTTTATTATAAACAAGAAATATATAGAAAAATAATATTTCCTAAAAAAAAATTATAATTATTCTAATTACATTTGATTTTTGTTTGAGGAAGCTACATAAGACACATATTTTATTACAGGGACGTATTATTTGGATAAGTGACTTTTTCAGAATTCTAGATGTCGTACGTAAAAGCGTATTCGCTTTACCACTTATTTAGCGTCAGTAGTAAGTACTTTCACCAAAACTTAACTAGTACTTTGGGAAACTGAACCCAATTCTTTACAATTACCTGAACACGGTAATGTATTCAGAATGACATGAATAAAAACCATACCAAAGTCTGCCATAAAATCAAATTGAATTTATAAATAATTTCAATGTTTGGAATTTACTGGTGTGAGTTTAATAAAAGAATTGTTGTATTGTTCCACATAGGATAGTTGATAGGAATAAATTTCTTCTAGTCCATTTTCGACACCCCTATTGAAATGAACAAATTGTTTGAATCAAAACTGCAAGGTTAGTTTTAATTTTCTTTTGAATTTTCGAAAGTTTTGAAAAAAATACTTCTATTTCGGTTCATAACTCAGATCGTGTAAAGATTCAATGGATTTATACTTTTCCAAAAATTGACTGATAAGTATATAATGTATAATTTCTACAGTAAATCATAATATTTGGCAGTAGTAATAAAAACATGATGTAACACTTTGATAAAGATGTATAAGAAACAATTCCCATTTCTTCGGAAATTAAATTACCCTATTCATTTAATGTTGAATAATTGATTTTTTTTTCAGGAATTTTTTTCTGATTCTATTTCAAAATAATATTGTTTAAAATTTTACACATCATTCAGGAGTTTAAATAATTAAATAAATAAATATATTAAATGACTACTCATTTTAAGCGTAAAACAGTACTGCTTGTCGACTACAAGAGTAGCTCCCGCCAAGAAGTCTGGTTAGTGGCGGTCGCTGTAGTAACAAGACCTATCCATTTCGAATGGGGAATACGCGTGTGAGGAATTGGCGGAATAAAAGGTTACCCCAACCGCACGTCATTCTTCTTCTCGGATCAGCAGTTGTAAGCGTTATGTAATTTTAGATTTAATTTTGCTTTTGTTTTTTAAATTATTTATTTGTTCCCATTTGTTTAAATAATTTTGCTAATTTATTAAACTGGAAAGAGGCCCTTTCAGTTTAGGAAAGGTGAAGTCTTGAAATCGCAAGCACGTAAAATCGTATATAATGTTGCGGAATTTTGTTCCAGTTAAGCTTCATCTAAAGCTGTATTAATTCCGCTCCCACAAGCTCTGAAACGGGCTTCCCGAGCAAGTAGAGTTTCTGAAGCTACAATAAAAAAAAAAAAAAAGTTTTCTGTATTGGGCTCATCGTCAGTTTTAAAATCACCTGGTAAACATCGTAAAAGACCTAGTGAACGAAACTGCGAAATAGATGACTTTGACAAGTGTGTTATACGTCAAACGATTCAAGACTTTTATATAAGAGAAAACTATCATGCGCCGCCAGAAGCGCACGGGGGAACCCGGTGACACGATTCCGACCATCGCGCCCAAGTCACTGAACCACTTTTAACGCACCAGAAGCTTTGTCTCGCTTCGGCACTGCGATCGGCCAAGGGCCGCTCCCCAATGCGGACCCTAAACCACTTTAAACCAGGTATCGACCTCATAGGTCGCTGCGCCAGTAACCCAGCTCATGGGAAACTTCCGCGTGGAACAAACACCTGATGAACCGCCGAAGAACCCCCGACGACTTCGTTCGCGAAACCCCATAGGGGGAGACGGTCCCTCGGTCATATGTCGAGTTACTCCGACGGCTCTTGCTTTCCCACGGCTTCCGATCATAGACATGCATGGAAGAGCAAGCTACTGGGCTCATCGGCCGCGAGGTTCACAAGTCATATGCACTAAAAAAAAGAGCAAAAGGTGCCTCTCTCCGACCCAGAACCACGAGGAAATTTGGTTCTTTCCCATAGACGGGATTCAGATAGGTCGCCCCTACGCAGTCTGGCGCGAGGTTGAACCCATCTAGGCGGAACTAGACAGTAACCCAGCGACAACTCCAGAACTACGAGATCATCCACATAGCATATCACTCAAAAAACGGAAGAATCCTAAAGACACCACTATCGGACTCTAGAGGACGTGGAAACTCCCTCTAAGCGCGCCAAAGAGACGGGTCCGATCGATGTTAGTGAAGAGTTAGTTAGAGCGCGCCACTTGTCCACCCGCCAGATGTGGAAATTCCTGGCCGTACGAGAGACGTACCGGACTGGGGTTTCGGACCGAGGTCTCGAGTTTCGGCTGATCGACGCCGCGTTAGTCGGCAGCCTCCGGCCCGGTTTCCCGTAATCACATGGAGGAGAGCGGGCTAGTCCTCCGCCTCGGAGAACGTTTGCGTCCCTTGCGTGCGCCATTCACGCCTTTGGATAGTGACCGTCTCTTTGACTCGGGCACTCCCTCCGGTGACCGTTGGGGTCGGCTCACAACTCTCCAGCTTCAGAGGATGAAGTGGTGGTCGTCTTAGACGGCTAATTTCACTGCCGCCGACACGTCGCAGATAGTTGCTGCGCGCCGTATCTCCCGACGCTCGGCGAACTACAGAGTCACCACCATCTTGCTCTACAGAGATCGATCCGTGCTTCCGTCAATTCCTCGGTCAAGTTTTGGAGAGATCCGGCTGGCATTGGCTCCAACCGCTGAACCAGAGACCCTCGTAGCCTCTGGGAACGGTCTTGCGGGAAGTCTTTCCACCACCTACGGAGGAGGCTCCGAGCATTGGCCGTTCCTCGCGTCGCAGAGAACCTGCGCTTACGAGGGGAAGACCCACGAGCCCTCAACCCACGAATGGGCGAACCAAAAGAGCTATGCGCGGTGTCTCCGGCTTTCAGAAATCCTTTCCACTGGCGGACCACGATGAGGAACCCAGACCAGTCTTCTCCTGTCCCCGTCTCGCAACGACCGCAAACCATGGAGCGTCCGCGCACTGTTCCGCTCCCGGTCACCTCCTCTACCAAAGGAGTCGGGTCAGGACCACGGAAAGGGACCCGCCAGTTTATATACCAACTCTCAGAAAATTATTATCCGTGTTCAAAGAAAAAATTGGATTCATATGCTTGAATAAAATTCTAAAAGTTTAGAAGATATTATTACTTTTTTTATAGTTTAAATGATAAAAAAATTCTCCGTCCTTGCAAATTGTTTGAAAATACAAGCTGAAATTTATAATAATCACTTAAGTTCGGTCATTGTATTATAATTTAAAGTCATTGACAACTATTAATGGCTATGAAAATATATATGGCTGTGAAACAATTATTTAAGTTAATTTAATTTAATTTTCACTGTAATAAATTTCATGATTAATTCATATTGATTCATATTTTATTTTCATTTGTAAAATCTAAATATTATCATATAAATAATATATGAAACAGTTTTTCACTGGATGAATCGATTAAAATAATTACAAAAAAAAAGTAATAATAATAAAAACCTCGCCAACACGCCTTTAAAGCGCTCAGTAAACCAATGTGAATGCCTGTTTTCTGGCTTACCCTGTCAAAAATGGAGCGAGTCTTGTTTCCACGGCAATAGACAGGCACAGACTTCTTGGCGAGAGCTATTCTTGTGATCGACAAACAGTATGCATTTAACGTTATAATAAATGATTGTTTTCATAAAACTATATTCCAAATTAAAAACAATTTTGTGAATGATTTTTTTTTCTGTTTCAATATAATTTCTCATACAGTCAAACATGTCTATCTCGAATTTCTCAAAAACGTAATAATAATAATAATAATAATAATAATAATAATAATAATAATAATAAAACGAAATATACAAGTTTTAAAAAGTGCAATTATTTATATCTAATCTCAAGATTTTTTTCTTTTCTGTAATTCTAAATATTTAGATCAGAACAGAAATTGTAGATTGATACAAAACAATGAGAATTAAGCAAACTGTTTATATACCTAACATAAAATAATCGTTAGTAGTTTTGTTGTGCATAAAAAGACGTTAGACGCCAATACTGTCCAAGAAATGAAAAGCGCCCTGTCACTCACATCTAAAGTTGCTAAAGAGTAAATTTTAACCACATGGCATATTATGTTGATAGTATGAATTGCGAGTACAAAATCAAAGGGCGTACCTCTTTTGAATTTCAATGGAATCTGCCATCGTTATTTAAATAAGAAATTTTCTGTTCATTATTTAAATTGCTCATATAAGAAGTAAACAAGAAATAAGTAGGATTAAAAATACGTTAAAAGAAATACATAATCTGATTAGTTTTCACTAAAAATTAAATTCCTAAAAATCTTATAAGTACTGCGAGTATATGATGTTTTTGTTTTATAGACGTACATAAAACATGCATTTAATTGTAAATAAGAAGGTAGGTGCTCCTTTTATGGCCATGTTCCTGATATGCCCATCCTCCTATTATACTTTAGCTAACTAAAAAATTCGATAAATGGCATGAGTAGACCATGATGGAGTCTCCTAGTGTATCATGTGATCACTTGTCATTCAGCTAGGTTGTGGAATTTGACGCCAATTTCATATTTTATATTTTTAGTGTGATTGCTTCTTGTTTTTTCTCATGTCTCCTTTTTTTATACACGTTTTTATAAGAATTTTTTATGAATATCATCATACTCTGTTCAGTTTTTGTTACTCTTTCAACTGTGTGTGTTTTGTGCTGTCGTTGATGGTGTATATTTTACAGGTTGTTCAAAATCAAACAATTTTCGTGAAAGCCGACCTGCTCCTGATATGGTCCTCCATGTGGCCATATCAAGAGTTCTTAATCAGCCTGATATTTTTAGGCTTATTGCAAAGAGACCCGATAAAGTCAGGCTAATTGGAATATGGCTATTTATTTCTGAATCAACCTGATTTTCACAAGCTGTTTGTCCTAATATCGTGTTGTGCCAGATCCGAACATGAAAATTCCATCTAAAAACAGCCCACAACCAGATCTGAGAAAAAAAAATCCGTCGAACACTAACCCAATCCGAACACGACAAAATAATTTCCGTAATAATTCTAAGCAATCCGACCCAAAGCTGACAAAAAAAAACTCCATCGAACCACAAACCGATCTGAAAAGGAGAGACTAATTCCCATCGATGCGCAACCCGACTCGAATCTGAAGTGAACCCGAACTCCAAAAAAGTTTCATCGAACCGCAAACCGATCCGAACAGGACAAAAAAATTTACGTCGACACGTAATCCGACCCGTGAAAATTTCATTTGAAGTCAACAGCTTCCCCCCTCCCCCCCTTCCGAAAAAATAAGTTCCATCGCAAACCAATCCCAAAAGGACAAAATAATTTCCGTCGACACACAACCCAACCCGAACCCGAAAATTCCGTTTGAAGTCAACCTGAATCTAAAAAGTTCCATCGAACAGCAAACCAACCCGAACAGGACAAAATAATTTCCGTCTAGACTCAACCCGACCGGAACTGAATATTCCATTTGAAGTCAATCCGAATCCAAAAAACGTTCCATCGAACTGCAAACGAATCCGAACATGACAAAATCATTTTCGTCAGTACCAAACCCAACCCGAACCTAAAAATTCGTTTTGAAGTCAACTCAAACCTGAAAATTCCGTTTGAAGTCAACACGAACCCTAAAAAAATTTCCATCGACACGCAACCTGACCAGAACCAGACAAAAAATTTCTACCGAACCGCAACCCGATCCGAACACGACAAAATAATTTACGTAGACAGGCAAGCTGACCCGAATCTGAAAAATTCCATTTGAAGTCAATCTGAAACCTGGCCCAAACCCGACAAAATAATTTCATCAAACCGCAACCCGATCCGTAAAGTTCAAAATAGTTTCCGTATAAAATCAACCCAACCCGAACTTGAAAATTTCGTTTGAAGTGAACCCGAACCTGATAAAATAATTTTCGTTGGACCACAACCAGACCCGAACAGGCTAAAATTATATTTTATGAGAGAGCACAACTTTATTACACTTATTTTAACCCATTTATGCCTAGCGTCCCAATTTTGGGACGCTTTAGTAAATTGGGAAAAAGTGAATTTTACAGCACTTTTTTTTACTTAATAGACTTTTCGATGAGTCTTCTATAAAATAAGACATCAAATTTCTATTATAAAAAAAGTGGTGTGAAATGCACTTTTTCCCATTTTATTCACGCATCGACGCTAGGCATAAATGGGTTAAGTCCACAATTTCGATGATCTTGAGAAAGACTCAGATAAATTCTGATTTTTATTATTGCTTTTTTGAGGACATTAATTAATTTTTTTGCATACATTTTTAGAGTTCCGTACTTAAAAGTAAAAACGGAACCATTATAGGATCAGTCCTGTGTCTGGCACACCCTTTTTTTTGTAAACTATGGCACTGGGAAAGTTATAAAGCCTTTTCACCCTCATATTTTCAGATTATTAGCCATTCACAAATATGTTTCGGGAAAATTTAGGAGGGTTAATTAACTTACTTGAAAATAAAAGTTTTATTTTTGTATATCGTCTGAAAGATCTCGTAATACTGAACACAAAAATATATTTGTTTTAATTTTAGGCATTATATTTTCAGAGATATCGTCGAAAATGCACTGCAAAAATATCCCCCCCCCCCCACCCTCTATTTCCGAAACTACTGAAACTAAAATTATGAAAAAAATATGGATAGTAGGCGTTTATTTAAACGTTGCAGGAAAACTATAGCAATTTTCCTAGGTGACATAGTTGTTGAGAAAAACGCATTTTTTCGTTACACACAAACTTTACTTTTCTGGCGGTCATCGGGGGGGTGTTAAAAGACGCTCAAGGTATGTATCGAAGCAGAATCATACAAGGATATTTCATAATGATTTTCGAAATATAATGTAGACAGTTAGTCGAGATATTAATTAAGTTATTTAAAAAAGGAAAAAAATTCATTTTATGTATCGTGTAGGATATTGTTCGGAAGATCTCGTAACATCGAACTCAAAAATATATTTGTTTTAACTTTAGGTATTATATTTTCTGAGATATCGTCGAAAGTATACTGGAAAAATATGTCCTATTATATCCTATTGAAACTAAAATTTAGAAAAAAATTAGGGGCGGAGTTTATTAATTTATAAATTTAATGTACGGAACCCTTTGAGTGCGAGTTATATTAGCACTTGTCCGATTTATTTCATCGAAAGAAATTTATAATAATAAAAAAAAAAACTTAATTTTATTAAAAAATTACATCTTAACAGATTTTATGACTAATTGCGATACCTTAATATACCAACATTCTGAAACAAGGTATGCGAATTCATTGTAGTTATACAACAATATCATAATTTAGAGATACTAAATATTCTGAAGAAAAATTAAAGCAGAAGGAGCATTTTACAGATGAATAGACTACGGAAAATTTCTTTTGAGAAAAATTCATTTAAAAAATATTATTATATGCTATTTTTTTCGTTTTACCTTTCATACATTTAACTTTAAGATGTATAAAAGCATACTTCAAATATATAGCAATATATAATTATATTTTTAACTATGTAAAAATTAATAACCCCAAAACAAAAATTTGATTGATTCAGTTGATTTTTGCTTATTTGAACGTTCATTGTCCCCTTAACAAAATAGCAATAACACAGAAGAAAATATCCAGCAATAGACAGAAGTTAAAACATAACACATACTAATTTATTTTTCTTCAAATACACATTAAAATAGTCAGAATTCATGAAATTGAAAAGAAAAAGAAGATTTAAATAGCTAATGAATTAATTTCACACGCAGGCATAAAAGGGGCATTTAGAAAAATTAAATATTTATATACCTTTTGTTCGTATATTCATATTTTTTCTTTCAGAAAAACAGTTCTAATCCATTTATTTATTTATTTTTAAATATTTATCCAAAATGTGACTCGATAACAATGGAAAATATTAAAACCACTTCACCCATGTAACCAAGCTCCCATTTGTGATATATTATATTAAAATAAAATTTTAAAATATTATATCTATGCAAAACATGGTCAAATAAGAAACTTGTAAGGATGAACTCTATTGATTGATTTCACTGATAAACAAAAATTGACTTTTTAATTTTTTCTTAAACTTAAAGCTAATATTTCAATTATATACATTCTTGAGTAAATAAAAATGATATTAGAAATGTTTAGTTGGTTCTTATTTTTTTTAAACGAAGAATATGTATTTATAGGTTATTACGATATATCACAATTTACGAGATCGTACAATAATGCAAAATAATAATACCTAAATTTTAAATTTACCAGCAGTATACTTGTACACTGTTTATACACATTTTCCACATATTTTCCACACATTTTACGCAGCTGAACACAATTTGAGTGTATTAATTTGAATACATTAGTACATTAGTATCTATTACATCATCTACTACATTAGTATCTATTTTTGCGTTTATATTTATGTTCAGTATTTTCTTTCTTGATGAACCAACAGTAAGCGACAAGCATTGCTACATTCCATTGCGATCGATAATGAGACTCCACAGCAGAAATTCTATGGTGAAATCGTTCACCATGCTCGTCGCTAATTGCTCCCATATTATCTGGGGAAAAGTCAATGTGAGACTGCAAGATCTGAAGCTTTAATGACCTGTGACAATTTAGCTTTTTAAAATTGTTTATCATGTTTTGAACTATACATTTGTAATTTGTAGCTTTGTTATTCCGTATGAAATTATGCACAACGTCCTTGAATGAAAGCCAAGCGTTTTTTTCTACTGTCGTAAGAATAGTTTCAAACTGGTCATTTTTCATAATTTTCCGAATGTCTGGACCTACAAATATGCTTTCTTTTATTTTGGCATCCGATATTGATGGGAGCAAGTTTCGGATAAACGCAAATGCTTTACCATTCCGATTAAGAGCTTTCACGAAAATTTTTATCAATCCCCAACTTGATATGGAGTGGTGGGAGTAATATGTCCACTGATGCTACAAGAGGTTGGTTAATTATACTTTTATCACCAGGTTCTAAAGACTTCCAAGAAGGCCACGTTTGTGCACAATAATGTTTATCTTTTGCACAACTGCCCCATTCACAGATAAAGCATGAATATTTCTTGTAACCTTGTTGCATTCCCAGCATCCCATTCCTGAAGTCTTGATCCTAGAATTGCTTAACCCCAAATCACACACAAGGTCATCCAACTCTACTTGTGTTATCATATGAGGCTTCAAATATTTCTATGGTGGAATGTAATCCATTTCTGTTTCACTTTCATGACTACAAGATGGCATGCATTCTTCATCAGCTGAAAGACTGTAGTTTACAGGCGGCTGTGGCACAGGAAGCACGTCCCTGTGAGGTACTGGCCTCATAGAAGAATCGATGTTGGGATATTCAACATGCTTCTGCTTCTTAAAATTAATTCCTTTTGCTGTTGGAGTCATACAAACATAGCAATCTTTTAAATGACCTCTAGGTTATCTCCAGATCATTGGTGCGGCGAAAGGCCACATCAATCTTTTAAAAAATTGAAGTCCCCCTTTCCCATAATCCACTCTCGAAGTGGGGTAGAACAGCACGAACAAAAAAAGTGTGGTGCCCATGGCTTCTCCTGATCGGCAATTTCGCATCCAAAATAATGTTTATAGACAATTTTAATTAAAGAAGTAATGTTTCTTCTGTGAGTAGTGCTCATAAATTCGCAAAAATATAGCAAAAACTATCACTGGAATTAACACATTTACGAGACATTTTAAAAGCACCCGTTTGTCAGCTGATTAAATGATACAATGATCAATTTTTTACAAAGGAAAAAGAAAAATCTTCATGGCACCACAATGTATGACGAAACATATCTTATTGGCACCTAAATGTATTATAAGTAGCAGATATTTGTTAAATTTCACGGTCATTAGACTGTAGAAACAAAGTACTTTAAAAGGCAATAAAATAACATAATGAAATATATTTAAACACAGATATCTCTGAAATGGAAACCAACTTCACCTTTTTGTGAATATTTTCTAAATTCCCAGGGGTATGATTACTTAAATCTGTTAAAATTTTCAAAGAAAAAATTTCTTGTTTATCAGTGATTTTTTTTGCATTGGATAGCTGAGGTTAATCTCTATGCAGGCGCTTTTTTATTTTTTCGATTTTGTTTGCAGATACTTTAATGACGGTAATATCACTTTCGAAACTGGTTCCTAAAGTGAAAGTATGCTAATAAAATACCTGCAAACACAATCAAAAAGTAAAACAAGTGGGTAAGTGTGATCGAAGATCACACAAAGGGTTTCGTTTAATATTCCTTTCAAAACATTTTATCCCTTCTTTAATAAATCCAAATAAATTTTATTTTCCAAAAAAAAAAAAAAAAAAAAAAAAAAAAGTCATGTTTCTATAAAGTAAAAATTTACCGGTCTATTTTTCTCGGTTTTTCGAATATCTGAACCGGCCCGATAGCGGGCGAAGCCCGCTATATTACTCCGCCATAATAATATCTGTCATGTGGACTAAATACGATATTAAAAAAAAAAATCAATTTCAAAATTAAAGATGTCGTATAGAGACCTTCAAAATTTTAGACGTCAGATTTTTCTTTTTAATTCTCTAATGACGTCATATTAAGCTGCTTTCTGTATTAACACATACTTGTACACCTTGTATTATTGAGGAATGTTTGAAAATTTCCGTTTTATTACCAGTATGACGTCCTATTAATCTTTTTTTCAATTGGTGAAACTTCTTATTTCATTTTTATTTTTCACGTGAAAATCTTCCAATAGAAATTTAATTATTGTAGAAAGAATTTTATTGTGGATTTTTAATTGTTGGCAACTGCTATAACGAAAAATTATTAAATTTAACAGAAAAAGACTGTTAGATTTTTTGGTTTTTATGTATTAAAATAATACGATTTTTTCAAATTTTATGATTTTGAGCTTCATAGTAGGTATTCAGCTACAAGTACAGAAAATTTCATGACTGTAAGTTATATATAGTTTCTGAGAACCGGCTCTGTGACAGACAGACAACGAAGCGGGACTAATAAGCTTTCGTGAGATGAACGAAATCCTAAAAAAGGCCTGCATAACGATCGACCTCGTCTATCCAATGCAAAATAAATAAATAAATAAATAAATAAAATAAATAAAATAAAATAAAATAAATAAAATAAAACAAATAAATAATAATAATAAAAATATATATATATTGAAATGCAAACGAGATGTTATAAAATAACTTTCCCATATGCTTAACATTAGCGAGCAGGTGTTTTCGCGTGAGTGACGTAGCCTCTTAACCGAGTTCGACTGTATTATATATTTTTCGATTAAGTGCATTTCTTAAATTGTTTTCGACAAATATTAGCATCGTATCGTTTAAGTTATAAAGAGAAGGAAAAATAGGTTTACAAGTATTTAGGATTATATTTATTCAGCAACAACTTTTCTTTCGATCTTCCAATCCTATCAATGTATTTTTATTTGAATTCAGATTTTTCGAAACATCAACAATTCTACGCACATATTTCGATTTTCAGATCACATTCATAATATATGTTACTTGGATTTAACGAAAATCTCCAAGTCACTTTTGCATGTTAAGTCTACTTAGAGGAATTTCGCAAAATTTACGTTCTATATTACTTTATTCAGATTTCAAAATTTTGAAACATTTTATGGAAATGATACAAAATATATTTTTTTAAATAATATTTTTTCTGAAATATTTAGAACATATTAAGAAAACGAGGAATTTTAACGAGAACTTTTAAATTTTAAGATTTTTGTTTCATATATTTAGCTGAATGTATTTTATTTTATTGTGTTATAGCATAGATGCAAAGGATTGTGGATATTGAACACAACTACTTCCGAAAATTAATGTTTGCCTTATTTAATCGCATAATTCTTCTAATAAGTAAGGCGAATACTGTTATTACTATATTGTAAAAATAATGTCTAAATACTGAAGTATATCTACTAATGTTGCCAATTTAGCACGTTTCTTATTCAAATTATTTACCAAAAATTTGCAAATAGTAATCTTCGTTTTATGTAATCACGAAATATCTGCCATTAAATAGACTGCAGTTTACTATTCGAAAATTATGGTACATATTTTGAATGGAAAAGCACACTAAATTCGCAACACAGATAGCTGCCAATCGTTTGACTTATTTTCTAAGTCAAATAAATATTTTTTGAAGCAGAAAATTTATTTAATAAAATGTGTTTTCTTTCTATTTGGAACTTATTTTATTTTATTCATTAAATAAAATTTCTTCCAAAAATAAGTTTATTTGATTTGAAAAAAGGAGAGGTTGTCATCTATGTTACAGGATATCGTTGTTTATTTCAGATTTATTGAAATTAATTGTTAATCAGAGCTGCAACGCTCTGGATTTTTGAATACCACTATTTTTAAACAGAAATTTTTGCTTTATTTAAGGCATATATTCTGTGATTAAATAAGAGAAAGATTACCAGTCGAAAATAGTTCTAGTGAATGATCCTGAGTTGGGAGGTAGGTCTGCGTAAGGAACAGAAAGCATATAAAATTTCTTTTCTTTTGTAACCTGTGATGAATTAAGACATTTTACCTCGGAAAGGAAATTTACAGAGGGACATTATTGAGTTTTGGTGAAAAGGTGGGGGGGGGGGGGGATTTACACTTTCAAGTCATTAAGAAACAGAAAATCTCAAATCTTCCAAGAAAAACATTTTGATGTTTTGTGGGTAGAGGGTGGGGTTAATGTCACCCCCAGGCATTTCTTGACTTCATAACTGTCTTGTTCACTTTAAATAAATATTATTTATTCCTGTAAAAACAAACCAAAATTCGGATATTTGTACTGCTTCAGACGAAAAGTGAGAAATGCTACATGTGTAATTTCAAGGAAAGCCACTCTATTAAATTGTAATTCTTATATTTAAACAGGTAACAAGTCATTCCTAACAAGTTATTCCTTTTCCAGTATTAGGAAATTGCAGTAAAAATTTTGGAACAGTTTCATGAAGTTTCTTTAGCCATTATACTACACTGTATTTCCTGGAACTATATTGTTCCAAATGCAAATCTGATTGCCCTCGTTGCTGTTAAGTGAGGTGAAAAATGATTCGCAGCGATGCTACTGTACCGTCAATATTTGCCATTTTATGACCAGTTGTAAGTGGTGTTATATTCTAGTTGCTCTGTGACGCCTGATTAATAAATCACAGCCCCTTGAATACTAGTCGTACGTCTTAGCACAAAAATGGCGGCTGTCTTAGGCGATTTTTTAAAGCGTTGTACGGTCCCCTGAATTTAGATTCCAGTATTTTCTGAAAGTTTTCTTTGATTTATTTAATCTCATAAAAATTAGGCGGAGAAATATTTTAGAAATTATTGGTATTCAATTCAAGGGACTTTACAAACGCTGAAAAAAATCTGCGTACGACAGCCGCTATTTTGTGTCCGCGCATAGGCCTATTATTCAGCGGGAGGTGAATAAATCGGTCACCACACTGGGGTCACATGGACTACAAGTGGAGTCCAAGTATACGTCACTTGAGCGTCATACAGCAACAAAATGAAGATGTAAATTTTTAGTCACCGTTGTGAATTTGAAAATTTGTGATGATATTATAGTGATGTCACATTGATTGCTATTAGGGTGATGACTCAAAAACAGAATTTTCAGAAATTATGATATTAATTTTGATATGTATTCTGGAAATGTGTTTAGTAATATATTTGACATACATTATACACCATTAAAAGCATTCGAAAGATTTTAGTAATTTTAATAATTCAGATTTCGTGAAAGTCATGTTTTATTTATTATTAACATGAATGTGTTTAAAATATCACAAAATACATCAAGTTGTTAAAATCTTTATATATAGAAGTAAAAAAAAAATCAATTTTAATTTGTGGTAAAAGTAAAAGAGGTAAAAGATAATTTTATTACACTCTTTCTGTAAGAAGAGAACGTGCTTAAGGTATTACACCCTGGAGAGATATAAAAGCCGTTTCTAAATGTGAAACCATTTACGAATAGTTATTTCATATATCTTTATAAATTAATTATAAGAATACACTGGACCATTTTTTATACTATAGATTATATTTCTTTATTTTTTTCAAAAGAATTTTTTTTTGTATAAATGTAACTAGCGTAATTGTTTCAAAGTTAATGGAATTTAAAAAAAAAAAAAATTTTTTTGCACATTATCTAGAAACTACGAATATGTTGATAAATTGCACGGTATTTTTAATTATGTTTTAATTTTTTATTTAAGTTTTTATCAACATTATATAGGAATGACTAAAACAAGATTAAAAGAGCATATAGAAGATATCAAATATGACAGAAGTACTACAGCATTGGCAAGATTACATAGAACGGAGACTTTAAAAATTCATTTTAAAAATAATAAAATAATGTATCCACCAAGGCTTTATTTCCCATCTATTATCCGTGAATCTATAGAAATCTATATGCGTAACGCGAACATTTGCAATGAATCAGCCACATTTCAATTACATAAAATTTGGCACGAGGTATTTTTCAGTTTAAATAAAGCAATAAGGAAATATTAATTTTCACCTTTACAGTTGACTATTTTAATCACCTGCTTTTTTACATATATGATCTCGTGATTTATGTTTTTCAAGTTTATTTTCAAAATTTGCGAGAATAGTTTGTTTATCGTTCTAATATCTTGATATTGGCGCCGATTAAGCATTGAAACATATTTTGATCTTTATATTAAAAAGTCTTTATAAGCCTTCTTGTGTTCTGTTTTCTGTGTTTCCTTTTTTTTCTGTGTTTTCTTTATATTTGTGTTTATGTCTTTATGTTATGTTATGTTATGATATGTCATGTTATGTTATTTATGTTATGTTTATCTTTATGTTATGTTTATTGTATGTTATATTTTATTTTTATGTTATTTTGTGTTATGTCTTTATGTTTCTTTATGTGTTTTCTGTTATTTTTGTGTGTTTTATTTTCTGTGTTTCCTTTTTGTGTTTTCTGTTTTCTGTGTTGTGTTTTGTGTCTGTTTTCTGTATCACTTGAGCATTTTTATCCATATTTTAATTATAATTAGTGATATTATTACATGATATAGATAAAGAAATTACATTAATCTCTTCTCCTTGAGAGGAGTTATTTTACCGACCATTTCGATTTCAGATTTTTTTTATTCAGTAGACCAAACACTGGAACCATATAACTGTATAGAAAATAGATATAAATGTGATATAAAAAAATTGGACTCGATATTATTCATTTGATGCTCCTAAACGCAAATGTATTTTATGAAATCTCTCATAAAAAAACAGACTTATAAACTGCACTTTATTAGCCTGTTATAATTTTTTCGCGAAACATGCTGATGACTATGCAAAATTTAAAGATGAGTACATTTAAAAAGATAAACGGAATCCACCAGGCAAACATCACATAGTTCTTGATAATATGGTGAAAGCTTCAAGTAGAAAGCGAAATAGATGTTGGGTATGATGTAAAATAAATTAAAAAACAAACTAACCATTCGTTTATGCAAGGAGTGTCAAAAATCATTTGACAACCAGCGAACATTTTGAGCAATACTATGAAAATTTGGAATCTAAAGATTCTTATAATCTAGCCTAAGGTATAAATGTATGCACTTCAATTCCAATAAACTAAATCCAATTGTTTGGTGCCTTTTTTACATGGTTACATGGGTGTTAACCCTTTCAGGGGCGGACTAATTCTGTTCGAAAAAAGGAAATAATTGATTGACACCAGATTTCCAAACGAATTTCTTAAAAAATAAATACTTGTTATCGCTCATTATAAAGACAAAATATTATTAAAATATTCTGGGTTTTGTGTGCCTGTTTGGAATTAATCTTAAGAGCCTACGCTAGTCACGCGAAGAAACGCTCAAGCTAATGTTAAGTCTATGGGAAGGTTCTTGGCAGATTTCTCGCTCGCATTTTAATATTTTTAAATGATTCTTTTTGCATAGGATAACTGAGGTCGATCCCTAACGTTGTTAGTTTTTACTTTTTTGATTTTGGTTACAGTTTTTTTTATAAGCGGACATTTTCAATTTTGGAACCAGTTGGAACCGGTTCTGAAAGCGAAAGTACCCTTATATATATAAAAAAACTGGAACCAAAATCGAAAAAGTAAAAACTAACAACGTTAGAGATCAGCTATCCTATGCAAAAAAACATCACTTAAAAATATTAAAATGCGAACGAGAAATCTGCCAAGAACCTTCCCATAGGCTTAACATTAGCCTGCGCATTTTTTCGCATGACTGATGTAGGCTCTTAAGTGGTCACATTGGTGACTACCACCCTTGAACGGGTTAAGCTTTTATAGATCATGTGTGCATTACAGATTAGTGAATACATCTGTTGTAGCCCTTTGCATAGCAATTATATGCTAGTGGGTACATGGAAGCGAAAGGATTAAGGTTTATGAAAAATATTTTGGTAAATAAACTTCTAATTTATTGTACTAGTTACATGATTAATAATGAATGCAGAACTAGAATTTTGGTATACTGCGTTTGGTTGATATGGTGTTACTTGTAAAATTGTTCTGCGATCTAGATTAAAATTTAACAAGTTTTTTAAATATTCATAACTAAATGAAATTGATACTTAGAATGCATACTGTTCTACAACAATTTTCGGAAAGAATTTTTCTACTTATTTAATCACAGAAAAATATTATAAACACTTCGATTAATCGTCAAAAGATTTCTAGCTGAAGAAAAAATATAAAGCAATGATTTATAATCTTAAATAGCGGTGCCATTCTCATTGAAAATTCTAATAAGTATACGTACCTTATATAATTACATAACAAAAATCACTTTTTATGATTAAACTAAAAATATATATGCTAAAAGTGATTATAATACATTTAAAGCCATATAAAATCTTTTAATAAACATATCTACTACTTTCATACTTTCATACGCATAATAGGCGATATTCTCACGAGCAATAGTGATAAATTAAACTATTTTCGACAAATGTTTGAAAATGGACTTTATAAACCAAAACCACGAGATCACAAGTATAATGAAAACAGGTACTTGATGGTTTATTAAACGTTTTTACTTACCCATCATACGTAGTATAGGGTAAATCTTGTAATCGGTTTGAAAATTGAAAAAAAATTTTTGACGGATTTACACGTTTCAGACACAAGAAATTCCGAAAAACATATTTATATATATAAAAAAAAATGCCGTCTGTCTGTTTGTGTGTCTGTTTATTTTTCTCTCTGTGTGTGTCTGTAAACGCTCTATCTCCTGAACAAATTGAGACAGACAATTAAAATTTGGTATGTACTTAGTATGTAACAATGGAAAGAAGCTTATTGAATTTCAGTAACCTCCATTATCCGGAACTATTTTTTTCGGACTATCGAAATATTAGTTCTGATAAAACATGTATAAAAATTTTCGAAATTGTTTATTTTAAGGAGTGAATATAAAAGACGATAAAAAAACATAAATTTTGCATATAGAATGAAGTCGATCGGATAATTAGCTGCCTAGATATTTGTAATTATATTTTTCACACTCTTCGATTTTTCATGACCCTGTATTTCAGTCAAACTTCAATTCAAGGATATATCTTAACTGGAAAAAAGACGCTTAATCCGACGCAGTAAACTGTTAGTTAATATGATTATCATTTTAGGAATTATAAGGATGTTTCTTTCACGCAATTCAGTAATAGAGCATTTAAAGTTTATGACGTCATCAAGCCAGTATTTTATCCGAATTGCAATGCATTTTATAAATAGTTTACACATGTTTTATTTTCATATTTTATATTATGCATATCCATGATGGGTAAGTATTACGGTGACTCCCAACGACCAGTTTTATAAGCCTTTAAGTGTGCTGTAATCACTTTTAGCATTTATGTGTACCTTGCTAATATCTCAAAAGGAAAACGTTATCTAACCGGAAAAATTTTAGTATTCATTTTTCCATTTTTAAATAATAATAATAAAAAAACAATGTACTTTTTGAAAAGGATTCTGATGCAAACAGCGTGCCAACCTTCAACTAAACTTCCATATAATGTGAGTTAATTTGATCAATATTAATGACATTTCTAACCAGAAAATTTATTTGATGTAATAATATATAAATATTTACACTAACGATGCTTAAAGTGATAAAAATATTACACAAAATACTTAAAAAAACCTTTTAATGTAAAGATGACATGCTTCATACGCTCTAACAGCGACTTCTTCAAGATAAAAAAAAAATGATAAATAAACTATTTTCGCAAAGTTTTTAAAAATGATAAACACAAGACACGAGATCACATGTATAATGCAAGCAGATGCTTAAAATGGTCAAACTGTGCAGTAAAAATTATTATTTTATTTATTGCTTTTTTAATTTGTAAATCATCTCGTGCCAAATTTTAGGTAATTCTAAAGCGGCTGATTCATTGCATATGTTCTCGTTTCTAATATGCTCTTGATTCTAATGTATGGGAAATAAACTCTTGATGGAAAAATTATTTTACAATTCTTGAAATCAATCTGAAACGGCTTTATACTATTTAGTCTGGCCAAAGCTGTTGTTCTCTTCTGTCATATTTGATATCTGCCATATGTTCTTTTATACTAGTTTTAAATTTTCTGTTTGTAATTCCTATATAATACTGTAATGTTCCACTTTCCCTGGTATCTATGCTATATTATTATTATATGTATTAATATTGCCATATTTAATTTCATATTTTTACGCGGAACTTATTTCATTTATTTTCTTTAAAAAAAATTCTGGTTTGAAACATGTTAAACATGAGTCAAATTAACCCACATTTTACGAAAGACTAGTTAGAGGTTCAGTAGGTATGTTGGTATGATAATTGTGCATTTATCATATTTTTTTTAATTGCAGAACAAGTTGGGTATACGAAGCATACATTTAGTTTCCAATAGTTGCAAACGAAAATACTTTGATAAAGGATTTATATTTATTTTTAATGTTCACCACAAATGTACCTAAATAATCTTTTATGCAATGGGAATTGATGACTTATCTGTTTTGCTTTAAATTTTTAAAATATCATCTATAAATTGCCTTATATTGCTTTAAGCAGAAAAACTTAAACTCGAACTGCGTAGAGTTAATTGTTTTTTGTTTGTAGACGATAATTAATTTCAAACTAGCTTGGATAATTAAAAACATACGTGCAAGGATGATAAAAGTTTTTAATCATTGCAATGGTTAATTTCTTATGTAATTTTCTAAATAAATAATGCGGAAAATATACTTAGAGAAGATTTTTTGAAAAGCATTTAAATGAAATTTTTAAAGTATTGCCTTCAAATTTGAAAAAAAAAAAAAATTAAAGGTAATGTAGGCTAATATATAATATATTTGAATAAAGATTTAAAATGTTGAATAAAATTTATTTGTCATATTATGTAATATCTAAAAAAAGACATCCTGTTCTATGGAGAAAAGTGTACAAATAAGTTTAAGTGCACATTCATACTTGGAAATTTAAGAAGCGAAAATGTTAATTTATGTAGAGATATGTTCTAACCAATATGGCTCAAAATTAGAACTTTGTGGTTATGCTTTATTGTTTGAAAGAAATCCTAACTTTAAATTAAACATTGTTTCTGCTATGTTGAAATTTTAATGCAGTTTAATTAGTTTTGAGTACTTACTACAGTTAAATAGAAATTTCGGAAGTACCGCATCATCAAACATTAATAAAGTGAGTTCATCAGAAATTATGAATTTGTGGTTTGTTAATTATATTTGTGAAACAAATCTTAAATTTGAATGCAAAAATAATTGAAAGCCTCTCTTAGATCTTTAATTACAATGTTACTATTTGTTTCTCCCGGGTAATTCATAAACAACGTAGGAATAACTTAAGGTTTCGCGTTAATTTTACATTGATCTCTGTAATAAGATGCTTAATACTTCAGTCGTTAATTTTAAATAAGATATTATATGAATTATATCTTTTATTTGTGAGTGTTTTTATAAATTTTGAATTTTTTCTTTTTGAAAAATAATTTTTGTTAATAATGGGCTATCATAATAATGAAGGAAATAAATAAGAAAATACACAATTAATTTTTATTTATAGTTTAATTGAAAAATTCTTATATGATGGTAGCAAGTTAAAACAAAATCTTCACAAGAATAAACAAGAAATAAAAATTTTCCATCACACATACATTATGAAACCCTTTCCAACACAATCAGAATAATGTTATGAAAGTATTATGAATCGATGAAGTGAAAGTCTAAATAAACCATTGAGAAAACACATAATAAATTTGAAAAGCCATTTTCAGGAGTTGTCCACCCATAGACAGTAATGCAACAGATCCTTTGTGCAGCCCTGTATATGATCTTTAGATTTTTATACATATTACATAGTATATTAATTTTGAGACAGTTATTCAAATTGGTAAAAAAAAAAATCATATGAGATATAATTTTCCCAACTGGGCGAAAATGTCCGGGCCAGAATTCGGACCAGGGATCTCTTTTCTGCAGCTGAAAATGGTTCTAACTACTGAGCAGTCCTGGACAGATCCCCCTCTGGCGGATCCATTTCACTTAGTTAACCTTATACATCATAGCATCTGGTCTGATGTCTGAATCAACTCAACAGAATAAATCGTAGGTAATGTGAACTCCAGTAAACGCTGGAAACGTGATTACACTAGATTAATTTTGACACAATTATTCAAATTGATAAATAAATCATATGAGATGTAATTATCCCAACTGGACGAAAAAGTCCGCGCCAGGATTGGAACCAGATATGTCATGGCTGAAGCTGCCAATGCTCTACCAACTGAGCAATCACGGACAAATCTGGCGTATCTACAGGGTGATTATAATTAAAGTCCCATTTTCAAAATGCTGTAAAAAAAGAACCACTGGGCTTTTCTGTTGATAATGGGTACGATTGCAAGAATGCTCACTTTCTACTTACTGCGCATTCTCCCTTTAGGCAATGCGCCACTTTTTGACAAATAATCTCTGCAATATATTTTCAAGCCTATCATATTTTCTAAAGATACTAAAGAAAGATATTTTTTTGTAAATTATATTACGATTGAACATAAAAGCCTAAGATATTTTCAAGAGATACTACAGAAAGAAATTTTCTTTTGTAAATTGTATTACGATTGAAGATAAAATCCTAAGATATTTTCAAGAAATACTACAGAAAGAATTTTTTTTTGTAAATTGTATTACGATTGAAGATAAAATCGTAAGATATTTTCAAGAGATATTACAGAAAGATTTTGTTTTAATAAATTGTATTACGATTGAATATAAAAGCCTAAGGTATTTTGAAGAGATATTACAGAAATAAATATTTTTGTAAATTGCATTACAATTGGATATAAAAGCCTAAGATATTGTCAAGAGATACTACAGAAAGAAATTTTTTTGTAAATTGTATTACGATTGAATATAAAAATACTCGACAGTCCTGACCCGTAACCAAAGTATTAATATGAATGTTTATTTCAAAATAAAATGAAATTCGGAACCAAAATTATTATATACATTGGCGGCTTGTGATTTGCTTTTACTGAGACACCAGAAACTACTGAGCTACTGGCTGAAAAATGTATTCTTCTCGTACCAATATTTTTAAAAATAAATATTTGTCTTGTTTAATGACAGAACTTTTTGCCAATAAATAATACAAAACTTTACTTTACTAAATAGTGGTACGAAAAGAATAAATTTGTCAACCATGCATTTAGTGCCTCAAATGAAGCCAATCACCGCAGTGTTGCCAGTGGGCTACTTTTTTAAAATTCAGATTACTTGATTGGCACCAGTTTTTTGAAACGGTGTAATTCGCTTTGTTTTCGCTCTATTTAATTTGTCATTAAATAAGACGAATTTTACTTTACTAAAAAACTGGTGTCAATCAAGAGAACGGCATTTTAAAAAAGTAGCCCACTGGCAACATTGCAATCACGAGCCGCAACTGATTATATTGTTGTGAGCTCGGGATTACGAAAAGATTAATGCCGATATATAAAAACAATCAGCAAGCTTTATTTACTTTAAACAGTTCAATAAGAACACAAATATCTTCTCAAAACACTAATATTTAGTAATCTACAAATGTAATAAAAACACAGCAAAATTTTACACAGAACAATGCGTTCAATATAGCGTATTAAATACGAAATTGCTAATAGACAACACAGTCTCAAAGCAAAAGCCTCGTCTGAAATCAATAGCGGTTGACTTTGAACTGTACCCCGTGGAAGTCCCAGCTGGCCCTTATATAGGTTTTAGAGATCATTCTAGAATTTTCCAGAGGTTTCGGATACCAGGAGTTACCAGAAAGTACTTCAACTTTCGAGAGAAGACCTCAAGTGAGAAAGCACCTCAATGTACAGGTATAAGAGGGGGGGGGGGGTTTGCACAAAATATCGCCAAATCCGTCGCCAACGTGACCACATTTGGCGATATATCGCCAAATTTGGCGACAAAAATACGTCGCCAAAACCATTGCCAATTTGGCGATAAACCCATTCCTTGGCGACTTTTCCATAGAGACCATTATAAAGACGATGCTGAAAGGGGTACATTTCTTGCAAAGGAGGTTTGGTGCTTTTCCGTGAAGCCTTTTTCCATTGAGTTACATAATACTCATTAAATAATACTGCAATTTTCACAATAATAAAATAAAATAAATTTTAAAAAATGGAATGTTTACAAATATACAAAATTCATAACAATATATATATATACACACACACACATATATATAATTTTTTTAAATAACGTCATTTAAGAGAAAAGAGACAACTGAATATAAAGGAAAAAGCATCTGTTATAGTGACAAAAAAAGGTGTTATATTTGTAGTTAAGATCCAAAGAAAGTGCTTGGCTGCCAATTCCTATGCTATTTAGGTGCATTCGCAATTATATAAATACGTAGCACCTATAATCGTCTGGTCTGTCCGTCTGTCTGCATATAATAGCGGAAAAATTACCCAATCGAATGGTTTGATATTTAATATATATATAATCGTTGCAGAATTTTGTCGAGTCATTTCAAATTTTATGAAAATCGGATTAAAACTTTAAAATATATTAATAAAAGTTTTCTTCATTCTATTAAATCCTATCATACGTAATCTATATAATAAAAGCGTCATCAACAGTTCCGGGATGGCCGTTTCGCTTTTTCATATGCCAGGTGGCGATTTTTATTAAAAATTATTTTTTCGAATAAAACTGCATAAAAATTATATTTTTAGAAAGATCGTTCAAAATAAATTAATGATTGAGAGATGACCTACGTTCAATTATGTATATATTCTGCAATAACAGTTGAAATTAGGTAGGCAGTTCAAATTCTCGATCCAGGAAAGTAAACAAAAAAGAGACTCATTCGTCATGAACGTTAGAAATATTAAACCATGGAGTTAATCTTTCGCAAAGTTTGGCGATGTAGCCTGGTGTTTGTCGTAGCAATCGTTCCAGGAATCGACATAGCGACGTACGGCAATAATATGAGAGACAACACGTACACCAATCAAATCGACCGTACTCATATGTATAGTAGGAGCCATAAAGAACAGATAGGTGTTTCTTGCTATTCAAGTAATTTAATAAACAATGTCGTCATCTTCCCTTTCCTTATAAGCCAATTAAAGTTTAGCGAAATTTTGTTATGTTAGGTGCAGACGATATAATTCATTCCAGTAAAATATCAACGATGATTTTTTTACATTGTCTTGTATTGGATGTTTGCGCATTGTATAATTTAATGTAACAGAGTTGTAACTAATTGTTTGTAGCTATTGCACCAAGATCTGAATATTTATGAAACAAGTTATAGTGCGACAGCACCTCGTTTGTCACGTTTGGCGTACAATTTCCAACTTGTTTTAAATCAAAGAAACATATTTTAACCAGAATTCTTACTTAAAAATAAAAGAAAATGCGTACGCGTACTACATTTCATTACATAAACACAAATCTAATTCCATTAAATACTTTTTTTTAGTTCAAAGCATTATTATATGATTTAAAAATGCTTAAAAATTGGCAGCTATAGCAATAACGCCGCATTTGTTAATCCATTGCTTTAACATTTTGACTATGAGTCGGGACGCTACATTACAATCCAACAAAACTTGGGAAGGGTTTGGCGGGTTTGTGTTTGCTGCTCTTGGCGCTTTCGTTGGTGGGGAGAAACCAATTCTTAGGAAGAAACGGAGAAGGAGATAGTTTCATTGTAGTTTTGTATCTTGTGAACGGTACTGTATTATGTATTGTGAAATGCTTTGGAAATAAAAAACATTGTGTGATTTAAAAAATAAAGTAAGACTCTGCTTGTCCGAAAACACGTGATAAATTTTACCATTTTTTAAAGATAATTTATAATTCTTATTTTATTTATGCAAATTATTTCATTTATACAGGTTTCTCAAATCTTATCACATTTAAATTTGTGTTATTACGCATTGTCATTGGTTTTTACTACACCAGTTATAATTTTTGTTATAATTTCCTAAAATATGTTATTATTTTGTTTTGTCTACATCTATTTTGTTCTTCAATTTTCTAAAATCGCAAAAATTCTCAAACCAAAATCTAAAACCTGTATTTTATAAAGTTGTTCTAAAATGGGTTTTGGTGGTTTAGCAGATACTAAAAAATGGCCAATCAGTAAAAAGGTTCATTAATTAAAAGTTAAAAGTGAAATTGCCTCCTACAAGATATTGTGAGCCTCATAAACTTAGTACTCAATATTAAAGTGTAAATTTATTAATTGTGCTGTAAAAACTGCTTACATAAAGCTTATAAATTTTGTATGTAAGGTCAGAGAAAGGCACTCCCCTGGCTTCACATAAATATAATCAACAGCTAACGACCAACTATAATAATAAATGTATCAGATTTATAACTAAACGGGTAAAAAAAGATCATTTTGACTCTGTATAAAATCAGATGGATAATTTTTGTATGTATAACATTTTTTGTTAAAGGTTTATTACAAAGAAAATTTCGATCTACATTAAAGGGCATAGCCAAATTCAGTATTTTGTGTGATTATATTCATATTTCAGATTGATAACTTTTGTAGATTAACATTTTTTTTATTTGTATTCAGACTCACGAGGGTCAGAGGGAGGGGGAGGCACCCCCCTGGCTTCACAAAAATATAATCAGCAGCTAACGACTAACTATAATAAAAAATGTATCATATTTACAACTGAACAAGTAGAAAAATATCATTTTGAATCTGTTATAAGATCAGCTAGATAATTTTTGTATGCATAAAATTTTTTTTGTTAAAAGTTTATTATAAAGGAAAATTTGGTCTAAATTAAAGCACACAGCCAAATTCAGTATATTGTGTGATTATATTCATATTTCGGTTTGCTAACCCTTGTAGATTAGCAAGTTTTTATTTCTATCCAGAAGGATTTTATTTATATCTCATGAATGAGTGCTTTTTGTCAGTAAATAAATTTTATAATGGATTAATTTAAAAAATAATGATTAATATGTTATAAGCTAGTAATGACTTATAAATTAAAATAAATATTTGAGGCAATCTGCTAGAATAAAGACAATATAACTTTTGTAAAATAAAACATAATTCTTGGACCCACGAGGATAAAAGGGTACTTGTTACGTTTTTTTTTTTTTTTTTTTTTTTTTTTTACATAACTTTATAAAGGATATTTGTAATTTGGATGGTCGGATGTGCCAATCTCGAAACTTTCTTCTATCTCTATGTTAATACTTCAAAATTCGCTACTAACTAGGTATTGGCGTAAATTGCCCAACAGGTGGCGCTGCTATGCTGCATTTTTCAGGATTTACATGATTTTAGCGACAGTCATATCCCAAGAACTAGTACCCGGAATTTCATCAAACTTCATATTCTGTTAGACCTTGATATAAGTCCATCACATTTCCAAAATGAAATGACAAGCAATGCCCATCATAAGGATTTTAAAAGTATAGGTTAGTTGAACTGTGTGCATGTAGAAAAGAGATATAAGCATCGCATTTTTCAGACAAATCATTGAATTTCGGCACCCACACTCTCAGATGTCTGCAATTAAAATTCTTAACGCTAAGGGCATAAAAGCGACACCTGTTGGGCGGTATATACCCAAGCTTAATAAATATCTATTTATGTGAAAATGTGACAGAATATGAAGTTTAAATAAATTCCTTGGATTAGTTTTTGAGATATAACTATCGTGAAAAATGCAGCTTAGCAGCGCCACCTGTTATATGATTTACATGAAAACCTAATCAGCTCCAACTTATCTCTAGATCTAACAGAATATGAAGTTTGATGAAATTCCGTGCATTAGTTCTTGAGATGTCATTATCGCTAAAATCGTTTAAATCCTGTAAAATGCAGCATAGCACCACCACCTGTTGGCGATTTACACCAAAAACTAATCAGTACCAATTTATGTCAAGGTCTAATTGAATCTAAAGTTTTATAAAATTCCGTGCATTAGTTTTGAGATGGAGTGCCCATAAAATTCTTGCCCATAGAGACACATTGGGAGACTTACTCACAGACAGACATTTTCTAAATGCAGTCAAATCGTTTTCAAGACATTCTAAAATGTATAAATCCTCCGAAAACTGGAATTCGATTTTTTTTTTTCATGAATCCAGTACTTTCTCTTGAAAAGATAGAAGAAAATTAAAAAACCCTTTCTTTTTTCTGTGATGAAGATATTTAATATCACTGTATTTTAAAGCCATTCATTCTTTAATGATATAGCATGTTTAACATTTAAAGAAAATGTTATTGAAGCACTGGTGTGATTATGTTTTTTGAAATATTTGTTTTATAAATTTACTTAAAAAAAAAATAGAACTCAGTTTATTTAAAATGAAATCTTCATGTGAAATGGTCACAATGGTCGATCACATATATGCTCTTTTTAAATTCGCTTCACGTACAAACAATCAATTAAAAGAAAACTAGGGAAATTGTCTTTTAACTATAAATAAAAAATTTGAACTAATTAAACATTCAACAATAATCTAAATATTGTTGTCATGTGCATCGTAGTGCCTAGATGATAAATGACATTAAGAATAATATGTAGAAAAAATGTCTAATATTACTTTTGCATGCTCTTCTGAAATGTTTTATTTCTTTTTAAAAATATCTTTGAAAACCTGCCATTGTAAACATAAATATTGTGATTTTTTTTTAGTAAACGAATTTTTTTTTTCAAACGAAATTCGCAAACATTTTCTTGGAATTTTTTAACAAATCATTAAGGGACATTCAATCACTAAAACATAAGACCTCACACCATGCCATTTTACTAGATGATAATCATCATTCCATATTTTTAAACAGGAATAGTAACTATAGTAAACTGTAATATAAGACATATAAAGTTGGGTATACAGGACATACACTTAAAAAACAACGACCAAACAAGCCCTCTAACTCTTAGATTATATAGTCGATTTCCATAAAACATAAAAATAAATATCCTTTTAATTAAGACATTAGTGATCATAAATTATTAGTTGAACTTTATTGATAAATTATGGCAGTACATTTTTTTCCAAAAGTTAATCGTGTTTCTTTTTCCACAGCCACCCCCTTTCACGAACAATAGATGAATTGGAACTGCACAAATGGGTTACTGGAGTAAGGGGAAAGGGTGAAGATTTTGAGCGTTCTTGGCTGATTACATTTTCTCTCGCCAAGGTCTCCAAGATTTGTTGGTTTGGAATCTCGCAGTCGGGACATATATGTCCCAATGGACTATTTTTTATTCTATTTGTATTAATTTTTGAAAAATAAAATCTGCCATACACTTATATTAGGATATGTTATTTTAACGCGAAATCTACCACAAAGAATAATGTATGTAATTGTTAGTATGACTGGATTTAAAGAAAGTTAGTAGTTCGGGCCCCGTAAACCAAATGTTTAATTATTGAATTAAGTATTGTTAGAATATGAATATTTTAATATGTCAAACTTTTAATTTCAAATTCCTTATGTTTATCAGGCTTCATGCAAAATGCACAAAAATATATTTGCATAATATTACATCTAGAGGAAAATACCTTTAAAAACAAGCAACGCCAAAACAATCCTCGCCAATAATCACGCGAAATCTACCGGCATAGAATATGGGACTTTTCCCAATGGAAATCATTAAAATACCCTGTTTAGGTTTTAAAACGCCTTGGCGTGTCCAGTACGCCACCTGTGGCTTAAAGTAACTATAAACCGCCCATGTCTTTAAAGGTTAATGACAGAACTTTGAAATTAAATAAGCCGAATATTATTGTTTAGTAAGTGTGGTACTCAAAAATCTAAAACTTTGATAGCTATGTTTGAAGTAAAGTATTAAAGAAATAGAAGGGGCTTTAAAATGTTCAAAACTTGCGTCTGCAGATTTAAAAATTTATATTTACATTTTTTTCTCTATGTAATCAGAATTCTAATTTCATTTCAAAAGAATTGCTCACGAAAATAGTTAGAAAAAAGGAATTCGAATTCAGCTTGAAGCCATTTTAATATCTAAACTTCGAAATGAGAAATGTATGTTTGAAGTTTGAAGTTAAAAATAATGTTGGAGATTCGTGTTATAACGTTTGTTTCTGGAATTTTTACAAACATACAAATTATTTTTGTGCTTGTAAATAAAAATGAAAAATTAGAATTTTTCATTAACTTGGAATTAAATACACATGTATAAAATAATACGAAAATGCATGCATTCCCATTTTAGGCAAACTTTATTTATTTATTTATTTATTTTGCAAGTTTTAAAAATTGTTCTTTAGAAATTAATTTAAAATTGTACAGTGCTTATATAAAGTTACGTAACTTAAAATTGTTTGCTTAAATATTTAATACTGAAAGTAGACGAATATTAGAAATATATAAGAATTTTGAAATAATGCTGGATTTTATAACTTTCTGTTGCTCTTCTGATTTTTATGGGATACATATGCATTTATGTTTATTATATTTTGATATTTGCAACGCAAGCTTCATATTTTTATTCTTTTATTCGATTTATCATATTCCATTAAACCTAAATATAAAATTTTACTGTTCTTTCTATGAAAGTTCGTTATGTATGAATTAAAATACAAAATGTCCGAGACGAAACGCCCTAATTTGTTAAGTATGTAATACAACAATGTAATCGTTGCATTAAGAAGATTAAAACAACAATGTAATCCTTAGATTAAGAAGATTGAAACAACAATGTCATCGTTGCATTAAAAAGATTGAAACAAGAATGTAATCGTTGCATTAAGAAGATTAAAACAACAATGTAATCGTTGCATTAAGAAGGTTGAAACAACAATGTAATCATTGCATTACAAAGTTTGAAACAAGAATGTAATCGTTGGATTAAAAAGATTGAAACAAGAATGTAATCGTTGCATTAAGAAGATTAAAACAACAATGTAATCGTTGCATTAAGAAGATTGAAATAACAATGGATGTATATAGCTATGAAGTTATGTTTGTGCGATCACACCATTTTTATATGTACCCCAGGAGTGATACGGAGGATTGTCTAAGGAGGATGGCCAGTGAATTGGACCACCTTTTCCAATCCATCTTTGTGGGAATTCGGAAATCAATGTGTTCCGTGCTTCCAAATGCTAGTGTGGTGGTGCTCGATTCTGCCAATGGACCCCAATTCTGCATACCACTAAACGGTTTGTGTTTTTCAGAATTCATTGTCAATTTTCAATTTTTCCGATTTTTAGTACCTGAAATAAAAATTATTGCTATTACATAGTGTTGATTTACACATCTAAACTACCATGTACCACCAAACAAAATTATCTTGGTTGTTTATTATCTTCAGTATAAGTGTTTAAAATTACGGCGTTTCGTCTTGGACACCCTGTATATTTCGAGATCGTGTGGATATTGAAAGTCGACTGAAAATGTGATAATTATTAAAATAAGGATATAACAATCAAGGTTCGAATGAATGCTTACCTTTTTCCTTATTAATACCAGTATTTTTTATAAAGTAAATTTCTTTGTATGTATTCTTTGCATACCAGTCAACGCTGCAATAAAAACGATTTCCATTAATGTAATCTGTAATTATGTACAGGGAAATTTCTTTTCTAGAAATACTGGTGTTCAAATGGTGCAAAGTAAGCATCCGTACGAGACAATTATTTTTTAAAGAGAGTGAAAATGCTTACATGGTAATCCATTTTTTGTCTTATTTTATTTTTAATTTTCTTATTTAATCTCCATTTTTTAAATAGATATTTTTCGCCTTATTTAATCGCAGAAAAATATTACAAATTCTGTGATTAAACACAGTGTCTACAAATTCTGCGATTTTAATATTAAATAGAATTTTTTTTAATCTGAAATAGATGTGTCAGAATATCTGAGAGTATTGAAGTTCGTTTTATGTAATTATAAACGTAAATATTATTATATATTATATAATATTATATATATTATATATTATATAATATATTATGTAAAAATACTGGTGCTCAAAAGGTGCAAAGTAAGCACCCTTACGAGACAATTATTTTTAACGAGAGAGAGAAAATGCTTACATGGTAATCAATTCTTTGTCTTATTTTATTTTTAATCTCCTTATTTAATCTCCATTTTTTAATATATTTTTTTTCGCCTTATTTAATCGCAGAAAAATAGTGCAAATTCCGTGATTAAACACAGTGACTACAAATTCCGCGATTTTAATATAAAACAGAATTTTTCTAATCTGACATAGATTTGTCAGACTTTCTCAGAGTATTGAAGTTTGTTTTATGTAATGCTGTTCTAGAAATATACTGCTCAAAACAATTAAAGGATATTGCAGTTTTAGGTGGATTTTGTATCTGGGAAACTTTTTAGCTGATTGATACATGGTCGACAGACATAGTAGGTTATATGAGAATAAATTACACATGTTTGGCAGAAAAAAATGCATTTTATTGCGCATTTGTGTACAAAAGGAAAAAAACACAATTTGTGCATATGAGAAAAAAAGAATAAGAAAAGGTGTTTTCTTCAAAGAAAATCATTTTCAGTAGGGGGTATGGTTTCCACGGGCGGCCAGCAACGTTGAACACCTTTGAGGCATGGACCCAATGAGGCTATTAATGACGAGTTGGGGTATTCTGCCCCACTCTTCCAGAAGAGCTCTTTCCAGTTCTTGGAGAGTTTGTGGGGGTTGTTGGCGGCCAGAAACTCGTCTTCCTAGAGCGTCCCAAACGTGCTCGATTGGATTCATGTCTGGAGAACACGCTGGCCATTCCATTCGAACGATTCCTTCTTCGAAAAGGAAATCCTCCACCAGGTTTGCACGATGTGGCCTGCAGTTATCGTCCATTAAAATGAAGTTATCTCCGATTGCTGCAGCGTAAGGGACTACAATAGGTCTGAGGATCTCATCCCTATATCGGCGACCAGTCAGAGCTCCATCTCGAATGATGTAGAGGTCAGTGCGCCCGTCAATGGAGATGCCACCATACACCAACACTCCTCCACCGCCAAATCTGACACTTTCGCGCACGAACGCAGGATTATTCCTACTGCCACGGTCCCTCCAGATGAAAATACGCCTATTATCCGGATGCACAGAAAAACGGGACTCGTCAGAAAACAGAATATTGCTCCATTCATTTCTCCTCCAGTTGACATGCTCGGTTGTCCACTCCCTGCGGTCGCGACGATGCCTTGATGTTAATCTAACACATACCATCGGTCGGCGAGCATACAGACCTACAGCATGGAGCCGGTTTCGGACAGTCTGAGTTGAAATCGTGGTGCCTGTAGCCGAGCGAAGCTGTTGTTGGAGAAGAGTAGCGTTCATGTTTCGGTGTCTCCGAGCTGTTAACGCTAAATACCGATCTTCATTGGGCGTTGTTGCCCGTCTACGACCTTGCCCTGGTCTTCGACCTGCACATCCACTCTCCAAAAAACGGTTCCAGATCCTGGAAATGACACTTTGTGACACTCCAATGGCTTGCGCTACTTCGGCTTGAGTTTGGCCCCCTTCTAACCTACCATCAATTCTCCAAGCTTCTGAATCTGTCAAATGACTTCGCTGAGACATCGTACTCATCGAAACAAAGCAATCACTGAATGCCGATCATCCTTGTCTTCATTCTCTTTTATCCAGTTGAAAGTCAAATTTCATTCGCTGCCGCTGAAGCGACGTTTTTGACGTCGAACTCAAAATTTTCATACTCCACACTTTGAAAACCAGAAAAATTTGCATTTGTGATTCTCTTCTTCTATTTTCGGCAAAAAAAATTTTGTTTATATCTTTATTTTATATAAAACTTCAAATATCCTTTAATTGTTTTGAGCAGTGTACTTGTGCTCAAAAGATGCAAAATAAGCACCCATACGAGACAATTATTTTTAAAGAGAGTGAAAATGCTTACATGGTAATCGATTTTTTTTCTTATTTTATATTTAATCTCCTTATTTAATATCCATTTTTTAATAGATACTTTTCACCTTTTTTTAATGGCAGAAAAATATTACAAATTCTGTGATTAAACACAGTGACTACAAATTCCGCGATTTTAATATAAAATAGAATTTTTCTAATCTGAAACAGATTTGTCAGACTTTCTCAGAGTGTTGAAGTTCGTTTTATGTAATGCTGTTCTAGAAATATTGGTGCTTAAAAGGTGCAAAATAAGCACCCGTACGAGACAATTATTTTTTAAAGAGAGTGAAAATGCTTACATGGTAATCAATTCTTTGTCTTATTTTATATTTAATCTCCTTATTTAATATCCATTTTTTAATATATTTTTTTCGCCTTATTTAATCGCAGAAAAATAGTGCAAATTCCGTGATTAAACACAGTGACTACAAATTCCGCGATTTTAATATTAAATAGAAACTTTCTAATCTGAAATAGATTTGTCAGACTTTCTCAGAGTATTGAAGTTCGTTTTATGTAATGCTGTTCAAGAAATACTTGTGCTCAAAAATTGGAAAGTAAGCACCCGTACGAGACAATTATTTTTAAGGAGAGTGAAAATGCTTACATGGTAATCGATTCTTTGTCTTATTTTATATTTAATCTTATTTAATCTGCATTTTTGAATAGATTTTTTCCGCCTTTATAAATCGCAGAAAAAATTACAAATTCTGTGATTAAACACAGTGACTACAAATTCCGCGATTTTAATATAAAATAGAAATTTTCTAATCTGAAATAGGTGTGTCAGAATATTTCAGAGTATTGAAGTTTGTTTTATGTAATGCTGTTCTAGAAATACTTGTGCTCAAAAGATGCAAAGTAAGCATCTGTACCAGACAATTATTTTTAAAGAGAGTGAAAATGCTTACATGGTAATCGATTCTTTGTGTTAATTTATATTTAATCTCCATTTTTTAATACATTTTTTTCGCATTATTTAATCGCAGAAAAATTTTGCAAATTCCGTGAATCAACACAGTGACTACAAATTCTGCGATTTTAATATAAAATATAATTTTTCTAATCTGAAATAGGTGTGTCAGACTATCTCAGAGTATTGAAGTTTGTTTTATGTAATGCTGTTCTAGAAATACTTGTGCTCAAAAGATGCAAAATAAGCACCCGTACGAGACAATTATTTTTAAAGAGAGTGAAAATGCTTACATGGTAATCGATTCTTTTTCTTATTTTATATTTAATCTCCTTATTTAATATCCATTTTTTAATAGATATTTTTCGCCTTTTTTAATGGCAGAAAAATATTACAAATTCTGTGATTAAACACAGTGACTACAAATTCCGCGATTTTAATATAAAATAGAAATTTTCTGATCTGAAATAGATTTGTCAGACTATATCACAGTATTGAAGTTTGTTTTATGTAATAATGTTCTAGAAATATTTGTGCTCAAAAGGTGCAAAGTAAGCACCATACGAGACAATTGTTTTTAAAGAGAGTGAAAATGCTTACATGGTAATCGATTCTTTGTCTTATTTTATATTTAATCTCCATTTTTGAATACATTTTTTCGCCTTATTTAATCGCAGAAAAATTTTGCAAATTCCGTGATTAAACACAGTGACTGCAAATTCCGCGATTTTAATATAAAATAGAATTTTTCTAATCTGAAATAGATTTGTCAGACTTTCTCAGAGTATTGAAGTTTGTTTTATGTAATGCTGTTCTAGAAATACTTGTGCTCAAAAGATGCAAAATAAGCACCCGTACGAGACAATTATTTTTAAAGAGAGTGAAAATGCTTACATGGTAATCGATTCTTTTTCTTATTTTATATTTAATCTCCTTATTTAATATCCATTTTTTAATAGATATTTTTCGCCTTTTTTAATGGCAGAAAAATATTACAAATTCTGTGATTAAACACAGTGACTACAAATTCCGCGATTTTAATATAAAATAGAAATTTTCTGATCTGAAATAGATTTGTCAGACTATATCACAGTATTGAAGTTTGTTTTATGTAATAATCTTCTAGAAATATTTGTGCTCAAAAGGTGCAAAGTAAGCACCGTACGAGACAATTGTTTTTAAAGAGAGTGAAAATGCTTACATGGTAATCGATTCTTTGTCTTATTTTATATTTAATCTCCATTTTTGAATACATTTTTTCGCCTTATTTAATCGCAGAAGAATTTTGCAAATTCCGTGATTAAACACAGTGACTACAAATTCCGCGATTTTAATATAAAATAGAATTTTTCTAATCTGAAAAAGGTTGTCAGACTATCTCAGAATATTGAAGTTTGTTTTATGTAATGCTGTTCTAGAAATACTTGTGCTCAAAAGATGCAAAATAAGCACCTGTACGAGACAATTATTTTTAAAGAGAGTGAAAATGCTTACATCGTAATCGATTATTTTTCTTATTTTATATTTAATCTCCTTATTTAATATCCATTTTTTAATAGATATTTTTCGCCTTTTTTAATGGCAGAAAAATATTACAAATTCTGTGATTAAACACAGTGACTACAAATTCTGCGATTTTAATATAAAATAGAATTTTTCTAATCTGAAATAGGTGTGTCAGACTATATCACAGTATTGAAGTTTGTTTTATGTAATGCTGTTCTAGAAATATTTGTGCTCAAAAGGTCCAAAGTAAGCACCCGTACGAGACAATTGTTTTTAAAGAGAGTGAAAATGCTTACATGGTAATCGATTTTTTGTCTTATTTTACATTTAATCTCCATTTTTCAATATATTTTTTTCGCCTTATTTAATCGCAGAAAAATATTGCAAATTCCGTGATTAAACACAGTGACTACAAATTCTGCGATTTTAATATTAAATAGAAATTTTCTAATCTGAAATAGATTTGTCAGACTATCTCAGAGTATTGAAGTTCGTTTCATGTAATGCTGTTCTCGAAGAAAAACTTAAATTGAAAAATAAACACAAGAAAAGGCAAATGATTAAAAATAGCTTTATTTAGACTAATTAAAAAGTCACACTAATGAAAAAGGAGGCACATTAAATACTTTAATATAAGTGCGGATGACCATGACAAGTAAACTGAAAGTCGTATTCTGCAAATAATAACTTTCTTTCAATTCTTGTTAAGAATTTCTCGTTATGTTTTATGTAAAATTTTTCTTCTAACATACTTTTCACTTTCCAACACACACACACAAAAAAACTTATCGATAAAAACACTTTCAAACTTATTGATAATAAGTAATTTCAATTTTAAAGCGAGAAAAGATCTATTAATCAAAGAAATTCTTAGGTACTTTTCGCTCTAGAAAGCATTTCGATTAAAGCAATGCATTCTTCGGTTGAAAAAAAAAAGAAGAAGAATGATTTTAATCGTGAGGAGCATTAGAATGTTTAAAACTATAAGCAGATCAAATAAATTTATTTTTCGCAAAAAACTAATGATTGATCCATCATTATCGGTTACTTTATTTATAAAGTATTTTGAATACTTTCCGACCGTAGTCGAACTTATTTCCAGGTTAATTTTTATTCAAACAGAAACCGGAAATATTCAGTAAAAATGTATTTTATAATATTTGAAATTTTTTTTTTTTTTTGCCTTACATTTTAGAATTTTTGTTTAAAGTTTTCAATTGTTTCCTTAACCATAGGTGCTAACTGTTATACTGCTATGATTTTAGGACACCACTAATTGCGAAAAGTAATCTACTTATTATTTAATCAATCAATTTTGTGATAAATTAACATTTTTTCTTAAATAGTGGAGTCAAAAATCGTAGCAGTTGGTAGCTATGCTACGCGTCCAGTAAAACAAGGGAAAGATGGATCTACCCAATATTGGAAATTTAAGAGGATAAATTGAAAACGATTCGAATTATTAATATCATTTAATGTATGCAAGAACACTTAAAAAAAAAGAAATCGCGAAGAAAAATTTTAATAACAGCAAATTTGTTTACAGATGGAAATTCAGGGTGACTCGGAATATTCAAATAGATTAAATAGAAGTTGCCCTGAATGTTGCCAATTTATCAGAATTTTTTTTTCAAATACAGTGAAACTTCCATTTAACGAAGTCTCATCGTTACACTTAAAAACTTCGTTATGAAGAAAATTCGTTAAATAGAAATCAACTTAAATTCATGAAATTTTTCCTTCAGATATGACAAACAAGTATTGGATTCAGAAGTATTTGATTCAGTTTCAATTATGTAGTCGTCTTTTAGAATACAGTTGTGTACAGTCGATAAATTCACGTCACATTCCCAAGATTTGGCTCAAGCTTTCAACAGCTCTGATACACAGGTTCTCAAACTAATGTTTTCACTACATTATCTTTGTTCTGTCTTTTTCGATAATGTACTTCAAGATTTTTTATTATTCTTGAGACTAATGGCTGAAGTTTAGAAGTTGTATTGGCAGGAACAAAAATAACTTTGATGTTCTTTGATTTGAATTCTGAAGCACGTTTTTGTGGATGTACAAAGCTGTTGTCTATCAGCAAAGGAAGGTCAGAATGGTAACTGTCTGACTCCAATTGATATTTTTTGCTTCAATATATCACGCCATTGCGTTCATCTTCTATATCATTGAATGTAAAAAGGAGATTTTGACTTCCCCCAACTGTCAGCGCTGGAGTCTCGGTGCGGGAGAGTAATATGATAACAAGTGTTTTTCTTAGTGTGAAAAAAAATTGTTTTTTATTTAGCACCAAGCAGAATGGAAATTATTTAAATGTGTTCATTTTCCTACAATCCGCTGAAATAAATTCGCAACAGCAACCTCTTAGTTTGGATTCTGTATATGTACAAAAGTGGAATAAACTTCGTTATATAGAATATATTTTTCGTAATATGGAGATTAATTTACATGCTCAAAGTGTTCAAAGTCAAAGTTCTGCAGAAAATTTCGTTAAGTAGAAAGCTTCTTTAAATAGAGACTTCGTTAAAGGGAAGTTCCACTGTATGTACTATTATTTCCATACAACAATAATCGGCTTATTTGATTGTATTCCCTGTTTACAGTTGACTTTTTGTTTCCTTTAACGTCACTCTTGTTTCGTTTATTGTTCTGTTTATTGTCAAATTGTTTTGGTGGCAAATAACAGTGTATAAGTTATTTGTCTAAGTGCTATTGCTTTGAAAAAAAAATAATCGAATATAAAATACTTTTCATCACGTTTTTAAATTAAAAGCTATGAGGTAAATAAAACCCAACAATAATTTATGAACACTCTGTATCTTCTACACACTTGCTAGCAAAAGCAAGATATGATATTAGTTAGTTTAATGCAGGGGATTAAAACATACTCTTTTAATCTTTTTTTTTAATTATAAAGTAATGTTGAAGCGATGGACGGTAGAAACATTAATTAAAAAACTCTTAAACATATTCCGCTCTCGAAAGCATTTAAGAACCGATCGAAGCATAGCTTTATTCTCGAAAAAATCAATTGTAAGAAGAATAAAAGCTGTTTTATTTTACAAATTACAGGTCTGAATCGCGAGATAGAAATGCTATTGTTAGTCTTAAGCAATTTTTTTTCTATGCAATAATATAAAGACCGATTTAGCATTATCGGCGATTTGTCTTTATGTTTAAAAAATATTTCTTTCACTAATAATGAGAACGTTTCACATTATTCATGTATTTTTATGAAAGGAAAAGGCATTCAAATAAGAATAACCAAACGTTTAACACAAACTTTGTTTACAAATGAACGTATATGTTATAAACTTACACCTGTAAAGTGTTTAGTTATATTTTCTACATAGTGACAAACAAAAGCAAGGTTTTATATTATGTTAATTTTATTTCAATGCAGGGGGATAAAAAACATACACTTTAAAAGTTTTTCATTATAATTATGTCGAAGCGACGGACAGTAGAATCATTAGATAAAAAACTATTAAATTCATTTCGCTGTTAAAAGCGTTTAGGAATCGATCGAAGCTTTGCATTTTTCTGATTTAAAAAAATCAGTTGTAAGAAGAATAAAAACTGTTTTCTTTGTTTCAAATTGTTCAACTGTACCATTTGAAACATAATGCAGTTTTAAAAGCTATTATTACTTTTACACAATTTTACTCTCCCGTAAATCTAAATATCGATTTGTCATTGAGATTTTCTTTTCTTTTTTATGAAATATTTCCATTTCTCAAAAAAAAAATATCATTATTACGTACTGTAGAAACATTAAATATATTCCGCTCTTGAAAGCATTTATCAATTGGTGAAAGTATTGCACTCTTTCGCTTTCAGAAAACAATCATCGGTAACAAGAATAAAAACTGTTTTATTTTACAAATTGCTGATCTGAATCGCGAAAATAAATGCTATTATTACTTTTAAGCAAGTTTATTCTATGCAAAATCTAAAGACCGATTTATCATTATCAGCGATTTGTCTTCTTGTTCATAAAATATTTCTATCACTTATAATGAGAACGTTTCTCATTATTGTTTTTTTTTATGAAAGTAAAATGTATATTGAAATAAAGACAAACAAAAGTTTAAAAGAAACTTTTTTTTACAGATGAACATATATGTTAGTTATATAAATTCATATGTGTTAAATGTTGAGTTATATTTTCTACACATTGACTAACAAAAGCAAATTTCGATATTATTTAAATTTTATTTAGTTCAATGGTGGGAGATTAAAAACATTTTTTTCTAACAAAGCTTTTCATTAAAAAATAATGTTGATACGGTGAACAGTAGATACATTAGTTAAAAAACTATTAAATGCATTCCGCTGTTGAAAGCATTCAGGAATCGATTAACCCCCTGAAGGGCACCGGTATATTATATATACCACTTAATTTTAATCCCAAAATGTCACAATGGCACCAGAATTTGATAACCAAATTTTGAATTTATAAGATACATTAGGAAAAGCTTTTAGTTATTTTAAAATAAATTTGTTCGTGAATCCTGGTGTCAATCAATCATTTCAATATTTTAGCTACAAGAGTGCTTTGCCCCTGAAGGGGTTAAAGATTTGTATATTTCTTATTTAAAAAAAATGTAAGAAAAGTTTAAACTGTTTTCTTTTACAAATTGTTGATCTGAACCATAACATATAAATGCTACTAGTATTACTGTTAAGGAAATTTATTCTATGCAAAATCTAAAGTCCAATTTATCTTTATCGTAAGTTTGCCTTCTTACTTATAAAATATTTCTATCACTTAAAATGAGATATTGTAACATCATTAATGTCTTTTTTAGAGTATATAAAGTTTTGAAATAAGTACATATAAAAAAATCTAACAGAAAGTTTATTTACAGTTGAACATATAAAACCAAGCAACGCCGCCTAAAGGCGAACGTACTTCACCGCTGGTTCTAGGTCTTCAGAACCCTTGCGGGTAGTTCGCCAGGAGGGACCCGTTTTACCCGGGGTACCTCACAGGCGGGCCAACGTCCAAGAGGAACAGAGCAAACTGTGCATCACTCATCTGCATCCAAGACTTTGACGAATGTCGTTGCAACAGCAGAGCCTATGTACTAAAGGAATTGCCGCATGACACTTGGGGTCGGATCGAGTCCCCCAGAAGCTTCGGAGCCGGAAACGCAAAAGGGAAACGAGCCCTAGGCCTTAGACCGCGTTTCCCCGACACGCACTTGATTTATCTATGACTTCGAATGTGAAAATATACAAAGATGATACGTTATAAACTCATATGAGTAAAATCTTTAGTTATACACGTTGTTCGAGACGAAACACCCTAATTTTAAACACTTATACTGAAGATAATAAACAACCAAGACAATTTTGTTAGATGGTACATGGTAGCTTAGATGTGGAAATTTACATTATGTATTAGCAAGGATTTTTATTTCAGCTGCAGAAAATCGGAAAAATTTAAAATTGAAAAGTGACAGCAAGTTCTGAAAAAGCACAAGCCTTTTAGTGGTATGTTCAATTGGGGTCCATTGGCAGGATGGAGCACCTCCACACTAGCATTTGGGAAACCGGAGCACATTGACTTCCCACATAGATAGATTAGGAGAGGTTGTCCAATTCTCTGCTCATCCTTCTTAGAAATCATCCGTGCCACTGATGGGGCACATGTGGAAATAGTGTGATTGCAACAAACAAAACTTCATAACTATGTGTATCCATTGTTGTTTCAACCTTCTTAATGCAACGATTACATGTTGCACTGCTCAAATTAGGGCATTTCGTCTCGCACACCTGGTACTTTCTACACATTGACTAACATATGCAAGTTTTGATGCTATATTAATTTTATTTAGTTTAATGCAGGGTGGTTACACTTTAAAAATTTTTTTTAAATAATGTTGAAGCGACGGACAGAAGGAACATTAAATAAAAAGCTTTTAAATATATTCCGCAATTATATTAAATATATTGATCTCTAGAAAGCTTTTATGAATCGATTGTTGCATAGCATTTTTCTATTTCATTAAAAAAAAATATTTGTAGGAAAATTAAAAAAATGTTTTCTTTTACAAATTGCTGACTTAAATGGGGAGATATAAATTCCAATATTACAATTTAAGCATTTTTATTCTATTCCTTTTTAAGCAAAATCAAAAGACCGATTTAACATTATCGGCAATTTGTCTTCTTGTTTCTAAAGTATTTCTCTCATTTAAAAGTAGAACGTTTTACATTATTCATGTCATTTTATGAGAGGTAAAGGTATAGAAATAAGGAGAAATAAAACGTCTAACATAAACTTTGTCTACAGATCAACGTATATGTTTTAAACTTATACGTGTAAAATATATAATTATATTTCCTACATATTGACTAACAAAAGCAAGTTTTGATATTATTTTCAATGTATTTAGTTTAATGCAGGGGAATCAAAAATATACACTTTAAAAGTTTTTCATTAAAATTAATGTTGAAGGGACGGACAGTAGAAACATTAATTGAAATGCTTTTAAATATATTCCGCTCTTGAAAGCTTTTATGAATCGATTGATGCATAGCATTCTTCTATTTCAGTGAAAAAACAATTCTTGTAAGAAAAATTAAAAAAAAAATGTTTTCTTTTAGAAATTTCTGATCTGAATGGTGAAATATAAATGCTATTATTACAATTTACGCAAGTTTATTCTCAGTTTTTTAAGGAAAATCAAGAGGCCGATTTAACATTATCGGCGATTTGTCTTCTTGTTTCTAAAATATTTCCATCATTTAAAAAGAAAACGTTTCATAGTATTTTAATTTCCTTTTATGAGAGGAAAAGATATTGAATTAAGGACAAATAGAACGTCTAACACAATTTTTGTTTACAGTTTAACATATGTGTTATAAACTTATACGTGTAAATTATATAAATATATTTCCTACACATTGGCTAACAAAAGAAAGTTCTGATATTATTTTAATTGTATTTAGTTTAATGCAGAGGGATTAAAAACATACACTTTAAAAGTTTTTCATTCAAATTCATGTTGAAGCGACGGATAGTAGAAACATTAATTAAAAATATTTTAAATTCTGCTCTTGAAAACTTTTATGAATCGATCGAAGCACAGCATTCTTCTATTTAGGGATGAGAGCGCTCCGACCCGAATACCCGATTGTCACCACTAAATTTTAATAGTTCACTTAAATTTTCACTTAAATTTCACTTAAATTTTAATAGTTCACTTGTCCTTAATTCAATATCTTTTCCTCTCATAAAAGGAAATTAATGCTGTGAAACGTTTTCTTTTTAAATGATGGAAATATTTTAGAAACAAGAAGACAAATCGCCGATAATGTTAAATCGATCTTTTGATTTTCCTTAACCCCTTCAGGGTCGCTTAATATTTGAAAAAAACATCCAAAAAGTACCTATTCTTTATTACAGAAATTGAATAATTATAAGGTTTCTAAATAAAATATGCAATTAGTTTTTTTTAAGACAAAAAAACAATATGTTATAGAACAAATTCACATTTGTAGAAATGTCATTATGCGAGAATTCTGTGTCTTAACACCTTAAGCACTGCCCCCCGATAAGTGTTGGCTACTTTTTTTTATTTTTATAATTCAGATTATTTGATTACCACCCCTTTTTTTATGTAGAAATATTCACCGTAGTTTACGGCAGATTAAATGATGCGAAAATGAAGCCAATTACACTATTAAAAAAAAAAAAAAAAAACTGGTGGATTTTTATTCAAACAATCTGAATAAAAAAAAGTAGTCTACACTGCCCGTGAAAATCACGGGCGCGAGAATTAAGAGGTTAATATTAGGTTTACACCATATAAATTGACGCAAAAATGACCTTTAATTTTCACATTTTTACAAATTTTTACAAATAATATTTTACATAATATACATATATTAAACATTGGTTATCAATGACTTTTTTGAGTATGATATATTTCGAAACATGCAATACAAAGGCCAACATCACAGTCAGTGCAATGGAATCTTCAGATGGAAATTCCACTTAAATTTTTTTGGTTTCAGAAGTTTTTTCCAGCAGTTAAATCTTGAGCCCGGAAATATGACGGGCACGAGAAATAACGAACGACACCTTAGCCCGTGATATTGACGGGAGCGAGAATTAAGGGTTTAAAAAAACTGAGAATAAACTTGCTTAAATTGCAATAATAGCATTTATATGTCCCCATTCAGATCAGCAATTTCTAAAAGAAAACATTTTTTCATTTTTTATCGCTTTATTTAAGGACAAAATTTCTGAAATTCAATACGGTGGAGAATACTGTTGAAATTTAGTGGTAAAAATCGGACATTTGGGTCGAAGCGCTCTCGCTCTCATCCCTGTCCATTTCAGTGAAAAAACAATTCTTGTAAGAAAAATGAAATAAATGTTTTCTTTTATAAATTGCTGATCTGAATGGCGATATATAAATTCAATTGTTACAATTTAAGCAAGTTTATTCTATTCCTTTTTAAGCAAAATATCAAGACCAATTTAACATTATCGGCGATTCTTGTTTCTGAAATATTTCTATCACTTAAAATGAGAACGTTTCACAGTATTAATGTCCTTTTATGAGAGGAAAAGGTATTGAAATAAGGACAAATAAAACGTTTAACGCAAACATTGTCTACAGATGGACGCATATGTTATAAACTTATATGTGTAAAATATATAATTATATTTCCTACACACTGACTAACAAAAGCAAGTTTTGATATTATTTTAATTGTATTTAGTTTATAGCAGGTTGATTAAACACATACACTTTAAAAGTTTTTCCTTATAATTAATGTCGAAGCGATGGATAGTAGAAACATTAACTAAAAAGCTCTTATCCCCTTAACGGTCGTGTCATATTCGGAAAATTCGTTCAAAAATCGTCGGATTGTTTTATTGCCTCATTTAATTTAATTATTCATAAAATTATTAGTTAATTAGTGAAATAAACAGAGCATTTTTTTTTCAAATTAAAAGTATTAAATTTTTTTAGTGGTTAATTTTTTTTTAATTACAATTTTACTTTTTTTCTTTTTTTTGCACATTAGTTGATTTTTTAAAATTTAGATTACTTGATTGCTACCACAATGTTTGAAGCAGATATATTCGCCTTATTTAATGACGCATTAAATAATGCGAGAAAAAGGGTCTATTACACTATTTAAAAAAACTGGTGGGAATCAAACAATTTGAATTTTAAAAATAGTAGCGTATACTGCCCGTGAGGTTCACGGGCGCGACAAAATTTGTTTACGAATGACTGCTAGTGAAGGTATCGCGCGCGACGATTAAGGGGATAAAATAATCTCGGGAGTGACAAAATCATTCAATAAATCATAATACTACGTCAGCCGCTTTTTTAATCTGCTCGCACCACTATCCTTAAAATAAAAATATTTTTAATACATTTCTGTTGCAAGTGCTGTAAAAGTATATTAAAAAGATTTTTATTTTGAAAAAGTGATGGGAGATAGAATTAAAATTATCGGAAGTTCATACCACGAGGGTCACGGATGCGACAAAATTTGTTCACAAATTTTGCACTTGAATGTATCGGGCGTGGCAATTAAGGGGTTAAATATAGTCCGCTCTTGAAATTATTTAAGAATAATTTAACATTCTCCTGTTTTCAAGGAAAAGAAAACAATTGTACGAAAAATTAAAGCTGTTTTCTTTTACAAATTACTGATTTGAATCAGAGATATAAATGCTATTATTACTTTTAAGCGAATTCATTATATACAAAATTTAAAGACCGATTTATCATTATCGGTGATTTGTCTTCTTGTATATAAAATATTTCTAATTCTCGAATGCCACCATATTATTAATGTCCTTTTATAAGAGGAAAATGTTTTGAAATAAGGACAAGATGAACGTATGTCATAAACTTATATGTGTAAACTGTTTAGTTATATTACAGCGCCTAGAATACATAGTGTGGAAACCGGCTACAAAATAGTACTAAAAAATTGTATCCAATAAATGTACAACGTTGCTGAAAATAGTAGGATGGGTTCGCAGCGCCATCTGCTAGCTCTTGACATTGTATTAGAATGTTTCGGCTGGTGGTAAGTATTTTAAATACTTAAATTATATCATTTTCTCCTCTGACTTAGTGATTTTTATAAGTTTTTTTTTAAATTATGAAAGCATGGCTATAAAACGTGATACGCATTTTTTTTGTCTCTGGTTGCAACATTATCGTAGGCAGGGCATGATTACCGACGGGGCACACTTACACCAGTAAAATTTAATAGAAATTTTCGTCTTATTAAAACGCCCTATTGATGCAAAATTACCACCATGAATAAAGGAACTATTTCAATTCTTTTTTACTGGCGGAAGTGTGCCCCGTTGGTAATCAGGCCCTGCCTACGATAATGTTGCAACCAGAGACAAAAAAAAAATGCGTATCACGTTTTTTAGCCATGCTTTCATAATTTAAAAAAAAAACTTATAAAAATCACTAAGTCAGAGGAGAAAATGATATAATTTAAGTATTTAAAATACTTACCACCAGCCGAAACATTCTAATACAATGTCAAGAGCTAGCAGATGGCGCTGCGAACCCATCCTACTATTTTCAGCAACGTTGTACATTTATTGGATACAATTTTTTAGCACTTTTTAAAGCATTACCAGTTTGGCTTTTTTTAAATTCCGAAATTTCGCATTCACACCAGAAATTTCCTATAATGTTTTTTCCTTACTTAATGGCAGCTATTTCGGGATTTCTTAAAGTAAAAATTCTTGTTTCAGAATTTCAGGTTTGAATTCGAAAATTTTGAATAAAAAACGGTGAAATCGTTTTCCACACTATGTATTCTAGGCGCTGTAGTTATATTTGCTACACACTGACTAAAAAACCCTGTTTTGATATTATATAAATTTTATTTAGTGCAATGCAGGGGAATTAAAAACACACACTTTCAAATTATTTTTATTAATAGAAATAATGTAGAGGCAACGAAAAGTAGAAACATTAATTAAAAAGCTCTTAAATATATTCCGCTCTTGAAAGCATTTATGAATCGATCGAAGCTTTGCATTTTTCCGATTTCGAGAAAAAAAAAATCAATAGCAAGAAGAATAAAAACTGTTTTCTTTTAGAAGTTGTTGCACTGTACGTCTTGAAATATAAAAGAGATTTAAAAGCTATTATTACTTTGACACAATTTCACTCATCCCAAAATCAAAATATCGATTCATCATTATTGGAGATTTTTTCTTTTTTATAAAATATTTCCATTACTTAAAAAAAGAAAAACATTTCCATCATTAGTATTCTTTATACAAGAAAAATATTTAAATAAAAGTGAAGAAAAAAATGTTGCAGAATTAAACAGATTTATATGTTAACATATCTATGGTAAAGCTTGTCCACATGACTGCCACGTATATTCTGGTTAGGATAAACCTTGCTATTTTTAAATAAAGTGAAGATTATTTAGGCCGGGAGCAAAGTTATTATTACCGGGAATCAAACTTGAGGCGTCAATATTGAGAGTGAATTACCGCTGAACCATCAATGATTAAACAAACGAGATGTATATATCATGTGTGATAGACCAGATTGTGATATGCTTTTCATGTCCTACACATAGATGATTTAGTAATTCGAATTCTTTTTTCTCAGACCTGTATATGATCTACAGAATGTTTACACACTACACACTTTACTGACATTTAATTATTTTAACACTTTCCAATATAGTTGAAAATTGCTTATGAATTCATTTTGTCTGTTCGTCTGTCTGTGCATCCGTCTGTCTCTCTGTCCGTCTATGTGTCTATTTGTCCGCGCTCTAACTTACGTAAATACAGTCGGGTTGTCATGTAATTAATATATGTTATTGAGGTTGATCATAGCATGTTCGGTATTGAAAATGAAGTGTGTAGAATTTACTGTTAGATTACAGGGCAATCAAAAGTATCCTGATACATTACAGTCAATGTGAAAAAATCGTTTTCAGTGAATTTTAATAATGTTGCACTATTTAAATCATAACAAAATTGATATGCGTCATTGAGGTAGACGACAACATGTTTTATATAGAGTATATAGTAAGTAGCAATTATAATTTGTTTACAGGTACACTCAAAAGTATGCTGTTACATTATGGTGAATGGGTAAAAACCGTTTGCAGTAGATTTTAATGACGTTACACTGTTTCCAATGCAAGGAAATTTATATGCGTAATTGAGGTGGCTGGAAACATGATTTATATAGAGTATAGAGTAAGTAGCATTTATAGTTTGTTTACAGGAACGCGCAAAAGTATTCCATTGCATTAATATCTATGGGGAAATCGTTTACAGTGTATTTTAATGAAATTGATAAAAATTACTGAAGTGCACTAGAGCATGTTTTCTGTAGATTTATTGAGTGCGTAGAATATTTCGTTTATTTACAAAGACACTCAAAATATTTCCGTTACAGAACTGACTATGAGCCATATCTGCTTGATTTAAGTTTTAAGCTGTGATATGCATTTAAAATGTTTATTTTTAGAGTACGCACAAAAGTATTCCATTGCATTAATATCTGTGGAGGTAATAAAAAGTATTCCGATACATTACGGTTAATGGGGGAAAAATTGTTTTCAGTGCATTTTAAAAATGTTGCACTATTTCAATCATAATAAAATTCATATGCGTCACTTAGGTAGACGACAACAGGATTTATATAGAGTATAGCGTAACTAGCATTTGTAGTTCGTCTACAGGAACGCACAAAAGTATTGAATTGCATTAATATCTATGGAGGAAAATCGTTTACAGTGTACTTTTAATGCAATCGGTATACATTACTGAGGTGCACTAGAGCATGTTTTTTGTAAATTAATTGAGTACGTAGAGCTTTTCGTATGTTTACAGAGACACTCAAAAGATTTCTTTAACAGAACTAACGATGAGCCATAACTGCTGCATTTAAGTTTTAAGCTGTGATATGCATTTAAATGCTTATTTTTAGAGTATTATGATGTGTGTATTTCATATATAGGGTTGCACGTTATAGAATTCGCACACATTACCAGTTATGGACAGCAATTCCTAAAAATAAATTTTTACTTCGTTGTGTATTTTTTTAATGTTTATATAGATATCTCATTTCATTGTATTGAAAAAAAAATGACATTTCTTTTCAATATTCCGATAATGACGGAAAGTTTTTTATAATCTATACCATGGTGAATGATTTTTCGTTCTTGTTCAACTATGTTGTAAAGCTTTAAAAAGTGTTAATTAAGGAGTGTCACTTAAATGTTACACACATCATTATAAAATGTTAAAAAAAATGCTTTAGAATTAATGCAGAATTAAACGCGTTTATACATGAACATATCTAGATTCCAGCGTACAGTTTGGTTAATGTAAGTTTTGCGATTTTTAAAGAAAAAAGAGATTATTTAGCGTAATGGGACACAACTATAATTATCGGAAATCAAACCTGTAGCGTCACTATTGCAGGTGAGTATTACAACACTGTATCATCGACGATGAAATAAACGAGACGTATACAACAACATATAAGGCATATTATATAGCATTATAGCGTTTATTATCCATAGATGGTAATTAATAAAATTCGTTAAAGCAAGTGGATATGATCTACAGAATTTTTACACAAAATATACTTTAGTGAAATTTAATTAAACCTGAAAATGGATAACACAACTGAAAACACACTATTTTCGCTCACAAACGGTAATATATTTGAATTATTTTGTGCGATTCTTTAAAAGAACAATAACTCATTAATGCCGGTTGGTACGAAAAGTTACCACTTAAGTTATACGAAACTTTAAATATGAACACCAGTATCTTAGAAAAAAAAATCATATTGTCTAATGTGAAACTATCAGATATTCAATCAGTTAAAAAAACAGTATGGAAAAGCTGGTGTCAACTGGTATCGAAGTATTAAAAGAAGTGCAAGATAAGTCGTCGTTAATGGGTTAAGTGTTGCACACATATTTTTTATTTGGAAGATGTTATCGTGCACCTCAAGAACACATATGAATTACAGTATGTTAGAAATAGTATAGTTTCGTTAAACCGCACTTCAAACAATCACTGCCTAGAGCCAATGATGATGTAGTCGATTTTTTTATGTGCACCTGTAAATAAACGATAAATGCTATTAACACTACTTTATGAAAACATGTAGATAAAAAATCCTTTTATTAGTTTTTTAATATTTGAAGTAGTGTAACACTTTTTAAAGTGTTACAAATAATGTCTTACAAATACCGGATGTCCCAAAAATGACTGATGGATTTTAAAATTCAATAACTTGCAAACGGTGACAGATAATAGAAAAAATTCTCGAAGGAGCGTTATGTATGATGTCAGGAGCTTTTTTCACTGTGATTCTTGATTTTAGTTCGAATTTCAAACAATAGATGGCGCTGACAGCGATTGAAGTTCTATCGAAGCCGAAACTGACACCACCCATTGATGCACCGCCTCCTGAATACTAGATGGCGGCTGTCGCAGATGGATTTTTTTTTCAGCGTTTGAACGGTCCTTCGAACTTCAACACCAATAATATCTCAAAGTTTTCTTTCACTTAGTTGATCTCAGAAAAACTAGGCGAAGAAAACTTTTAGAAATTATTGGTGTTGAAGTTCGTGGGATTGTTCAAACGCTGAAAAAAATCCGCCTGCGATAGCCGCCATCTGGTTTTCACGGGGCGGTGCATCAATGTTGAGTGGTGTCAGCTTCGGCCTCGACTGAACGCCAATCACTTTCAGCGCCGTCTATTATTTGAAATTCGAACTAAAATCCAGAATCACAATAAAAAAACTCCTGACATCATACAGGGTGATTTTTTTTAAAGTTGTGAAAGTAAAACACTATAACAAAAGAACCACTGATCCAAATGACCTAAAATTTCACCAGTATACTCCCAAAGCAATGGGAATTTTTTAGGCATGGTTAAAAAAAAACAAAATCGCACCGACAGATGGCGCTGTAAGGTACCAGAAACAAAGAATAATGTTTGTGGGAGGAAAACAATTGACGGTACATTGAGAAACCATCTTCCGTACACCCTCTGTCGTCATTGGACCTTTTCTTAAATTCTTAAGTGTCCTAAATCTCCTAAGAGCAGTTGCTGCGCTGTCATTATTCTGATAATACAGTTTCGCTAACAAAGCACGGTACGTCAATGGCGCAGTCATTGCGAGGATTTCCGTAGAATAATGAACACGAGATGTGCGTACTTCACGTTTTTATCGCCAATGTGCGTGTGCCAGGCGCAAGTTCGTCTCCCGACTTTACTGCATGTACAGCGCCATCTGTCGGTGCGATTTTAAGTTTTTATTAACCACGCCTAAAAATTCCCATTGCTTATGGAGCATACTGGTGAAATTTTAGGTCATTTGGATCAGTGGTTCTTTTGTTATAGGGTTTTATTTTCACAACTTAAAAAAAAAATCACCCTGTACATAACCCTTCTTCAAGAATTTTTTCAATATCTGTCACCGTTTGCAAGTTATTGAATTTTAAAATCCATCAGTCATTTTTGGGACACCCGGTATCTTTCAAACACTATTTAATACTCATATACAACCAATGCTGCGTGTTCTGTAAAGGAACTATGAGTGCAACACACCCAGAGAATGATGACAACAGAGAACATGCTATGCTAATACTTAATAACATACACAAATTTCGTTGTAATCCAACATATTTACGACAGTTAGAAAATGAAATATAGCTGCCAATTTCACGCATTTTTCTTACTACGAAACTTTAATCGCAAATTGTGAAAATTTTCTCATTGAAATCTGCAAATAAATAAGTTAATAATTTCTATTAAATTTTAGTGGTAACAAAAAAGCGTAAAACTTGACAGCTATTCGAAAAGACGGCCAGAGGGCCAGCCATAACGCCAAATAGAGAGGCAGGCGACGAGATAGACAAACAAACGACCAGACAAAATAACGGCATGAACACTTTTCAACTATATTGAAAGCGTTAATTAAAAATTTTACTTAAATGCTACACTAAATTAATTAACTTTTTAAAAAAGGCTTCAGAGCCAGAAGTAGCCATCTCCCATAGATCTAGTGTTGACCCTAAATACTGCATTCTTCTTGTAATATTCTATCTGATTTGGGAACTAAGAAATAAAAGAAGTAAACTTCCTAAAATGAACCTTGCTTCGAAAAATCAGTCTGCATTTTTCTTGTAATATTCAATATGATTTCCGAAATAAGAAATAAAATAAGTTAATTTCCTAAAATGTACCTTGCTTCGAAAAACCTTTTCGCATTCATCTTGTAATATTCAATCTGATTTCTGAACTAAGAAATAAAATACCGTAATTTCGCGCGTATACGCTGCACCTCAGACAATTCGATTTCCTACCAGAATTTATTTTAAATAAATTGTGACTTTCTTCTGCTTAGCACTTATTTGACTTCTTATTTTCAATAAAATTTCCGGTTTGAAAAAGACTTAACTAAGAGCATAGCCTACGCGCGAAATTACGGTAAGTTAACTTCCTAAAATGTATCTTGCTTCAAAATACCTTTCTGCATTCTTCTTGTTATATTCAATCTGATTTCTTAACTAAGAAATAAAATAAGTTAACTTCCTAAAATGTACCTTGCTTTGAAATATTTTTCAACCTCTCACTAGTCATAACGTCCTTTATTTTTATTTTTTACATGTACTATTACATTCTACATACAAGGTGCCCGGTAAAGTCTTATCCACACCCATTAACTTTTTAACAGATTCAGATTCAGATTCAGATTCAACCAAGCAGGGTGGCCTACCATACGGCTTAAGCTCTACAAGCCCTGCTTGGCAAGTTTATTAAAAAAAAAAAATACAGATGAGGCCAATAGGCCATTAGGCTTTTACATAGTATTGATTTGAGCAATGAATAAGAATTATATATATATAATACAATTTGACATATCATTTGAGTAAGGTATTTACAATAACTCCAAGAGTTTAAATTTTTATATTTGTGGACTTTAGTAATATGGGTTTATACAATTTGCGATATTAAAGTCTAGTTGTGATGCTGATAGAGAGAGTCTATACAATTTGCGATATTAAAGTCTAGTTGTGATGCTGATGGAGATGGAGAGAGTCTATTTACAGGCGTGTATAATGATGAGTCTCTTTTACTGTTGTTGACGGTGGATGACGGTGTGGTGGGACTGTTGGGTGAAGGGGTTGTGAATGATTATCACTTGTTCTCTGGTGTTTATTTGAAGTTGTTGCTGGTGGTGGAATGAGTTTTTGATGATGGAATGGAATTATTTACACTACTGTGTTTCCGCTATTGTTGTGGTCAATGATGAGGGTTATTCTTCTTCATCATCGTCTGAGGGCAGGACATTTCCTAGAAGGTGTGCTGGAGGCATTTGAAAGAGTTGCTGATTGTGTTCTAGGAGATGGACACAGTCTATTATTTTTTGTTGTAGATTTGGTGTATGGAGGACGTGGTGGAACCAAACTGAGGTCCTCAGTGATGCCGGTTTCCTTATGTGATATGCTGACGTTAGCGGGCAGTTGAGTGTGTAGTGGGTGGCATCTCCTCTTTTTCCACATGTGCAGAATGGAGATGGGGCTTTATTGAAGAGAGAGATATATGATGGGAACGGGCCGTGGTTGGTTATGTACAGGTAGATGTTTCGGTGTGGGATCAGGAAGTCCTCGGTGACTTTTGGACAGAGGCTGTAGGCTTTTCGTCCCCTGTGCTCCGCTGTCCATTGGTCTTGCCATTTAGATGTGTATTTGTGTTTTAGTTCTCCTCTGAGGTAGGATGGAGGTGCTGGGTGGAAGATGTGTTTTATTGATGTGTCCGGTTGTGTGGCTTCCTTGGCGAGTCTGTCAGCGTGTTCGTTGCCCGCAATTCCTGAGTGGCCTTTTACCCAGTTGAAGAGGATCTTTTTTGTTGTGTTTTGCAGTTTCTTTACTATTTGACCTATTAGATAATTTTCTGTATTCATGTCTGTAAGTGCCACTGAGCTGGAAAGGCTGTCTGAATTTATTGTTGCTTTGTCGTGTGTGGATGTTTGCAGCCAGGAAATTGCGTCGGAAATTGCGAGCAGCTCCGCTTGGTAAACGGAGTTTGAGGTGTCCAGGTGTATTTGATGTTCTGTTATTGTGTCTTCTTTGTTGTAGATGCAGAAAGCGTATCCTACACCAGCGTCAGTCTTCGATCCATCCGTGTATACTTGCAAATTTGGCTGCTCCTCTGCATTCTCTACCCATTCAAAATATGTTTTGTATGGTATAATTTCTGTTGGTATAAATTTCGGTTGATACATATCTGGTTGTATTCCAACCATGGGGATGCCTAGCCTAAGGATTGCTCCTTGGGCTGCTGTTTTCTCTGTTCTTAGTGAGAGTGGCATTGTTCCCGTGAGGACGCAGAGAGCTGAGGTTGCTGTCTTCTTGTATGCACGGGAGATCAAAAGCAGACACTGTGCCTGAATTGCTGAGAGGAGTCGCAGCCCGTGGGATTTTTGTAGTTTGGGGAACCATGTTGCTGCAGCGTAAGTTATTTTCTTTTCTAAGATTGTGTTGTTCCATATTTTTAGTATTGCTTTTGAGATACTGCGTTGTGAGGCTGCAAACTTCAGGAGGTTTTGGACTGCTGTGTTGATTTCTGATCTCTTGGCATGTAGATGTGGTAGGAAGGAAAGTGTGCTGTCCAGAACTAAGCCGAGATATTTTAGTGTGGGGTTATGTTTGATGGATCTGTTATTAATTTTTAGTGTGGGTGGACGCTTGAGATATTTACGATTCTTTATTTGCAGAACTGTTGATTTTTCGTGTGTTATTTGAATGGAATGACAATCCGCCCAGTTTTGAATCAGTTGGAGAGCTGCGTTGCCTTTGTCCTCTATGATCTTCCTGGTGCGACCTGTTATGATTAGAAGTATATCATCTGCGTACGCCACCACTTTGAATCCCTTTTCTCTGAGGATTATCAGGATCTTATTGATGAATATTCTCCAGAGAAACGGGCCGTAGCACGACCCCTGGGGACAGCCCTTTTTGAACCAGTGAAGGTCTCCAGAGAGCCAGTTGGTGTACTCAGATCTGAGCGATAGGAAGGATCTTGTCGTGTTTATGTATGGTCTGCTCAGTTCTAAGGTTTCGAGCTCCTCCACTGTTGCATCCCAAGGTAGATTGTCGAAGGCATGGTGGAAGTCTAGAGAGATGAGATATGTGTAGTTGTCTTCTTGTTTGCTTAGATCTATGATGGACAGCACTTCTTGGATTGCCGTTTCCGTCGATTTTCCTGGGACGAATCCGTGTTGGGACGGTGCTAGTTTTGGTGTGTTGTGTAGTTCATGTAGGATACGCTTTAGTATTAGCTTCTCAAAGATTTTGCCCAGGATTGGCAGCAGGGAAATCGGACGATACGAGTCCGCTTCTGTTGGAGGCTTTCCATTTTTCAAGAAGAAGACTAGTTCCCCCTGCTTCCATGCTGTCGGGAAGTAGTTAAGCTTGAGGAGTGTGTTGTAAATGTCTTGTAGTAGTTGTGGGTGATGTTTGAATATTTGTCTTGTGATGGGATGGTCTATGTTGTCTATTCCTGGGGCCTTGTTTTTGTTGAAGCTGTATATTGCCGTTTTTAACTCGTTTACGGTGAATGGAGGGGCCGTCTTGTCTGGTGTTGGTGTTCTGGTGTCTGTAATCTGTGAATTTCCATATATGTGTTCTGTGAGGTCCTTGTAAAATGATTTCTTGGTGTGTGTGATTGTTGTTGAGTGTGCCAGTGCATATGTTTCTTTCTTGTGAAAGTCCTGGAAGGCAATTTTCTTCATTTTCCCATAGGGATCTGTTGTTGCCTGACAGAATCTCAGCCATGCTTCTCGTTTGGCTTTTTGGATTTGAAGCTTGTATCTGGCTCGCTCCTGTTTGTATTTCTGTTTGTGGGCTTGTGTGGATGTTGGAGAGTTTGTTTGTCTTCGGAGTGCCCGGACGTAGTTTCTTGTTTTTCGGAGCTCCGGAGACCACCAGTTGATTGAGGGTTTGTGTGTGCTACTTTTCTTCTTGAGAGTGTGTTCACTTGTCTCTTGTATGATTTGTATTAATTCATTGTAGTGTGTATCGAAGTTTTCTTTACTTTTTATTTGCTGGAAGTTAATGTTTCTTTCTATTAGTCTTGAGGTTAAGTGTTGATTGAATTTTTTAAACGATATGTTCTTCGTTCTGTATCTTCTTCTCGGGAGAGTTGGGGTTGTTATGTTTAGATATATGGTGATCAAGCGGTGGTCCCCGTAATTCATGTCTTTTTCCACAGTCCACTCTTCTAATCTAGAGAATACGGGGAACGAGAAAAGAGAGACGTCCGGCCATCCTTGTGATCTTTCTGTCTGGAATGTGGGTGGGCTGTGTAGGTCGTTTGCCGAGATTAAGTGGTGTTGGCTCATATGTGTGATGAGATGGTGTCCTCTGTCGTCGTCCGATGGATACCCCAGAGTTGGCTATGAGCATTGAAGTCTCCCAGGTGTATCAAGTGTTTGCTCATGCCTCTCTTGTTTGTCCAGGCTTGAAGGTCTTCCTTTAGATCTGCTGACGGCGGGGAGTATTGATTGCCTATTGTTATAATTATATCTTGGAGTGTAACGTTAATGAATACTGAATTTTGGTGTTGCTGTGTTCGTATATGCTGTAGGTTGTTGTCCAGTATGATTGTGTGGCAGTTGTTGGATTGCGAGACGACAATTATAGTCCTGATCATGGTACCTAGGTATATAGTAAAGCTACTAAAGCGTGATGAGATCGATGACAGCGCCATCTTAGCGAATAACTGCGGTTTTAGCATTTCTATCTCGAAACCGGTACAAGATACGATAAAAAAATGAATTTCAAAGTTGTAGAATGCCCTCAATTTAGTTTGAAATGATGCCTTACATGCAAAAAAAGCTTTATTAGAAGCTTCGAAATATAATTTTGTATATCCTATCAGCAGCTTAAGTACATCGCTAATTGCATGAAGAAGTCTGGCATTATAAGGCATGTGCATATTTACTAATAAAATCAACACTTGCAAACAAGGTACAACTTATTTTAATAAGGAAATAAAGTTAACATGTTCACTGCCGGGTTAAAGTTACCAGAATTTTATTTTATTTAGAAAGTTCGAATTCATACTAGAAAATCCTAATAGCAATATTTACTTTACAGATATATGTAATTACAGATACTTCGTGATTACATGAAATAAAAATTCTTCTTTCGAAATTTCCGGTACGAATTCGTAATTTTAGATTGAAAAACCACGAGTATACTCGTGGTTGGCAGCCAATGGGTTAACCCTTTCCGGCACAGTGGTCCCACTCCGGGCACACCTAATTTTAATTCCAAACTTGCATTCGACACCAAGAATATTTAATAAAATTTTGTTTCTACAATGAAAGCTTAAAATAAGGCGTTCTTATTTCCTAAAAAAGTCATTTGTAAATTCCGGTGTCAGTCAGTAATTTCTCATTTTACGAACAGACTTTGTCTGTGCCGGAAAGGGTTAAGTATACTCAACGTGTCTACCATCGGAACCCATGCAAGATGTATTATGCATTTCTGCAGATGGTAGATACACTAAGCATACTTAACTTAATTTTCTTATTAAAACTGTGCTTTGCTTTTACGTGTTAGGTGTTAATTGTGAATGTGCGTCTGTCTTATAATGCTACACGTCTGCTTGAAGTTTGTTGTGCATTTAAACTGGTGATTGGATATAAAAAGTTTACATTTTGAGGACGTACAATAAATTCAGTTTTACTTGTAGGATATCATTTTATACGGAATCGAGGATGCCCTACAAATTTCTGAATGACTTTATTCTCGTATCTTATACCATTTTCAGGGTAGGAAGTCTGACTCGGGAGTTTATCGCTAGGTGGCGCTGTATGCGTCGTGATCGCGTATCTGATAGTCACTTTACTATAGCTAGATACCACGTTTATGGCTACAGCTATCGCCGTGCTGATGTTAATAAGGGTCGGGGCAGGACATTAGTGAGCAACCTGAATTTAAAACTTTACAGATATAAATAAACGACCAGTTCAAAAATAGCCCAATTGTCGTTATAGAAAGATTTTCACTAAAACAAATTATAGTTATACATACATATATATAGTTATACATATAGTACATTTAAATGTTCTATGAATTATTATAGGTTAAAAATGTTAAATGTTGTAGGAAACTTGACAAGTTCGATAAAATTACCATTACAGAGAGGTTTAATTGTATAATTAATTTTTGTAGACATCAAATATATTATAATTATTATAAAATTAAGTTAGATTTCTGACATTTTTTTTCTGTTTCTCATGTTCTGTAGATTTCAAAGCTTGTCAATCTAACCAAATTGCCGGTTCGAAAAAAACAAAATCATCCTTATAGAAAGTTTTACACCAAAACGATTTTTCCGAAAAGATAGGCTTACTACTATACCGAGGGCACTACAAGTTCGTTAAAACTTTAAAAAATCATTAAAAAGAAGCAAATGATGCTAAAACATTGCGGTTTTGCAAAAATTGTATTAGAAGGGGATCGGATTTTTTTTTTTAATAACAAAAAAATTGTCGTTTAAAATATTACTGATAGATGACGCTGGCATGCATAATATGAAGCAGACATAATATGAAATCAGGCTGTCAATAAAACACCTCAATGCACATAAATTGTTCATTGTATGCCAGCAGTATGCTATCGTTACCAGATCAAGCGTTGTTAAGCCCTTTTGCAAAAACGAGGAATGAGTAAGCGGCGCATTGCGAAAATTCCGCAACGGCAAAAGGACTCAAGATGAGAAAAGGAACCGTTTCATGTGCTGGATTACTAAAGTTTGTCAGACTCTTCGAAGAAACGGATCGTTTGGAGGATCGTCCCGAAGAGGAAGGTCCTCCTTGACTTTTGCTTCATATTATGCATGCCAGCGCCATCTATATGTAATTTTTGAACCACATCTTTTTTTGTTATTAAGGAAAATCTGACTTCCTTCAAATTCCATTCCTGCAAACCACAATTTTGCAACATCATTTGTTCCTTTTAAATGATTTTTTTAATTTTTAACAAACTTATTGCACACCCGGTATGTTCATTCTCATAAGAAATTTACGAAGTTCGTGGAAATTACTCTTGTAAACATTTAAATGTATAATTATTCCTAATGTTCTTTAGCTACCAAACATAAAAAAGTTCCCAACGAGTCTCAAGTGAAACAATTAAATGTAATTATTACACAATTATAATTAACACATTCACTGTCGGGTTAAAATTACCGGAATTTTATTTTATTTAAAAAGTTCGAATTCATACCAGAAAATACTACTAGCAATATTTACTTTATTTAATTACAGACATTTCATGATTACATAAATTAAAATTCTTCTTTCGAAATTTCCGGTACGAATTCGTAATTTTAGATTGAAAAACCACTCGTGGTTAGCAGCGAATGGGTTAAATTTCTAATGCTCAATTCGTTAACCGTCGTGAATATATGCCTTACAAGCCAGAAAAGCTTTCTTACTGCGTTACAACTCTTTTTAGGTGCGTTCGTAATTATATAAATACGTAGCACCTATTGTCGTCGTCTGGTCCGTCCGTCTGTCTGTCTGTCTGTCTGTCCGTCCGTCCGTCTGTCCGTCCGTCCGCATATAACAACGCAAAAACTACCCAACCGATCTTTTTGAAATTTCAGATATATTATCTTTGCAGAATTTTGTCGAGACATTTCAAATTTTATCAAAATCGAATCAAAACTTTAAAAAATATTAATAAAAACATTTATCCAGAAATTTGAAATTAAAAAAAAAAGGTGCTTTTTTGTTATAGGAGGTTCCGAGGTTTAATCGTCAAGCGACCGAGAAACTTATTTTATGACAGAAATGAATCTGCAGACGATATAATTCATTTCACAGAATTAAAAATCATCAAGATCTGAATATTTATATAACTAGCTATAGTACGAACGCACCTCGTTTGTTACGTTTGACGTATAATTTCCAACTTGTTTTACTGTTTTCTTTTAACATTTTGTAATCTTCGCTTCATTTAATGACAAGTTCATTGATTAAACAAGCCGAAGTTTTCTTTTTGTGAAAAGTACTATTGCACCCGTGTTTTTCACACTAATTGGTTTAAAACTTATTTAAAAAAGAAACAGTTAAGGAGTTAAAGATTATAAAATAAAATGAAAGTTTAAGTAAAATGCAAATGTGTGTTTGCATTTTGCGAACAGGAATTGCAATTTCGAATTGATAAAATTTCTAATTTTCTTATTTCCTTTCACTGTACAATAATCAATTGTATTTTTTCAAAAACATCTAAAACAAACGTAATAACACACCCCCTCTAGCATTATTTTTAAGTTTAAACTTCAAGCAAATATTTCTCATTTCAGAGTTCGGATATTAAAATAGCTAGCTCCAAGCAGAATTCGAATTAAATTTGTCTATTTTTGGGAACGGTTCTATCAAAATGAAATTAGAATTTCGATTGCATAAGAAGAAATACGACAGTCTAAATGCAAAAATAAATAATGAAACCTTCAAGCCTAGACTTTGAATATATAAAAGGAATGTTCATTTATTTAAAAAGATTTTTACATAATACAAGGTTTTATTTCAGTAGGATATTTTAAGTGGATGGAGATTTTTAAATATTATTACTTTCTTTTATACAAATAAGAAAAAAATCAGTGGAAACGTAAAAAATTTCGACTTCCATTTTTTGATAGATTTACAAGTTTTAGGATGTCCTAAATATAATTTTACTATTTTGGAAAATGTATATCTATCTGCATGTCTGCCTATCTGCTTGTCTGTCTCTCTGCATGCGACACAAATTTTGAAGACGTTCTATTTCAAGAGTTAGTTCGCAGAATTTCATCAAACATCATATTCAAATCGACCTTTAAATAACTTAATGCTGATTAAATTTTGAGTACTTCGCTTACCAGGTGGCGCTGCTATTTTTTGTTTTTCACGTGATAGCTATATCTTGGCTTCTATGGGTTGGAATTTTCCAAACTCCATATTATATTACAGCTTGTCATTAATAGATATTGATTATATTTTTGTATATGCTGGTCGTATTTATAATGCCAGTAATTCAGAAGAAAAATTGTTCTTTGTAGGTTTTCCAACATTTCCAATGGAAATAACCTTCGGAGTAGGTTTCTACGAAATTTGCAATAGAAATATAAAGGGAAGATTTTTGTTTTAAAGTAGTTGTGTTCAAAATACGGACCGAGTGGGAGACCTGAGCATATCATTCACCAGATGACACTTTTGCGCTGCATTTGTCACAATATATCAATCACAACGGATATATCACAATAAAAGAACTGTGTGGCTAAGGTAAGAAAGATTCTGAAACCAGTCTCGGCTCAGTCCTGTTGCCAGGGTAACTGGTCAGTGGATTTTATTTTAGAAAGATCCGAAATTTTCTTTTCTTGCCAATTTTCTCCTGTTCAATCTGTCATTCCGAGGATTATCGCAGTCTTTTGTCCTTCTGCTCCTATGGACGAAGTGCCCTCACTACGAGTTTTGGAACCTTCGAAAACAGTAAACCTACTGAGGGTTTTTCTAATCTGAGCCACACAATAGTTATATGTGCTCATCGTAGGGGTGGAATTTCACGAAATTTAATATGTGAGATGCTTATGGACAACTATGTTGGTTTGATATTGGGTTTGATACCTCAACAGGGGTGCGGCTTTGCTATGTTTTGGTGATGAACTTTATTATCGTATCTCAGTTTCTATTGGATTGAATTACACCTAATTTTATATTTCAGTTTAATAATTGAAAATAGATACGTTAACTTATCTTAAAATTTTAATACTCAATAGGTGCTTTTTTTATTCACTAATCAATGTAACTTTGTGTTAAATTAAAATATGTACACTATACATAATAACTTTTGGTGTGTAATTCCGCTATTTTTTTTATATACCGATAATCTGGATCCTACCTGCCGGCATGCGTGTCTAGCTTGACGAGTAAGTACCTGCTCGCAGCTATGATATTCGCCTGATCATAGCATGGCTGGGATCTACCTGACAAGAGTCTTGTTGGCATCGCTGCAGTACTCTCTAGTGGCTTGCTACAGTTTTCTTTGTTGGCCGGATCAAGGTTTCTTATTTAACTTTGTTGACTTGGCAGATTAAAAAAAAAGAGCAAAAATTAAAGAAAAAAAAAGAATTGGTCTCGAATCTTGATCAGGTGACGAGACCTTCACTGGACTAGGCACCTCCTAATTGAACGGTCCTCGACCTCCTCCAACAACCCCCATTTTGTTGTTGCTGGAATTTCCTTCTGAACGCCCTAACTCTATTCATTACTATTTTTACTTCTTGTGACCACTATGATGGTGCCGTTAATTCTAGAGTTTTTGTATGTTTGTATCAGGAAAATACTATTGTTGTTACTTCTCTTTGTAATCTTAGTGTTATTTTGTCTAACAGATCTGTGTGTGTTGCTTTTTTTAGTTCTTTTGTATATTTGTTCCTGATTTGTTTTATTTTCTTCTCGAATTTTACGTGTTTGTCGTGTTTTGTTTCTAATCTATGTCTTTGATAGCATGTTTTTTTATAGTTTATATTATTTAATAATTTATTCAAAGAAAAGTTTGTGATGGCCACATTATATTAGTTTTTCATTATTCCAAGAAGAAATTTTTCAGAGAAGTGTTCTGTACCAAAATTTAAATATATCGTCGCTACCATGTCAAATTGTCGAATATGAAAAATTGCATTTTTCATTACTTTTAAAAATGGGCCGATTGTCACCACTAAATTTTATTAGAAATCTTCGCCTAGTAAAAATACTAATAAAATTTCGGTGAAGAACAGGGTTTCCAGTGTGGCCTCATTTTTTATTTAGAGATGCCGAATTCATACCGGAAATTTTCAGAGAAAAATTTCACTCTAAGTAATTACGAAATAGTCTGTCATTATATAAAGAAAAAAAGTATATTTTAAATTTCTGGTACGGATTCAAAATTTCTTAATGGAAAAGGAGGCCAAACTGGCAACTCTGGTGATGTTGCAACACTGCAACCCTCTTAAAATTTAGTGGAGACAATCGGCCAATTTTTAAAGGTGATGAAAAATGCATTTTTTCACATTCGATAGTTTGACATGGTAGCGACGATATATATATATAATACCTATGGAATCAAAAGACAACCAACAAGTTATTCTACTAAATCTGACCAAATCTTTAATTTAAAGATGACATGTAATTAATTAATATATAAAATACCTTACTTGAAATCAAAAGCTAACATATTTGAGCAATAAAAGATTGAAACTCCAATTTAGAGAAGTAATATGATAACTGTGTTTTTGAGTGATCAAAACCAAATTTGAATCAGCATAGGTTTTCATAACAAAAATACAACATACTAAATTGGCCCATTTCCGTACCACAGATGCCAAGATATAGGTATTAGAAACGTCTTGAAAAAACACAACATAGCAGCGCCATCTGTTGGGAACTACACAAAAATCTAATCAGGACCATTTTTTATCAAGATCGAACTAAATATGAAGTTTCATAAAATTCCATACATTAATTCTTAAATTACAGCGTTCACAAAAATTGTGTAGCGTAGAGACACCCAGAAAATTGTTCGAAATATAGCCAAATTGTAATAAAGAAATTGCAGGACTTAACCCATTTTAGGCCAAGCATAGAAATTTTATAAAATGTGGTATTATTTGCATTGAAATTTGCTTAAATTACATCCATTAAGACACCAAAAAAGTTTCGTGCATGAAAAATAATATTTTATTTAATTGGACGTTACTATTATTAATTTCCCCTTAAATTTAAATAAAAAAATTTAAGTTTTCTTATGGCATTTGTTTTATTTTTATTTTATTTACAGAACTTGCAACTTCACTCCATTATAAAAACATATGATTAATCTCAAGTGGAGTAATTATACATTTTGAAAAAGTCGAATTTGTCAATAACTGTTTCAAGTAAAAAACCAGCGTATTTAAAAAAATTCTCAACAGAAAGGGATTACTTCAATTGAATTACTAATATTTTATAGATGTCTCCAGTACCCTTAAAAATAGCAGAAAAATAAAATTAGTGAAAAATATACGTCACGGTGCTAATAAAAATATATTTATTGAAATGGTGCGTTTACGCACCTTTGGCCGAAAATGGGTTAAACAGAACTAAAAAATGACACATTACCTTTTGATTACGGGTATGGAATGGCGACTATTTTTAAATTCAATTACACCACAATTAAAAAAAAGAATTCTATCTGGTAGATTTATCTTGAAAATATCCTTGTATAAGTGTACGGCAGAGAAGTGTTTCAAAAAGTGGTCGCTGGGATGACATACAGGGTGTTTCATAAAAGATGGGCAAAACTTTAAGAGGTGATAGTAAACATCCAAACAAACAACTTTCATCAAAGAATGCATGGTCGGAATTAAAATGCAAAGGTGCTAGAGGGTGCCGAAGGTGATGTTGGTATGCGAAGCAAAAACACACAAAGAACGATTAAGTGACAAAAGCAAATTTAATGACATGTAATTATAATAGTTGTTCAAAACAGTGACTGGCAGTGCCTATGCATACGGTACAACGGCGAAGAAAGGATGGGTGAACTTTCTGAAAAACAACAGGCATATCATGTACTTCCCCTGCAGTAGCCGAAAGTCTGGCGACGAGGTCTTCTGCAGATTCAGTGGGGGTTCCATATATAAAAACCTTCAGACGTCCCCACAAAAAGAAATCGAGACATGAAAGATCCAGCGAGCGCGGTGGATATGGCCAAACTACAGGACCCTCGCCCAATCCATCGGTTGCGAAATGTTATATACAGATACTTTCTCACGTCTCGTACATAATGGGCTGGTGCTCTATCTTGCTGGAACCACATTATCCACCGGATGTGTGGGTAACATGTGTGTACAACATGTCTGTCAGCATCTGTTGCAGAAACGTCAGGTATTTTTCCTGTCAAGGCGTTCTGGGAGAAGATAAGGTCCGAGTAGGTGGTCTCCAATTATTCCTGCCCAAACTTTAATAGAAAAGCTTAGTTGATCAGTATGTCAATAAGCGGCATATAGATATACATCTGTCCATGCATGTTGATTGTTGGTGTTAAATGCACCTTCACGTGTGAAGGTACATTCATCCGTGAAAAGCACAGTTGCCCCAAAATTTGAATTTACCGCGTTCTGCTGCAGAAACCAGCGGGCGGATTCCTTACGACACGACGAGTATAATACCTTTGAATCAGTTCCTGGAATCGTTGAACATGATAAGGATGCAAACGTTCATCATTCAGTACTCGCCATGTCGTGTAGCGTGACACATGTAATCGCCTAGCCACTGCTCGTGTACTTGTTCTTGGCTGATCACCTACCATATCCTGAAAGGCTTCAAACAAAATTTACGTTCCGCTAGTCTTTGCACAACTTGTATCCGACCGGGAAGCGAGAAAGAATCCCGTCTCACACAACTGCCGATGCAAGCGCTGAAATGTTTTACGGTCGGGACTGTTGGGAAACCTCTCTCTGTACAACCGTAGAGCCTCTGAGCCACTTCCATTTGCAGTTCCGTAGATAAAATACATATCAGCCTTTACCTTATTAGTGAAGGGCAATATCTTCCGATACGTTCCTACTGCGATTGATGGTTGCACACTCGGATAAACGGCTTTTATGTAGTAGTAATAGAGGCATAATTTTCATACGCGTTCTTATTCTTCCCCATATCACATTTGTTTGCTATTTGTGTCGTTCGTCTCCCAATAATTCGCAACAGGAATGCAGCTTTAACATTTACATGGACCAAGTTTCCAAATGCGCCAGCACCGTTGCATTTTATTTCCGACCATGCATTCTTAGATGAAAGTTGCTTGTTTGGATGTGTTCTATTACCTCTTAAAGTTTTGCCCACATCTTTTATGATACGCCCTGTAAAAGCCAGCCCCACAATTAAATGGTTAAACTTTTGGAGGGATCATTAAATCAGGTAAAAGGGCTTGAACTTGAACGAATAAATCACTTCAACTCTTGAAGTTTTGCAATAATGAAATTCCGATACATTGTGCAATATATCCGGATTAATATTAACATACTTTCTTCATCAAACATTGAAAAGGATAGTTCTAAATGATGCAATTTAATGTATTTATTGTATTATTTTAATTAAATTTCTAATGGGCAAAAATTAAAAACTTCTAAGAAATCTTTGAATATTTGAATAAAATGCGAGTGTACACTATAAAATAATCTGTAATTTTGACAGAAAAATATTGTATTTTTTACTGAAAAAAAATGTTTTAAAGAAACACAGTTGTTTGTAAAAAAGTTTTGTAAAAAAAAAAAGGATTTTGTAATTTTTACAGAAAAAGGTCTGTATTTTTTACAGACAAAAAACTGTAAATTTTCTGTAAATTTGGGAGATCTTTTTTTTACGGTGTATGTGTCTTTGTAATTTGAAATATCTATCCAATTAACAGGTTTCGTACGTCTCAGCAGAAGAGTATCATATTTTTCCTAAATTATTAATTGCCTTATTTAATGAGAACTATTCTTTGTATAAATATGACGACCATTACTTTACTAAATTTCTGGTATTCAAACCCCTAAAATTCCCTTAAATGCCTGAGTTGTACGAACCCTGATTAACTATGTCTGTAAAAATCTAATATTGCGATTTCCCTTTTTTAGTAGAATAATTAGTTGTATTTTCTCGAAAAATCCTGAGACAAACATTATAACGAGCACCTCCAGCATTATGTTTTAAGTTAAAACTTCAAACAAAATTTCTGATTGCGATGTTTTTATATTAAAAATTTCTACTACCTGCAAGTGAATTCGAATTAAATTTTACTAAACATTTTTGTGAACAATTCTTTCGAAATAAAATTAGAATTTCGATTACATAGCAAGAAATGCGGCCTTAAAAATGCAAAACTGAATAATAAAATCTGCAAGCAAAAGCTTTAAATATAAAGGCATGTTTTAATTAAAGAAATAATAAAATATTTGCATAATTTAAGTATCTTTATGAATTTTAAAATAGAGGGATTAAATAATACTAGTTGGGGAGTCAGAGTCTTGCATCGAGTCTGACCTGATCAACCTGATTTTACCCGAATCTGACCCGCTGTTCGGATCGGGACTGGTTGATGCTAATTTTTTTTGCGGGTCTGAATTGGGTTGTCTTTAAATGTTTCGGGTTCGGGTTCGGGTTGGGTTTTGGCTCTTCCGAGTTGGGTTCGGGTAGAACAGATTTTTCAAAAGAAAACCGTGCTAATTTTTCAAATTAAAATAGATTATATATTTGATATATATATATTTATATTTTATATGATATATATGTATTTGATTATATATTGGATATATATATTATATATTTGAATATTAATGAATATATATGTGTTAATTTTTATACAAAAAAGTTAAAATTGTCATTATAGATATAATTACAGGCTACTTTTCTATAATTGTGTTAAAACAGGGATTATGTTTTTTTACATTTTGCGTTTAAGTCCTGTTCCGGTTTGAATATTTTTGTTTCGGGTCGGTTTCGAATTGAAGTGTGTTTAGTTGGTCGTGTTTCGGGTTGGGGATTGTATTTTCATCTCCGGATTGTATTTCGGGTTGCTATTAAGCAGAATTTTCGGGTTCGGGGCGGGTGCAAACCGTCCCGCTCAGGACTCTTTTGACAACTAGATGCGTTGCATTTGCATTTCATGAGTTTTTTCGATTTTTCGGAAAAAAAAGAAATATAATTTTATTTTACATTTATAAAATAAAAAAATCCCTGACGGCTCGGCCTACAGGCACAGGTAGATTTCGAAGACGCAGACCGTGGGGCGCCTGTTTGTCGGGAATTGCGGAAGAAATGACCTTTTTGCGATGATGCTGCAGTTGGAACCGCCTACTTCGAAACCAAACTTGTTTCCAAGCGGAGCCAGCAAGGATTTTTTTTTTTTTTGCTATAAGAGTTGGTCCTATAAAAAACATGTCAATATAAAGGTTTTAGATAAGATAATATTAAGAGGATTTATAATAAATTTAAGCGGATTTGAAACCTTGAGAATTGACGAAGTTATGGATTTTTTTCTTCTAAAACCCCTCCTTCCACCCCCTCTTAAGGCAATTTTTAATTATATCAAAAATCTGTCATACATAAATTTTCGGCCCTTCTCCTAGAAGTAATAATAACTTCAAACGGATTCGATACGTATCATAATTAAGAAATTATGGGTTTTTTTCTGTTTTCACAAAAAGTCCCCCCCATCCCCCCCCTTGGTTCGATTTTGCCCATTAACGAACTTGACCGAGATTTTATGTCCCTTGATTTTATGTATCAGTTTCGAAAAGATGCGGGAGTTGGAACCACCTACTTCGAAAAATAACTTGTTTGCAGGCGGAGCCGGCAGGGATTTTTTTGTTTTTAATTTTTTTTTTTTTTTTTTGCTATAACGGTTGGTCCTATAAAAAACTTGTCAATATAAAAGTTTTAGATAACATTAAGAGGATTTATAATAAATTTAAGCGGATTTGAAATCTTGGGAATTGACGAAATTATGATTTTTTTTCTTCTAAAACCCCCCTTCCCTCCCCCCCCCCTAAGGCAATTTTTAATTATATCAAAAATCTGTCATACATAAGTTTTTGGCCCTGTTCCTAGAAGTAATAATAACTTCAAACGGATTCGATACGTATCATAATTAAGAAATTATGGGTTTGTTCTCTTTCCACAAAAAGTCCCCCCCCCATCCCCCCCTTGGTTCGATTTTGCCCATTAACGAACTTGACCGAGATTTTATGCCCCTTGATTTTATGTATCAGTTTCGAAAAGATGCGGGAGTTGGAACCGCCTACTTCGAAAAATAACTTGTTTGCAGGCGGAGCCGGCAGGGATTTTTTTGTTTTTAATTTTTTTTTGCTATAACGGTTGGTCCTATAAAAAACTTGTCAATATAAAAGCTTTAGATAATACTAAGAGGATTAATAATAAATTTACGCGGATTTCATATCTTGTGAATTGACGAAGCTATGATTTTTTTTTTCTAAAACCCCCCTTTTTCCCCCCCTTGGGGCCGTTTTTAATTATATCAAAAATCTGTCATACATAAATTTTCGGCCCTTTTCCTAGAAGTAATAATAACTTTAAACGGATTCGATACGTATAATAATAAAGAAATTATGAGGGTTTTTCTGTTTTCACACCCCCCCCCCATTTCCCCCCCCCCCCCCTTGGTTCGATTTTGCCCATTAACGAACTTGACCGAGATTTTATGACCCTTGATTTTATGTATCAGTTTGGAAGAGATTTATGCAGAATTTTTCCAGTTATCGTGGTCAGAAAAAAGTGACATAGATAGATAGATAGATAGATAAACTTTTGAACTGGGGGTGTTTTTGGGTTCTGGGAGTCATGATCGGCATAGATCTGCAAAAATTTTTCAAAATTTCCCACTTAGGTGAGAATGTAATAGGTAGTATTTCTTACGAAATCTATCTAAATGGAAACTTAACATAAGGCATATTTACAGTGTAGTCAACCTGGTGAAGTATATCTACAGTCCATTTGTTTAGGTACTCATAGATTGTATAGATTGTAGAGTTTATGCAACCTACATATTTTACCTGTATATTTTGGTTACGGGTCAGTTTCGAATTGAAGTGTGTCGAGTTGAAGTCGGGTTTCGGGTTGGCGATTTGATATTAAACAGAATTTTCGGGTTCCGTGCAGGACTTTAGTGGCAACTCGATGCGTTGTTGCATTTGCATTTCATGAGTTTTTACAATTTTTTGGAAAGAAAATATAATTTTATTCCACATTTATAAAAAAATTGAAGCTTAACCTGAAGCACATTTACAGTCTATTCAACCTGGTTCATTTATTTAGGTATTCAGAGATTGTAGAGTTTATGCAATATGTATTTTTCATTTATATTTCAACCCTTTGAAGGCCTGTGATATATTGTTTATATTATTTAATTTTATTAAAGTTTGTACCAGAATTTTTAAACAAAATTTTGTTTTTAAAATATTGGTTAAAAAATAAAATACAATAGAATAAAATAAAATAAAATAAATAAATAAAAGATCTGTAAAAAATTTCATTTCCTTATTTTCAAATAAAAGTTTTCGAAAATTCTGGTGTGAGTTCAGCATTACAGAAACACTATTACTTGCATTTAAAAGAGTTAAATGTTAAATCTAATAGAAGACTTTATCAGAGACGATATAAGATATGAAAGTAAATTTATAGAAAATTATCAGACAGGCATCGCATTACACGTTGAGATAGTACATAATAATAACAGGGTTCCTAGATCTCAGAGAACCAATTTTTTCGAATAAAAATATTCGCCTTATTTAATGAATAAATTCTAAGTTTAAATATTGCGACCATTACTTTAAAAAAAATCTGGTTTAAAATTCCTTGAGGTGTAGAAACCCTGAATAAGGAATGCTGCATAATAAAGCGCACGTTTAACAAGAATAGTGTAATAGAAGAAAAAAGAAAATACTGCCTTATTTGCAAATTTTGTTTACACGTCAAAATGGTCAATGACTGTATTAATAAAGAAAGATGTTTGTGTGTCTGTCGGTCAGCGATGGCTAATTAATACATAAAATAAATTTGCAGTAGATACTATTTATTAAATAAAATAAAATTGCGCTCATATTCTGATGTAACATATTTTTTGACCAATTTAACTTGATATTAATTTTATGTTCCACATGAAATTAAAGTAAGTTTTTTTGTTGACAGACTTCAGAATGGTCAATGACTGTATTAATAAAGAAAGATGTTTGTGTGTCTGTCTGTCAGCGATGGCTAGTTAATACAGAAAATAAATTTGCAGTGGATACTATTTATTAAATAAAAACACTTGCGCGCATATTCTGATGCAACATGTTTTTTTGACCAATTTAACTTGATATTAATTTTGTGTTCCACTTAAAATTAAAGTAAGTTTTTTTGTTGACAGACTTCAGTTTTGGGCCAAAGTGCGATACTCCATGTCTAATCTGATCCTATGATTAATCTGCAAATTTTTCTTTTCAATTTGCCCTGGACAATCAATTGCCATAGGTGGTAACTTTTCCGCAAATCTTACCTATGGAGATAGATGAAAAATAAATTACCTCATAAAAAGTTACTAAGTTAAGCTACAATTTTCAAAGAAATTTTATTATAGCGACCATTTTCTTTCCTGTTAAATGATGTAAAAATTGAAATTGTGGAATATTTAAAAGTCGTGTAGGAGCAATAAAAGAAAAAGTGAAAGCGCAGTTCGTTGCCACCTTCGTTATACATTCTAAAAATAGCAACCGTGTTTGGCAGTCGTCCAAATTTGAACTACGATTTTTTGAAACCGACAGAAAAGTCCTCAGTGAAATAACTAGAACGTTGACGCTCATTACCCTTCATGCCGAAATACTACATACTTAATACATTATCTATATACTTATATACAGGGTGTTTTTTTTTTTAAGTTGTGAAAGTAAAACCCTATAACATAAGAACCACTGATCCAAATGACCTGAAATTTCACCAGTATGCTTCCAGAACAATGGGAATTGTTTAAACGTGGTTAAAAAAAACTTAAAATCGCACCGATAGATGGCGCTGTATATGAAGTAAAGTCGGGAGACGAGCTTGCGCACTATACACGTACAGTGGCGTTAAAAACATGCAGCACGCACACCTTGTGTTCATTATTCTACGGATATCCTTGCAATGACTGTGCCATTAACAGATCGTGCGTTGTTAGTGAAACTGTATTATCAGAATAATAACAGCGCAGCAACAGCTCTTAGGAAATTTGGGACACTTAAGAATTAAAAAAAAAGGTATATTGACGACAAAAGACCTGTGAAAGATGGTTTCTCAAAGTACCGTTCGTTGTTTTCCTCCCACTGACGATATTATTTCTTTCTGTTAAATTACAGCGCCATCTGTTGGTGCGATTTTAAGTTTTTTTAAGCACGCCTAAAAACATCCCCATTGCTTTGGGAGCATACTGGTGAAATTTCAGGTCATTTGGATCAGTGTTTCTTTTGTTATAGGGTTTTACTTTCACAACTCTAAAAAAAATCACCCTGTATAAAAGGCTGGCTGATTGATCCCAAAGCTTGTGGGATTTCAATCTCTAGTCACGATGTTTCCAGGCCCTGACTATCGCATGAGCACCCGGGGCCCATGCCCTGGGCACAAAATTTCTGAGGGGCATGAAAATTTTCATAATTTCATCTAAATTTCCCTTAAAAATCATAATTGTGACAACTTTTTTATTTCTCAATTGAATCCATCTGGACACTACACTGTTAACTAGTATTTAAAAAATATAAATTGCACAAATTGTGCTTATTAGTTGCTAAAATCAGTGTAAAAATTGTTTTAAACTCATAAAAGAGCTAAAATCCTACATGTTTCGGCTTTAAACTTAAAGCCATCATCGGGGAAGAGGAACAACACAAACGACTACTGATCTTTTAATTTTCGACACGAGAAAATTGAAATCAACAGTATGTAAAAATTTTAAATAAAATAAGCGGGCGCTCTCTGTTGCCAAAGAGCGAAAAACAAAACAATGAATTAACAAGGGGTTAAAAATGTATCCCATAAACTAGGTATGTTGAAAGAAAAGTTATCATTACAAATACAATCTTTTCTAATTTTAATTTCCAATGATTCCCTAATGGCGGCTTTAAATGGGTTATTGAACCTATGGATAATTCTTGCTTTATCGAAATTAATTACAGTACCATTATTTTTAGCGTAAAACCGGGAGAGTGCAGTGGATAACTTTCCAAATTTTATGTCGTTTTTATGCTCTTTTAACCTTTCCAAAAACTTTGTTTTAGTCATACCAATGTAAAAAATTATACTATTATTATTTAAGCTAATGGGGATTTCATAAACACCTGCGAATTGATCAGGGGGGATAGGATCTAATTTACATGAAACTAAGTCAACCAATTTTCTGGGAGGGACAGCAATAAGATGGATATTGTATTTACGGAGGGCCCTTTTAATCCTTTCAAATATAATAGGTATATATTGGAATTTACGATAGTTTGGTTTATTATTGCTAGGGACAGGATGCTGAATTAAATGGCCATTGAATTTTTCTATAATTTTCTGTACGTGATGAGCGGGGAAACCATGGTCAATGGCGATATCTCTGATAAAATTAAGTTCATCTTGGATGAATTCACTTGAACAAACCAGAAAAGCACGCTTGATGAATGAATTGAAGGCAGCAATCTTATAAGTGAAAGTTGTAGAGGCATTAAATGGGATTATTGTGTTACTTCTCATCGGTTTACGATAGACTTTACGTTTTAGGTTGTTTTCATCTTTAATTAATTGAATATCCAGGAACGGTAGTGATGAATTTTCTTCTATTTCCAACGTAAACTTAATATTTTCATCTATTTCGTTTATTTTTGAGAGGAAAGATAGGAGTTCTTGCTTTCCATGATTCCATGTGCATCTATTTCGTTTATTTTTGAGAGGAAAGATAGGAGTTCTACGGAGGTGGACGATATCTTTATTATATTGCATTGACACAATGGACTGCACAGAACTAAAGAAAGACCCGAATCCCTTGATTTTCCGGAAGACACAAGAACTTATTAGAAGAGGAGCCTGGCCAGAATACATGAAAAAACTTATTAAAATTAACAATACAGGAGTTACCCCTCGTTTGATTGGTAGACTCAAAAGTAGATAATAATTAGGGGTTCTGCATCAGCGGCGTACGCGGCGTAGGCTCAAGGTTGAAGGAAGGTCACAGAGCCGGAAGTAGCAGGTGTGGACACCGGATGTAGCAGGTGGGGATAACAGACATGTTGAGACAGGAAGTGTAGACAGGAAATTTAACCGGAAATGTGACAGGAAGTGAATGCGATAAGGGAGAGAGGGGGAGGGCTTATTTTTGTGGGGGGCTTAATTTTCTTTGTTTGTTTTAATCCTTCTAGTCAAGTGGAGTTGAGTTGTAGGAATCCTGCTATCAGAATGAATTTAGTTTGAAAGTAATATTAGCAAAACGTTCGATTTTTTTTTTTTTTTTTTTTTTTTTTTTTCTCACCTGAAATAAAAATTTTATTTGCTAACTAACACCTAATATAAAAATGGAAATCTTTCTGACTTTGTTTTACTTTATAAAAGTTTAACGTGAAATTTATTTTTAGACTGGAAACGCGACAGGAAATAAGATCGGAAACGGGATTAGACATGCTTTTTCCAAAAAGGGTTTTCAGGAAGCATTAAACATGTTTTAGGAACATGTTTGGGAGCTTGTTGGAACAGGACAGGTGGTTTGTGAGACCGGAAGTAATTAAGATGAGAGAGATAAAGAAGGTGCATGATTAGACATATAGATTTTGTTCTTTGTAGAGGGTGAAATTTTGTTTTATTTTTTATTTAAAGTGTTTTCATTTTTTTTAATTTATTTAAAGCGTTTCAAATTATTTTTTATATTATTTTTTTTTTGTAGTGTTTTACGTATTATTTTAATTTTTAGTGACATTAGAACCTGCAATTTCTGTATCACACATGTTTTATCTTAGCTTACCAAGGATGTGTGTGTGTTGTTATCTCTTTAAATGCGAGAGATGGTTACTTCAGACCTGCGTTGAGATATCTTTATCATAGTTTTAATGAACTGCAGGAAATTGTCTTTAGCTATTGAGTAATTCGCGAGTTTTGGTTTAATATGAATGCTATTACATCTGTTTGTTTAATTTACAAGCACATTTCTCTTACAACATTCTGTCAACAGATCATTTCCATATTCGAAATAATAATTTAGAAGGAAAATTTTTATATGAAAATACTATGAAATGTCATTTATAGAGATTGACAAAAATAGCATGCTTGTTTCTTTCTCGTATTAACCTTATAATCATTTATTTTAGAAATATAGATTTATAGTTTTGTTACGAAAAATAACGTGTTTACATATTTTAAAAACGAAAGCAAAGTGATTTTTACAAATGTAACTATAAGCTATACACCCACGCATTTGTGTTAGTGAATTAAATTACAATGCTTAAAATTGTATTCACCGTACTATTTTCCTGCAAAAGCCGTTTCGCAAACTTGTGTACTGAAATTAATGTGGCATTTTTAGGGAAAAAGTTAATTCAAGTCTTTGAGACTAATCTTTCAAAGGAAAAAAAGATTTGTCATACTTTCCCTTACATTATATCTTCCGTTTTTTAAGTTTACAAATTTGTGGACTAACTCAAATAATCGTTTTTATGCTAATTAAACAATATATTTTTTTAATTATATAATTTTTTTAATTGACTTGTAATATAGCTTTTTTTTTCTTTTTTTTTGTTCTTTTTTTTTTTTCTTAAAAGGGTACTGTAGAATAACTTATGTCACAAATACTACATCCTTCTTTAGTTAAATATGTTTCACTTAAGACATGACAAAGTGTCTTAGAAACATTTCATTTTGGAGTTAAGTGATTAAACAAGAAAAATATTATTTATAAAAACACAACACATAAGACCAGTGACTGAGAGGTTCTGGTTTTAAAGCTACTAGACGTTTGGGTTTAAACTTCTCTCGCGCTCGTCGACCTAACCGTTCGGAGTTTTCTTCGAACCTTGTCAATACGAGTTAGGAGCCCTTAGAATGACCCCTAGAGTGACCTATATCCCAAGCGTAGATAATCGGTTTTAACAAATAACCAACCATCCACAACACATAAGACATTTTAGATCATTTTAGATCATTCCATTTAGTTAATAAGTGATTTAACGTGCAAAATATTATTCATAAAACATACAATAAGAGAATTTTAAAGAATTTTTTCTTTCAAATGAACAATTTTTAGTGACTGTTTAACTTATTAAAGAGAGCGGGTATTTTGTTTATAGTTATACGATTAAAATAAATTTTCAATAGATTTGATTTTATACAACCAACCTTTTTAAAAAAGAGAATGGAATCTAGTTTTTATAAATTAACATATTTCAATTTTACAAATACTTCACACCCCGTCTTTTTTTCCCCTCTTTTGGTAGACTTTATACACATAAGACATAAAAAGCGTTTTAGAATACATTATTTAGAAATTAAGCAATTTGATAAGTAAAATATTATTTATAAAAGCAATAGATACAAAAGTAATAAAGATTTTTACTTACAAATGTACGAACTTCTGATAGGTAAGACTTTCTAAATCATTGTGCAAGAATTAAGTGGTTATTAAACTTATAACATTATAGGATGAAATAATCACGTGACGTATTTTTAAACCAATAAAATGTCAGTATTTTCAAACAAATAAAAAGTTAGTATTTTTACACGAGCGCCCTCTATCATTATATAAATTTCAATGAAACGAGTTCATAACATTCTACTGTGACCTGATATCGTTGTAATAGGTTGTATTTTTCATTTAAGTTATTGTGGAACGAGTTATGAATTCTTATGTTGGTGATGTAACCAACTTGGAGTGTCAACACTCATCACCAGAGTTAAATAATCAAGAGATGGATTCTACACTTTTATCCAAAGAAGGACTCGTTTCGAATTATGAAGTGAAACTCGCCTCATCAGGACTAAAGAAACAGAAGTTACCCCATGTGCGTAAGATGTGTAACACAGCATTTCCTCGAAAAGTTAACTTAGTGTTTCATATGAAAAGTCATCTAAAGGAAAAATCTTTTTGCTGTGAGGTGTGTGCTGAAGTTTTTTCACAAAAGAGTGATTTACGTAATCATCAAAAGATTCACAAATTGCCCAAACAATACAAGTGTAGTGATTGCAACGAGATATTTTCAAGAATGTCTGACTTATTAATACACAAGAAGACCCATAAGATTCGTAAACAATATTCATGTGCAAAGTGTTGTGAAATATTTAAGTGTGAATCGGATTTTTTACAACATTGTGATACTTTTCATAAAGTTTTACCTAACATTGCGAAATCACCCTGTTTAAAAGATTTGTTATTTGAACTTATAGTGAAGCTTATAGATTAGTTCGAACTTATAGTGAATTAAAAGACAAAATGATATGCAAAATATATGAACTAGAATTAACAGACCAAAACATACATGTACATGCTGAGAATGCCTTTTTAAAGTTGTACAACGGCTTTGAAGATTTCACAGAACGAGTGTTTAATTGGACATTACGAAAAATTTTGAAATTAGAATTGATTACAGCTCAATATGACAGGCTTATTTGATTTGTATTATTTTAAATGATTAATAAATAGTTTGATTGCGAAAAAAAGTGTTTTCTTTAGCATACACTGTGTGACTTTTAAACTAATGTTGTGTATTTTGAATGTGTCAGACAAAACAGGAGTGTGTTGACATTTAAAAAAAAAAGATTTTACATAATATAAAAGTTTTACAATAAAAATTGACTTACCTAAAGTTTTTTCAAGATAGTCACGATATCCTTTCCATTACAATTATTTTAAGGAAATAGAATTTAATTTTGTTGTGAATAACACTTTGTTGTTAACATCACGTGGTTTGTCTTATCATAACTATGAGATCCTAAGATCACTTCCTATTAACATGATAACGAAGAGTAAAAAAAATGACTAATGCAAGCCGATTTTCCTGCCTAAACTTGTTATCAGCTTGCATGAGTGACTCATCTTTACATGTGTGGATTTGTATGTTGAAAAAATGATTGCTATGTTTAACCCGTGTAGACGATTTTTATCCGGAAGCTGTTTGAACTACCAAATTTCAGATATCACACATTTTACTAGAACATTTAAATATTTTAATGTCTTTTCGCCCGCAAATTGGAAACTTAGGATTATCACCTTTACATCGAGACATGGAAGGTAGAAAAATAATAACTTTACACTTAGACAATATTTTAATTTAAGAAGAATTAGACTTAACACATTGTTAGAGTTTCTTTGAAAAATATCTAGTTGGTTGTAAATTTTAGAAAATTCGACCTAACGAAATTAACACACTTAAAAATATCTAGTTGGTTATACATTTTATAAAATAAGCAACAAATAAACATTTCGATACATTGACAAAAGAAAATAATTAAGTTTAAGTAAACTTTACACTTAGACAATATTTCAAACTAAGAAAAATAATAACTTTACACTTATATAATATTTTCAACTAAGGAAAATTAATAACTTTAAAAATCAGACTTAACACATTGTTAAAGTTTTTTTAAAACAACACAACATTTTCAAAGCAGTGGAAATAGTATACCTGAAAAAAATTCAACTTAGTGGAATTTAATAGTGAAATTTTTTAACCTCACTCATTTAAAAAATAAAACTTTGTAAATTTTTTCCATTTTTAAAATAAAACTTATTTAAAAAATAAATAAGCAACTATTAAACATTTTGAATGTCTTAGACAAAGTGTGAATAAATTTGTTGAAATTATATAAAACATGAAAATTTTCATTACTTTTAAAAGAAATTTTATTTTTGGTGAAATAAACTCGAGGTATTTATTATATGTTACTTAAACTACATGAGAATTGATTGAAAATGTGTTACTTTTAATCACTCACAAGATAAGACATGATGTTACAATATACACATAGGAATGACATAGGAATTTCAGATGGGTTTTTCTCCCACACATGACGTCACTGATAACATATTTACTGATCAAGTCATAAAATCATAGTTTAGGGTAGGTTTTTAAGCACGAAGTTTAGTTGAGATTTAAGATATTTGAGAAATATAAACTACAACTTTGGTTACTTTTTGAAATTTTCCCCTACATAAGAAAAAGAACATAGAAAAATAAAATGAAAAGTCGTATTTGAATGGAATCAAATTATTATCCTTTCACTTAACAGCTGAATGCGTCGGTAATTACATCACAAAGGCACTGATAACAACTGATTGAATATATTGTGTTTCTTTTTTAAGGTTAAATTGATTTAATATTCAAGTTATTTCTTAATGATACACTTAAAAACAATAAACTTAATTAGCATTCAAAAAGCAAACGATCACATTATTGTGTAAAACAATCAAATGTTTTAAAAGTCACGAGTTAAAATTTGAAATGACTTAGAGTTTAAGTAGAATTTAGATGTGAACCTTTTAAAATGAAATAATAGTTTTTTGTATCGCCCTCTATCGGTGGGTAATAGAATTAAGAGATAATTAAAAGTTTTAACTTGAATTCGAGCCCACAACAAAAATTATTTTTCGGTTTTATAATTTAGGGTAGGTTTAACTGAGCAAGCCATGATATTTCAGTATTTATAGACGATTTAAGATATTCGATAAAGGAAATCATCTGAATTTTTAATTTAATTGAAGGGTTTACTGCTTAAAGTACTACAAAATGAGTACAACACGATGCATAGTTTTTTAATTAATTATATTTTTCGAAAGGTTAAATTGACTTATTGATAAACTTAGGATTTATGTTTAAAGTGAATAAATTTGACATGTTAGGTTCACTTAATAACAGAGGGTTGAATAAGTTATTTTTAATAAAAATAAAGTTTACTAAAAGTTTTTAAAATTAAAAAAAATATAGTTTTAAAAAATTTAAAGTTTACAAAAAGTTTAAAAATCTTTAAGTAAATCAAAATTAACTTTTTAATTTTAACTATTGAGAGACTATAATCTAACTGTTTATCCTTGTAACCAACTGGTGCATATCAACTATATACTCTGTATCTGCATATGCGCAGAAAAACATAGACATTTAATCTAACTTGAGTTCGACTTTAAATTATTTGCCAACTTTTAAGTTTAATTACTATACACAACTCGATTACCTTTCCCACAAAACACCTTTCAGAAACAAAACAGAAATTAACACTTACCGAAAAACACGTCCACTTTGGGTGTTAGTCTTCACTCAACTAACGTTTCTCCCTTATCTTTGCTAGGGGGCGCTGCAATCGCCGCTAGAGGCGTTAGTAGTCTTCAGGTGTGTGATAAGAATAAACTTTAAATCCAACTTACACTCGCTCAGTCATTCTTGCTTCTCTCTACCTTGCTAACAACCGTTTGCTGCTGGCTCATTGTTTGGTTGTTTAAACTTGCTGAATGACGTCATCATGTGTTTGTCTACACTTGTCCAGTCTTGTTTTTATGCAGTACGTCTATTTAGATGAGTCATCACTCGCTTATCTTGGTTGACTTGTCCAAACTTGTTTTTGTGTGGCACGTCTATTTGGGTGAGTCATCGTTCGCTTATCTTGCTTTACTTGTTTGAACTTGTCTAGTATCCACCACCTCATGTCTTTTGTCATAGCTTGAATATACTTTACACCAATCACTTAAATATAAAAGTCTTGTCACAACTTACTTAAACTTTGATAAAAATATTAATTATTTATAAATTTCATCAAATTCTTATTTTTCTGATACATTTACTATGTAATTTTCGTTCAAAAATATGGTAAAGCCCGATTTTAAATCGAAGTCTAAGATAAATTCCCCAAATTTGTAACATTTTAACACTAATAATAAATATTGTAAGCACCCAGTACATACAAGTTTTGTAAAAATAATATTACTTATAGCTAACTCGTTATGTCCCATGATACAAAACTTCAATATAACTAAAATCAGTGTTAAACGAAAATCTAATCACGTGTCTTTATATATTATTTTGAAATGCAAAGCATTATATCTAAACGAATGATATAAGGAGTAGTTAGAATAGTTCTTATATTTTTGTTAGTAAAAAATTTATACACATTATTTTACAAGGTTGCAATATTCAACACACGGTTCACCATATTTAAAAACGATTCACCATGATTTAAAAACTTAGTAACATATTTTAAATTTATAAATTTAAATTAAAAATACTTAAGTATTTATAATTGTTTATTTATAAAAATATGTTTTAATTTAAATTTATAAATTTAAAATATGTTACTAAGTTTTTAAATCATGGTGAATCGCAACACACGGTTCACCATATTTAAAAACGATTCACCATGATTTAAAAACTTAGTAACATATTTTAAATTTATAAATTTAAATTAAAAATACTTAAGTATTTATAATTGTTTATTTATAAAAATATGTTTTAATTTAAATTTATAAATTTAAAATATGTTACTAAGTTTTTAAATCATGGTGAATCGTTTTTAAATATGGTGAACCGTGTGTTGAATATTGCAACCTTGTAAAATAATGTGTATAAATTTTTTACTAACAAAAATATAAGAACTATTCTAACTACTCCTTATATCATTCGTTTAGATATAATGCTTTGCATTTCAAAATAATATATAAAGACACGTGATTAGATTTTCGTTTAACACTGATTTTAGTTATATTGAAGTTTTGTATCATGGGACATAACGAGTTAGCTATAAGTAATATTATTTTTACAAAACTTGTATGTACTGGGTGCTTACAATATTTATTATTAGTGTTAAAATGTTACAAATTTGGGGAATTTATCTTAGACTTCGATTTAAAATCGGGCTTTACCATATTTTTGAACGAAAATTACATAGTAAATGTATCAGAAAAATAAGAATTTGATGAAATTTATAAATAATTAATATTTTTATCAAAGTTTAAGTAAGTTGTGACAAGACTTTTATATTTAAGTGATTGGTGTAAAGTATATTCAAGCTATGACAAAAGACATGAGGTGGTGGATACTAGACAAGTACAAACAAGTAAAGCAAGATAAGCGAACGATGACTCACCCAAATAGACGTGCCACACAAAAACAAGTTTGGACAAGTCAACCAAGATAAGCGAGTGATGACTCATCTAAATAGACGTACTGCATAAAAACAAGACTGGACAAGTGTAGACAAACACATGATGACGTCATTCAGCAAGTTTAAACAACCAAACAATGAGCCAGCAGCAAACGGTTGTTAGCAAGGTAGAGAGAAGCAAGAATGACTGAGCGAGTGTAAGTTGGATTTAAAGTTTATTCTTATCACACACCTGAAGACTACTAACGCCTCTAGCGGCGATTGCAGCGCCCCCTAGCAAAGATAAGGGAGAAACGTTAGTTGAGTGAAGACTAACACCCAAAGTGGACGTGTTTTTCGGTAAGTGTTAATTTCTGTTTTGTTTCTGAAAGGTGTTTTGTGGGAAAGGTAATCGAGTTGTGTATAGTAATTAAACTTAAAAGTTGGCAAATAATTTAAAGTCGAACTCAAGTTAGATTAAATGTCTATGTTTTTCTGCGCATATGCAGATACAGAGTATATAGTTGATATGCACCAGTTGGTTACAAGGATAAACAGTTAGATTATAGTCTCTCAATAGTTAAAATTAAAAAGTTAATTTTGATTTACTTAAAGATTTTTAAACTTTTTGTAAACTTTAAATTTTTTAAAACTATATTTTTTTTAATTTTAAAAACTTTTAGTAAACTTTATTTTTATTAAAAATAACTTATTCAACCCTCTGTTATTAAGTGAACCTAACATGTCAAATTTATTCACTTTAAACATAAATCCTAAGTTTATCAATAAGTCAATTTAACCTTTCGAAAAATATAATTAATTAAAAAACTATGCATCGTGTTGTACTCATTTTGTAGTACTTTAAGCAGTAAACCCTTCAATTAAATTAAAAATTCAGATGATTTCCTTTATCGAATATCTTAAATCGTCTATAAATACTGAAATATCATGGCTTGCTCAGTTAAACCTACCCTAAATTATAAAACCGAAAAATAATTTTTGTTGTGGGCTCGAATTCAAGTTAAAACTTTTAATTATCTCTTAATTCTATTACCCACCGATAGAGGGCGATACAAAAAACTATTATTTCATTTTAAAAGGTTCACATCTAAATTCTACTTAAACTCTAAGTCATTTCAAATTTTAACTCGTGACTTTTAAAACATTTGATTGTTTTACACAATAATGTGATCGTTTGCTTTTTGAATGCTAATTAAGTTTATTGTTTTTAAGTGTATCATTAAGAAATAACTTGAATATTAAATCAATTTAACCTTAAAAAAGAAACACAATATATTCAATCAGTTGTTATCAGTGCCTTTGTGATGTAATTACCGACGCATTCAGCTGTTAAGTGAAAGGATAATAATTTGATTCCATTCAAATACGACTTTTCATTTTATTTTTCTATGTTCTTTTTCTTATGTAGGGGAAAATTTCAAAAAGTAACCAAAGTTGTAGTTTATATTTCTCAAATATCTTAAATCTCAACTAAACTTCGTGCTTAAAAACCTACCCTAAACTATGATTTTATGACTTGATCAGTAAATATGTTATCAGTGACGTCATGTGTGGGAGAAAAACCCATCTGAAATTCCTATGTCATTCCTATGTGTATATTGTAACATCATGTCTTATCTTGTGAGTGATTAAAAGTAACACATTTTCAATCAATTCTCATGTAGTTTAAGTAACATATAATAAATACCTCGAGTTTATTTCACCAAAAATAAAATTTCTTTTAAAAGTAATGAAAATTTTCATGTTTTATATAATTTCAACAAATTTATTCACACTTTGTCTAAGACATTCAAAATGTTTAATAGTTGCTTATTTATTTTTTAAATAAGTTTTATTTTAAAAATGGAAAAAATTTACAAAGTTTTATTTTTTAAATGAGTGAGGTTAAAAAATTTCACTATTAAATTCCACTAAGTTGAATTTTTTTCAGGTATACTATTTCCACTGCTTTGAAAATGTTGTGTTGTTTTAAAAAAACTTTAACAATGTGTTAAGTCTGATTTTTAAAGTTATTAATTTTCCTTAGTTGAAAATATTATATAAGTGTAAAGTTATTCTCTAATAGCTCCAATAATACTAAATCTCTAATAGCTATTCTCTAAGTATCTCTCGTCCTTAGTTTGAAATATTGTCTAAGTGTAAAGTTTACTTAAACTTAATTATTTTCTTTTGTCAATGTATCGAAATGTTTATTTGTTGCTTATTTTATAAAATGTATAACCAACTAGATATTTTTAAGTGTGTTAATTTCGTTAGGTCGAATTTTCTAAAATTTACAACCAACTAGATATTTTTCAAAGAAACTCTAACAATGTGTTAAGTCTAATTCTTCTTAAATTAAAATATTGTCTAAGTGTAAAGTTATTATTTTTCTACCTTCCATGTCTCGATGTAAAGGTGATAATCCTAAGTTTCCAATTTGCGGGCGAAAAGACATTAAAATATTTAAATGTTCTAGTAAAATGTGTGATATCTGAAATTTGGTAGTTCAAACAGCTTCCGGATAAAAATCGTCTACACGGGTTAAACATAGCAATCATTTTTTCAACATACAAATCCACACATGTAAAGATGAGTCACTCATGCAAGCTGATAACAAGTTTAGGCAGGAAAATCGGCTTGCATTAGTCATTTTTTTTACTCTTCGTTATCATGTTAATAGGAAGTGATCTTAGGATCTCATAGTTATGATAAGACAAACCACGTGATGTTAACAACAAAGTGTTATTCACAACAAAATTAAATTCTGTTTCCTTAAAATAATTGTAATGGAAAGGATATCGTGACTATCTTGAAAAAACTTTAGGTAAGTCAATTTTTATTGTAAAACTTTTATATTATGTAAAATCTTTTTTTTTTTAAATGTCAACACACTCCTGTTTTGTCTGACACATTCAAAATACACAACATTAGTTTAAAAGTCACACAGTGTATGCTAAAGAAAACACTTTTTTTCGCAATCAAACTATTTATTAATCATTTAAAATAATACAAATCAAATAAGCCTGTCATATTGAGCTGTAATCAATTCTAATTTCAAAATTTTTCGTAATGTCCAATTAAACACTCGTTCTGTGAAATCTTCAAAGCCGTTGTACAACTTTAAAAAGGCATTCTCAGCATGTACATGTATGTTTTGGTCTGTTAATTCTAGTTCATATATTTTGCATATCATTTTGTCTTTTAATTCACTATAAGTTCGAACTAATCTATAAGCTTCACTATAAGTTCAAATAACAAATCTTTTAAACAGGGTGATTTCGCAATGTTAGGTAAAACTTTATGAAAAGTATCACAATGTTGTAAAAAATCCGATTCACACTTAAATATTTCACAACACTTTGCACATGAATATTGTTTACGAATCTTATGGGTCTTCTTGTGTATTAATAAGTCAGACATTCTTGAAAATATCTCGTTGCAATCACTACACTTGTATTGTTTGGGCAATTTGTGAATCTTTTGATGATTACGTAAATCACTCTTTTGTGAAAAAACTTCAGCACACACCTCACAGCAAAAAGATTTTTCCTTTAGATGACTTTTCATATGAAACACTAAGTTAACTTTTCGAGGAAATGCTGTGTTACACATCTTACGCACATGGGGTAACTTCTGTTTCTTTAGTCCTGATGAGGCGAGTTTCACTTCATAATTCGAAACGAGTCCTTCTTTGGATAAAAGTGTAGAATCCATCTCTTGATTATTTAACTCTGGTGATGAGTGTTGACACTCCAAGTTGGTTACATCACCAACATAAGAATTCATAACTCGTTCCACAATAACTTAAATGAAAAATACAACCTATTACAACGATATCAGGTCACAGTAGAATGTTATGAACTCGTTTCATTGAAATTTATATAATGATAGAGGGCGCTCGTGTAAAAATACTAACTTTTTATTTGTTTGAAAATACTGACATTTTATTGGTTTAAAAATACGTCACGTGATTATTTCATCCTATAATGTTATAAGTTCAATAACCACTTAATTCTTGCACAATGATTTAGAAAGTCTTACCTATCAGAAGTTCGTACATTTGTAAGTAAAAATCTTTATTACTTTTGTATCTATTGCTTTTATAAATAATATTTTACTTATCAAATTGCTTAATTTCTAAATAATGTATTCTAAAACGCTTTTTATGTCTTATGTGTATAAAGTCTACCAAAAGAGGGGAAAAAAAGACGGGGTGTGAAGTATTTGTAAAATTGAAATATGTTAATTTATAAAAACTAGATTCCATTCTCTTTTTTAAAAAGGTTGGTTGTATAAAATCAAATCTATTGAAAATTTATTTTAATCGTATAACTATAAACAAAATACCCGCTCTCTTTAATAAGTTAAACAGTCACTAAAAATTGTTCATTTGAAAGAAAAAATTCTTTAAAATTCTCTTATTGTATGTTTTATGAATAATATTTTGCACGTTAAATCACTTATTAACTAAATGGAATGATCTAAAATGATCTAAAATGTCTTATGTGTTGTGGATGGTTGGTTATTTGTTAAAACCGATTATCTACGCTTGGGATATAGGTCACTCTAGGGGTCATTCTAAGGGCTCCTAACTCGTATTGACAAGGTTCGAAGAAAACTCCGAACGGTTAGGTCGACGAGCGCGAGAGAAGTTTAAACCCAAACGTCTAGTAGCTTTAAAACCAGAACCTCTCAGTCACTGGTCTTATGTGTTGTGTTTTTATAAATAATATTTTTCTTGTTTAATCACTTAACTCCAAAATGAAATGTTTCTAAGACACTTTGTCATGTCTTAAGTGAAACATATTTAACTAAAGAAGGATGTAGTATTTGTGACATAAGTTATTCTACAGTACCCTTTTAAGAAAAAAAAAAAGAACAAAAAAAAAGAAAAAAAAAAGCTATATTACAAGTCAATTAAAAAAATTATATAATTAAAAAAATATATTGTTTAATTAGCATAAAAACGATTATTTGAGTTAGTCCACAAATTTGTAAACTTAAAAAACGGAAGATATAATGTAAGGGAAAGTATGACAAATCTTTTTTTCCTTTGAAAGATTAGTCTCAAAGACTTGAATTAACTTTTTCCCTAAAAATGCCACATTAATTTCAGTACACAAGTTTGCGAAACGGCTTTTGCAGGAAAATAGTACGGTGAATACAATTTTAAGCATTGTAATTTAATTCACTAACACAAATGCGTGGGTGTATAGCTTATAGTTACATTTGTAAAAATCACTTTGCTTTCGTTTTTAAAATATGTAAACACGTTATTTTTCGTAACAAAACTATAAATCTATATTTCTAAAATAAATGATTATAAGGTTAATACGAGAAAGAAACAAGCATGCTATTTTTGTCAATCTCTATAAATGACATTTCATAGTATTTTCATATAAAAATTTTCCTTCTAAATTATTATTTCGAATATGGAAATGATCTGTTGACAGAATGTTGTAAGAGAAATGTGCTTGTAAATTAAACAAACAGATGTAATAGCATTCATATTAAACCAAAACTCGCGAATTACTCAATAGCTAAAGACAATTTCCTGCAGTTCATTAAAACTATGATAAAGATATCTCAACGCAGGTCTGAAGTAACCATCTCTCGCATTTAAAGAGATAACAACACACACACATCCTTGGTAAGCTAAGATAAAACATGTGTGATACAGAAATTGCAGGTTCTAATGTCACTAAAAATTAAAATAATACGTAAAACACTACAAAAAAAAAAAATAATATAAAAAATAATTTGAAACGCTTTAAATAAATTAAAAAAAATGAAAACACTTTAAATAAAAAATAAAACAAAATTTCACCCTCTACAAAGAACAAAATCTATATGTCTAATCATGCACCTTCTTTATCTCTCTCATCTTAATTACTTCCGGTCTCACAAACCACCTGTCCTGTTCCAACAAGCTCCCAAACATGTTCCTAAAACATGTTTACTGCTTCCTGAAAACCCTTTTTGGAAAAAGCATGTCTAATCCCGTTTCCGATCTTATTTCCTGTCGCGTTTCCAGTCTAAAAATAAATTTCACGTTAAACTTTTATAAAGTAAAACAAAGTCAGAAAGATTTCCATTTTTATATTAGGTGTTAGTTAGCAAATAAAATTTTTATTTCAGGTGAGAAAAAAAAAAAAAAAAAAAAAAAAAAATCGAACGTTTTGTTAATATTACTTTCAAACTAAATTCATTCTGATAGCAGGATTCCTACAACTCAACTCCACTTGACTAGAAGGATTAAAACAAACAAAGAAAATTAAGCCCCCCACAAAAATAAGCCCTCCCCCTCTCTCCCTTATCGCATTCACTTCCTGTCACATTTCCGGTTAAATTTCCTGTCTACACTTCCTGTCTCAACATGTCTGTTATCCCCACCTGCTACATCCGGTGTCCACACCTGCTACTTCCGGCTCTGTGACCTTCCTTCAACCTTGAGCCTACGCCGCGTACGCCGCTGATGCAGAACCCCTAATTATTATCTACTCTCAAAGACCATAAACCAAATCTCCCTATGAGACCTATTGTTTCTAGGTGTTCTGGCCCAACATATTTTATTGAAAAAGCTTTCGTTATATTCCTAAAATTAATTTTACCAAGTTCAAGCAAAACTGTACAGTCAACAGAAGATTTTATCCATAAAATAGAAAATATTCAGATTTCTAAAGGAACTATTCTAGCTAGTTTAGATATTGTGTCTCTTTACCCATCTATTGATACAAATGAAGTTGTACAAAATATTAATTTGGAAATTGATAAACAAAATAATTTAAGTGATAGCGTAAAAACATCTCTAAAGTCAGGACTTAACCTTATCATTAATAACAACGTTTTCATGTTTAATAAGAAATTTTACAGACAAAATAAAGGAGCACCTATGGGATCTCCTATTTCCGGTCTGTTAGCTGAATTTAAACTTAGACCGATGGAGGAATTTATTTTTAAAAGTTTGAATTTAACACCAGAAGTTTGGCTAAGATACGTGGACGATATCTTTATCACATGGAATCATGGAAAGCAAGAACTCCTATCTTTCCTCTCAAAAATAAACGAAATAGATGAAAATATTAAGTTTACGTTGGAAATAGAAGAAAATTCATCACTACCGTTCCTGGATATTCAATTAATTAAAGATGAAAACAACCTAAAACGTAAAGTCTATCGTAAACCGATGAGAAGTAACACAATAATCCCATTTAATGCCTCTACAACTTTCACTTATAAGATTGCTGCCTTCAATTCATTCATCAAGCGTGCTTTTCTGGTTTGTTCAAGTGAATTCATCCAAGATGAACTTAATTTTATCAGAGATATCGCCATTGACCATGGTTTCCCCGCTCATCACGTACAGAAAATTATAGAAAAATTCAATGGCCATTTAATTCAGCATCCTGTCCCTAGCAATAATAAACCAAACTATCGTAAATTCCAATATATACCTATTATATTTGAAAGGATTAAAAGGGCCCTCCGTAAATACAATATCCATCTTATTGCTGTCCCTCCCAGAAAATTGGTTGACTTAGTTTCATGTAAATTAGATCCTATCCCCCCTGATCAATTCGCAGGTGTTTATGAAATCCCCATTAGCTTAAATAATAATAGTATAATTTTTTACATTGGTATGACTAAAAGAAAGTTTTTGGAAAGGTTAAAAGAGCATAAAAACGACATAAAATTTGGAAAGTTATCCACTGCACTCTCCCGGTTTTACGCTAAAAATAATGGTACTGTAATTAATTTCGATAAAGCAAGAATTATCCATAGGTTCAATAACCCATTTAAAGCCGCCATTAGGGAATCATTGGAAATTAAAATTAGAAAAGATTGTATTTGTAATGATAACTTTTCTTTCAACATACCTAGTTTATGGGATACATTTTTAACCCCTTGTTAATTCATTGTTTTGTTTTTCGCTCTTTGGCAACAGAGAGCGCCCGCTTATTTTATTTAAAATTTTTACATACTGTTGATTTCAATTTTCTCGTGTCGAAAATTAAAAGATCAGTAGTCGTTTGTGTTGTTCCTCTTCCCCGATGATGGCTTTAAGTTTAAAGCCGAAACATGTAGGATTTTAGCTCTTTTATGAGTTTAAAACAATTTTTACACTGATTTTAGCAACTAATAAGCACAATTTGTGCAATTTATATTTTTTATTTCTTTTAGGACTTTTGTTTGCACTCAGTATCAGTTTGGTTTTATCATTTAATACTTAATAAAATCAAATTAATAAGTAGACTTCTTAACATTATTTTCTAGTAATTGATGTACTGTATTTATCAAGTGATTAAATTTTATCATATTGCACATTTATTCGAAAAGGAATACAAATGAAAAAATGTGATATTTGAGATATTGATAAATGTATAACAAAATATTTCTCAATCTATGGTTCAAAGCACATTTCAATAAATAATAGAAAAAAAATATTTTAATTTTTATTCCTGGAACCATTTTTTAATTTTCCGGAAAACTTTATTTTTTTAGTTGACACTTTTCAAATAAGTGTGTAATACGTAAAAAAAACTAGTATCAATAAATCAACCAATGTAAGGGGGCACGAAAAATTGAAAGTGCCCTGGGCACAAGAACTTGCTAGTCGGGCCCTGGACGTTCTTCCTACTTTGCAAAGCAGTAAGCAACTCTGTAACCCTATCTTAATAAACTAAATTAAGCTTTATTTAATCTTTGTATTTTTGGCTCTCCGGTTATATTAAAACCATAATAACAGCGCAATGAAATAACACAGATAACATAAGGTTTTTCGTTCTACATAAGAAAATTATTGTTGAGATATTCTTAATATAATTAATATAATTTTTATAATTCCTAAAACGAAATTTCAGCAATACTGCAGTTTGTTCTTAAACTTTTTACATAGACTTCAACCTGAGAATAAAGTAACAAACACTAATTAAATAAAGAATATTAATTAAATGGTATTAAATAAACAAAAATCATTTATGAAAAATCACTGCACGTAAAGAGAAGTGAATTTTTTACTTCACGAAGCAAAATTTTAAAACTTTGCCTTCATCCTTCATGTAAAAAACGTTATTGAAGCATGGAAATTTTCATTATTATTTATTTTTCTTCCAACATCCCGTTTTGTCTTAACTTAAACAGACGGTTTCAAAAGCTAATATCATGCTTCAAATATGGTTGTTTTTAATGAATTTAATTTGCTAAAACTATTTTTTGTCTTTTTAATTATTTTTATTTTATTGACGCAAGTTTAAACAAGGACACTTTAAGAATACAAAACTAAAACTAAACTAAATAAGCTTCTTTATTGCAGTTTTGTACTGTTTTGTAACGTTGTCTCATTAAATCGCGGTTATTGAAGTTTCTTAATTTTTTGTAACGCTCTTTCATTAGATCTGTTATTACAGAAAATTAAATAATGAAATTAATATAAAATATTTTATCTTTCTACATAAAACAAATGTTGCGAAAATTATTTTAATTTTGACATAGTTTCCATTAGCTAAGTAAACGAAATTTTACTGATGTGTGTTTGTTTACAGTCTTCTTACTAATAAAGTAACAAAAAGAATCTAAATAAGGAATATTAATTAGTTGGTAACTGATTAAATAAAAATAATTGTAAAGAAAGAAAGAAGAATTTTAAAAACTTTCCTTTCATTGTGTTTACAATGGAAAAACACAGCTGAACGTTGTGTAAAACGTTATTCAAACATTAAATGTTTCATCATTACTTATTTTTCATCTCGGGTCTTTCTTAATATAAATAGCATGTTTGAAAGGTTGATATTATACTTCATACATAAATACTTTTTTTTTATTTTGCTTACTAGGAAACCAAGCAATAGTGTAATAATTAAAAAAATCTAAGTAAGCAGCAATCGGAAGAGCTTAGTGAAATGTGATTTTTAACACATAAATCATTTGCCCTTGTCTCCTCGTTATCGAGATATAAAGTCTTAAAGTTTGCTATTTTATTTTCTTAATTTAGGAAAATATGGCGTGGTTTTGATTCAGAAATTTTAATAATCAGATTAATATCAAATACAAAACATATTTAGATTTAGTAATATAAAAATGAAAGAAGCTCGCAAAAAAATAATAATAATATAAAAATGCTATTGACAAATATAGTACTGAAACAATAAATGACTGAAGCATAGAAAATACTGGCACCAAGAGCATTTCATGTACTCAATTCTAGAGTAATGATTACAATGGTCCGTGGCCCCATTTGTACTAACCCAGACTTGTACCAAGCATTCCAAATCATTTCGGAGTATTGCGGTGCACTAAACTGGAAATGGACAAGTGATTGGAGTTTGATGATGGTGTTGCATTGAAAACGTAATGACTCCTCCTTCCATTCTAGTCAATCAATAGCAAATTTTAAGACTTTATATCTCGACTAGGCGTGAGACGAGGGCAAATGATTTATGCGTCAAAAGACACGTTTCACTATGCTCTTTCGATTTCTGCTTATTTAGAATTTTTTCAGTATTACACTAACGGCGTGGTTTCCTGGTTAGAAGAACTTTTGCCTTTTGAAAGTTTTTGAGATACAAAAGATCATAGACATAATTGATAACTTCATCATTATTACTTATATTGATTACATTTTACTGATTACTTAACTAATAAAAGTTACTTTTTTTTAATAATTGAAGTGAATGTAAATAGTATTTTAGTAACTTTGGTTAAAGATAATATTTATTTTAAGAGTTAGACTTAACCCTCTCAGGGACAAAGTACGTCTGTTGCTAAAATGTTGAAACGTCTAATTAACACCAGGATTCAGGAACAATTTTTAAAAAATATGCATAAAAGCTTTTCCTTATGCACATCGTACATCAAAAAATAAAACTGTTATTACGAAATAATAATACCAATGTGGTAGTTGAAATTTTAAATTAAGTGGTGTACATAATATACCACCACCCTTCAAAATGTAAAACATTTTCTTTCGTTGAAATTCGAATGATTCCAAGTTGATTTCATAAAAATGCAATTTCACACACTAAATTTTTAAACTTCGAAATCGAAAAGAAAATTTTCACTTATGAATCCAAATTTGTAATTCTGTTTCTGATATTTTTCTGCTCCTGAATAAATTGAGGAACAAGTTAGAATCTCTAAATTATATTGAAAGTTTTTAAATATACTTTCGTATTTTAAAACTAACAAGCTAACTTTGTTTGTACGCAATTGATCACAAGTACAGAGAACGGAATAAAAAGAAGTACATTTGCTTTGTTATTGCTCCTTTTCTTTCTGGAAACTAAAAACAGTTTCAACTTGCTGAACGAAATTCGATTTAAGAATTTTCCGAAACTTCATTGCTGAAGCTTTTTTTTAAATCGCACATGGTACATACATAAAAAGAAAGAAATTTATAAACTTTACTTATTACTCAAATGCTGGAGTTAGGGTAGTATAGACATAGAGTCATAGCTGCCAAATTTTACACCTTTTTCTTACCACTATTTTGAGCAGAAAAAAATGTCTTATCTAATCATCGAAAGTTAGGATTACATAAAAGAAAATTTTCTGTTCCATATTAGTGGTAGGAAAAAAAGCTTAAAAGTTAGCAACTATGATAGATACCACACCAATAAATTCTTAAATGTTTAAGGACCACCCATAATTCAATTAAATGGCATAGACAAGAAATGTAGTATTCAAACCTAAGTTTAAAGATCAGGGCCCGGTTGTATAAATGTGCTCCTGAGCTACAGAATTTTCATTTTCTTTTCGATAATTAAAAAAAAAAAATACTTTTATTTTCATAAGGTATTTAATTTTAATACCAAAAATTCTATGCAGTTACTTTATTTAATAATAGTGGCAGTAGAAATCAGAAATATGCGCCTAAATATGCTATGTTAATTGATGATGAAGATTGAGTTTTCCTCTCTCTTTCAATTAAACTTAAATTTTCTTGCCTTCGGCGACCCCCGTGGGCTCCTGATGGCGCAGGACAGTTTATATCTGAGTTCGTACGCTTTTACTGCAGCTTTCAATAGAATTTTTCTATTTAATATGTAAATAACAGAAATTGTAGACACATCGTTTAATTGCAGGAATTGCAATATTTTTCTGCATTTAAATAAGGCGAACAAGCGTACGAACCCTGTATATGTAATAATAATAATAATATAAAACTTTTTAGTCTGCCCCAGTGGCTTTTATAATCCTTAAATTTTAATGTTTTTGTAACTTGTAAACTTAAATGTATGGTCTCTGTAAGAAGTTTTTTTTTTTTTTTTTTTTTTTTTGATGGGTTTGATCTTCGATAGGTTTCGTCTATCATTTTCTTGAATCTAATGAAAATTTATACTTCTTTATTGTTAAACTTTTATTTTTCCATACTTTATTAATTACTTTTATTGTTTTTATTTTTCTTTTATGTAATTCTTTTACACATTTTTATTCTTTTATTACGACTCCCTTTTGCCTTGCAAGTCGTTTACCTATACACTGGTTATTACCTATACACTGGAAAAGTTATTATTTCCAGTGCACAAACTAGGTATTCAAATCAGTTATCTACATTGTTCCATTATTCAGAAATAATCGGCCAGGCAGTACCTAAAAAATTAAAAGACGCTATCGCTATTTTGTTTAACTACAGTAGCATATTTGAGGGCATTCCCGGCCGGCAATTTCGTATGAAATCTGCGTTTTAAAACAGTAGAAGCTGCCCCCCCCCCTCCATTTCTTCAGACAGTCTTTCGTAAATTGGTTTCTATAGGTTTTTTTAGTCTGTTCTAGAACAATATCTGTTTTAGATAAAATGGGAAAAAAATGAAATAATAAGGATTATAATTTTTTATTGGTGTATTTCTTTTCATTAAAATTCAAAAAAATATTTTCAATATGAATCGATGGCTAAAAATATTATTTTGATTAAATTATATTTGAAAGAAAAAAAAAAAAACAAGAACGAAAAATTATGCGTCAAGCATAGATTACGTAATACTTTCCAACACAGCCAGAAAACTGTAACGAAACTTCACCATTAAATAAGGTGAAAAAAGGCATGTAAGTAAACAGTATAGGAAATATATAGCACATTTAAAAGTCCAGTTTGAACAAATACCTTTTATAGTAAAAAATGTAGTTGGATTATTTTATGCTGCCCTGTATATTATCTACAGATTTGGATATATACTACATAGCATGATAAAATTTAATTCATTTGGAAAATTCACATTTAGCAATTTTCGCCATGTATTCGAGATATTTCTACAACCTTGTATATTATCTAAAGACTTTTGTACATATGTCCCATATTAAGCTAAATTTTAATTCAGGTAAAAAACGCATAAGGTAACTTAAAACAAACTTCCAGCAATTGCCAACCATAAACGACAATGTACCTTGTTCTTTGCGTAACCTTGTATATGAATATATTTATTTTCCGCAAACTTCTATAAGTCTACTAACTATAGTTCCACAGGAAAATGCGTAACACAATTAAAAACTACCCTAAGCAAATCACTCCCCTAGTCTGTAATACTTACGAATTCCCTTGTGTAGCCCTGTATATGATCAACCGAATTTATATGCACCATGTGCTATGCAAAAATTTAATTAAACTTAAAAACGCAAACCAACCTCTTTCCTAATAAACCTCCGGTACCTGTCCCCGCTGCTTCCGGCACTGTATAGCAGGCATGCTGTGCATGCATTGCTAAATCTTTTTACAAATTGCTAAATCAACCAACCGAAGAAAAAAGGCGTATTGTTGATGAGAGTTCGTTGTGGATTTTAATTAATATCTCGGCTAATTATTAAAAAAATTAAAATCAAGTGCATTAGAACTTGCCTTGGACTATCCTCACGTAAATTTTCAGACCTCTAGGTGTGGTAGATTTTGCTAGCCATCGAAAACAAACAAACAAACAGACAGATACACACAGCGAAACTTTCTTTTATTAGTATAGGTTTCCGATATTGCTCATTGAAAATATGAAAGATGAATGTAACAACCCCTAACCAGTCATCACCATTTTCAAGAACAACTTTTATACATGATTAATAAAATATTAAATTTATATTTTTCTTATGAAATTTTATTGGATTTCTACTTATTATCTTTTAAGAATCTTTTTAAAGATAATGTAATGGTTAAAAAAAATGAATTTCATAGAATTTCTTTCTTAATTATTTAGAAACTTTCTTTTCAATATTTTAAAAAGATTGCTACACACAATTTCATTAAGTTTGAATAACATAACATATATATATATATATATTTATTTATTCAAGAATAAATAGCTTCCTGCATAAAATTGTGCTTTAATTAAATGGTGATTTTTTTTCTTCTTTTATTGTCTTTGTTTTCCTCTTATCAAATATATTTCTATGTTTTAGAAAATAATAGAATCGAAATAAATAAAAGGAAATTAAGGAAAAAAAATAAAGTATACCAATTTAAATTTTAAAAACTGAAAGGAAAATACTTTTTTAAAAGAAAAAAAAGAATATCGATTAGCATTTGATTGTTTATTTATATGCTTGGAAAACAATGCATATATAGTTCTCTCTCTCCTTTTTCTAGAGGCTTTAATATTCATTTTTATCTGAAAAAAAATTGTTACAACTATATTGCGTTTGACGTTAAAAACAGATTATAAATGTATATTAATAAAACATCTTTTAACTCTCTGAGGCACAAGTTATTGCTAATTTTTTTTTTTATGTTGAATCCACTCTAGAATTTTTCAAAAAAAATTATTTTAAAATAAGAAAAAGCAATTTTACAAGTATATACAGTACTTGTCAAAAGTCTGAGAACACCCCCGTACAGAAGCTACATTTTGCTATTTGTTTATGAATGGAGTATGATAAAAATAACTAAATACATTTTTTTCGTACTGATTGAACCCGGGAAACGGATAGAAATGCGTAAAAAAGCTAGTTTTATGCTTGAGACATAATTTCAGCATTGTACTTCGCCTGCTTTCCGTGGAGTTGCATTTCTACATTGACATATAGCGGAAATTTCATCTAAAAGTTTGAATTATTTATTTGTTTACTATCAAGAACTGTCGTTTAAACATGTAGTAACGTGCCATGTAGTAAGGGTCGTCACTTCGATGAAAGCAGACCACCTAAAATTACCTAAATAAACTTGCCTAAAAGTCAAAACAATTACTTTTTCGTTTGTTTATTGTGAAAACAGTTGTTTATATTTAGACCGAGAGGCGGCAGCACGGACTATCACCTCTTCAAGTTCACGGCTGAAATTCCAGAATTAGTTAAAACTCGATTCGCATATTAAAACGCAATCGGTCTGCCAAGTCATATCTTGGTGGAAAACACCCAAACACCCGATTTTAGTGGTTGTCTCGTAGGTTTACCATTGTGTTTTCCTGCACCCAAAAGTATGAAAACATGGAGGACTGGGAGCAGGAACACACAATGGTAGACCTACGAGACAACCACTAAAATCGGGTTTTCGGGTGTTTTCCACCAAGATATGACTTGGCAGACCAATTGCGTTTTAATATGCGAATCGAGTTTTAACTAATTCTGGAATTTCAGCCATGAACTCGATGAGGTGATTGTCTGTGCTGCCGCCTCCCGGTCTAATAGTAAACAAAGCCAATAAAACAAGTTTTATCACGTTATTGTACGGCTCAATTCAAAATTGCTTAAAATATAGTGGAATAGAAATTGTAAGAAACTTTAAAAATTTCAGTACTGACATCTAATTTCAGAGCTCACAAATGGTCCGTTTTTTTTAATACCAGTTATTCCGAAAAACAAATTTTATGATAGGTTTCTAGATCATTTGCAATAGAAATAACCTTTGGAATAAGTGTCTACAACATTTGCTATAGAAATAACCTTCGGAATAGATTTCTACAAAATTTGAAAAAAAATTTAAAAAGAAGATTATTGTTTGAAAAAAGTGGTATTCAAAAAGCGTTTGTAATTTTGACATAATATTTGGATTTCTGGACAAATTTCACTCTTCGGTAACTAAATTAGAAGTCTGTCGGTCAAATAGTTTATGAATTATGAAGATTTAAAGATTGGAATTCCTAATGCTAAATTCATTTTTAATCATTCTGAAATAGATTGGAATGCGAGAAGTTTTTTAAGCATAACTCAAAAAGTATTTATAGGAATAAGCTGTAATTTTGAATTTGCATATTTGCAGTTTTATGAAATTCAGTCCTGATATATATATATATATTTATATATAGGTTAAAATAGTATATATATTTTTTCGAAAATTAATTTTGAAAAAAAAAATAATTTTCGAAAGGAATATGAATTATAATATGTAAAAGGTTTAGCAGAAATCAATTTCTAGAAGTTTAAAATATGCAAATCCAAAATTACATTTCATTGTGCCTAGTAGTTTTTGAGTTATGCTTTAAAAACTACATGCATTGCAATCTGATTTGCAAAACGGTTAAAAATGAATTTCACATTAGGAATTCCAATCTTTAGACCCACATAATTCCTAAACTACACGACCAAATTATTTCCTGTTTGGTATCCGAAGATAAAAATTGTCAAAAATTCCAAAAAATGATTTAAAAATTAGGCATTAGTATTGAAAGTTTTAGCGTTTCTTAGAATTTCCATATGTAGACGACCCCCTAAGCAAATAGCTAGCATCAGTTAGTAGATTATTATTAAACGAGTTTTATCTGTCATATATTTGTATGATGATTTGTGGCAGAGCTAGTAGATTGTGGCGCGTTTTTCTTCCAGGACTGTACATTTAAAAATTACTTTGCAGAATTAATAGGAAGAGTAGTTTAATTTAATAGTATCATATAAAAGTGTTTAACACTAAATGAAAAAAAAAATACATGGTAAGTCAAAATGAATATAGCGATTACAAACGGCTATAACTATTTAATGGAAAAGAATTTGTCGATAAGATTAACACAGAATGTAGACGGAACTTCAAAACTTTGTATACATACGTCATAGATGTTCTATGTGACTTCCCTTGGTCACATGGACAACATCTAAGTGGTAGTCCATTTCACGCCATACATTCTGAAGCATTTGTTCAGTCACGACGCAAGCGCATTACAAATGCGTCCTTTGAGTATGGAGTAATGTGAAAGACACCGTTAGTGGGGTTATGTGAAGACATGTGCCTCCCATGCCCAAAACCAAGACTCCCTTATCATAGATCAGACTTGACAATCCGGAGAAAGTCTATGGGAGAAAATGTCCGCGGTAATTGCCAACTTATTAATTGACTTTCTCCGGAAAGTATCGCCGCCTGGTGGATACTACCGCACAGTTGCCATGTTTCGGGCTTTTTGAACACCAGTATATTTTTAGAGAAAGTGTTGTTCTTTTAAATCCCAGAATTCTCCGATCAAACAAAACAAAATTGTCTCTACTAAAAAACTGGTATCCAAAAATATAATAGAAAAATCTATAGAAAAATCTAGCTGGTCTGCTACGCATAGCTGCCAACTCTTACGCTTTTTTCTTACCACTAAAATTTAATAGAATTTTTTTCGTCATGTAATCACACGATCTTGTCAATTTAATAAGATAACATTTACTATAAAATTTTAGTGGTAGGAAAACTACTAGTTCATAATCAAATGCATAGAACAAATGGAGCTGTGAAAAAATTTCGTGTGATTTCGTGTCGTAAATACTATTACTGACGATTGATGGCGCTAGTAGCAGGACAAGTATAGCGGTCAAAGGCAACTTGCTGATTGAGAGGTCTGATACTATGATAAGGAGGTCTTGCCCAAAACAATTGAATAACTCAAAGTACGCATTTGTTATGCGCTTGCGTCGGTGACTGAACAAATGCTTCCGAATGTATGGCGTGAAATGGACTACCGCCTAGATGTTGTCCGTGTGACCAAGGGAAGTCACATGGAACATCTATGACGTATGTATACAAAATTTTGAAGTTCCGTCTACATTCTGTGCCAATCTTATCGATACATTCTTTTCAATTAAATATTTATAGTCGTTTGTAATCGCTATATTCATTTTGACTTACCCTGTATTTTAAGCTCATCTAGTTTGATTTTTTTCACAAAATTCAATATGAAGATTTTCAAAAATATATTCTATATCTTTGATAACTTGTAAGATTTCTAACTTAATCAAGTGTTTACACAGACTTAATTTTAATTATAAAAATGTTTATGAGGTTAGAAAGAATTCTTCATTTAATTCAAGCTAGAGTTTAGAATGTCTGCTTGTGAAGATTAATATTATAATATTAAAAATAAATTTAATAAAAGTACAGTTTAGCCTTTTAAATATTGAATTTCGTTCTCATTATTTCTTGAAACAATAAATTGATTATCCTATATTTATTAAATTAGTAACAGCAATATGAAAAAAAATATATTGAATTGTCAAGTATTCAACAATCAAAATAATAAACGTCTTAAAAGAAGATAATTTAAGATTCTAACTAAATGTAGATATTTTGAACAGTAATATTAATTTATGTCATTTACTAAACTCAATTATTTATCGAATAAAGTTCGTAGGTTTTTATAAACTGCAGAAGAAAAGTTAACAATACTTTTCACAGTTATTGGAATAATAAAAATTTTTTATTTATGTGCAACAATTAAATAAATTAAAGTTAATGAAAATTGTAAAAAATTATTTCTTTAAAATTAATTTCACTAATTTAGTTCTAAAAATTAACAACATATTTGTCTACTTTTTTTTTCTTCTCCTCACATTAATTTTTTTTTAATTTTTTAAAGAAAACTTATACGGTACTTAGCTTCCACGTTTAAAACATTTATTTAATATTTATTGGAAATTTATTTAACAAAATGATAATAAAAATATTGCATAATAATATCTCATAAACGGATATAATATGTCCGAAAAACTATTTCACCGCTTAGCATTTAACAATACAAATTATAAATACATCCATACAAAATGATTTAAAAATGTAATTAAGCTTTGAGATAATACCATTGAGTTTTATTACCTACTTGACGCAATTAGATATCGAATAATTGTAGTCATTTTTAATAAGCCTTTAGAAGAAAATAATTATGTAAATTTTAATAACACCTTTGGGAGTTATTTTAATCATTTAAATGAAAACTATAAGACTGTTCGACAATTAAATCAACGAATAATTAAAGAAAATTTGGAAACAGTATCTGTTTAAAATTAATTTCATTAAAATAATTGCTTTTTAAATTACATATTCAGAAACACATTTAGTAGTACTAAATTGAAAACTGCCCATTTATCTGTTTCTTTTATGATTTTATTTTTTATTTTTCAGTTTTAACTTAACTTTTTTCTTTCATAAAATTATTATCCTTAAAAACAGAAGAAGAAATGATATTTTATTAGACGCTAAGATTTGAAAACTTTCTTTAAATCTATGTACATTTAAAATTTATTTCACAGAATTAATAATAAGAGTCATTAAAATTAATATCTCGTAAAATAATATGATTAAATATTATATGAATGTTTTATTTTTAATGTCTTTAGCGTGTCTAGTCTCAAATTCAATATACAGTTTTCAAAAAATTATACCATATCATACATATTTTTAATTTAGTTATGGCCCACCTTATATGATGGTCCCTTCGAATATAATAATATGACCACTCACCAGAGATAGGACAATTAAACACATGTACGTCACAGGGTTGGCAGTTTGGCCTTTTCTTTTATTCAGAAACTTAGAATTCATAGTGGAAATTCCGCAATAAAAATTTTTACTTTTTGTAATCACAAAATGTCTGTTATTACAGGGTTCGTATGCTTTTAATACTATTTTTTAATATAATTTTTCTATTTAATATTTAAATTGCAGAAATTGCACACGCCTCGCTTGCAGGATTTGTAACACTTTTCTGTATAATAATGTAATTATAGTCTCAATAATAATATAAAGCGAAAAATTCTGTTAAAAAATTGTGGTAAAAGCGCATTTTGGATTAAGGGTTTGGGACATATGTCGTCCCAGCGACTATATTCTACTCGCAAAACTTTTTGAAAAATAAAGCAAAATTTAATTTTAGGAACTTATGAATACAACAAAAGCTAAACTGACAACCCTGAAACGATTAAAAGACTGACTAGTGACTATGTGCCGGCTTTCCTGCTCTTATTCATTCTTATATGAAGCTAACTGTCTTTTTACATGACCACACCTGTAACTTATTTTTTTATGTTAGGGGTTTGTTTGTTATTTGTGTTGGTATGCATTTTTTATATTGCTGAAGTATCGATGCATCTATATAATTTTAGCTGATAATCCATTCATATTCTATCATGCATTGTAGAATCAACCAAGTTTGTATTATCTTATGTATTTCTTTACTAATTGTAATTGTGCGTTTTTTGTACTATATTAAGTGAATTGTGTCTGTTCTATCAAAATTCCTCCCAGAATTTAAGAATTTGCTTCTTATCGATGGTTATCGATGCTCTCTTCAGGTTAGAAGTCCTGTCTTGCTTGTCTGAATGCACTGTCTTGTACTAAATTGTCGATATCAGTGAAAAACAAAAGATTGACACTTTGATCAGAATTTGGGACATATGTCGTCCCAGCGACTACATTCTACTCGCAAAACTTTTTGAAAAATAACCTCTGCCGTATACCAGGGTTGAACTTGAACTTGAACTTGTGATAGGTTCAATGGGCTTCCAAGTAGCGAAGCAACTGCACACCCTGGCTTTGAGTAGGTGTATATCAAATCCTGAGAGAGCCATATGAAATGTCTAGCCGTAGTCCAATTGACTACATAAAATAGGATAGTGTTAAGTATATCTATAAAATAATGAAAATTTACTAGTTAAAGTAAAAAAGTAAAAATAGTTCATAGTTAAAAAAAAACAAAAATATGCCAGACGAGGTAAAGTAAAGATGTTAAGAGAAGTTTAGGAGAAAAGTCAATATAAAATTATCAGTAAAAAATTAAATAATAATATATATATATATATATATATATATATATATATATATATATATATATATATATATATATATATATATATATATATATTTAATTAAAGAGAAAAATTTTGAGGTAAGAATTATAGCTCGGAAGGACTATTCATCAAGAATAGTGGAGTACCTTGGTTTTTTCCGGTTGGATGGACTGCAAGCATCGTAGTCAGGTAGCTCATAAATGAGTTCATTTGGAATGTGATTAATGTCATTGTAGAATTTTTTCGCAAGGTGTTTAATGCGATGTTTGAGTGAAGTCGTTTTCAGATCCTTGAGGATTGTGGAGTTTTTGAGGTATCTAGACCCGTTCCTGATGTAACGGAGCTGTTTGTAATGGGTACTAGAGAGGCTGTTCATACTGGTTTTGCAAGTGAAGCCCCAGATTGGACATGCATATGTGATAACAGAGAGAATGCAAGCATTATATATTAAGAGTTTGTTGTGTATGGAGAGTGAGTGACTGCGAAGAAGGGGGGCAAGGGTTTTGGAAATTCCGGCGACTTTACCGCGGATATTAAGAATATGCTTTTTAAAGGTAATGCGTTTGTCAATGGTAACTCCCAGGTACTTGGCATCGTCAGACCAGGGAATGGTAGTGTTATTGATGGTTAATCTATTAGGAGTGGAGAAGGTTCTAGAGAAGTAAACAGCAGTAGTTTTAGATTCGTTTATCTTAATGCGCCATTGATCACACCATTCCATGAAGATGTTGAGGTGGTGTTGTAGATTTTTGTAAAGATTGTATGGGTGATGTGCACTGCCATAGAGAACAGTGTCGTCCGCATAGAGTGCGAGTGATGTGAAGAGTGTGCGTGGAATGTCATTAAAGTATATTATGAATAAAATAGGGCCAATGACTGAACCCTGAATAATACCACAGAGTATTATGTGTAGTAGAGAAAGTGAGTTGTTTACACGGACATAGAAGTCACGATCACCAAGGTAAGAGTGTATTAAATGGATAAGTCCAGACGGGAACTTAAGCCGAATTAATTTGTAAATGAGGCCCGCGTGCCAGACTTTGTCAAAGGCCTTGGCGACATCAAGAAATATGGCAGCAGTAGGCTTCTTCTCGTTGAAGTTTTCAGTTAAGAATTCCACAAATCGAAGAAGTTGGTGTTGGGTGGAGTGCTTGGCTCTGAAGCCGAATTGTTCAGGCATAAGAATGTTGTTGTTGTGAAGGAAGTCATTGAGCTGACATCTAATGACGCGTTCGATGACTTTACTTAGACAGGAGAGAAGACCGATGGGACGGAAATTAGTTGGGTCATTAAGATTGCAGGATGGTTTAGGAATAGGAGAAATGATAGAGGTTTTCCAGGGTTTAGGAAAATAACAGTGTTTGAGGATAGAATTAGTGAGCTTCGTAATGTAGAGAATACAGTTGATAGGAAGTTGTTTAAGAGTATAGTTGGAAATTTTATCATACCCAGGAGATTTTTTATTATTAAGTTTTTGAATAATATTGTGGATCATGATGGGTTGAATTTCGGGGAGAGGGATAGGAGGGGTTGAGAGGAAGTCAATAACAGTATCATTGACATTGTTAAAGTGTGCTTGACTTGCGAGGAAGGGATTCGGAGAGAATTGCCTTTCATATGAACTAGCGAGGCATTCTGCCTTGTCCTCGTCAGTATAAGCAGTTTGATTATTGGCAGTAAGGGGAGGAATAGGGGTATAATTATTATTGAGTTTCTTTTTGATTTGCCAAAGAGAGTTATCCTCGCAAGTAAGACTTTCGAGAAATTTAGGCCAGTTTTTTTGCTTATCTTTCTGAATAAGGGTTTTAATTTTATTGTTGAGCCTGTTGACAGCTGTTTTAAGGGTGGGATCTCTGGTATTTTGGTAGAGTCGACGGACTTTTATATACCTACTTTTAAAAGTAGTAGCTTTGTTATTATAGCAAACCCTGATTGAAAACGAATTTTGTTGTTGTTTTATGTAATTAATTTTATTGATTATGTATTTGGGTGACTAAATTTTATTTTATTGAATCTAATCGTGTTTCCTAACAAAATAAAAACAAAATATATGTAACAAAATACAAGACATAGTTATCAGTATGAAAAAATGTTTTCTTCATCATACAGTTGCTTAATTAATTTTTTCATTCTTATTTCCGAGTTTTATCATTTATTCCACATTTTAATTCTATACAAGGTGTTTAGTTATTCAGGAGAAAACACTCGTAATGGTGATAGTGCACTTGAAGACAAACAAAGTTTTCAATGGAACCCATGGTCAGAATCAATTTTTATGTCAATTACCGATATCAGTGACAAACAAAAGATTGACCGTTCATGTTTTTAAAGTTTAGCACTTTGGTTATGGGGTTGGGACACATGCCATCCTAGCAACTATATTATACTCGCAACTCTTTTTGAAAAAAATCTGCAGCCATTAAGATTATTCACTGCAAACTGAACTTGGATTTTTGTTCATAACCTTAACAATAATGAAGGTAGCCAGCTTTTCAGGACAACTGCATTGTTTTGTAAGAAAAATACTTTTAAAAGTACTAGAAGTAGTTAATAATATACAAATTGCCCTGAGCTGGACGCTCCATATTTCGAAATGTGGCTGACTGTATACACGGTGTCATTGACCGAATTACTGTGCGCTTCCATCACGTCTTGTAATGTTATTAAATTTCACACACACATTGTACGTATCGAAAACTTTATTCATGAACAACGTTATCATCATTTTTTATAGAATTTGGGGTGAGACATTCTGTTTTTTAACATCATTTAATTACGTCACAATACAAGTGAAGGGAAGAGAATGGTTGCCTAAACTGCGACACAATTTGGCATGCGGAAGGAAGGGGATCAACATCTAGTGACGTCATATATAAAATATGAAAACATTTATGTAGGCATTTTTTTACGCAAGATATTGATGCTGATTAATTAAACTTCAATTATATAGTTTATTAAATTTCATTAAAGATATTTTATTTATTCGAGTAAAATTATGTATATATTTTTTTCGTTTTACTTTGAATTTCAACAGCTTGAATAAAAAGCACAAAAGATCTTAGCAATGTTTTAATAGTTATATCAGTAGTTAGATCCTGTATAATTTTTTTTAATAAAATCGACAACAAAACAATAGTTTCAGAAAATGTGACGTCACAATAGGGTAGCGAGCATCACTGTATGACAACTTGTGACATAGGGGGAGGGAGAGTTCAAAAACCACAAAATTTTGCGTAGCGTAATTAATGGATGTCCCCTAACAAGTTGACTGCGATTCTGGATTCCGTTGGAAAACTTGTTATGTGTATTATCACACATCTAAGTTTTTCCTCTAAATTAAAAAAAAAAAGAAAAAATTATAAAACATTTCTCTCACATTGTACAGATTAGGCCAAAAATCCTTGACACCTTTTGAAAAAAAAAAAAAATAATAATAATTGACGCACGGATGTACGGCTTGGACAGAAATGCTTCTCATGATCGAAATTTTTGTTTAAGAAAAAAATTAGTTAAAAAAATGTCCATAGGTGGAACTACATTTTCAAAGCTGAGAAAAAAGCAACAAAAACAAGCAGTCACAGACCATTTACTCTCTACAATTTACTAAAATATTTCAACTTGCGCGATCTTTTTAGCTTGAATCACATCTAAATGGTACTCAATTTCATTCTACATGTTCAAATATATTGGTACATTTCAGTCGTCCAAAGGAAAAATAGAATCATAATAGAATACTTTATACATTTTAATCGGCAAATCGTCGCAGAGAAAAATTAAACTAGCCATTCGATTGGGAATTATGTCTCCTTTGAATTTACTCAGGGTTCGTACGCTTGTATCACAATTTTCTGATAGACTTTTTCGCCTTTTTTAAATGCAGAAAAGTATTACGAATCCTAGAATTAAGCGAGCAGTCTATACGATTTCTGTATTTAAATATTAAATAGAAAAATTCTGTTAAAAATTGTGATAAAAGCGTAGGAATCCTGTTACTGTACTAAAATAATGTTTTGTACCTGCTTATTTTCAGTTTTTGACTTGAAGGTATAGCGCCACCTATGGAAAATTTTGGAACTAATTTTTTTAGTGTGTTTAGAAAACCTTTCAAGCATGAGAAGCATTCCAAACCGCTTTATTGTATACCAATTACTTTATATTTCATTGAATTTTGAAATCTGACAAGGATTTTTGACCAACCCTGTACTTTATACAACAGGGTTCGTACGCTTTTACCACAATTTTTTAATAAATTTTTTTATTTAATATTTAAATAGCAGAAATTGTAAACGTTTCGCTTAATTGCAAAATTTCTAATATTTTTCTGTATTTAAATAAGGCGGAAAGTCTGTTAAAAATTTGTGGTAACAGCGGACGAACCCTGCACAATATTCTATCCAATGAAATATATTCCTTCATTTTTATTAAGTTTTATTCACGAAGATTTAGCTCTAAGGATGATTTTGTATTCACTTCTTTCAGTTCATATGAAAGTTCATAATAGACTGATGCCTGCCAAATGCTTTTTCGCCGAAAGTCAAACACTTTGTATTATGTTTGTATAAAGTGATTGAGTATACCTCGTTGAAGGAAAGTCAAGACTGCACTATGTTAAAAAAGAACTGCTGCATTCGCTAGATTATAAAGTTAGTAAACTTTTGCAATGTACTTACGATGCATTTTGTGATTTTCTGTTATAAAGTCTCAAACAAATATCCTTGAAAATAAATGTCTTTATAATAAAAATTGAAAGTTAGTATGAAAGATTTTACAAAAATAAACATATTTTAAATGGGTGAAATATTTATACAATGTATTCCTTTAAAGTATTATACCTAAACAAAAGTAGGTAAATAGTATACTAGCCATTCGATTGGGAATTATGTCTTCTTTCAATTTACTGCACTAAAATAATGTTTTGTACCTGCTTATTTTCAGTGTTTGAGGATTTTTTTTACATTTGAAAGTATAGCGCCACCTGTGGAAAATTTTGGAATTTTTTTTTCAGTGTGTATAAAAAAACAAACTTTCAAGCATGAGTAGCATTTCCGTCCAAACTGCATTTTTATATACCAATTACTTTATTTTTCATTGAACTTTGAAATCTGACAAGTATTTTTGACCAACCCTGTACTTTTGACAATATTCTATCGAAAGAAATATATTCGTTCATTTTTATTAAGTTTTATTCACGAAGATTTAGCTCTAAGGCTGATTTTGTATTCACTTCTTTCAGTTCATATGAAAGTTCATAACAGAATGATGCCTGCCAAATGCTTTTTCGCTAAAAGTTAAACAGTTTGTATTATGTTTGTATAAAGGGATTGAGTATACCTTGTTGAAGAAAAGTCAAGACTGCACTATGTTAAAAAAGTACTGCTGCATTCTCTAGATAAGAAAGTTAGTAAACTTGTATAATGCACTTACGATGCATTTTGTGATTTTCTGTTATAAAGTCTCAAACAAATATCCATCAAAATAAATGTCTTTATATTAAAAAGTGAAAGTTACTATGAAAGATTTTACAAAAATAAACATATTTAAAATGGGTGAAATATTTCTACAATGTTTTCCTTTAAAGTTTTATACCTAAACAAAAGCGCAATATGTATTTTAAAAGATGGTAAAATTTATATTTATGCATATTCTGAGTTTACACAAATAGATTTAATGTAATACACTGATGAAAAGAGGAGAAAGCACCCTCTATCTGTAAACATACCTAAGATAACTGATTATTACAACATTTTATTTTAGATTTTTATTTAAGCTATCGTATAGAAACTGAAATGTTCAAGCAGGTATTAGTGAAATAGTGATAGAAGTTATTAATGAATGTTTACAAAAGAAAAATTTTAATATGATATATGTGAAATGATTTATTCTTTTATCTTGATTTCAGCTCTGTCATCATCTTTGGAGTTTTAATAATCCTCTAAATTTTAATATTATGAGCTTCTCCACTAATATTTTTGCTTTACCTTCCGGATACATTGTAAGCTGTATGGAAATTAATAAAATATATACTATATTTTTAAATATAGATTAATCCTTAGACGTTCGTAACGTTCATTTTAAAGATAAACCTTTCATTTTAAAAGATTATTTGCTTTAAAATGATGAATGTTTACATGATTTTTGTTTTATGCGGCATTAAGGATTTTTTCGCCTAGTACTGCAAAACTTCTTGTGATACGGATTCTTGTGATACGGATTTTCGTCATTCAGAAAAATCTAATTAATGCTAATTAAGTATCATTTCTGTTTTAGTTCCTGCATTTCTTTTACATGCAATACCAAAGTGGTCATTTATCATGAAATGATAATTTTCAACTGACTTTCGAATTGTTTGGCTGTCTTTTCGCTGAATGGATTTAAATCATTCAATTTTTGTGAACTTTTGATCTTTCCTGCAAATTGAAATTTTTCATAAACACTAAACATACGTACAGTCGGTCATTTGACCCGTACCAAATAAAAATATGTTATTTAAACCAGAAATTTCTATGTAAAATAAGTAAAATATAAATTCTAATGAAGTAGGTTAAATTAAATAGTTAAATAATTTTAAATAAAAATTCTGGTATGAAACTTTTTTATAAAACTTGAGTAAAATGCTTGGTATGTTTTGGTATTAATAAATAAAACTGTAGAAAAATTCTATTTTAAAGAATTCACAATCTAACAGAGGTTTTTTTTTTAATAAAAAATCAGTGTCTTTTTCATACATAATCAAAGAGAATCCTTTTTGTTTTCAAAATATGATTCATTTAACATTTTTGAATAACTCACAATTTTGTATAATTTGTAAAAAACTCACAATCCTATGCCAATAAACAAACGAATTAAAATAAGAGTTTTGTTCAGCAGTTCCCTTTCCCACTCATCCGACAGCTAATAATAACTAAACAAGTGCTATTCAAATATTTTGCCCTTTACAAACTTGCATATTTTGTATTTTAAGCGGTAAAATTAAATATTCACACAATTTATTTTTACAATCTGATTTCTGATTAAGGTGTTTTAATTTTTCTAGAATTTCACATTCAAAATTACAATTAATTGCAAAATTACAAGGTAAAATCCTTCTTCTTCAAATACTTTTTTCCACAACTGTATGTATATATATATATATATATACAATCTAACTCAGCTGCGTAGTTTTAAACTTTTAAATAAAATCCATTTTCATCAAAACTTTCAGCTTATTTAATTTATTTTCTACCTTCTGAAAAGTAAAATTGTACATACATAAGAATATGTCATAATGTTTATTCAATATCTTCTTGCAGATAAAACGCCCTATAAACATTACATTGATAAATGGGATTTGCTTTTGTGCTCTTAATTAATTAAAAACTGAATGTGGTTAATTAAAATTGGACATATTTTTAATCGTATTAATCACATATCAGTGTTTTTACTGTTCATTTTTGTATAGCACTATTTCCGAATAGTAATGTTTGCTTTATTTAATTGCAACTTTCTGATATTAACTAAGGCTTATATTACTATTCAGAAATAGTGGTACTCAAAATTCCCTGATCCAAAGCAACACTCACATGCATGCTAAAAAGACAGTTTAAAAAAAAAAGTTTTGCAAAATGTATAAATAACCAGTTAAAAGTGTTTGGAATAATTTGATAAAATATATGACATTAAATCTGTGACATTTTAAAGCAGTTTTTTCTGCAATACCTTTGAAACCGTCTCTTTACTATTTTTATTTCATATATCGAAACGATTTTTAAAATATTTCAAATAAGACATGTAAAAATTAAATACGTAAGGCAGGACACGTAAGGCATTTAAAATGAAAATAAAAGGTATATATCGGATATTAATGACGCTAGAATATTCAAGTTTATTAACAAGTATTACAAAAAAATCAAACAAGAAAGGAAAGCCATCCCCCACGCATACATTATGAAAATTTTCTTAATACGATGGAAATATTATAACAAAACTTCATCTTTTAATATGGTGAAAAGAAATATTTACGAAAGCGATTTAGAAAAGACTTCACACAGTTGAAAACTTTTGTTAAGCAATTACCGACAACAGAAATTAATGCATTCGAATACGCAGCTCTGTATATGATTTATAGATTTTTATCGATGTACCACATATATTAACTGAGCATATTACCCTCCCCCCTCGTTATGTATACTGCATACAACTGAGCTGGAAAACGCATAAAACAACTGAACATTTACTTTCAGCAGTTACAATCCACAGACGGCAATGTATCTAAACTCTTTTGCATATCTCTGTACGTGAAAAATTTTATATTAATGAGAAATGCATTCACAACTGAAAACACTCTTTCAGCGATTCCCGAAATGTATATGATCTAAACTACACAACTTATACACAAAACGTTGTGTTCTAAATTTTAGTTAAATTTGAAACGCATATCACACAGGAAAACGCGCTTCCAGCAATTATTGGTCGTATATTATCTATAAAACTTTTACACAACTCATAAAATACTAAAATTTAGTTAATCCTGTAAATGTATAATACAACTGAAAATGTTCTTCCAGCAATTATCAAACATAGACTATGATGTATTGGAATTATTTTGTGCAGTCTTGAAAAGAAGCATTAAATGTTACATGAACCATGGGGAAGGTGTTACTGTGTATATCGCAATAACACAAGTCTACAATAAAAAAAAGTCTTGATAATTTTAGCTGTTCTTAATATAATATATGGTGCTGAATTTAAAAATCTGGATAAAAATGATGTATCACACTGTATTTTTGCACAATCTTGACTTTTAATATATGAAACTGAAGTTAAAATCAATCCTATTGCAATTACAACTCATAATTTAACCCCTTCGGGACCGGCGGCTTTTACACAAATTCTATTCAGTTGACACCACTTTAAAAAAAAAATCCACCTTTAGTTAAAATATCACAAAAATGCTCGAATTAAAGAAAGAAAATATTACTTTTATTTTTTACTGGTGATTAAACAAATTCTGTATGCTCTTTTTGAGGGTGCATATGTGCATGTGCAGCTAGGGTGGATCGAAAATTTTTTTTTCACACTTTCAAAACCTACCTATGCGGAAAAGATGTTCTATTGTATGGAGATTAATAGAAAAATAATTAAAAAAATTAGTTTCAAAATTTAATACTGCCGCAATGGGATTGAAATTTCTAAAAAATATGAAAAAAGGACATAATTTTGGTTAGATGATTTTGGAATAAAGATAATTGCTTTAATATTAATCAAAACCTACCTATGCGGAAAAGATGTTCTATTGTATGGAGATTAAGAAAAAAATAATTAAGAAAATTATTTTCAAAATTTAATACTGCCGCAAGGTGTTTGAAATTTATATATTTGAGTCTTTTTACGGTAAAAAGTCAAAGTGATTTCTGTTAAATGAAATATACATTTTAGTAATTTTAAATATTAATTGCAATAAGAGGACACTTACTTGGTTACAAGAAAAAACTTCAGCTTCTTATTTACCAGCTTCTTTATTATTAAATAAAGAAAAACCTATAAAATCGTTGAAATTACAGTGGGCGATAATCACGTTTGGTGTTGAAAATTGGCATGAGGTTTCGTGATTCGATGCGGTTTCTTATATGCGATTTCTTATAAAACCGTCTCTTCTATATGATCAACAAACAGCAGAAGATGCTTCCGTGACTGTTTTGACTATCCGTTCTGAAGCTTGAGTGTGGCACGGAAACCCCTTGATAGTAGATATTATTGCCGCCGGAATAATTGGTGGATTTACTATTGCTTCTGAAATCATGTCGTCACTAAATCGTTCAGTTAGTGGAGGTTCTGTGACATTTTTCCATTTAATCAAATCAATGTAATCCGTTGCATAATGTTCAAAAGGTGGTAAATTGAAGATACGGCTATTATTTGTTGAAATGTTTGGGATTGCAGTAGACCGTTTGACTTCGCTCGCTTTTAGAATTCTTCGAAGGGCCAATTGCCTTATGTGAGTTCCGTCGTCAGGTAACATCGATATCAGGATATTTTCAGGGTGACAAAAAACCCATTTCTCTTAATAACAAGGTCCTATTCCACCAGTGAAGCTTCTGGGCCCAGTCGTTGTTCAATCTACGTTCGCGAAAAGATGACGTAGTGGAAGCTCATTGACGTGTAACTGGCACACAAACCATTGTAGTGGACGCTTCAGAAACAGTTCTAAATTTCGAATAACACCTTCTTTAACACCTGTGTTAATAGATGCTCCGTCGCAACCAACTTTGTTACATCTATATTGTTGTCAACGCAAAACAAAAAATTTACGATGTCTTTTCCAATGACTTGCACTCTCCCAGAATTTACAGATACGTGTCCGATGTACTCGGAACCAGGTTCTTTTACCCAGCTTACGTGTTCTATTATGACTTTTCTTCTGTTATCTCCTAGTGATATAGTCCTGTCTTTACGTCCATCGAAGTATAAACCAAATTGGTCATGGTCAGAATCTTTCACAACTGCCTGAGACGGTAGAGGGGTTTTTGCCTTTGTTCTCTCACGGTCCAATGTCTTTGCTACGGCATGTAATTTCGACAGATGTGACAGTGACACCGTCAGCGTTTTGGGCGCCACTTTCAATGATAGCTGATGATGAAGAAAAGTCAGTATGCTCGCACATACGCCGCTTCAATTTACACTTGTTATTCATATTCATATTCAAATATATTGAATTGGAAGAAACATCAGGCAGTGTTTTGTTTTTCTCCACGTATCGCCCTTGCTTTAATTTTCGTTTCTCGGCCTTAGTTATTTGTAAAGTGACTTTCCGATGCAGCGACCCGATTACCATTTTTCTTACAGTTCGCATGTCTAATAGAAATTATCTCTCGTTCATTAGTACTTTCCGTTCTTTCTTACAGAAGCAACATTCAAATGATTTACAAGTACACGCCGATATATCAAAAACAGCATTTGCGTTTTTCCGGAAAACGTCAATCTGCTTGCGATAGCTTTCAATTCCTTTTCTGGCTTTGTAAGATTTAAGAAGACCGCGATATTTGTCGTGGTATAATCGAACTTTTCTTAAAATGCTATAGTGGTCAATTATAAGGATTGAAGCTCGGTCCCAGGTTTCTTCTAACTTATTAGCAACTTCTTCACATGAGGAGGAAAGTGTAGATGTAGACAATGTTTCCTTGCTTCGGTATTCTTTTGAATGCCAACATACGCACTTTATTATGTTACTGTAGGTAGGAAGCATATTCGTTGGCATATCACAACCAGAACAATATATAGGGCAAATCATGTCTTTTCTTAACATCGCCATGGTGCAATAATATTCAAAGTACACTACGCAACACAATACACTTACAAAGAAAACTTACGGAATGAAATCGAAATTTATTTCCCTTTGCAAGAACAGCGCTCGATTCCGTAAGCCACTACCTTTGAACTGAATGAGCGAGCGGTGGGAACACGTTTATCCAGTATTATTCAGAGTAAGGCTCCTTTAACTATTATAGGAGCCCTAATTCGAGCCACGTGGGCGTATCATATGACGTAGGGAAGATTCCATGACGTAGCGCTTCCAACTTATGGAGAGGTGGGAGGATAAAGCAGGAGAATGAAAAAGCTGGAATTGCCCTTTTTTCGAAAATCCAACCCCCTTGCGGCAGTATTAAATTTTGAAATTATTATTTTTTATTAATTTTTCTTTTAATCTCCATACAATATAACATCTTTTCCGCATAGGTATGTTTTGATTAAAATTAAAACAATTATTTTGAATCAAAAATCATCTAACCAAAATTAGGTCTTTTTCCAATTTTTTTCGAAAATTCAAACTTTTTGCGGCAGTATTAAATTTTAAAATTAATTTTTTTAATTATTTTTCTCGTAATCTCCATACAATAGAACATCTTTTCCGCATAGGTAGGTTTCGATTAATAAAATTTATTTTTTCACCATATAACATCGATCCACCCTAATGTGCACCCATGGTCCCGAATGGGTTAAATAAAATGGTAAATAATTTTTTTTAAATGTCATTTTATAAAATTAAAGGTGTGTAGCGGTACATACATTCTCTGAGAAAAATGTACTTCATTTATTTTGGAGAGAAACTTGGGGATCAGTACACTGTAAAAAAATGGGTCGATCTACTAAAAAAATTTTAGTGTTTCTCATTGATCCTTGCAATTACTAAAAAAGTTTTTATTTTCTTACTCAGTTGCAAAAAAATCTGTAAGAATTACTAGAAAACAGCTAGCAACGATTCCGGTTTATAATACCAGTTACTAAAAAATTCTGTTGGAATACAGATTTACTAAAAAAAAATTTAGTAACCTCAGAATATGTTTTTTTTTTTTTTTTTTTTTTTTTTTTTTTTTTTTTTTTTACAGTGTATAGACTTACACATGCTAGGCAAAGTTTATTATATTCAGATTTAATAATGTTTTCAAAAAAATAAAAATAAGCATTCAGAATTGGTATTTCATTGATATGGAGGGGAATATAAATACCACACTGATGATTGTCTTTTTTGCTCATGTGATGTTTGTAAGTCGATAAACAAGAGAGTCTTTTTGTGCCCAAATCTTCTTGAGATTGACCACTTGCTTCACGCGGACAACAACTTTTTACCCTTTTTTACAAGACATATTTGAAGACTAACCTGATACTGATTCAGATAATGCTGCTAATGATGATTTTCAATGCAATATAGACAATGGTGCCCTTCAACCTTTCAATCAATCGGATTGTTTTGATTTATTCAAAGATTTGGGGTTCTCTAAGAGATCTTCCAAAATTTTAGGTTTTAGACAAAAAGAAAAGTTATTAGCTCCTAAAACACATTCTATTGAACATATAACTAAATAAAAAGGTTTTATGTCTTTTTTTCTGCAAGAAATTGACTATATTTTCTGCAAGGATATTAATGGATTGATACGCAAGTTTGGCATTAGAAAGCCCAGGAATAGAGAATTTTTATGGTCTATACTAAAAGAAGACTCTTTTCTTTTACATAATCGGAATAAACATGTCTTCCCTCTTATTATATCAGGGTCGGTGGAATATTTTACTGCTGAATATTTAATCGAGAGAATGCAAAATCATTACATAACAGAACAGCCTAAAAACACAGCTTTACTAGCAAAATAAAAAGACGATATAAAACTTTTGACTAAGAAAAATAAATGAAATTATATCTATTTTAGTGCATTATTCAGTATGTATATGTATATGTATGTATAAAGTTTCAAATAAAATTGTTCTATTTTATTTATTTGCCATTATTAGGTTCATAAGGCTATATCAATGTAATATATATTGATGCACATTCTGAAATAAAACTGTACGTGATAGAAAGCATTAGGTAATTTTTGGAATAAGCATCGACACAGATATATAGAATCGATATGCATTTAAAAAGGTTATTACAAACGTTAATTTTGTAAACTGTGTAACATATATAAATTTCATTATTTTAGAACTACTATAGCACCATTGAAACACGCTGAAAACAATTGCGTTCATAAATAAGATTTTTGTTCTTCGGTATAATGAATTAAAAATGAACTTTGTTAAATTAAGTAAAATACATTTGTAATCCTAATTACATACACTCCTTTAATAGAAAGTTGTTTAAAGCTGTGAGAAATACGTAAATAAAAAAAATAAGTGTTTGGATCGTTTTATTAGAATTCATGACATTAAAGGTTTTTCACTTGACGTTAAAGTAGCCTTTTCTGTCTTTTGAAACCGTCCTTTTTTTGCCTTTTATATGGTAAAAATACGTTTAAATTTTTTAAATTATTATTAAAAAAATAAAAAGCAGATTTAAAATTATAATCAAAATTATATATTTGCCATTAATGACACTGTAATGTCCAGGCTCATTAACCAACATAAAAATGGAGATTTGAAAGTCTCGTGTAGATATGAAAATTATAAAGAATGGTTTTCTATAAGTATCAATAATGTGAGTAACTTCAGTATGAATAATAAAATCACATTTTAAAAATCAGACTACATTAAACAAAGATTATAATTAAAATGAACAAAATTTAATTTTTATGAGTTTCAAGTAAGTTATATTACACTACTCGTATATGTTCTTTTATATTTTAATGTGTATCTTTTAAAAATACAATAAATTATAACACATTGTAATAATATATTTCTTTTAAATGCTAAAAGGTGTAAACTAACAACATAATATACAGTAAAATAACTTTTATTAGATTGTTGACATGTTTGTTTTTGAAAATGGCTCGGAGTGAGCCGAAACGTGTCAACAATCTAATAAAAGTTATTTTATTGTATATTATGTTGTTAGTTTACACCTTTTAGCATTTAACCCATTAGGCGCCATTGCTCCCATTTTGGGAACATTGCTTTAAGATTTTTTTCTGAAGTGCGTATTTTATAAATTGTTAAAAGGTTCATGTTATTTGCATTTTGAATATATTAGATGACATCTGAAATTTTTTTGTTAAGTTTCATTAGAAATTTCTATTTTTTAAAACGTGTTAAAAAAGGCGAAAAATAGCTTTTTGGCAGTATTCGAAAAAAAAAAATTTAAAAAAAAAACTTTATAATAAAAATTATATTTTTTAGTTAAAATATGTTCATAACAGTGTATTATGTTAAACAACATCAATCCGGAATTAATATGTATAATAGATCAATCACAATTACCGAAAGAATAAGATGTTCCCAAAATGGGAGCAATGGCGCCTAATGGGGGTAAGGTTTTTGAAAACTTGTACATATGCCTCCGTGCATTTTTGGTATTTATTTTTCAACTTATTACTAATATTTTTAGAAGATTTCATATAAATTAGTCCAACTTTTACATTTATAATAAAAAACAAAATAAAATTACCAGTTCCATAAGCATTTTCACTATCCATCTCTCTATTTTTCATCATTTCATAATTTTTTTTTATTATTTTACATGGAAAATGACTGAACAATTTTTTAGATTTGGATGATTTTTCGGATGTTCCGGAAATCGTTTGTTTTCCACCCGATTGCAGTATTGTAACATATGAGGAAGATATCTTCCTCATATGTATGTCGCATAAAATATTTTCTATTACATATGTAATAGAAAATAATTTATGTGATGATTTATGCCATGTTATATTTGGTGGAGTAGAACTTTCTGTAAATTCTAAATCAAGAGACAATCAAGAAATACTAATTTAGTGTTTAAAAAAGTATTAAACACAGGCTTGATATTTTAGATGAAAGTTCAGGCGAACTTCAAATTGGAATATGGAAAAAACTAAACAAAATGCAAAAACAAAAAAAAATATTGTTAAAAACCAATTTCAGAAAACGAAAAAAATGTAATATAATGCTGCATAAAAAATGTTCAATCATTTTCATGTAAAATAGTAGGACAAAAATTATGTATTGAAGAAAAATAAAGAGGTGGATAGTGAAAATGCTTATGGAATCGGAAATTTTATTTTTTATTTTTATTATAAATGTAGATGTTGGACTAATTTATATGAATTAATCGTAAAATATCAATTTCAGAATGATATTATCCCTTTTATAGCGAAAAAACTGAGAAATAACAAACATAAATACACGGAGGCATAAGTAAAATTTGTGAAAAAATTTACCCCCATTAGGCGCCATTGCTCCCATTTTGGGAACATGTCATTTTTTCTAAATATTGAAATTTTTTAAATTTTTTTCTTCAGAAATACTTTAAAGACTTTCTATTCATAAATAAAAAACACTGTTTCATTAAAAAATTGCTTAATATATATAGCGGCGCCTAATGGGTTAAAGGAAATATTGTAAGTTTTATTTTTATATAAACTTTTAGGAGCGAAGCGCATACTAATCTACTAATTTTCCCATTTGATGAAGAGTGCAAATGTAAGGATATCAGATTTTTAAATGACTTTCTGAATGGAGTTTTGATATAGTTTTCAGGTGGAAATGTAAGAGAATAAGTTTTAATTTTTAATGATGTCATCCATATTAAGTGAAAGACAAGAAATCCTTTTAAATAAATTTTTCAATTTAATTCTAGAAATCTCAGTAATTATTCAACATATTCCCCCAGAGGACTTTTCACATGAACAATGATTCAAAGATATGATTTTCTTTCTTGTATTTAATTAAATAAAATTGACTTTGTTTAAATATAATCACGTGCATTTTTAATTCTAATCACTTACACCTTTTCAACGGGAACATTTTTGAAGAAATATGTAAGTAACCAATTAAAAGTGTTCGGAGTGCTTTTGTAGAATTCGTGACATTAAAGCTATCGCATCTGACATCTTTAAAGCAGACTTTTCTCTAATGGTTATTGAAACGATTCCTTTTATCGTGCGTCTTTTATTTCCCAAAACAACTTTGAAAATGCTTGAAGTGCGGTTTGTAAAGAAGTAGATTTAAAATTAAAATTAAATTAATATATATATACAATTAATGACTCTGAAATTATTAAGCTTATTAACAAACATTAAAACAAAATAAAACATGAAAGAAAAGAAGAAGAAAGATTTTTGGAAGTCTCCTGTAGCTATAAAAATAATGAATACATTTCAAACAATGCCGAAGCCATCGAAATCTTGTATATGAGTAATAAAACCAACTTTACAAACTCGCATTATATCAAGACAATTTTATAATTAAAATTAGGAAAATTTGTAATTCTAACAGGGTTTGTATGCTTTTACCCCAAATTTTTAATAGATATTTTTGCCTTATTTAAATGCAGAAAAGTATTACAAGTCCTGCAATTAACCGAAGCGTCTACAATTTTTGATATTTAAATATGAAATTGAAAAATTCTGTTAAAAATTGTGGTAAAATTGTACGAACCCTGTCTAACTGGTTTTATACAGCTTATATCAAAATTTCTTTTTTTTATTCTTTATATATTTAAAATTGTATTTTCCGTTTTTATAGAAGGTGTCTTAAAAAGATTGAAATCTGTTTTGATGTTTTATTTGTTAAAGCTATGTAAATTGCAGAAATGTTCAAAGTAAAATAGAGAATATGTTACTGAAATAGACTACCCATTATTTTTCAAAAGGTTACACCTTAAATTATACGAACACTTAAGGAACACTTTTTCACTCACTTGAAAACACCCGCTCGCTAATGTTAAACCTATGGGAAGGTTGTTTTCGAATTTCTCGTTTACGTTTGAATATTTTTAAACGACTTTTTTTGCCTAGGATAGCTGAGGTCGATCTCTAATATGGCTTTTTTTTTACTTTTTTTATTTCGGTTGCAGATTTTTTTAATAAAGGTACTTTCACTTTCGGAACCGGTTTTGGAAGTGAAAATACCTTTATTAAAAAAATCTGCAACCGAAACCGAAAAAAATTAAGATAGCTATATTAAAGATCGACCTCAGCTATCCTATGCAAAAAAATCGTTTAAAACTATTCAAATTTAAACGAGAAATTCAAAAACATTCTGCCCATAGGTTTAACATTAGTAAGCGGGTGTTTTCAAGTGAGTGAAGAATCACCTTAACAAAATTGGTCAGTTACAAATATTTTCTTTCTGCTTTAACAAGAACATTACGAAAAGCTGAATACTCGAATCTTGAACATTAACTGAAACCTTATTATAAAGCCAAAACAAGTCTGTGAGTAATTCTGACGTGATACTGACAGTGACAACAACTTGACAAATACTTTTTTTATTGCAATTTTCTTCAACTTCTAAGCGCAGCACAATTTAAATTTTTACACCGTCGTCGGACAGGGAAAAATGTTCTTTCAAATGCCATATGTTTGAAAATTGTATCTCAATTTACTGATCTGTTGTGGTTTTTAAAATAATTTTCAATTATGATTTTTATTTAAATTTTTATCAATGTCGGGCCACCCGTTAACGAAACATTAACCTTTTGCATTTAAAACAATATAAATAGTTCAGCATTTATTTTCGGCTAATATTCCATAGCGGAATTAAAACTTTATCAATAAATGAATAAAATAATTCAATGATATAAATAAAAGAAAAATTTAAGTGATAGGTAATCGGACGATGCATTTAAACAACTGAAATTATAGAATGGGATAAAAAAAAAGCTGCTGTAAGTAATGAAATCTTATAATACTATTTTTCTAGCTAATTTTATTATTTTTTTAAATATTATTTTTCATATCTTTTTTCTCATAATATCTCGCAGATTCACATTTCTGTTTTGATATACGGATACTGTATCTTAATTAAATTCACAATGGCAATTTTTAATTAGGACTAACATCGCTTTTAATACCTTTCAAAACATTATTTGAATACATAAAAGATATTTATCATATAAAAATGTTTCTTGCTGTTGTCTACGGGCAATTTAAAAAATATGTAATAAATGTAATATATCTGTTGTCATAAAAAAAAAAAAGCTTTTTACCTATATTCTGTAACTTGGAAAGTCCGGGTTGGATTCTTTAGTTATGACAAAGGAAAAACATTGGCGGATACCACTTTTCATGATATTTAAAAGACTGTTTCATCAGTAAAACAATGACCATTTACAAATTGGTGATGGCGTCTTTTTCGATCAAAAATATGTTTGCAAGTGTGAAAAAATTGCGTTCATCTAAATAAAGCATTTCACAGACCGGGATTATGTAAAATGACAACAGTAGTCTTAAATACTAAAAACATAATGTTATAGAATCAACACTGAACACACTTTTAAAGAGTGTTTTGTCATATTACGAATATGAAACTGAGCTGTGATAACAATGCTTCTGTAAATATTTGAAAGTTGTTCAAAAGCACTAATATTGTTTCAAGTATCGATTATCATTTGTTTAAGATCAATTATTTTTCATATCTTCTTTTTCTTATAATATCTCACATTTCTAATTTGATATATGGAGCCCGTATCTTAATTAAATTCACAATGACAATTTTTAATTAGGAATAACTCATTCAATTTTAATATAGATAATTCAATAATATACAGGGCGCGTCACAATTCCCTTCGGGGTTTGGAAGGCTTATAAAAAATATATTACTAATACAGCAACAAAGTTGACTTTACTGGAGAAAGAAACATTACAAGTTTTGTTTCACAAATGAGTTAGTAGATGGCGCCACTACTTCTGATAGCAATTGAAAATAACCGAAAAGCACACTTTTGAAAATTTGGCACATAAGCGAGGCTAACGAAAAAGAAAGGCTACCGCGGTGCTTTACGCGTATCTTTTTTTACACACCGCGGGAGTCACGTGATACTCGAATGCACCAATGCAGGTGTACGAAAAGAGCTTCACGTCACTCTAGCGGTCAGTAAAAAAAAAAGATAAGTGAAATGCACCGCAGTAGCCTGTCTTTTTCGTTAGCCTCGGCACATAAGATAATGACGTTTACAGGCTCACAGAAAGCTTACTGCGTGTTAGAATTTGCGAAATGTCAATCTGTTGTGACAGTTCAAAGAAAATTTCGTACAAAGTACGGATTGTAACCACCAACGGACAAAACAATTCATGCGTGGTTTCGGAAATTTGAGAAAAGCGGTTGCTTGTGTGATGGACCTAACTCAATGCAATTTTTAATGGGGTTATATCAAAGATTGAGTGTTCGTGCCCCCTATGCCACGTGATTAACAAGATTTACGCCAAAGGATCACAATCGCATTTGCTACTATTGATAGTGACTTGTTGAAGCGAGTGTGGGAAGAATTTGACTTTAGACTTGATAACTGCCGCATTACAAAAGGTTCACATATTGAACATTTGGAAAACAAAACTTGCAATGTTTCTTTCTCCAGTAAAGTCAACTTAGTTGCTGTATTGGTAATATTTTTTTTTTATTTATAAGCCTTCCAAACCCCGGAGGGAACTGTGGCACACCTTGTAGATTACATTCAATTTTAATATTTTTAATAAAGATGTGAACTTGCTGCTGCAGAAGGAAAAAAATTCTAACTGATCAATTCTTTTTAGAGATGTCATATAAAATTTAAAAACCGCAAATTTTGAAAATTAATGATACGGAAATTTCATTAGTGTAATCTTATTTCCTACCTATCCTTATTATCTAAAAATCTCCATCAGGCAAAAAATAAAAGGGCGTTTCTGACCTCTTTAGGCACATTGTGTTTAAATTTTTAATAGTAAAGTGCGTTAAAATCCGCCAACTTTCCACTTTCTAAAAATTCGGAGTCAAGAATAACTGCAATTTTTCGATTAAAAAATGCAGTAGTACGTTCAACTTCTTTCTGAATAGCTTTTGATGAAGTTTTGCACTTGGAATTACAACAGACCTTGTTGACGACCTCATCCATATCAAGTGAAAATACGCAACTTGAAATCTATTTGAATAACATTTCAAATTTAAATCTATATAGTTATTCAGTGTCATACCTTAGACTACTGTTGTATAATGTGATCATAAAAATAATGAATAAAGGCAAAATACTTTTTAATAACACCATAAAATTAAGTGATGCACAATTCCTTTTGAAAGAACTTTGTGTTTCTTCGTCAAAAGTGCCAACAAATATGTGAATATCTCTTAGAAAGCAGGAGCACATCTCAATCTTGATAAAGACTGAGATGTCTTGTAGATCTCAATCTTAGGTAGTATGTATTCTTTTCACCTGAAGAAGAAATATAAAAATCTTTTGAAAGGCCTTACGCATCTCTTACTTTTATAGAGTTATTAAGAAGTTTTTGGTTTTAACCCTTTCCGGCACAGTGGTCCCACTTCGGGCACGCCTAATTTTAATTGCAAACTTGCACACGGCACCAAGAATATTTTAATAAAATTTTGTTTCTATAATGAAAGCTTAAAATAAGGAGTTCGTATTTCCTAAAAAAGTCGTTTGTAAATTCCGGTGTCAATCAGCAATTTCTCATTTTACGAACAGACTTTGTCTGTGCCGGTAAGGGTTAACTTGTGACACACAAGTTTTTTTAAACTTTATTTTAATATAAAAATAATATTTTAATTATGAAGTATTCAACATAAAGCCTAATTTAAAAATTGCAAACAGTCTAATTTGTAAATCTGATCTTCCAGGCAGGCAGTTCAGAGTAACCTACAAATCTAGAAAATTGTTCAGTTTCTTGACTCAGGTAAACTTTCATATGAGTATTATTTTCATAAATAAGATTTTTCTTTCTGTTTTGAAATTAATTTAAAATCTGACTGGGGCTAATTAAAACGAATATATTTTTTAATTTTAACTGCATGCACTCTTTTAAAACAAAGTTCTGTGAAGTTATATTAAATACGTAAATAACCAATTAAAATTGTTTGGAGTGTTTTGATAGAATGCATGACATTAAAACTGTCACATTTGATATTTTGAAAGCAGCCTTTTTACCCTATTGAAGCTGTCCCTTTTGAAATGTTTGAAGTACTATACGCAAATAAGTGGATTTAAATTTAAAGATTAGATCTTTTGAAAATCTATAAATATAAAAATATATTTATATTTACATGACTTGACGCCTACATTTATTTATAAGGACATGAATTCAGACTACTAAAATTTGAAGTTTTCAAGTTTAATTTAATGAAGTAATTAAAATGTTTTTTATACGTCTCTTTTATATTGATTTCTTGTGCTTTTTTCGGTTTTCAGAAAAGCTTCTAAAACTTAGGATATTAATATTATATTCCTGTTATATATATATATATTTAACACTTTCCAACATAGTTAAATGGCTGTCCGTGCTTCAACTCCCGTAAATATGCTCAGATTGCCATCAAATTTTTATACGGTATTCGGGCTTACTACAGAATGTTCGGTATTGAAAATGTAGTGTGTAGCATTTATCTGAAGGCACGGCGGTGCCACCCCCAAGTCGAGAAAGCACAGCCGTAAGCCTCCTTTTCTGGAAGCAACTCAGGGCACTTTTGCCCCCCCCCCCCCCCCACCGTATCACTGCGCTAGAGTATCTCGAAAATTTGAAACTTCGTTTATATAGAGTATGTGGCAAATAGGACCAACATTTGAAATTTCTTGATTCTGTCTTTTCTAGTGCAGACGATATATGAACTTAAAGTTCCGATTTTTTGTCACTCACTCAATCACTCACTCTCGCATCATCAAAACGATTGGGTAGATCCCGCAGCCATAGAAACTTAAAATTTGGAATAAAGCTAGTGTTTCGGATACAAAGAAAGGAAAAATTATAAAATCCGGAAAATTAAAAAAAAAAAAATTCGAAAATTCAACAAATTTGAACAAAAGTGAAAATTGAAAATAACACGATCTTGTAGTCTTAAAAACTTAAAATTTGGTGTGAAGGTAGTGTTTAGAATTCAGAAAAAGAAAACATCAAAAACGCAAAAAAATAAAATCGAAAATAAAATCGAAAAATCGAAGAAATCGAAAAATTTCAAGTAATCCGATTTTGTTGCGCTAGAAACTTGGAATTCGGAATAATAGTAGTAATTAGGATACAAAATAAGAAAAAATTAAAAAATCCGGAAAATTCGAAAAAAAAATTCAAAAGTTCGAAAAATTCGAAAAAAATTGAAAAAAAAAATTAATTTGATCTTTTAGCCTTAGAAACTTAAAATTCGCAGTAAAGATAGTGTTTAGGATTCAGAATAAGTTAAAATAAAAAACACAATAAAATTCGAAAATAAAATAAAAAAAATCGTAAAAATCAAAAAATAAGAAAATTTGAAAATATTTCGATTTCATAGCGCTAGAAAGTTGAAATTTAAAATAAAGGTAATATTTAAGATACTAAATAAGGAAAAATTTAAAAATATGGATTAAAAAAAAACAGTAAGAAATTGAAAATAATATGACCTCGTAGTCTTAGAAACTGAATATTTGGTGTAAAGGTAGTGTTTAGGATTCAGAAAAATAAAAAAATAAAAACACGACAAAAATCGAAAATAAAATCAAAAAATCGAAAAAAAACGAAAAATTTAAAATAATTCGATTTTGTAGAGCTAGTAACTTGAAATTTGGAATAAAGGTAGTATTTAGGATACAAAAAATAAAAAAAAAACTTTAGAACTTAGCTGTGCTTTAGAACTTAAAATTCGGCGTAAACTTACTGTTTAGGATACAGAAAAGGAAAAATTAAAACACAATAAATTTGAAAATAGAATAAAAGACTCGAAAAAGATCGGAAATTTCAAAATAATTCAATTTTGAAGCGCTAGAAACTTGAAATTTGTAATAAAGGATACAACATAAGAAAATATTAAAAAATCCAGAAAATTAGAAAAAAAAATCGAAAAAACAAAAATTGAAAATAATTTGATCTTGTAGTCTTAAAAACTTAAAATTTGCTGTAAAGGTAGTTTTTATTATTCAATAAAAGAAACAATTAAAAAATTCGTTAAATTCGAAAATAATATCGAAAAATCGAAATATCTTTAAAAAATCGAAAATTAGAAAACAATTTGATTTTGTAGTGCTAGAAACATTAGCTTTAAGATAATTGTCTTATTAGCTAGTACACCGCCCTTATTGTTTTATGTTATTTCCTCCGGAGTATGGCTTTCTTTTCTTTCGTTTACGAATTTCGTTATAGAAAAGTTCCGCTATAGACTGGCTAAGTTATAGGCGATTTCTTTATAGACAGGTTTGTTTTCTTTCACAGGTTATACTCTATTTCATTTGCATATGAAATATGAATTGTTAAATGATGTTAGCCCCACAAAAATTTTCACAGCTCCCCCTCCCCTCCCGACATTATTGGCTGGTTATGGCTTGATAGTCCTTTTTAAATAAAATCATGGTGACTCTATAAGATTCACTTGATTTATCTCTAAATTGAACCTAAATGATCCTAAGAAGACGGATCAAAGAATTACTATATTGGCATGACAATCAGGTAACTTAGAATTAAAATCGAAAAATCAATAAATTTATAACAAGTCGAAAGTTTGAAAAGAATTCAATTTTGTAGACCTAGAAACTTGATATTTGGCAGAAAGGTAGGGTTTAGTATACAAAGTAAGTAAAAATTATAAAATCCGTAAAAGAAAAAGAAAAAAACGAAAAAAAAAAACCATCGAAAAAATGAATATAGTTTGATTTATTGGAAATTTCCGGAAATTTTAATTTTGGCTTTCTTTTTATACTAAAAAGCACTTTTATGCTAAATATCAAGCATCTAGGGCTGCGAGTAATATCTCAGATGGATAGCACCTTTCCTAGAAGCAATTGAGAGTACTTTTGACTTCCCCGCTCCCATGACTTAGTGCTTGCCTAGGAACCTGAAATTTATTTTTATCAGCCAAGTCTCAAAACTCTTTTTTCGTAGAAATTTCTAAGATCGTGTAAAACCAAGTTTAGCTATCTTATTAACTCTGAAATTTTCATTCACAAATCACTCCTAGTCTCTACATCTTTAGTTAAATATTATTTTGTGACTTGGCAATTACGTAGCACGAGAATGTAATGTATATAATTCGTCTTAATCAAATAATACCATGCCATCCCATAACATATTAAGGTGTAATAACTTCCCTGTGCATATATAATTTGCACATATCATATTATCTCATCCCATTCCATAACATAGTAAGTTGTAATAACTTCCCTGTGCTGCGTAATTGCCAAGTCACAAAATAATATTTAACTAAATATGCAGAGACTAGGAGTGATTTGTGAATGTAAATTTCAGAGTTAATAAGATAGCTAAACATGGCTTTACACGATTTCAGAACTTTTTACGAAAAAAGAGTTACGAGACTTGGCTGAATTTTTTACATGTGACGTTTTTGATGAGATAGTTAATTTACAGGAACACACAAAAGAATTCCGTTACATTACTGTCTATGTGGAAAAATCGCTTGCTGTGCATTTTATTGATATTACCATATTTCAAACATGGCAAGTTTTATATACATCACTGAGATGGATTACCACATGCTTTCTCAAGAGTATAGAATAAGTAGATTTTATAGTTTGTTTACAGGGACGCACAAAAATATTCCGTTACATTATGGTCTATGGAGAAAAATCGTTTGCGGTGCATTTTAATGATGTGTCGATACTTCAAAATCACTGAAGAGCCCTGCATGTCTTCTATAGATTATAGAACGGACAGTATTTGTTGTTCATTTACAGAGATACACAAAAAATACGGTTAAAGGACAGACTAAAGGTCGATAATTGCTGGAGGTGTTTTTTTTCCTCTGTGGTATACTTATCTAATTTTGAGTGTATGAGGTGATGTGTATATACTTTATAGCTCGCATACAGAATTACACGAAAGATTTCGCGCAAGTTATCGGATATGGACTGTAATTGCTGAAAATGGATTTTTATTGAATTGTGTGTATTTTTCAGTCGCTTATTTAGATATATCATTTCATTCTAGTAAAAAATGAAATTTCTCAATAATATCAGATAAATGTTCGAAAGTGTTTTATAATCTATGCTGGATGCATGATTTTTCTTTCTTGTTAACTTTTATAATTTGTCTATACCATACGAGGCGTTCAGAGCTAAAGTGGATCAAGTCCATAAATTATAGTTTTGAGTTAATCAAGGTAATAGTTTTTTAGCACTAGTTGAATCTTAAAGTGATTTAGTGGATAATTTCCTTTTTAACACTTTCCAACCTAGTTGAAAAGTGTTTATGACTTCGGTTTGTCTGGCATGCTCTAACTCACGTAAATATAATCGGATTGCCTTGCAATTTTTATATGTTATTGTCGTTATCTATAGCACGTTCCCTATTTCAACGGGAGTGTGTAGCACTTATAGTTTTTTTACAGGGACACTCAAAAGAATTCCGTTACATTACGGTCTATGGGGAAAAATCATTTGCGGTTTATTTTAATGATGTTACACAATTGCAAACACATTGTAATTGATATATATCACTAAGGTGTATTACAAGAAGCTTAATATGGAATAGGGTGTGGATAGCACTTATAGTTAATTTACAGGGACAGTCAAAAGAATTCCGTTACATTACGTCTATGGAGAAAAATCGTCTGCGGTTTATTTAAATAATGTTTCACTATTTTAAACGCATTGAAATTTATATATATCACTAAGGTGCATTACAAGTGGCTTACTACAGAATATTGTGTGTATAGCAGTCATCGTTCATTTACAGGGACACACAAAAGAATTCTCTACTGTCTGTTAACAATAATTCCTGGAAGTGCGTTTTAAGTTCTTGAACGCGAATTTAAATTTAACTCACTTTTTGTTTATTACGTGGTGTGTATAAATTCTGTAGATCATATACAGGGAAATACAAAAGTTCGCGAACACATTTCCGTTTATTGACAGAAACTCCAGAAGGAGAATTTTAAACTGTGCTACGCTTTTCTTAACTGAACTAAAATTTAGCATCCTATGTAGTATATATACAAATCTATAGATCATGTACAAGGCTGAATAAAAGTATTCGGATATTTTTCCGAATATTGTATACGTTGGAAATTCCTGAAATTATGTTTTTAAATATGTTATGCGTTTTTCAAATTGTTTACTTAGATGGTATCTCTCAGCTTATTAAACGGTATGATTTGTAAAATTATTTTGGAAGCGTTGGAAAGTGTTACATAATCTATGCTTGACGCATGATTTTTCGTTCTTGTTACTATTCTAGTATGAAAACGAACTTAAATATGGGTCATAATTTGAAAATTCAAATACAATAATTAAAGTGGCAATTAATTTGAAATCAGAATTTAATAGACTTGAACAACTATGGCCATGAAATATTTTTTACATGAAATCGATCAAATGAATACAGCACAATGAAAATGGGACTTGGTTCACTATGGCTTTAAAAATATACACCATTAACAAGAATTCATCCGTATCAGACAAATTTTGGACTTGATCCAGTTTGGCTCTGAACGCTCCATATATCCTATTATGATACTCTACGTATTAAATTTGTATTTTCCACATTAAAGTATATGTCTATAAATAATAACATTTTATTGATGATAACTTAGGGTTGTTAATGGAGAGCTGCTCATTGTTTTCATTCATGGGGAAAAGTCGTGTCCTTTTTGATAAAAGAACACTGATCATGGAAAAGAACACATTACGGGTTAGATTTATGAAAATTAATTATTAATCACATTTTTTTTATTTCATAATAAAAGAGGTTATCCCTTTCCGGCACAGTGGTCCCATGCCGGGCACACCTAATTTTAATTCCAAACTTGCATTCGACACCAAGAATATTTAATAAAATTTTGTTTCTACAATGGAAGCTTAAAATAAGGAGTTCTAAGGACTTATTTTCTAAAAAAGTTGTTTGTAAATTCCGGTGTCAGTCACTAATTTCTTATTTTACGAACAGACTTTGTCAGTGCCGGAAAGGGTTAAATCTATTGTATGTATAGAAAGTTGCGGTAGATAGTATGTATGTATGTTATAAAATGTATGTAATTATATCAGACGTACGTAAACTTGTAAGATCAAATGGATATAAGTATGTAAGATGCATATAGAAATTTGTGGTACGTGAATATATGTATGTAAAAAAATGCATGTAAAGTGTAACTATCACATATATTATTTCTGCTGCCAACATCTCTTTTTCTCTGCATTTACAAAACACGCAACAAAGAATAATGTATCATTCAAAAGGTTTTCAAACCGGCTTCTGACATATTCTCCATTTTGTTAAAATATGTTTTTCGATTAAAAAATGCAGCTAGTTAAAAATTAAATCAGCTTTGTTTTCATAAATGAAATTAAAGTTTTTTCTCAAATCAATGTTGCCACAAAAAAAATACCGTATTATATTATGCCCAGCAATGATTATAAAAAAATAAATTGCAAGCAAAAAGCAAAAATGAAATTGAAATATTTTGAAGAAAAATACACCATTGATTGATCGAAGCAGTGTATTTCACATATAGCCTAAAAGGTATGCTTTGTTATATTAGATTACATTGTATTTGATATGTATTTAATTTATTTTTCTTTGCCTCATATTTTTCCCAAAGCGGATAACATCATCCTCTAATGCAGTAATATTACTATTATTATTATTTCTTTTTATATCTTCGATCAGTTTTCTACTGTAACTTTGATGGAATAAATGAGGTGATATTCTGGTTTGACTAATGTTGTTTGCAGACATTTTTATCCTTAATTATTTCTTTAGAAGTTTAAACATGCATCTAAAATTTTTAGATAGTGGTAAAAAATAATTGCAGTGCGGGATCCTTGCACTGGTCCACTGGTTTTCACATGTACGTAAGAATCTAAGATGAATGTAGGCAAGGCACTGGCGTTTGACTAAACTTAGTAACTGGTAACCTTAGCAACCTGGATAATCATCAATGAAAGCCTGTAACCAAATTAAAATAAAATTAGCATTAGATTCATCCTAAAACGTCGATCATTCTAAAATAGTTTTTTAAATTCCCAATTGTAACGTCCTTTTTTACTGTTCTATCTATGTTCCAATTTTTCTTAATTTTTGCAGAGAAGTTATTGGACATTATAAACTGAATTATCGATTATAAAACTAATGAAACAAGTGTTATATAGATGTTTTGCACTGCCACAGATAAAAAAAAATTCGATTTGTGCCTAAATAGTTTTATAAATTAAAACTCGAATTAACTGGGAATTAGGTATAGCATGTTAACCCTTTATCTATTGACGGTACTTTTAAGTACCATCAGAGAAAACTTTGTATAAAATTTCTTTAATCTGTCTAATAATGATAATAAGGTTTTGTTTTTATACAAAATACTTTTCTGGATCACATTTAGAAAGCACAGCAAAACAGTGAAAGCTAAATATTTTATAAAGTGGTATTTTTCTCAACCTTTTACATAAGTGTAGATCTTCTCTTTTTAAAAATTGTTACATGAAAATTTTGCAACTATAAAAACCTTTCTATTTAATGATAGGATCACAATACTTTTATTTACATTGTTCCGATAAAGAATTGTGACATTTCCTTAACAGCAATTTCTGTTAATTAATCTAATTATTCTTGTAAATATTTCACAAAAAGAGCTATTACTACCGCATTATTAAATCAGTTTTATGAAAAACCTTATATAAATTTCACATTATTTTAATATAAATTGTCTAATATACCTTCTGATATCAAGGAAGATAATTATTGAGATTGAACAATTTGTTGATTCATAATTCAGTAGATAAAGGGTTAAAGGAAAACGAATAAATAAATAGAAAATGTGTGGATGAGTTCTGAAAAATAACAAAACATAAATAATAAGTTGCACTGAAAATTTTCAATCACTCAATAACTTTATTGAGAGTGTCGCCGAAAGAAAACAAAAAAGAAAAAAAAAACTCTCGCAATTTGGCAATTTCAGTCTTTCGTTTTCTCGCCAAATGAAACATTTTGTCGGGATTAGGTGCAATGGCGATCGGAAGCGAGAACCCCGCATGTAGGTATATCAGATGCACGTACATATGTATGGACCGACTATGGAGATACTGTATTGAATACACTGTTAAAAATTTGGCTAAATATTTCAGTAACACGGGGCCCAAAAAAATGCCAATGAAATTATGAAACCGTGTTCCAACATTTGGTGTTCCGGTGATGGCTTTTGGTTATAAATAAAGTGAAGATTACTATTGAAAAACAGTAGTAGATGCTGTAAATTAAAAACGAGCTACATTGGTAACACTGTAAGTTTACCCACTAAAAGTGCAAAAGTAATTCTTTATTCGCCTACTAAATATCAAGTCACGCAGAAAAGATATATGCATGACATAAAACAGAAAGTAATATCTAAACGATCGTGTTATTTTTTTTATATGATCGATTGGTATTTGCCTTACACTGGTAACAGAATAACTTTTATATCTCTAAAACAGTTTGGAATAGAAAGTTACTTTATCTGTTACAAATTCACTCTAAAAGATGTAAGAACTTTAAAGAATCATTAATGGCTAATTCCACGCGTGTATGTAGTGTCAGTCGCAGAGATGTAAATGGCTACGGTGCTGGACTACCAGAATTATAGTAAAGGAAAATTTGACTTCTGCAATCCCATATATGTACAATAAAACGCAGCGAAGAATTTATTAAAAAAATACCGGTGGCCAAGACCGATAAACTTTTGCCGCGATCTGCCTACATTCATGCATGGAATTAGCCTAATATAAGTTTCTTTCTCCCTCTCTCTTCTTCTTCTTCTTCTTTTTTTTTTCTCTTGAATGCATAGCTTTGTAAGATATTTAAGTTTAAATAGGCAGTTTTACTACTGTAATGATCAATCATTTCAGCATCAAAATATAAGCGTTTGAACATGTTTATTTTTCCAGCCTTGTTAAGTTTATACTTATTTCGATCTTATGCCAATAAATAAATAAAGAAAAATTAGATAAAAAATAAAAAAGTTTTCTATACATCATAAAATCCTTCTCCAATCTATTTCCAAAACTATAGTTTGTATTTTCTATGTTTTCGAAAGTAAAGAAAAATGTCTTATATTTTATTTTCGTATTTCGAAAATTGTTTCTTGTACTGGAAATACGGAAAGCTTGATAAGGTTCCTGAGGTTCAGTGCAACTTTTTCTGAATCTAAATATTGGTCTTATTTAATGACAGATAATCTGCGATTAAATAAGACGAAGATTATTACATGATAGACTTTTTAATAATCTTATATTGTGGTATTTAAATTCAATAATTGAACGAATATTCTGTAATTACTCAGTGAAACCCCGTGTACAAGTAATATTTATCACCAAATATGAATACACTTTTAAAGTGAAAAAATAATTTATAGCAGTTATTCACCGCACATGCCATTGCAACCCGAATAACGTATTTCAATTACAGGGCAATCCGAGTATACATACGTAAGTTAGAGCACGGACAGACGGACAGACAAACCGAATGTATAAACACTTTTCAACTATGTTGGAAAGTGGTAAAAACGTAAATATGAAAACTTAAACTGATATATGAGCAAAATTTCAATAAACATTATAGAGGTAATTTGAAATATTTGACAAAAGTAATTACACAATTTCAAACTTATCGGATGTTTCCGTTGTGTATCTCCCCCGCCCGCCTTCAAAATAAAAGGCTCTGTAATATAATATGAAAAAGAATAATGAATTATAATGTAATTTTTTCTTTTGAGTAAAAGATAAAATAGGGAAATCGTTTGAATTCCTATTCAAAAGAATCATGACTTGAATGAAAATGTTCCATATTTTTTGAACGAATTAACCAAATTAACCAAAAAACTATACTAACAAATCCCAATAGTTAAACAAATGATTTACCCAATTTTAAACTAATCCACCGCCCCCTGAATACTAAGCCTGCGCGATAACACCAAAAATGGCGACGAACGTAGACGGATTTATTTTTAACGTTTGTACGGTCCCCTTGAATTTAAATACCAGTATTTTTCAAAAGTTTTCTTTGACTTACTTAATATCCGAAAAATAAGGCGGAGAAAAGTTTTAGAAATGATTGGTATTCAAATTCAAGGAACCGTAGAAACGCTGAAAAAAATCCACCTACGACAGCCGCCATTTTTTGTGTCAGCGCTTAAGCCTGGAATTAATGGGGCGGTGGTTAATCATATGGTTTTTTTGCTATTATCTCTAGACATACTAATATACGCATCTACAGACACCAAAAAACGTTTGTGTCTCCACAGCGAAGCAATGTTGGCTGCTTTTTAAAACTCAGTTTTTTTGGCCACCAGTATTTTGACGGGGTAAAATCCATGTTATTTAATAACAGATTAAATAAGACAAAAATAACCGCTACAGAAAAGTGGTTCCTATTACGCAATCTAAATTTAAAAGCAAATGGCTCACTGGCAGTACTGCAGCGAAGACTCAGCTGGCGTTTCGTAAATAGTAGTTTTCAAAAATCCCCTAAATTGACAATACTGAGTTACTTGTATGACATATTACTCTCTCTCCTGATAAAATGTCTTTTGTGTTCCCAGTCAATGAACTCCTAAAGATAATAAATCTCTTTCAGTATTTAAAATTTGCTGAACAAACTGTGAATATGTTTATGTATTAGGCAACAATATCTTAACTCCTTGAGCGTTAAAGCTCATAAAAGTTAGCCCCCCCCCCCCCCAGGACGGAAAATGAGAAAGTGACAGATGCATTTTGTTTGATCATCGTTTGATCAGATTTGATCAACAATTTTCGTCGTTTGATCAACTTTATTTAATAAGTTATAATTAAAAATGCACAGGGGGGAGGGGGGGCTAACTTTTAGGAAAATTAAAAATGTGCCAAATTAAAAAAAAAAAATAGTGATTTTTATCAGAATTCGTTAGATCAGATTTGATCAACCATTTTTAGCGTCTGATCAAACCCGGAAGTGCCCGAAAAATCGATATTTATAAAAGCTGACCCCTACAAGTTAGCCCAGGGCATGAAATTTCAGGGTTCTGCGTCAATTCGTCGCGCACAAATCATCGCGAACAATTCATCGCGCACAATTCATCGCAGCGTCAATTCGTCGCAGCGTCAATTCATCGCAGCGTCAATTCGTCGCAGCGTCAATTCATCGCGGCGACAATTCGTCGCGGCGTCAATTCGTCGCGGGCTCAATTCGTCGCGACGTCAATTCGTCGCAGCGAAAACGTCTTTGAAGGCCATTATGATAAAAATAAAGATAATTCAGTAAAATTACTTAATGATAATTTGTTTTTTAGATTTAGAGAATTGTAACTAACATTTTACAGGCAATTTTGGAGGAATCTTTTTTCATATGTGATTTTTGTGAATTTCCCTGATGAGAACATGAAGGTTTAATGAATTAGAACAACTCATTTCTTATTTAAATTAGAGATCGAATAAATATTGCATTAGATTACCGAAAAAATGGCGGAAGATTTAGGATAAAATCACTCAGAGCATGAAAAAATGACGAATACAAATGCTAGAAAAAAAATTACATATGCGTACACAGGGTACAAAATAGGATCCTCCCACCTCCTCCTTATATTTAAAAGAATTAGGAAATAAAAAAAGTATTTAGGGATGTAAATATAAAAACTTTTTGTAATTATGATTGAACTGATCGCTTCCTGAATGCAATTTCATTATATGCATTATATACCTTTTGTGTGCCATGCATTTTTCACCCTCTCTAATTGTGTCACTCTCTCAATGCGTGACTTTTAAGTCGAGTCTTGGACTCCTCTCAACGGGCCACCACCCTCATATTTCTATTGAAACCCTAGGGCCCTTTTTTAGCATTTCTTTCAAATTTTATTCTAACTATTAATTTACAACCTATGCTTAATTTCGTCTAATTGAAGATGTAAAGCGCTACGTACTAGGATCTTTTAAGATGTTTTCCTCTTAAAGTCTTACTCAAAACTATCAGTTGGCCCCTTTTGGGACCTCTCCCTTAAAAATCGACCGATCCACTAAGCTTTTGTTTACTGATAACTTTTTAGGTCTTCCAGCTACAAAAGAACGACAATATTTTCTCGGTCAAGTCCTGACCCTCCTGGGTACTTTAAAATTTTTGTGTCCTAAATTGTTAATAGTTAGCCCCATTTTTACACGATCTCCTTCGTTTTTGGGACTTTATCTCCATTAAGCTTTTCACCATTTCTACGTTCCAGTGAAGACCCTGGCCCCCTGGGACTCAGTATAGGGGAGAAAAAGAGGGGGAGATGAAAGTAAATTTGCCGAAATCATGTTAACTAAAACTCATAAATTAAACCCGTTTATTGATGAATTCTGCTGTTTTGTTTGAAAGCGTCAGCCACCCTAAAATTTCAAACCGTCATTTACCTCAGCCATTTTTTAAGATAGAGGCAAATTAAAAAATGCTCTAGAATCCTTGGATCAAGACATAACATTTAACGGAAAAAGTTTTTAGGATTTCTAATTTTATTTTTACAACTTTTTGAAATTGTAATCTTTAAATGGCTATACAATGAAATTGTAATCTTTAAATGGCTATACAATGAGGACAGACAGACGGACGGACGGACGGACGGACAGACAGACAGACAGACAATTTGTAAAAACTTTTTTTCGGAATCTCTGATCCCTACAACGTGTAAATACGTCTAAAACTGGAAGTTGAAAAAAAGTTCGATTACAATACTTTCTTCTATAGAAGAAAGTAAAAAATCATAAATTGGAAACATTTACTGAATACAACAAGCAGCATTAGTGGATGAAAATAATTAAAATATAATAAAATTATGGTTTACTTTCTAACTAGGTGACGCACCCGGTGTTTTCCGTGCCCGTGATAATAACCATAAACAGAACTCAAGCTTCTATGACTCTTTAAAAAAAAGCTGCATAGAGGGGCCCAAGAAGGGGATTAATATTCACAATTGGTGGTAGCTGAGGTCCGAGATATTTTTTTCTCGTTCAAGTAGTAGTTGGAAGTTCTAAGTAGTTGCCAGACAAAAAAAAAGCTAGTGAATCGGCCGATTTTTAAGGGAAGCTAACAAAGGGGGCTAACTGATAGTTTTGAGCAGGCCCCTAAGAGGAAAACATCTTAAAATATCCTGGTACTTAGCGCTTTAGAACTTTAATTAGTCAGAATTAAACATAGGGTATAAATTAATCATTAGAACAAAATTTAAAGAAATGCTTAAAAAAGGGTCCTAAAGGCCCAATAAAAATATAAGCGTGGTGACCCGGGGAGAGTAATTCAAGGCTAAACTTTAAAGTCGCTTAGTAAGAGGGTGACAGAATTATGCGGGTGAAAAATGCATAGCACACAAAAAGTTCAAGGTACCTCGAGTGTACTGGAATGTAGAAATGTAGGAATAATTAAATGGAGAAAAGGCACCAAAAACGAAAAAAAAATCTGATTTAAAGGAGCATGTTATTAAAAATTTAGGGAACAAAAACTTCAACGGTGCCCCTATACCGAGTCCCACGGGGGCCCGGGTCTTAACTGGAACATACAAATGGGAGAAAAGCCTAATGGAGAGAAGGCACCAAAAACAAAGGAGATCTGAGAAAAATGGGGCAATTTATTAATAACTTAGGGCACAAACATTTTAAGGTGCCCAGGGGGCCCGGGACTTGTCCGAGAAAATTTTTTGTCGTTCATATAGTAGCTGGAAGTCCAAAAAAGTTACATAAAAAAAACCTAGTGGATCGGTCGATTTTTAAGGGAGCTATATTAGAGGTCCCAAAAATGGCCAAATGACAGTTTTGAGTAAGGCCTTAAGAGGAAAACATCTTAAAAGATACGTAGCGCTTTAGATCTTCAATTAGTCGAAATTAAGCATAGGGTATAAATTAATCATTAGAATAAAATTTGAAAGAAATGCTAAAAAAGGGCAATAGTTCCACAATAAAAATATGAAGGTGTTGGCCCGGGGAAAGGAGTCGAAGACTCAACTTAAAAGTTAGGCATTGAGAGGGTGAAAAATGCATGGCACACAAAAGATTCAAGTCAACACCGCATCGGGCCCCAGGGGGCCAGGGTGCTAACTGAAATGTAGAAATGGGCGGGGAACTAATGAGAAAGGCCCACAAACAGAAGGGAGATCAGATGAAAATGGGGCAAGTTATTAACAATTTAAATGCAAAAACCTTAAAAGGGCCCTAGGGGCCCCTGTTCTTAAAATATTAAAAATCTGAGCGTTAGGTCTGTAGGACCTGCCTTCGACTATCCACACCCAAATTTTCAGACTTCTACGTGCGGTAGATTTCGCTTGTCATCGCGCACACGTACACAGAACTCAGACAGACAAACACTTTCCTTTTATTAGTATAGATGAAATAAATGAAAAAACTTATAAAACCAAAATACTACTTAATGAAATTGCATTCATGCAGCAATCAGTTCAATCGCAATCACAAAAAGTATTTTATGTTTACATCTCTCAATAATTTTTTTACTTCCTAAATCTTTCAAATATAAGGGAGGGGGGAGGGTTGTACCTTGTGTACACATATGTCAACTAATAAGTTTAAAAAAAAAAATTCTAGCATTTGTATTCGTCATTTTTTCTTGATCTGGATGATTTTATCCTAAATCCTCCGCCATTTTTTCGGTTATCTAAAGCAATATTTATTCTATCTCTAATTTAAATAAGAAATGACTCGCACTTATTTATTAAACTGTCATGTTCACAATAAGGAAATTCCCAAAAAAATCACTTATAAAGAAAATTCCTCTGAAATCGCCTTTAAAATGTTAGTTATAATTCTGTATATCTAAAAAACAAATTATCATTAAATAATTTTACTAAATTATCCTTATTTTTATCATAATAGCCTTCAAGGACATTTTAGCTGCGACGAATTGACGTCGCGACGAATTGAGCCCGCGACGAATTGACGCCACGACGAATTGACGCTGCGACGAATTGTCCCCGCGATGAATTGACGCTGCGACGAATTGACGTCGCGACGAATTGAGCCGCGACGAATTGAGCTCGCGACGAATTGACGCTGCGACGAATTGTTGCCGCGATTAATTGACGCTGCGACGAATTGTGCGCGATGAATTGTTCCGCGATGAATTGTGCGAGATGAATTGAGGCGACACCAAATTTCAGTTGAAAAGGTACTCGCCAAACTAAAATTTTTGATCGCCACATTTTACATTCTTTCAGACAGCAACCACACCTGCCCAGATAATGGAGTATTTATGGCAAACCAAATTTAAATTGACCAGCGTTAGATGGAGCTGTCTGTTAAATCCAGAATATTTTACATGCATGAAAAATATGAACAATTTTAAAATGTTAAAAAACTGGGATAAAGCGAATAAATTTAGCGTGTTTCAAGCAGCTGCTCTTGGGTGGCGAAACCTGATTCATTTCGTGCAGGAGTGAAGAGCAATCATATTCGGCCTCGGAAGCGAAAAAAAGCGGCCCTTTCACTTGCGCGGGGATACGAATGCAAATGGGGGAAGTTTCTTCCTCTGTAGGAGAGAAATGGAAGTGGGTGATGCCGCATTTTTTTCTTCTTTTGGAACATAAAAGCCGTTGCTTGATTTTAAAACACTTCCGCGTGTCGCTGTATTGAGGCACGACATTCTGAGCGTATACAGTTTGATTTGACGCACAACATTTCAAAAGACGAAACTTACTCGCCAACGTTAAATATTTGCTCGCCAATGGCGAGCTGGCGAGCAGAAATTTCGCGCCCTGAGTTAGCCCCTCCCTTGACGGAACTTCGGAACTAAAACGGTGTCATCCGACGTAGAATCGATTGATACGACTTGATCAACCATTTTTAGCGTTTGATCAAACCCGGAAGTCTCCTAAAAATCGATATTTCTAATTAAAAATGCGCAGGTGGGGCTAACTTTTAAAAAAATTAAAAATGCGCAAAATGAAAAAAAATTAGTGATTCTTATCAGAAATCGTTAGATCAGATTTGATCAACCATTTTTAGCTTTTGATCAAACCTGGAAATGCCCGAAAAATCGATATTTCTAAGTGCAGAAACTCTAAAAGTTAGCCTTCCCCTCTTATTGAAACTCACAGAAATTCGGAACTAAAACGGTGTCATCCGACGTAGAATCGTTTGATAAGACTTGATCAACCATTTTTAGCGTTTGATCAAACCCGGAAGTGTCCTAAAAATCGATATTTCTAATTAAAAATGCGCAGAGGGGGCTAAATTTTAGGATTTCTGCACTTAGAAATATCGATTTTTCGGGCACTTCCGGGTTTGATCAAACGCTAAAAATGGTTGATCAAATCTGATCAAACGTCAGATGATTCAAAATGTGCTCCGAATTTCCGCCAGTTTCCATAAGGGGGGCTAACTTTTAGGGGTTTCTGCACTTAGAAATATCGATTTTTCGGGCATTTCCGGGCTTGATCAAACGCTAAAAATGGTTGATCAAATCGGATCTAACAATGTCTGATAAGAATACCGATTTTTTTTTTTTGCGCATTTTTAATTATCCTGAAAGTTGCCCCCCACCCACCCCCAGCGCATTTTTAATTAGAAATTTCGAATTGTAGGACTCTTCCCGGTTTGGTCAAACGCTTAAAATGGTTGATCAAATCTGATCTAACGATTTCTAAAAAGAATCACTAATTTTTTTTATTTTGCGCATTTTTAATTTTTCTAAAAGTTACCCCCCCCCCTGTGCATTTTTAATTAGAAGTATCAATTTTTGGGAGACTTCCGGGTTTGATCAAACGCTAAAAATTGTTGATCAAGTCTTATCAATCGATTCTACGTCGGATGATACCGTTTTAGTTCCGAAATTCGTCAAGGGAGGGCTAACTTATAGGGGTCAGCTTTTATAAATATCGATTTTTCGGGCACTTCCGGATTTGATCAAACGCTAAAAATGGTTGATCAAATCTGATCTAACGATTTTTGATACGAATCACTATTTATTTTTTTATTTTATTTTATTTTATTTTATTTTGTTGCGCATTTTTATTTTTTTTTTTAAGTTAGCCCCCCCTCCCATGTGCATTTTTAATTATAACTCATTAAATAAAGTTGATCAAACAGAAAAACGTGTTGATCAAATCTGATCAAACGATGATCAAACCAAATGCATCAATCACTTTCTCATTTTCAGTCATGGAGGTGCTAACTTTTACGAGGTGAGCGTTGAACACGACTGTGATTCGTCGTAAGTAAAATATACCTTGTTAATCAATCACAAGCCTGACACGTGATTACTACACAAGGGATGGGGTTAAATAATCATTCTAAGTACATAACTAATTTGAATAAATAAAGCTACAAGGGCAAAAAATAACAAAATTTTCAGTTGTGATACTAAAATAAAATATGTTAGCAGTATATATATATAATCTTTAGCTATTTTATGGCTAATATGAAGATGAACCCACACATTTTATTTGTGGAAATTTAGGCATTTGGGACCTGACGATTCTGTCTAAGTTCTACAAATTTCTATTATTCAATTTTTGTTATTATATTTTTGCTATTTTTTACTATATTTTTGGAATCTATGTTAAGTGTGTTTGTGGGAACTGTATTGTTATCAATAAGTTATTTTAATTTTATTCATAATTTCACAGTTTTTATTGGTGGTCGGTAATGTTTATTTAATGGTTATATATATATATATATATATATATATATATATAACCATGCATTCAACAGGCAACAAACAATGGCATCAAACAATGCATTCTCAACAGGTGTAATTGATTTAATGTATTTTAAAGAAGTTTGAAGAAAATTTAAAAAGTGCAACTTTTGGAGTGTAAATCATTGGTTTCTGATATGTATATATATATATATATATATATATATATATATATAACTATATTATTATTATCTTATTATGTAATTATAATTATGTTATTATTATGTCATTATATTATTATAATTATATTTAAGAGTAATGCTTTTACAGTGCATAAAAATGTGAATTATTTTAAGCCAACATTACAAAATAAATACTTGATTATGCTCTGAAGAATATTTTATGTAAATTGTTGCATTTAGTTATACATTAATGGTTTAAATTATTATTTAGCCTGGTTAAATATCTAATACCTTTGGAAATGAAAAATGAATAAAATATTTACAAATCATGTCAGAATAATTTAATCCCAAGTATTTAAATAAAAATTTAAGGGTTTTAAGCTAACTGCACTTAAGTGTAGTAACAAACCTTTAAGTTCTTACCAGAGTCCCGTATGAGTTCATGTTTAGGGTTCCAGTTTCTAATCCTATTTTATTCAGAATTCCCGAATTCGTACCAGAAATTTCGAAGAATAATTTTTGCATTCAGTATGACAGACATTTCTGGATTATATGTGCTAAAAACTCTTCATTCGAAATTTCTGATATGAATTTGGAGTTTCTGAATAAAGAGGGACGTCAAAATGGTAACCCCGGTCTTGTTGTAACAAATCAGAAAATTTTACTTGAAGTCAACTCGAATAGGACACAAAAAATTCGTCAACTTGAAATCCAACCAAAGCCGGCCCACTTCAACAGGAAACCAGAAGTGAAGGAAAATTAATACATATACTTTTTAGAATTACGGAAAAACAGTCTACAGTTATATTAGTCGTGTTAATTTTTATCTTATTTTACATAAAAATGACATATACACTCATAAATATTCAGATATATAGATTTTTCATTTGAAAAATATTCGAGAATTTCTTTTGAAAAATCGGTCACAACGAACCTCACGCGAAAAAATTAAAACTCAACTCGAAACCGATATGAACACAAAACATTTTAAGTAAACGAGACCCGCAATGGAAAAAAATAGCGTCAAGCAGAACATTCGGTTAAAATCGGATTATCCGACACAATGCAGGAATTTAATTCTTACTAAACAAGAACGAAAAATCATGCATCACGGCATAGATTGTGAAACACTTTTTAACACCATCGGAATATTGTTAAGAAATGTGAATTTTGTTCATACAATGAAATGAAATATTTAAATAAACATTTAAAAATAACCACAAAGCAATAAAAATTCCTTTTCAGGAATTGCTGTGCATAACCGGTATTGTGTGTGAATTCTATATCGTATAACCCTGCATATGAAATACATACCTCATAATACTATAGAAATAAGCATTTTAAATGCTTATCACAGCTTAAAACGTAAATGCAGCAGTTATGGCTCATCGTCAGTTCCGATAAAGAAATCTTTTGAGTGTCTCTGTAAATAAAAGAAAAGCTCTACGCACTCAATTAATCTACAGAACACATGCTCTAGTGCACCGCAGTTATGTATACCGATTTCATTAAAATTAAACGGTTTTTTTTCCATAGATATTAATGCAATGAAATACTTTTGTGTGTTCCTGTAGACGCACTATAAATGCTAGTTACGCTACATTCGATATAAATCCTGTTGCCGTCTACCTCAGTGACGCATATCAATTTTATTAGGATTGAAATAGTGTAAATTATTAAAATTCACTGAAAACAATTTTTCCCCATTAACCGTAATGTATCGCAATGTAATCGTAATGTATCGTAATACTTTTTATTGCTCCTGTAATCTAACAATAAAGGCTACGCACTTCATTTTCAATACCGAATATACTATGGTCAACCTTAATAACATATATCAATAACGTTGCAATCCGACTGTATTTACACGAGTTGTGGTGCGGTCAGACAGACGGACAGACGAACCGCATTCAAAAACATTTTTTAACTATGTTGGAAAGTGTTAAAAAAGAGCATCACATTTGCCAAAAAGAGAGTATATCCACTAAATGCTTCGATTTCTGCGTAAATGAGCTCGTATAATAACAAAGACCCTGTGATCAAATTTGTGTTTCGAAACAAAAACTATGCTTTTATCATTATTATTAGTATTACTCAATATTTTTTAATTAAAAAAACATCTAAACATATCCTACTACCATTTTATAAGTATCTTTCAGAAGGTATTATATAGTATTTCCTAAGAATGGGAAATGATACCCTATATAATATTTATTTCATTCTATTAAACTCGCGAATGACATACAATTCAATCCTGTCATTCTCGAAAATTTGTGCATCTCGAAATTTACTTCTATCCCGTTATATGTATGTAAAATCTTATATATTTTCCAAGTTGAATCGAAATATTTTAATTATTTTCTTTCAAAACCTACATAGATCAAACTTCTTTCATCAGTCTTACTTTCGTTTGCAGCGTGTGTACAGCTCGAGATGGACAAGTTTGATTATATATATAAAATAAAAGGAAAAAACTCGGTTCCCGTAAGATCACCGAAAGCTAAGCAGCATCGACCAAGCTCAGTGCTTGGGAGGGTGACAACCTCTCCCGACTGCCACTGCTGTGGGACCTTGTATGTTAACGGGAGCTGGTGCACGTAAAATCTGTTCGTGGCTCCAATGTCCCCCAAGTTTAGTACAAGCGTTACCTCTGGGGGTGCCAGTCCGGGTGCAGGTCTCGCATCTGGAATTGGTTCAAAATTAGGAGACCAGCTCTACAAGTCCAACCTCTCTTGAGGCTCTGGCATGCTTTCTTTCAGAGAAGTGCCTTGGCACTTTCTCTGACTCGCCAACAACAAAAGGAAAAAACATTCACAAAATCATTTTGAAATGGAATAAGTTTTATGGAGATAATCATTTATTACAACATTATGTGTTTACGGCCCTTCTCCTAAAAATGAGCAATCATTTAAAAAATATATCTTTCTAAGAAACTTCTGAATGATATATAAAGCAACAAACAATATTTTTTTAAAGAATCAGAATAAAATTTCTGAAAAAAATCACTTATTCAACATTAAATAATTAGTGTAATATATCTTCCCTAAGAATAGGGAATTGTTTCTTATATATATTTATAAAATTGCTAGATCATGCATTTAATAATACTGCCAAATGATTCAGAGTATTACTGTTGAATAATTACTAGTACAATGATTACTGTTGAATAATTACTAGTACAATGATTACTGTTGAATAATTACTAGTACAATGATTACTGTAGTTATTATAAGTTACATATTTATCAGATGATTTTATTTTTAGGTATCATCTATTAAATATTCACACTATCTGATTAATGGGCCGGAATATATATATACATTTCCTATAAAACTTTCGAAAATTCAAATTAATTTTGCATTTTAGATGCAAAAAATTTGCATTCCTTTATGGGAGTGTGGACATGCACTAGAAAAAACTTATTCTTATCAATAAATTTTACTATGTGAAAAAGAAAGAAACATATTTTTAATTAAACACACACCACTATATTCTAAAAATTAAATTTGATTAATAATTCAACTTGAATCAGAATAACCGGTACTCAAGTGTTTATAAATGGATTCATGAGTGTTTTGTATGATAGGACTCGGTAAATTTTGAAAAATTGTTTGAGGCGTTTCCACGACATTTTTCTCGGGGAAATGTCAAGCTTCCAGTGAGGTGAGGTGTATGATGGGTTAAACTCAAGAACTAGCATTCAGTGAGGAATGAAGAAGCTCCTCCGTCTCTCTCGCTGTATGCGTTTAAAGGTGCATTTATCTTGGGTCTTCAATAAATCTCCTAAATTTATTCCTCTCAACAAATTATACTATGTGAAAAGAAAGAAACGTATTTTTAATTAAATTCAAACCACTATATTCTGAAAGATAAATTTAACTATTCAGCTGAGATAAAATTCAACTTAAACTCAATATGAAAATGATAATGATTTCATGTCATCCTGAGCGCGTGGAGAGTTTTAAGTAATTTTAAAATATAAGTAGTGTTTTGCGTATGGATAGGCGTTTCGACTCATTTTGCTAAGTCTAGTCTGAAACGATTCTCTTGCACGAAGCGTCGATATAGTGACTAGACTCTTGACTCATCTAAATAAGTAGGTTTGGTTGGTTGGAAATAAATTCAAAATAATATTTATCACGGAGAACTAATAAAAACAAGCAATTTCTACTTTTTTATCAGCAACAACTTTTCTCACATTTAACATATATAAATTCTATACAGATCATGTTCTATTAGAACAGTGATTTAATAATACAACTTCAGAAGAGGTCTTGTGACATTCCATAAATAGAACTAAAATGTGCGTCATTGCGGATTTTTCTGACACGTTAACAAGATGAATTTCTTTCGCACATTCGATAAAATTTCGAATATTCTTAATGCAGCATTAAAAATTCTAATAATATATTTTATTTTCTAATAAATGTGATATATATTTAATTTTGTCAACTGTTTTCTTGTAATCACATTGTTGGGATTGTCGTAACCTAAAAATTAGGTTTAAACATCAATTGGTAGCTGCTTTTTAGGTAGCTTTCAATACAAAAAAGTATAAAGCTACCTATTGCAGCCGTTCGGAGGAAAGCAGTTCCGAAAAATTATGATATATTTTAACTGATCATGACCCCCAGACCCAAAAACCACCCTCCGTTCAAATGTTGATATATATATATATATATATATCAACATTTATATATATATATATATATATATATATATATATCTGACTTTGTCATACGATAACGCCCGTATTTATGAATCGATTTTGATGAAACTAATTGTGTGTATTAAGGTCACTAATGTCTCGACCAAGTTCGTTGGCCAGCTTGGTCTGCCATTTTGTTTCAAGATGGCGGCCATTTAAATATTTAAAACTAAAATAAATATACAAAAAAAATAATAATTCAAATTTATTTTTTAATTACGTGTTAGGCCTTGATACAAGGATTCCAGAGCATTTTTTGGTTTACCTCTATCTTAAAAAATGGCTGAGATAGAGCAGTTTGAAATTCTAGGGTGGCTGACATTTTGAAACAAAACAGCACATTAACGCGATTACTCGCAAATTATTTTCTTTCATTGTTGTAATAATTTTCCCAATCATACGCATAAAACTATATATTCATATCCGTTAGCGCCAAATTCTCGCCAAAATTGGCGACATTTGGCGAAATATCGCCAAATTTGGCGACCAAAATAAGTCTTCATAAATGAAGCCAATTTGGCTATTGCTCAATAATTTGGCGAATTTCTTATTCAAATTCAGTATTAACGAATCTTTTGTAAACGTTTCTTTTCATTTTAGCCTGCTGTTTTCGTGTAACATTAGCTAAAATTTTAAAACGAAGATATAGGAAAGCTACCTTTTCCTCCCGGTACAGGTCGGAAGGACTTTTTTTTTAAACTTTATTTTTTGATGCATTGCTATTATGTAATGTTGAAAAATGCTCTTTGATCTGCTAAATAAAAAATCTGCATTTAGGATTGAATATAATTTAGTGAAGACATAAAAATTTAGGATAAAAAACTGTAAATGATTAAAATAAAACTTAAAAAAAGTTTGCCCTCTCGCCCCTCGGAGTGATTACATGGAAGCGAAAAAACGAAATAGTTCCTCGTATCTGCTGTTTATATTTTGCATTTCTCTCGCTTTCTAAATTTTATCTCTAAAACCTTCATAAATGCTGATTTACGTATTTTATGTCCCTCGACTTTCCTCTTTTCCCGGTGGGCGATAGGGCTGAATTAAAAAAGTCCTTCCGGCCTGTACCGGGAGGAAAAGGTAGCTTTCCTATATCTTCGCTTTAAAATTTTAGCTAATGTTACACGAAAACAGCAAGTTAAAATGCAAAGAAACGTTTACAAAAGATTCGTTAATACTGAATTTGAATAAGAAATTCGCCAAATTATTGAGCAATAGCCAAATACGCTTCATTTATGAAGACTTATTTTGGTCGCCAAATTTGGCGATATTTCGCCAAATGTCGCCAATTTTGCCAATTTTGTCGCCAATGTCGCCAATTTTGGCGCTAACGGATATGAATATATAGTTTTATGCGTATGATTGGGAAAATTATTACAACAAGGAAAGAAAATAATTTGCGAGTAATCGCGTTAATGTGCTGTTTTGTTTCAAAATGTCAGCCACTCTAGAATTTCAAACTGCTCTATCTCAGCCATTTTTTAAGATAGAGGTAAACCAAAAAATGCTCTGGAATCCTTGTATCAAAGCCTAACACGTAATTAAAAAATAAATTTGAATTTTTAACTCTTTTGTACATTTATTTTAGTTTTAATTTTTAAATGGCCGCCATCTGGAAACAAAATGGCGGACCAAGCTGGCCAACGAACTCGGTCGAGAAATTGGTTAGCTTAATACACACAATTAGTTTCATCAAAATTGATTTATAAATACGAGCGTTATCGTATGACATAGGTCAGATATATATATATATATATATATATATATATATATATATATGTGGATATATCTATATATATAAATCAACATTTGAACGGAGAGTGGTTTTGGGGTCTGGGGGTCATGATCGGTGAAAATATATCGAAATTTTCCGGAACTGCTATTCCTCCGAACGGCTGCAATAGGTAGCTTTATACTTTTTTGTATTGAAAGCTACCTAAAAAAATCATCCGGATCTTACGGTAACCCTTTCAGGGACAATGGTATGTTTATGAAACCACTTAATTTTATTTCCCAAACGCCACAATGGAACCAAAATTTTACTAAAATCTTTTCAATTTAACATGTATGGAAAATATAGCCTCTTTCTTATTTCTAATTATTATTATTATTATTATTATTATTATTTTATTATTATTTTGTAAATTCGATTATTTTAACAATCGATTATTTCAACATTTATTACTGAAAGTAGTTTGTCCCTTAAAGGGTTAATATTTTGACACTTCGCATTCAGGAAAATTTCATCACGAAAGCCATGATTTATTATTTTTGCTCCTCCCCTCACACCTGGGATGGAGATATCTGAAGATAGAAAAAAAATATTTGCATCATAGTTTACATTATGCGATTTAGCCTCTTGCAAAACTTAATCTCTAACACCATGATAGATTCTCATTTTAAGATAGAAAAGGGACCGAATTTGAAAATTTTCATCCGTATTTTATGTTTATATTCCAACACTGAGCATCTTGAAAAATTTTATGACGAAAGCGGCGAGAAGACCTGACTAGAAAACCACGAAGTTAGTGTAACAATGAAAATAATCTAAATACGCAACAATCGAAAGAGCATAGTGAAATGCGTGTTTTAAATCCAAATCATTTATCTTCGTTTCCACATTATGGAGATATAAAGTTTTATGATTTGTTAATTTATTGATTCAGTAGTGTGGAAATAGGAGTCGATAGGATTGAAGGAGGAATCATTACGTTTTCAATGTAACAACATCATCAAACTCCAATCACAGTGAAATTGCCATGAAAGGGGGGGGGGGGAGACAAATGCTCTGGTTACCAGTAATATCGCAAAGTTTTCTTGACCTTGATTATCACAGAAAATCCTCTTTTCGACATGCAGGCAAAGGATTATAAACTCATGGCATTACATTTATAGAATTATGTTAAAGACACATTTGTAACAAAAAAATTCCACCTCTTTAATAAGTTAAAAATGTGAATTGAATTGTCATTCTTAAGACTCAGTTAGGCTTCCTCCATGTGACGAGTTCATTTTTAAAATAATAAGACATATATATTATATAGAGAGAGGAGGGATCGGGATTTTACAGATACTTCGATGGGCGTGGTCATTATAAAATGATTTGGAGCACGAGTCTAAAAAAAATTACTTGATTCTTCTATCCAGGCTCTCATATGGTCCGTTTTTTAATGTATCTATTTTCAATGATTTTTTTAAAAATTATTATTTATTAATATTATTTTAAGACTTCTCTTGCAAATATTGTAGAAACCTATCCTGAACGTCAATTTTATTAAAATGTTGTAGTAACCTACCACGAAATGGTTTCTTCAGAAATACCAGTATTGAAAAACAGACCAGTGGGATCCCTGCTCTATATCTGGATGAGCATTGTTCCATCACTCGAGTGAATCTCTGGAATCTCACTGCTAGTCGGATACTAATTACTTTCCCACACTGATAGAATGTCTCACTTTTACACACAATCAACCATTTCTTGCAAATTTTCCTCATTGGAGAAAATCGTTCGGCTTCTCCGTATTTTAAATTAAAAATTAGGTTTTAACATCAACTAGTAGCTTTTTTTTTACTTTATTTTTAGATGCATTGCTATTATGTAAAAATTAAAGCTCTCTTTGATCTGCTAAATAAAAAATCTGCATTTATGATTGAATATAATTTAGTGAAGACATAAATATATAGAATAAAAAAAAAACTATAAATGATTAAAATAAAAATTTAAAAAGGTTGCCCCTCGCCCCCCCCCCCCCCCCCCGGAGGGATTACATGCAAACAAAATAACGAAATAATTCTTCGTATCTGTTGTTTATATTTTGCAATTCTCCTGCTTTCTAAATTTTATCACTAAAACCTTGAAAGATTTGAGATACGTTTTTATGCCCCTCCGCCCTCCTCTTTACCTGGTGGGCGATGGTGCTGAATTAAAAAAAAATCCGAATCTTACGTAAATATTCTGGCACTTAGCATGCAGCAAAATTTAATCATGAAAGGTATGATTTATTATTTTTGACCCTCCCCTCACACCCGCGGGAGAAGTAGCTGAAGATAGAAAAAAATATTTGCATCATTGTTTACATTACGCGATTTATCATCTTTCAAAATAAATTTCTCTAACATCGTGATATATTCTACTTTTACGATAGAAAAGTGACCGAGTTTGAAAATTTTCATCCGTATTTTATGTTTATATTTTGACACTGAGCATCTTGAAAATTTTTATGACGAAAGCGGCAAGAGATCGTAACCAGGAGGTTAGTGTAATAATGAAAATAACCTAAATAAGCAGCAATCGGAAGAGTATAGTGAAACGTGTTTTTTGACACAATATCATTTGTCTCAAAAATGACTTTTCGTCTCCCCGTTATCGAGATAAATAGTCTTAAAATTTGTTAATTTATTGATTTAATAGGGTGGAAGGAGGAGTCATTAGGATTGAAAGAAGGAATAATTACGTTTTTAATGTAGCAACATCATCAAACTCCAATCAGAGTGGCGTAGCCATGGAGGGGGTGGGTCAAATGGTCTGATTACCAGTAATATTGCAGTTAATGTAACAGTAATATAACAGTAATATTACCAGTAATATAACAGTTTTTGTTGATCATCCTATATCTTTGGGAAAAAAAAGTGTTCTTTTCTAAATAAATCTTAATCTATTTCGGTTTATGATGGAAGTTTATCGAAAGCACCCAAAATAAGCTCTAATAAAATAAAAGAGTGTAGTTTTAGTTTAATCTTGTTGGCATGTGATTTTTATTGTTATAAAAAATCCTCTGCATTTATGTTATAATTATACATTGCTATTTCATTTTTTCAAGTTGTTACCTATAATATCTGGAGTTATGAGTAAAATTTGACGTCGTATCTATTCCATTGTAAATATTAGATTATTACTGGCAATAAACTTAATCATTTAAATAATGCACAATTTATTTCTCCAATTTTTATTTTCTCTATCTATTACAAAGCATTATTTTTCTTTCGTTAATTTAAGTAACGTATGTCTTCTGAAAGCAGAGCAATTTTTCACACGAATTATTACAGTTGTAATATAAACCGAAATTTTTTTTTTATGTTATTCTTATTCGTATTTTATTTACTTCATTTTAAATATTGTGAAAATACGGGAAACTTTATAACATTTTAATGGAATTTACTTTCTTTGATACACGTTTGACGCATAGTTACTATGCAACTGCTATATGAAAAAGAAAGAAAATGGAAATAAGCATTAAAAAGAAAGAAAAATCTTGCGTCAAGCATAGAATATGAAACGCTTTCCAATACTTCTAGAACACTTTAAAAAAGCTTCGCTGTTTAATAAGGTAAATAAGATGCCGAAATAAACATTTTAGAAAACGCATAACATATTTGAAAACCAAATTTCTGCAGACACCGCAGATAGGCGGAAGAGTACTTCAATTCTTTTATATAGTCCCGTAGACAGTCTATAGATTCGTATTTATTCTACTTAGTATGCTAAAATGTAATTCAGTTACAAAAAAAAAAAAAAAAAAAAAAAAAAAAAAAAAAAAAAAAAAAAACACGTATAACACCTATTTACCTGTTCAATTTGTATTAAAACTATTCTAACACAACGCATGTTTACCTTCAGTAATTTCTGCTAATAGAGAGAAGCCTTTTTGAATGCCTTTATACAGCCCTATATATTACCTACAGATGTTCCAAATTAAGCTAAAATTTAATTCAGCCAAAAATAAGCTTAAAACTACTGAAATCACACTTCAAGAAGTTATCATTCATAGACGGACATATATACAATTCATTTGTTGCCCTCTATATGATTTTATTTGTATTCTACAAATATATCTTAGAAAGTTTAATATAGTTCAGCTTAAAAATGCCCCTCGATTAAATGCCCCCTTTAAGTAATTTACGCTCATATTCAGTAATTCTTACGAATTCATTTGTGCAACCCTGTATATGATATACAGCATTTATACACACCACACAGTATGAAAATATTTAATAAAATTTAAAAACGCATACCATAACTTAAAGCGCACACCCAGCAATTTTCGCTTATAGACAGTACTCTGATACAGTATTCTATCTGAAATTTTTTGTGCGTCCCTGTAAATGAAAGAGAAATGCTACACACATCATATTTTACGAACTGGGGCACTTCAGTGATGTATATAAATTTCAACATGTTTGAAATATAAGAATTTTTTCCCATAGACCATAATTTAACGGTTTTCTTTGCAGTGACCCTGTAACTGAACTATAAATACTACACACTTCCTGATCATTACCGCACATGCCATGGCAACCCGAATAACGTATATCAATTACATGGCAATCCGAGTATACGTACGTAAGTTAGAACACGGACAGACGGCCATTACAAACCGAATGCATAAACGCTTTTCAACTATGTTGGAAAGTGGTAAAAACCTAAAAATGAAAACTCAAAATGATATATGAGCAAAATTTTTCTAAACTTTATAGAGGTAATTTTAAATATTTGATAAAAGTAATTACGAAATTTCAAACTTATCGGTTAATGTTTCCGTTGTGTATCTCTTCCCCCCTTTCAAAATAAAAGGCTCTATAATGTAATATAAAAAAGAATAATGAAATATAATGTACCTTTTTCTTTTGAGCAAATGAAAAAATAGTGAAATCGTTTGAATTCCTATTCAAAAGCATTATGACTTGAAAGAAAATGTTCCATATTTTTTGAACAAATTAATCAAATTAACCAAAATAAAAACTAATGAATCCCAATATTTAAACAAATGATTTACCGAATTTCAAAGTAATCCACCGCTCCCTGATTACTAAGCTTGCGCGATAGCACTAAAATGGAGGCGATCGCAGACGGATTTATATTTACATTTGTACGATCCCCTGAATTTAACCCGTTGGGGACGAGCGGAAGAATCCTTCATTATTCCCACCAGTTAATTTTTATTGTAAGGTTTGCCTTATTTAATCACAGCCTTTCTGCGATTCATTTAGGCGCAAATTTCTGTTTTGATAAACCGGTAGTAAAAGATTAAAAATTCTGTAAAGGACGCTCGTCGCGAAGGGGTTAAATACCAGTATTTTTCAAAATTCATCTTTGACTTATTTAATAACAGAAAAATAAGGCAGAGAAAACTTTTAGAAAATATTGGTATTCAAATTCAAGGGTCCATAGAAAGTCTGAAAAAAATCCGCCTACAACAGCCGCCATTTTTGTGTCAGCGCTTAACCCTTTTTATCCTGACGGTACTTATAAGTACCACTTTAACCCCTTCGCAACGAGCGTCTTTTACAGAATTTTTAATCTGTTACCACCGGTTTTTCAAATGAGAAACTTTCACCTAATTGAATCGCAAAAATGCTATGATTAGACAAGGAAAACTTTACAAAAAAAATAACTGGTGGGAATAATCGAGGATTCTGAGCATCTTATAAAGTAGCTGGAAAATTAATTCAGGATATAAAGTGTTAAGCCTGGAATTCATGGGGCGGTGGTTAATCATATGGTTTTTTTTTGCAGTTATCTCTAGACATACTAATATACGCATCTACAGACACCAAAAAACGTTTGTGTCTCCACAGCGAAGCAATGTTGCCAGTATGCTACTTTTTTAAACTCAGTTTTCTTAATGGCCACCTGTTTTTTGACACAGCAAAATCCATTTTATTTAATAACAGATTAAATAAGGCAAAATACCACTTCAGAAAAGTGGTTCCTATCACGCAATCTGAATTTAAATGAAAGTAGCACACTGGCCTTACTGCAGCCAAGACTCAACTGGCGTTTCGGGGAAAAGGTAAAGATTGCTATTCGTAAGTAGCAGTTTTTCAAAAATCCCCTAAACTGGTAAAACTGAGTTACTAGTATGACATATTACTTTTTCTACTGATAAAATACATTATGTGTTCCGTTCCCAGTCGCCCCACCAGTGGCTGAGAGGTTGTGCTCTCGAAGCTGGTAGACGGGAGGTGCTGGGTTCGATCCCAATCGCGCCCGTCGGCCTAATCGTTCGGAGTTTTCGTGGTTTTCTTCGAGCCGTGGATTTATCCATGCGTAAATACGGGTTAGGTTCCCTTAGAAAGACCCCCACGAAGGGCACTCCCACCGGGCCTATATCCCATGTGTAGATAATTGGCCGTCAATAATCAACCCAATCCGTTCCCAGTCCTTTAACTCCTAAAGATGATAAACGTCTTTCAATATTTAAAATCTGCGGAACAAACTGTAAATATGTTTATGTGTTACGCAACAATATCTTAACTCTGTGTGCATTAATCCCGACTGTGATTCGTGGTAAGTAAAATATTTCTTGTTAGTTCAATCACGAGCCTGACACGTGATAACTGCACAAGGGATGGGGCTAAATAATCATTCTAAGTACATAACTAATTTGAATAAATAAAACCACAAGGGTTTAACAAAATTTTTAGTTGTGATAATAAAATAAACTCAGCAGTAGATAAAAAAAAAAGAAAATTATAATTGCTTGAAAACAATGCATTCTCAACAGGTCTAATTGTTTTAATGTATTTTAACGAAGTTTTGAAGATAATTTAGAGACTGCAAGTTTTGGAGTGCAATCATTGGTTTCTGATATACACTATATTGCCAAAGGTGACCGGTCACTTGCGATTTTAGACTTTTTGTTAACTGTCTAGAAAAATACATGAGGAATTAACCTGAAACTGCAGGTGTGTAAACAGTATAGTATCGGTTATATATTTCCACGAAGATTTTTTCACGAAATATAGGGGACCCACCATAGGGGACTGTCAACAAATTGAAAAAAACGAATATTTTTTGGATAACCCTGTAAAAACTAATGTAGCAAAAACGTTCAAACTCGAGATTATTAATAAGTGGCTTATTATAATATACTGTGTTCATTTTTATGAGGATAGCATGTATACTCGTAGAGAAATTAAGGTTTTTATAAACAGTCCCAAATTTCGTCTAGTTTTTTGCTTATAATTTGCAGAGTTCTTAATATAAAAAAAGTCCTTTTCAGAAAATATGACAAACAACATTGTACATAATACTCTGCAATCAAAATTAAAAAATAATAAAAATTGGATGAAAAATGAGCAGGTTTACTAAAAAATGTTTCACTGCGCATGCGCAAATGCAATAAAAATATAATATGCATTATGTATTAGCTAAGTATATAGAGCAACTTTTGTAAAAGTCTCAAAATCATAGCTTGAAAATTCTGAAAATTATCGTGGATAGAATAAGCTCGAAATCCGTTGTTCCCAAAAGGAAGCAAAAATATGAGGGGTTGTATCCAAATATACGTGCAATATTGTGTACGCTATCTTGGCACTAATCAACAGGTATTTGATACAACCCCACATCTTATTGCTTCTTTTTGGGAACAACGGATTTCGAGCTTATTCTATCCACGATAATTTTCAGAATTTTCAAGCTATGATTTTGAGACTTTCACAAAAGTTGCTCTATATACTTAGCTAATACATTATGCATATTATATTTTGATTGCATTCGCGCATGCGCAGTGAAGCATTTTTTAGTAAACCTGCTCATTTTTCATCCAATTTTTATTATTTTTTAATTCTGATTGCAGAATATTATGTACAATGTTGTTTGTCATATTTTCTAAAAATAACTTTTTTTGTATATTAAGAACTCTGCAAATAATAAGCAAAAAACTAGATGAAATTCGGGACTGTTTTTATAAAAACCTTAATTTCTCTACGAGTATACATGCTATCCTCATAAAAATAAACACAGTACATTGAAATAAGCCAATTATTGATAATCTTGAGTTTGAACGTCTTTGCTATATTAGTTTTTACAGGGTTATCCAAAAGATATTCGTTTTTTTCAATTTGTTGACAGTCCCCTATGGGGTTTCTTGAAAAAATCTTCGCGAAAATATATAACTTATACTATACTGTCTACACACCTGTAGTTTAAGGTTAATTCCTTATGTATTTTTCTAGATAGTTAACAAAACGTCTAAAATCGCAAGTGACCGGTCACCTTTGGCAATATAGTATATGTATATATATATTTATATAATTATAATTATATTATTATTTGGTTATTATATTATTATAATTACATTGTTATTATGTTATTATATTCTTATAATTATATTATTATCAAGTCATTATATTATTATATTATATTTAAGAAGAATGCTTTTACAGCGCATAAAAAGGTGAAATATTGTAAGTCAACATTTCAAAATAAATACTTGATTTTGCTTTGAAGAATATTTTATGTAAATTATAGCATTTAGTTAGACAATAATGGTTTAAAATATTATTTAGCCTTATTAAATATCTAATACCTTTGGAAAAGAAAAACGAATAAAATATTTACAACTCATGTCAGAATATTGTAATAGGAAATATTTTAATTTAAATAAAAATTTAAGGGATTTAAGCTAATCGCGCCTAAAACGGCGCCCTAGTTTATTCAGAATACCCGAATTCCTATCAGAAATTTCGAAGAATAATTTTTGCATTCTTTATGGACAGACATTTGTTGATAATACGTGGTAAAAATTCTTCATTCAAAATTTCTTATATGAATTTGGAGTTTCTGATCAAAGACGGACGCCAAAATGGTAACCTTGGTCTTGTTGTAACAAACCAGAAAATTTTACTTAAAGTCAATTCGAATGGGAAAAAAAACAATTCGTCAACTTGAAATCCAACCAAAGCCGGCGCACTTCAACCGGAAACCCGAAGTGAAGGAAAATTAAGCCATTTTTTTTTTTCAATTGCGGAAAAACAGTCTATAGTTACATCGGTAATGTTTAATTTTATCTTTTTTTTTTTTTTTTTTTTTTTTTTTTTTTATAAAAATGACATATACACTCATGAATATTCAGATATAAAGATTTTTCATTTGAAAAATAGTCGGGATTTTTTTTTTTTTTTTTTTGAAAAATCGGGTCAAAACGAGCCTCACGAAAAAAATTTTAAATTCAAACCAAAACCTATACGAACCCAAAATATTTTAAGTAAACGAGACCCACAGTGGAAAAAAATTAGCTTCAAGCAGACCATTCGGGAAAAATCGGGTTATCCGACACAATGCAGGAATCTAATTCTTACTAAACAAGAACGAAAAATCATGCACTACGGCATAGATTATGAAACACTTTTCAACTGCATCGGAATATTCTTAAGAAGTATCATTTTTGTTCATACAATGAAATGAGATGTCTAAATGAACATTAAAAAATTACCACAACGCAGTTAAAATTCATTTTCAGGAATTGCTGTCCAGAATCGGTAATGTGTGTGGATTCTTTATCGTGCAACCCTGCATATGAAATGCGAACCCCATAATACCCTAAAAATAAAACCCTAAATTTAAATGCATATCACAGCTTAAACTTAAATGTAGCAGTTATGGCTCATCGTCAGTTCGGTTAAAGAATTCTTTTGAGTGGCTCTGTAAATAAACGAAAAGCTCTACGCACTCAATAAATCTACAGAAAACATGCTCTAGTGCACCTCAGTAATGTATAACGATTTCATTAAAATTCACTGTAAACGATTTTCTCCATGTATACTAATACAATGCAATACTTTTGTTCATTCTTGTATATGAATAATAAATGCTAGTTACTCTATACTCTATATAAATCCTGTTGTCGTCTACGTCAGTGACGCATATCAATTTTATTATGATTGAAATAGTGCAACATTATTAAAATGCATTGAAAACAATTTTTTCTCATTAACCGTAATGTATGGGAATATTTTTTATTGCCCTTGTAATCTAACCATAAAGGCTACTCACTTCATTTTCAATATCGAACCTACTATGGTCAACCTTAATAACATATATCAATTACATGGCAATCCGAATGAATTTACGCGAGGTGGAATACGGTCAGACAGACGGAGAGACAAACCGAATTCAAAAACACTTTTTAACTATGTTGGAAAGTGTTAAAAAAGAGCATCACTTTTGCTAAAAACAGAGTATATCCACTAAATGCTTCGATTTCTGCGTAAATAAGGTCGTATAATGACAAAAACCCTGTGATCAAATTTGTGTTTTGAAACAAAAACTATAATTTCATAATTATTATTTTTACTGAATATTTTTTAATCATCAAGAAACCCCATATACTTGTAAATATAGCTTACTATCACTTTATAAGTATCTTCCAGAAGGTATTATATAGTATTTCCTAAGAATGAGAAATGGTTCCCCTATATATAGTTATTTCATTCCATTAAACTCGCGAATGATATATAATTCAAACCTGTCATTCTCGAAAATTTGTGTATCTCGAAATTTACTTCTATCCCTGTATATGTACGTAAAATCTTATGTATTTTCCAAGTTGAATCGAATTATTTTAATTATTTCCTTTCAAAACCTATATAAATCAAATCTCTTTCATCATTCTTACTTTCGTTTTGCAGCGTGCGTACAACTCGAGATGGACAAGTTTGACTATATATATATTAAAAAAGCCCTGACGGCTCGGTCTACAGTCACCGGTAGATTTCGAAGACACAGACCGTGGGGCGCCTGTTGGGATTTGCAGAAAAAATCAACTTTTGCCATGATGTGGCAGTTGGGACCGCCTACTTCAAAATATACCTGTGTCTGTAGGCGGAGCCGGCAGGGATTTTTTTGTTTTTAATTTTGTTTTGCGATAAGGGTTGGTCCTATAAAAAACTTGTCAATATAAAAGTTGTAGAAAATATTAAGAAGATTTATAATAAATTTAAGCTAATTTGATATCTTGTGAATTGACGAAGATATGAAATTTTTTCTAGCTAAGCCCATCTTCCCCCCCCCCCCACCCTTGAGGCCATGATATCAAATGCATATATAAAATGTTGTTAATGATATCAAAAATCTGTCATACATAAATTTCCGGCCCTTTTCCTAGAAGTAATAATAGCTTTAAACGGATCCGATACGTACCATAATGAAGAAGTTATGGGTTTTTGTTTTCTGTTTTCACAAAAAGCCCCCCCCCCCCACCACAGTTCGATTTTGCCTATTAACGAACTTGACTGAGATTTTATACCTCTTGATTTTATGTATCTGTTTGGAAGAGATTTGTACAGAATTATTGAAGTTATCGTGTCCATAAAAAAGTTATATAGATAGAGAGATAAAGTTTTGAACTGGGTGTGGTTTTGGGTTCTGGGAGTCATGATCGGCTTAGATTAGCAAAAATTTTTCAGAAATTCCAACTTAGGGCAGAATGTAATATGTAGTATTTCTTACGAATTCTACCTAAAAAGAAAAGGAAAAAACATTCACAAAATCATTTTGAAATGGAATATGTTTCATGCAGATAATCATTTATTACAACGTTACGTATCTACGGTTATACGCTTCTCCTAAAAATGAGCAATCGTTGAAAAAAAATGTTTTTTTTTTTTTTTTTTGTTTTTTTTTTTTCTAAATGATTTGTAAAACCATAAACAATATTTTTTTAAAGAATCAAAATTAAATTTCTGAAAAAGTCAGTTTTTCAATATTAACCCCTTGGGGACGAGCGACACGTATATGTGACGCATAAGATACTCAGAATCCTCGATTTTTCCCATCAGTTATTTTTTATTGTAAGCTTTGCCTTATTAAATCTTAGCATTTCCGCGATTCAATTAGGCGAAAATTTCTGTTTTGAAAAACCGGTGGTAAAAGATTAAAAATTCTGTAAAAGACGCTCGTCGCGAAGGGGTTAAATGATTATGGTAATATATCTTCCCTAAGAATAAGGAATTGTTTCTTTTAAATATTTATAAAATTGCTAGATCATGCAATTACTAATACTGCGAAATAGTTCAGTTATTACTGTAAAATGTGACACTGTAATTACTAGTTAAATGATTACTGTAGTAATTATCAGTTACATACTTATCAGATGATTTTATATTTAAGTATTATCTATTAAATCTTGACGCTATCTGAGTAATGGGCTGGAATATATGTATACATTTCGTATAAACCTTTCGAAAATTCAAATTACTTTTGCATTTTAACTCTTTATATCCTGAATTGATTTTCCAGCTACTTTTTAATCGTATTTTTGCATCATTGGATAAGTTTTGGTGCAGAATAAACATAGGAAAGAGGAAAATAATTTTTATAGTGTTTTAGTGGTAAATTATGCAACTGTAACCACCATAAATTTTTTACCCTATGATATAAAATAAACTAGTAAATTTCAAATAGTAAACTTCAAATAAAATGTAGGAAATGTTCACTTGTAGAGTATAGAAAACAATAGAAAATAATAGTACTAAATAACCGGTAATAAACCACTAAAATTACTCAAATGAAGAACAACATGCATGTCAATTCTATTGCAAAATGGATTTCGAATGTAGCGTGGCAAATGTAAAATCAATACAATGCAAAGAAAGAGGATATGTGCTCGAATTTGCCATCTCCTGCCTGCTGTCAGAAATACACTCTTTGTGCCATTGTGAATACCGTTATGAAAAACGGTCATATTACGAATATATAGGTGTTTTATTAACCCCTTGGGGACGAGCGACACGAATACGTGACGCATAAGATGCTCAGAATCCTCGATTATTCCCACCAGTTTTTTTTTTTTTTTTTGTAAAATTTTCCTTATCTAATCATAGAATTTTTGCGATTCAATTAGGTGAAAATTTCTCATTTGAAAAACCGGTGGTAACAGATTAAAAACTCTGTAAAAGATGCTCGTCACGAAGGGGTTAAAGTGGTACTTATAAGTACCGTCAGGATAAAAAGGGTTAAATGCAAAAAAAAATTTATTACTTTACAAGGGTAAGGACATGCACTAGAAAAAAATTATTCTTATGAATAGATTACAGTATGTAAAAAAGAAAGAAATGTATTTTTAATTAAATTCACACCACTATATACTAAGCATTAAATTTATTTACTAATTCAACTTAAATTTTATTAACATGCCCAAAAGCTATCCATTTTAAACTCAAGTCATTCTGAACGGTTAGAGAGTTCAGGAAATTGCAAAACATAAGTAGTGATTTGTGAGGGGATGGGCATTTCGACTCATTTTGAGGAGTCTAGTCTGACCTGACTGCCTTGCTTGATTAGTCGATATGGATGTAGTGAATCGACTCTCAACTCACTTCAAAAAGTAGGGCTGGTTGGTTGAAAAGTAATCAAAATAACATTTATTATGGAGCGATATTTATAATAACTATTAAAATCTAGCATATATCTACTTTTTTATCAACAACAACTTTTCTCAAATTTAACATATATAAATTCTATACAGATCATGTTATTTTAAAACAGTGATTCGGAAATAAAGCTCCATAGGCAGGACTCTTGCGACATTCCATAAATAGAACTAAAATGTGTTCTAAAACAGAAAAAGAAAGAAAGAAATGAAAAAATTCTATGTTCCTCATTGCGGATTTTTCTGACACGTTTGCAAGATGAATTTCTTTCCTACATTCGATAAAATTTCAAATATTCTTAATGCAGCAATCAAAATTCTAATGATATAATTTTATTTTTGTCTTTTACTAATTTTATTATATATTTTTTACTTTATTTTTAGATACATTGCTATTATGTAAAAATAAAAAACACTCTTTGATCTGCTGAAAAAAAAAAAATCTGCATTTATGAATAAATATAATTTAGTGAAGACATAAAAATATAGGATAAAAAACTGTAAATTATTAAAATAAAAATTAAAAAAAGGTTGCCCCTTGCCCCCCCTTAGGGGTAGGGGGGACAGGATTATATGGAAACGAAATAACGGAATAATTCTTCGTATCTGCTGTTTATATTTTGCAATTTTCCCGCTATCTAAATTTAATCTCTAAAACCTTAATAATTGTTGAGATACGTTATGTCCCTTGCCCCTCATTTTTTATTGGGGGGCAATGAGGCAGAATAAAAAAATAAATCATCCTAATCTTACGTTAACACTCTGACACTTATCATGCAGCAAAATTTCATCACGAAAGCCATGATTCATTATTTTTGCTCCTCCCCTCACACCCGGGGAGGAGATAGCTGAAGATAGAAAAAAATATTTTCATCATTGTTTACATTATGCGATTTCTCCTCTTTCAAAATTTTATCGTATCAACCTTAAACCGTATTTTATGTTTATATTCTGACACTGAGTATCTTGAAAAATTTTATGAGAAAACAGCAAGAGATCCTGACCAGGAAACCACGCCGTTAGTGTAATAATGAAAATAATCTAAATAAGCAGCTATCGAAAGATCATAGTGAAACGTGTTTTTTGACGCAAAATCATTTACCCTCGGCACCCCGTTATCGAGATATACAGCCTTAAAATTTATTTATTTAATAGGGTGGAAGGTGGAGTCATTACATTTTCAATGTAACAACATCACCAAACTCCAATCACAGTGGCGCAGGGGGGTGGAGTGCTCTGGATACCAGCAATTTTGCAAAGTTTTGACCTTGATTATCGCAGAAAATTTTCCGATTAGATCAGACAAAGGAATTTTTGAAAACTTTGTGATATCCAGAGTATCTGGACCCCCACCCTGGCTACGCCACTGTAAGTCACTTGTCCATTTCCAGTTTAGTGCGACGCAATACTCCAACATGATTAGGTATGCATGGTACATATCTGGGTTAGTGTAAACATGGGCCATTTCCATTTGAAACGTCCTTGGAATTTTGTTTTTCGTAGAAGGTGGACCATTGTAGTCATTGCACTTGAATTAAGTTCATGAAATCTTCTTGGTGCCACTATTTTCTATGCTTCAATGATTTTTCAGTTCAGTACCATGTTTGTCAATCAATAGCATTTTTTTGCGGGCTTCTTTCATTTTTACATTACTATATCTAAATATGTTTTTATTTTATATTAATCTGATTATTAAAATTTCTGATTCAGACCCACGCCCTTTCTGCCTGAATTAAACAAATAAATTAGTAAACTTTAAGACTTTATATGTCGATAACAAGGAGACGAGGGCAAATAATTTATGTGTTAAAAAACATATTTCACTTATGATCTTTCGATTGCTGCTTACTTAATTTTTTTTCATTAATACTTTATGGTGTGGCTTCCTGGTGAGAGACGTTTTTGCGCCCTTCCTCTTAAATACATTCAGGAAAGGGGCGTAACTTAAAAAAAAAAATCCTTCACATCTGGTTTATATGCTTTGCGGTTCACCTCCTTTCGAAATTTCACTTCTAGAACCATCATAGATACTAAGATACGTTTTTACACCCCCCCCCTCCCATCCGTCCCAACCCCTCTGAATCAGAAAAAGAATAAGAAAGTGGAATTCTCAAAATAATCTATGAATCTGGTTTCAAATATGAAACATTTAAAGAAATCGATTTTTTAATTATCTGCTAATATTTATATTGATGAAAAAGAATTAAAACAACTATATATACGCAAATCAAATAAAGGATATCCATTTATAATTAAAACACATTGATTATAAAATAAATTCAGTAACAGAACATATTTATATTAGCCCGTTACGAAAGTAAAATTTGATTTCTCTTTCTTTTTTTTTTCTCAATTACATGAAGCAAAAGAACTTGAAAACATTCCACAATTCAATCCTACTTCCCCCTTTATAGAAAAATCCACATATAATAACTGCTTGATCGTTTATCCGGTGTCTAGCATACGTCAAATTCAATTAATAATTCACAAAACACCTTCCACCTTTGTCCCGCCCTTCTATTCATAAAATCATCTTCCTAGCATCCCCGATAATGAGTCTAAATATCAAAGAGTTGAAATCTAACTGTGTCTGTTGTGTGTGTATTGGTAGGATACGGCAAATTTTGAAAAATTGTATGAGATGTCTCTAATTTTTCTCATGGAAATGTCACGCTTCCATTGAGGTGAGCTGTATGATGAGTTAAGCACAAGAACTAGCATTGAAAGAGGAATGAAGAAGTTCCTCTGTCTCTCTCGCTGCATGTGCTTAAAGGTGCATTTAACTTGGGTCTCCAACAAATCTCCAAAATTTATTCATATCAACAAATTATACTATGTAAAAAAGAAGAAAACGTACTTTTAACCCCTTCGGCCCTGATTTTTTTTTTCAATTTTGGGAAAAAATTACTGTTATGCTAACAAAATTAAAAATAGCTATCGGAATCACAGAAGTTAGGGTTTAATGAAAGTTAACGAATGCGTTCTTTACCAAAACCTCACAAATGTAGTTATTTTGCGTGTTTTTCATATAACAATAGTCTAAGGAAGAATTTTTGAAGACGTTTGGAAAATGTCGTATTACAACTAAATTAAACAAGCAAAAAAATTTAGTAATATTTTTTATCTTTTATCACAAATTACCAATTCGGAAAAGGATTCCCAAATTTTAATTTAAAGAGTGAAACGTATGTTTTAATTAAAAGAAATGCCAACGGCTTGCTAATAATTATGAAAATTATTATTATTATTATTATTACTAAATGCTAAACATAAGTGAAGTCATAATAGGAAATGTATAGATTCATACTATCACTATTAGATGCTGGAATTAATAAAAATAATGTTTAAGACAAAATAATACTGAATAAAAGATATGTCCTATTAGTAGGACGTCAGGGCAGAAGGGGTTAATTAAACTGAAACCACTTTATTCTGAAAGTTAAATTTGGTTATAAATTGAACTCAAACTTTAATCAGAAGAGTTCAGAATGCGGTAAGCACCCACTTCGACTGCTGCATGTTCGGGCGAAGTTTGGAAAGGGGGCGTGTTGTCACCGCCCTCCTGCTATCCAGTCTTCAGTTGTGTCTTTGTCGGGCGGAGCTTGGATAGGAGGCGTGTTATTCCCGCCTTCTCCACTGCTGGTGTTCGTCGCGTGGAAAAGGGGCGTGTTACTCCTGCCCACCTGATCTCTGCTAATCTTCGGTGACTGCTCTTTTGTATGCCATGGCCATGAAAGAGAACCAACAGCTTGACGACCTTATGAATGGAATTATAAACGGATATGTTCCTGCGGACTGGTTACGAGAATTCAACGCCTTCCCTACTCTAGATGAGCAAGTGAACGATGTTTTTCGAGAACTATTATCCGGTGTAGATGAAAAAATACAGTCTCTCCAACAACGAAAGGACTACAACGACACCCACAAGGCTCAGGTAAAAGACCTCTGTCTTTTTAGTATATCTATTTTGGGGGAGCCATCTAGATTAGATTTAATTGATTTAGCCTGTAGAACGGGTTATATTAGATTTCTAGGGAATAACCAATGGGAAAAACTCCAAATTCTAAAGAATTTTAGCTCACATTCTAATCCCCCCCGTATAGGAAAAAGAAAAAATTCTGAATCTGAAAATCCAATTCCCCTCAAAAATAAATTCGGAAATCTAAATTCCGAAGCTAATCTTGATAACTATGATCTTATGGACAAGAATCTACTCAAGATGGTGCTGCAAGCACCGATGTTGAATGTTCAAAAAACGACAAACACCCCTTCTTTATTGAATTCAAAGATATGGATTGGCGCAAAGTCGCCCAAGAGATAAAAGCCCTTGATTTTGATAATCCTCCTCAAGTCAGCCTCTCCGGGGAACTTCTAAAAGTTCTACCCAAATCTGTCAGCCAATTTAGAGATATCAAAAGATACCTAACTGACAAACATATGAATTTCAACACCCTTAACTCAAAAGAACTTCGACCAAAAAAAATCTGTATTAGGGGAATCCCCCCCAACACAGACCCCCAACTTATTATCGAAGACCTTGGTAACCATGGATTTAAAGCCACCCGAGCCGCCATGCTCAAGAGTCGCAAAACTGGCAGAGGTATGCCAATTTACATGGTCAACGTCCTTCCTTGCACTAACTTTGAGAAAATCTACAAAATTCAGGAACTTTGTGATATAAGTGTTCGTATTGAATTCTTCAGAAACAACAATAACCCATAACAATGTTACCGCTGTCAACGGTTCGGACACTCCTCCGATACGTGCAACCTAACACCAAAATGCCTTAAATGCTCAGAACTGCACCTCACTGATAACTGCCCAAAGACAGGTAAAATATCTCCTAATTGTTCCAACTGTAACGGTGACCATCCGGCCTCATACAGAGGTTACCCAAAAAATCCAAACAACATTAAGAAAAAAATACCCCAACACTCAACGCCAAAACAAGACAGCAAAACCAAAAAACAAATCTAATTGCTGACATTGCAGATATTTTTAAACCATACAATTACACCATTCAAGATAAACCAAACGATACTAACGACACTGAGACCAATTCTAATGTTAATAACGATATCCAGGAATCCCCAGTTGAGGACACTTCCAGTTATACCAAGAACAATAAAACACCACCTGTTATACAAAATAATTACACAAATACCTCTAAAGATATGTTCGACACCTTTAAAGACATGAAAGAATTTCTCCAAATTACCAAACTCTTAAAACATTTAAAAAACATCGCCATCAAATCAAAAAATTGCAACAACCCATTCGACAAAATGTATATCATAATAGAAGAATTAGACGCCTTTTCTACGGAGCTCAATATTCCTAGATATGAATAATTACAATAACAAAAATTTCTCTTCTTTTCTTATTTTCTCCTGGAATTGCCAATCATTGCAACCCAGGATTAATGAACTCCGCTCCTTTATTTCCATTAATCCACAAATCGATATACTCTTAATCCAAGAAATACTTAACCCTTCCTGCAGTATCACCATCCCAGGTTACAAACTCTGTCATACACCACGTGCCAACTCTCATTCGGGCGGCACAGCCATCTACATCAAAAATTACATCCCACATCACACAACTCAAAATATTCCACTCCCAGGCATTGACTACACCGGTATTGTCGTCAACTTGTCCCATGCCAAAATCAACTTCACATCCTTCTACGCACGCCATGGGCGACGATACCCCATAAGCGACCTGACACATATCATTACACAACACCAACACGCATTTATCGCTGGTAACTTCAATGCACATAGCAGGCAGTGGAACTGTCATTCCACCACTACCAGAGGTAGATCTCTCCACAACTTGGTTAGCCATCTAAATCTTAGTCTCCACGCACCTACTACACCCACACACATTCCCGTTGCTCGCAACCAGCACCCTTCTATTATTGACTTCGCCATCACCAAAAATCTTACTTTCCCTATAACCACTTCTGTTATTAATGACCTAAGTTCTGACCACCTTCCTGTCTTCTTCAAAATTGATCTTATCAACCCTAATTAATAGTTAATAAACTCAACAACATCATTTACAAAGCTCAAAAAGATGCCACTTATACCAAATTCAAAAATAATAACTCTTACATCTTACCCACTTACATACATAATATTTGTAAACAACGCAACACACTCCGACGACTCAACCAAAATACAGAGATCCCACCCTTAAAACAGCTGTCAACAGGCTCAACAATAAAATTAAAACCCTTATTCAAAAAGATAAGCAAAAACACTGGTCTAACTTTCTCGAAAGTCTTACTTGCGAGGATAACTGTCTTTGGCAAATCAAAAAGAAACTCAATAATAATTGCACCCCTATTCCTCCCCTTACTGCCAAAAATCAAACTGCGTATACTGACGAGGACAAGGCAGAATGCCTCGCTAGCTCATACGATAGGCAATTCTCTCCGAATCCCTTCCTCGCAAGTCAAGCAAACTTTAACAATGTCAATGATACTGTTAATGACTTCCTCTCAACCCCTCCTAGCCCTCTCCCCGAAATTCAACCCATCATGATCAACAATATTATTCAAAAACTTAATAATAAAAAATCTCCTGGGTACGATAAAATTTCCAACTATACTCTTAAACAACATCCTATCAACTGTATTTGCTGCATTACGAAGCTCACTAATTCTATCCTCAAACACTGTTATTTTCCTAAACCCTGGAAAACCTCTATCATTTCTCCTATTCCTAAACCATCCTGCAATCTTAATGCCCCAACTAATTTCCGTCCCATCAGTCTTCTCTCCTCCCTAAGTAAAGTCATCGAACGCGTCATTAGATCACAGCTCAATGATTTCCTTCACAACAACAACATTCTTATGCCTGAACAATTCGGCTTCAGAGCCAAACACTCCACCCAACAACAACTTCTTCGATTTGTGGAATTCTTAACTGAAAACTTCAACGAGAAGAAGCCTACTGGTGCCATATTTCTTGATGTCTCCAAGGCCTTTGACAAAGTCTGGCACGCGGGCCTCATTTACAAAATAATTCGGCTTAAGTTCCGTCTGGACTTATCCATTTAATACACTCTTACCTTGGTGATCGTGACTTCTATGTTCGTGTAAACAACTCACTTTCTCTACTACACATAGTACTCTGTGGTATTATTCAGGGTTCAGTCATTGGCCCTATTTTATTCATAATATACTTTAATGACATTCCACGCACACTCTTCACATCATTCGCACTCTATGCGGACGACACTGTTCTCTATGGCACTGCACATCACCCATACAATCTTTACAAAAATCTACAACATCACCTCAACATCTTCATGGATTGGTGTGATCAATGGCGCATTAAAATAAACGAATCTAGAACTACTGCTGTTTACTTCTCTAGAACCTTTTCCACTCCTAATAGATTAACCGTCAATAATAGTCCAATTCCCAGGTCTGGCGATGCCAAGTACCTGGGGTCACCATTGACAAACGCATTACCTTTAAAAAGCATATTCTTAATATCCGCGGTAAAGTCACCGGGATTTCCAAAACCCTCGCCCCCCTTCTTCGCAGCCACTCACTCCCCATACACAACAAACTCTTAATATATAATGCTTGCATTCTCTCTGTTATCACATATGCATGTCCAATCTGGGGCTTCACTTGCAAAACCAGTATGAACAGTTTCTCTAGTACCCATTACAAACAGCTCCGTTACATCAGGAACAGCTCTAGATATTTCAAAACTCCACAATCCTCAAGGATCTGAAAACGACTTCACTCAAACATCGCATTAAACACTTTGCGAAAAAATTCTACAATGACATTAATCACATTCCAAATGAACTCATCTATGAGCTACCTGACTACGATGCTTGCAGTCCATCCAACCGGAAAAAACCAAGGTACTCCACTATTCTTGATGAATAGTCCTTCCGAGCTATAATTCTTACCTCAAAATTTTTCTCTTTAATCAAAAAAAAAAAAAATATTATATAATTTTTTATTGATAATTTTATATTGACTTTTCTCCTAAACTTCTCCTAACATCATTACTTTACCTCGTCTGGCATTATTATTTTTTTTTTAACTATGAACTATTTTTACTTTTATAATTTAACTAGTAAATTTTCATTATTTTATAGATATACTTAACACTATCCTATTTAATGTAGTTAATTAGACTACGGCTAGACATTTCATATGGCTCTCTCAGGATTTGATATACACCTACTCAAAGCCAGGGTGTGCAGTTGCTTCGCAACTTGGAAGCCCATTGAACCTATCACAAGTTGAATTTCAATCAGAAGATCATAATCAATTAATGCCATCTTGAACGCATGGAGGGTTTAGGAAATTTTAAAATATAAGTAGTGTTTTGGGTAGGGATGGGCTTTTTTTGTCTCAGTAATTTTGCTAAGTCGAGTCTGAAACGAATCTCCTGCACGAAGAGTAGAAATAGTAAGTCGACTCTTGACTCATCTAAATAAGTAAGTTTGGTTGGTTGGAAAGAAATTCAAAATAATATTTACTATGTAGAATTAATAAAAACAAGCAATTATCTACTTTTTTATCAGCAACAACTTTTCTCACATTTAACATAAATAAATTCTATAAAGATCACGTTCTATTAGAACAGTGATTCGCAAATAAATCTCCATAGGAAGGGGTGTTGTGACATTCTATAAATAGAGCTAAAATGTGTTCTGAAACAGAAAAAGAAAGAAAGAAATGAAAAAAATCCTCTGTTCATCATTGCGGATTTTTCTGACACGTTAGCAAGATGAATTTCCTTTCCACATTCGATAAAATTTCGAATATCCTTAATGCAGCATTAAAACTTCTAATAATATATTTTATTTTCTAATAAATGTGATATAAATTTAATTTTGTCGACTGTTTTCTTGTAATGACATTGTTGTGATTGTCGTAACCTAAAAATTAGGTTTAAACATCAATTGGTAGCTGTCTTTTTTTTTTTACTTTATTTTTAGATGCATTGCTATTATGTAAAAATGAAAAATGTCCTTTGATCTGCTAAATAAAAAATCTGCTTTTATGATTGAATATAATTTATGGAAGACATAAAAATATAGGTTAAAAAGACTGTAAATGATTAAAATAAAACTATAAAAAAGGTTGCCCCTCGCCCCCCGGAGGGATTACATGGAAACGAAATAGTTTTTTGTATCTGCTGTTTATATTTTGCAATTCTCTCGCTTTCTAAATTTTATCTCTAAAACCTTGATAAATGTTGAGATACGTTTTTATGTCTCTCGACTTTCCTCTTTTCCTGGTGGGCGATAGGGCTGAATTAAAAAAAATCATCCGGATCTTACGTTAACCCTTTCAGGGACAGTGGTATGTGTTCCATTTAATATGTATGTGAAGTATAGCATTTTTCTGATTGATAAATATATATATATATATATATATATATATATATATTATATATATATGTATGTGTGTGTGTGTGTGTAAATTCCGGTGCAAGTCGATTATTTCAACATTTAGTACTGAAAGTACTATGCCCCTGAAAGTATTTTGCTCTGAAAAGGAGACTTTCGTCACGAAAGCCATGATTTATTATTTTAAAATCTGTTCGTGGCTCCAATGTCCCCCAAGTTTAGTATAAGCGTTAACTCTGGAGGCTGCTAATCCGGGTGCAGGTCTCGCATCTGGAATTTGTTCAAAATTGGGAGACCAGCTCTAGAAGTCCAACGTCTCTTGAGGCTCTGGCACCCCTTCTTCCAGAGAAGTGCCTTGGCACTTTTACTGACTCGCCAACAACAAAAGGAAAAAACATTCACAAAATAATTTTGAAATGGAATAAGTTTCATGGAGATAATTATTTATTACAACATTATGTGCCTACAGTTATACGCTTCTCCTAAAAATGAGCAATCATTTAAAAAATATATCTTTTTATGAGACATCTGAATGATATGTAAAGCAATAAACAATATATATTTTTAAAGAATCAGAATAAAATTTCTGAAAACAATCAGTTATTCAACATTAACCCTTTCCGGCACAGACAAAGTCTGTTCGCAAAGTGAGAAATTGCTGATTTATACCAGAATTTACAAACGACTTCTTTAGAAAATATTAATTCCTTGTTTAAATCTTTCATTATAGAAACAAAATTTTATTAAAATATTCTTGGATTCGAATGCAAGTTTGGAATTAAAATTAGGTGTGCCCGGAGTGGGATCACTGTGCCGGAAAGGTTTAAATAATTAGTGTAATATATCTTCCCTAAGAATAGGGAGTTGTTTCTTATATATATTTATAAAATTGCTAGATCATGCAATTAATAATACTGCCAAATGATTCAGAGCATTACTGTTGAATAATTGCTAATACAATGATTACTTTAGTAGCACTAGAAAAAACTTATTCTTATCAATAAATTATACTACGTGAAAAAGAAAGAAAAATATTTTTAATTAAACTCACACCACTATATTCAAAAAATTAAATTTAGTTACTAATTCAACTTGATTCTGATAAAAATGGCAACCTATGATGTAGGATGAATTCATGTCGTCCTGAAAGCATAAAGCGTTCAGGTAATTGTAAAATATAAATAGTGTTTTGCATGGTAGGACAAGGTGAATTTTGGAAACTTGTATGAGGTCTCTCCAGGACATTTTTCTAGGGGAAATGTCAAGCTTCCAGTGAGGTGAGGTGTATGATGGTTTCAGGGACATATAAATAGATTATATTACCACGGACGGTTAAACACAAGAACTAGCATTGAATGAGGAATGAAGAAGTTCCTCCGTCTCTCTTGCTGTATGTGTTTAAAGGTGCATTTATCTTGGATATCCAAAAAATCTCGTAAATTTTTTTCTATCAACAAATGATACTATGTCAAAAGAAGGAAACATATTTTGTTAAACTTACACCACTATATTCAAAAGGCATCCTGAACGCGTGGAGATTTCAGGTAATTGTAAAATGTAAGTAGTGTTTTGTTAAAAAAAGCCCCTGGCCTTTCTTTTCATGGGTTCTGTAGTCATCAACAAAAGAAAGGGACGTCTGGTCTGGATAACAGGAAGAGAGGTATATAAACATGTCAGGAATCTCCTCCGCTGACCTCTGATCACTGGACAAGATTCTAAAAAATGACCACATGGAAAATAGCGCCTTAACACATGAAAAGTACCGCTAAACATAAACGTAATCTGTTTTAACCTTTAATCTGAAGCTAGGCTTTAGGGGAGTGGTACATTGGCGTTGTTCTCAGGAAGACAAATAGTTTTTGGAAAAGATAAAGGGATTAGTGGACGGTAGATGAATGCAGTTACACGGTGTTAAAGCGATTATGAGAAGTAATTAGCGTGTAAAAGGAAACAATTGTATTTGTAAGGAATAAGAATTAATTTCAAAAAATTAGATTGTATAGAGCGTAAAATTGAATCCTTATCTTGAATTAAGCACAGTATAAATAGAGCAAGAAGCAAAATTTTGGAAAATCTTAGTAATATTTCATAAAATTTTAGTGGAAATAACTGAGATCAAAAAACACACTTTTAGTATTTATCATCTGAAAAATATTTACGCACAAAAAATATTATTATGTGTTTGTGAGAATAAAATATATCTATTAAAAAATAAAATCTTTAATGAATTTAATTAGCCACGATAGTCATGCATCTTTGCTTTTGAAGCACATTAGTGTTTAATTATATATTTATGTTTACAGAAAAATAACCAACAGGCCTTAAAAAAACGTA